>CM059791.1:25373411-25973411 GCA_030435695.1 Brachymystax lenok tsinlingensis
CCTCCCTGCGCTCCCTGGGGCTCAGCGGGAACCCCTGGAGATGTGACTGTGAGACGGAGGACCTCTGCCTCTGGGTCCAGATAGAAGGATTCAAGTTCCAAGGTGAGAATGGGGATGGAGCAGTTGGGGGTGCTGTGTGTGTGTGTGTGTGTGTGTGTGTGTGTGTGTGTGTGTGTGTGTGTGTGTGTGTGTCTGTGGACCACTGTCCATGTGTACAGAAATCAGGATTCAAGTTGTTCTATGTTTGTTTATAGCATATGGGTGACCTGTGCCAGTGTCTTGCTCATGTGCTATAAATCTCACTTTGTCACTGTCATTAATTCAGCAGCAATAAAGTTTGACAGATGCTCAGAGGAAGTGCAGTCCCAATACTCAGGTGGTGTAGTTATTAGGCCTGTAGCTTAGACTGTTGGCCAGCACCATGTGTTTTGTTACTGTACCATTCTGGCGAATAAACAGGCAGTCGTCCTCTGCTGGGACGGCCACCCAGCGACGCTCCAAGGTCTTATCACTGCTTATCGTCACATCAATTCATTTAGCTAATTTGATGGTGGGCGCTCAGTCAATAGTCCCTGATGGACAACTCACTCTCACTCCGCTCTCTGCTCCCTGCACGGCACGTCATCCCTGTTATTACAACACACACACACAGAGAGCGAGAGAGCTAGAGCCTGAGCCAGGTTGAATAATGTCACAGTAGCACAGGGACCACGGTAATGGATTGGCCTCAAAGTCACAATGATCAGAGGACTTCAACACGCCTTTGCTTTATCCCTCCCTCCCTCTTACCCTCTCTTCTCTTTCCCTCCCTCTCTCACTCCCTTTCTCCCTCCCTCTCTCTCTCCCTCTACATCTCCCCTCTCATATATTTCCCTCATCTCTCCCTCCTTCACTCTCTCTCCCTCTCTCTCCCTCTCTCACACCCTTTCCCCTCTCCCTCTCCTCCCCACTCCCTCCCTCTCTCCCTCTCCTCTCTCTAACCTCCACCTGTCCTCCACCTCCACATCACACCAATAACTCTCCCAAAACTCATTTGTCTATTGACTTTTCACACTATCTACTCCAGGAGCAGGACAGAGAGGAGCTCACAACGACATTTTCACTTCTGCTGTCAGTCAGTTAGCCTACTCTCAAAATAGGAGCCTACTGTTTTAGATCTACTAAAGAGAGTAGAACATATATAACAGTCCTACTCACTAGAGGATAGTAGTCTAATTACTGACACTCAGATCAGTGGAGCATCCCACCATACATCTACTATGTGAAACTACCACAATAGCCTTCATGAAGAGGGTTTAGCCTATTGGCACAGGTGGAAAGTCAGGGTTTCAGGTTCGAGCCTGGCTGTACATCTGAGATGCCAGGGTAGAGGTACAGTATTGACTATGTCCACAGTCAGTGTCAGCAGACCTCTCTAACTGTATCAGTGCTATTGGTCCTCTCCTCTCCACCTCCTTTCTCGTCGTTCTTCTTTCACTGACTGTCCTCAATCGTCCAGCTGTACCTCTCTCTCTCTCTCTCTCTCTCTCTCTCTCTCTCTCTCTCTCTCTCTCTCTCTCTCTCTCTCTCTCTCTCTCTCTCTCTTTCAGTGCCGGTATCAGTGTTTGTCTTAGTGCCATATGCTGTGATGGTCTTTAAACATTCCAGACCCTCACACTGCATACAGTTTTGTAAGAGTAGCATATGTGTGTACATGTGTACAAGTGTACGTGTGTGTGTGCGCGTGCATGTGTGTGTGTGTGATGCAATCCACTCTAGTGTGTGTGAGTCAGTGTGTGAGGGGTTTCTGGCTGATGAGACCCTGAGGAGGAGAACCTTTGGTAGAGGGGGATGAGAGGAGAGGGGGAGGAGGAGAACATAAAGGAAGAGGTGGAGGGGAAAGCAGTGAGCTGGCTGTTGAACCTCAGCCCTTATTTGACCCCTCACTCTCCATGCACCTGCATCAGGCCCTGGTTACAGGGAGTCACTTGTACTTTGAACTAGACCAGACACCATGGCAGAAAGAGAGGGGATGAGACTTTTTGTACAGTAATTTTGAAATGAAGCATGTCTCCCTACTCTCCTTCTTCTCTCCCTCCTGTAGTATTGGATGACATGGATGTCTATCGATATGGCAGCCATATCATGTACACTAACCAGAGTGACAGTCAGGAGAGAGGGAATTGGGTCAGGAGAAGAGGAGAGAGAAAGAGAGTGTGTGTGTGCGTGTGTGTGTGTTTGATAGGGGTCGGTGTACGTGACTGTGTGTCCTCATTTAAGAGGTCTCATGTTATGACTGCAGGACTGCGAGTGTAATGGTGGCGTTAGCTCTTACTCTGAGTGTGTGTTTGTGTGTGTGTGTGCGTGCGTGTTTGTTCCACCTGGGCTCCCCATGCTCTAACGTGATTAATCAGAGCCCATTTAGAGCGTGTCCCCTCCCCCTTCCTCCCCCCTCTCCTCCTCTCTTTTCCCCCTCCTTTCCTCATCCCCTCCCATCCTCTCACTACAGCATGCTATGTAAGGGCCACATGAGGTAGGGTTGCTGAGGGGTGATAATAATAATAATGATAATATAAAAGGCCTTTATTACTCCTGCATTATTACATGTAGTCTGAAGTAACTTTTTGATATCAGAGAGGCGGTAACTCACCAGCTTTTTGACCAGAAATACAACTTTCCTGAACTGGATCCTTTGTTCGTATGTCTCAAAATGATTGAACTTATCCCAGAGGCTGCTCCAAGACGCCGGCCAGAGGAGAAGAGGTATTTGGAGTGGAGTTTTAGTCCGACTCAGGAGGAGTGCAAACCATCCACCGCTTCCGAGTATATTACTTGCTTATGTTCAGTCCCTGGAAAATAAAGTAGACGAGCTCAGGGCAAGGATCTCTGTCCAGAGAGACATCAGGGACTGTAACATACTCTGTTTATGAAATCATGGCTCTCTCCGGATATACTGTCCCCTTCCAAACAGCCTGCTGGGTTCTCAGTACATTGCATAGATAGGAATAAAGAACTCTCCAGGTAGAAGAAAGGCGGAGGTGTATGTTTCATGATTAACTACTCATGATGTGATTGTGGTAACGTACAGGAACTCAAGTCCTTTTGTTCACCCAACCTAGAATACCTCACAATCAAATGCAGACTGCATTACCCTCCGAGATAATTTTCTTCGGTCATCATCAGAGCCGTGCATATTCCCCCTTAAGCAGATACCACGATGGCTCTCAAGGACCTACACTGGACTTTGTGCAAACTGGAAACCGCATATCCTGAGGCCGCGTTTATTGTAGCCCATAGGCAGAAACTCAAACAGGAAGTACATGTGCTAAGGTCTATTCAACGCTGGTCTGACCAATCGGAATCCGTCATTCAAGATTGTTTTGATCACGCAGAATGGGATATGTTCCGGGTTACCTCTGAGAATAATATTGACGCATACACTGACACGATGACTGAGTGTTTAGGGGATGTGTAAAGGGGATGTTGTTCCCACTGTGACGATTAAAACCTATCCAAACCAGATTCGCACAAAACTGAAAGCACGAACCACCGCATTTAATCATGGCAAGTTGACTGGGAATATGGTTGAATACAAACAGTCCAGTTATGCCCTCCGTAAGGCAATCAAACAGGCAAACCATCAGTACAGAGACAAAGTGGAGTCACAATTCAACGGCTCAGACACGAGACATATGTGGCAGAGACTCCAGACAATCCCGGATTATAAAGGGAAAACCAGCAGCGTCGTAGACACAGACGTCTTTCTTCCAGACAGGCTAAACACCTTCTTCCCCCACTTTGAGAATAACACAGTGCCGCCGAAGCGGGCCTCTCCCGAGGAATGTGAGCTCTCGTTCTCTGTGGCCGACGTGAGTAAGACATTTGAGCGTTTTAACCCTCGAAAGGCAACCCTAGACGCGTCCTCAAAGCATGCGCAGACCAGCTGTGTTTACGGACATATTCAATCTCTCTCTATCCCAGTCTGCTGTCCCCACTTGTTTCAAGATGTCCACCAATGTTTCTGTACCCCAAAAAGTGAAGGTAACTGAACTAAATGACTATCAACCATAGCACTCACTTCTGTCTTCATGAAGTGCTTTGAGAGCCTAGTTAAGGATCATATCACCTCCACCCTACCTGTCATCCTAGACCCACTGCAATTTGCATACCGCCCAAATAGATCCACAGATGATGCAATCGCCATCACACTGCACACTGCCCTATCCCATCTGGCCAAGAGGAATACCTATGTAAGAATGCTGTTCATTGACTAAAGCTCAGCCTTCAACACCATAGTACCCTCCAAGCTCATCATTAAGCTCTGGGCCCTGGGTCTGAACCCCACCCTGTACAACAAGGTCCTGGACTTCCTGATGGGCATCTCCAGGTGATGAAGGTAGGCAACAACACCTCCACTACGCTGATCCTCAACACAGGGGCCGCCACAAGGCTGGGTGGCCTTGCACATCTCCAACTAAATCAACAACAGTAGTAGGCCTGATTACCAACAACAATTAGACAGCCTACAGGTAGGAGGTGCGGGCCCTGGCGGAATGGAGCTGATCGTGGAATTCAGGAGACAGCAGAGGGAGCATGCCTCCATCCACATCGACGAGGCCGCAGTGGAGAAAGTGAAAATCTTCAAGTTCCTCTGCGTACACATCACTGACAATCTGAAATGGTCCACCCACACAGACAGTGTGGTGAAGAAGGTGCAACAGCACCTCTTCAACCTCAGGAGGCTGAAGAAATTTGTCTTGGTCCCTAGAAACTGCATTTGTTATAAAATAATATATCTATTTTTTTGCATTGCACCATTATTCTTATGTAATATAACCGTATACAATTTAAGTAGCACATTAGAGTGATGGACTGTGCCATCCAAACTGCCTCCATAATGGATTAGTCCACTCAGACAGGCGCGACTCAGACAGGTGTCTTGTACACCATCATATAATAGACCCCTTTACTTTTTCCATATTTTGTTTTGTTACAACCTAATTGTAAAATGGATTTAAAAGAATACTAATCTCAGAAATCTACACACAAAAACCCATAACAGTTTTTTTTAAAGTTGTATGTATTAAGAATAAACAACAGAAATACCTTATTTACATAAATATTCAGACCCTTTGCTATGAGACTTGAAATTCAGCTCAGGTGCATCCTGTTTTCATTGATCATCCTTGAGCTGTTTCTACAACTTGATTGGAGTCCACCTGTGGTGAATTCAATTCATTGGACATGATTTGGAAAGGCACACACCTGTCTATATAAGGTCCCACAGTTGACAGTGCATTTCAGAGCAAAAGGAGGAATTGTCCGTAGAGCTCCCAGACAGGATTGTGTCGAGACACAGATCTGGGGAAGGGAACCAAAAGTCTATGCATCATTGAAGGTCCACAATAACACAGTGGCCTCCATCATTCTTAAATGGAAGAAGTTTGGAACCACCAAGACTCTTCCTAGAGCTGGCCGCCCGGCCAAACTGAACAATCGGGAGAGAAGGGCCTTGGTCAGGGAGGTGACCAAGAACCCGATGGTCACTCTGACAGAGCTCCAGAGTTCCTCTGTGGAGATAGGAGAACCTTCCAGAAGGACAACCATCTCTGCAGCACTCCACCAATCAAGCCTTTATGGTAAAGTTCGTGGTACAGCCTTAATACACATTTTATTTGATTTTGATTTGATTTGCATGAGCAGAGAACAATACTCGTCATGATGTAGGGAGAGTGACAGGGAGGGAGAGAGAAAGGGTGAGATGGGTGGGAGTGAATGAGATCGTAGAGATAGTGCAGAGTTGAGACAATCATGAGATAGAGCTGCAACTGTGTACCAAAGGAAGGGGGAGGACAGGACAGAGAAAGGGGTAAAGAGAAAAAGGCAGATTTTTTTATTGGGAATTGAGTGCTGTGCCTCGAGGAAAGCTTAGTTTAAGAGAAAGGTAAGAGAAAGACACTGGGTAAGAGAGGAGTGGAGGGAAAGTATAGCTCAATGTCTCTCTCTCTCTCTCTCTCAGTCATGGGATGATAGAGTGGAGTGTCTGGTCACCCAGGCTGTGTCCTCTGAGGCGTCTGGTGACCTGGATTGGGTGGTTGTTGGTAGCGTGGAAGAGGACAATTTTATTTCTTATCTTCTATGGCCTGTAGAAGGGACAGGTCTTTCTGTTCTTCTTAGTTTCTGTAAGATTGCTAAATTGTATTGTTTCAAGTTGCCCTTTATATTTTTGTAGTCGGAGAGTGGACATGTCCTGTCTTTCTCTTCCCTTTACTATCTGTGGTGATAAGCATGAGTACCGGACTCATTTGAAGGGCATGTGAAACACCCCACCCATACTTGGTCTCTATAAGATGCCTGTGAGAACAAAGAGCGAGGTGAATTGGTTTTCCCATGCATGTTTTTTTTTACATTGAAATTTGACTGCCTTATGAGTAGGGCTGACCACAATTAGTCGACTGGCCGATTTTTTGGTCGTTGGTCGAGCAAGATTGTTTTAGTCGAGCAGTAACACATACAGTGGGTCAAAAAAGTATTTAGTCAGCCACCAATTGTGCAAGTTCTCTCACTTAAAAAGATGAGAGAGGCCTGTAATTTTCATCATAGGTACACTTCAACTATGACAGACAAAATGAGGGAAAAAAATCCAGAAAATCACATTGTAGGATTTTTAATGAATTTATTTGCAAATTATGGTGGAAAATAAGTATTTGGTCACATACAAACAAGCAAGATTTCTGGCTCTCACAGACCTGTAACTTCTTCTTTAAGAGGCTCCTCTGTCCTCCACTCGTTACCTGTATTAATGGCACCTGTTTGAACTTGTTATCAGTATAAAAGACACCTGTCCACAACCTCAAACAGTCACACTCCAAACTCCACTATGGCCAAGACCAAAGAGCTGTCAAAGGACACCAGAAACAAAATTGTAGACCTGCACCAGGTTGGGAAGACTGAATCTGCAATAGGTAAGCAGCTTGGTTTGAAGAAATCAACTGTGGGAGCAATTATTAGGAAATGGAAGACATACAAAACCACTGATAATCTTCCTCGATCTGGGGCTCCACACAAGATCTCACCCGTGGGGGTCAAAATGATCACAAGAACGGTGAGCAAAAATCCCAGAACCACATGGGGGACCTAGTGAATGACCTGCAGAGAGCTGGGACCAAAGTAACAAAGCCTACCATCAGTAACACACTACGCCGCCAGGGACTCAAATCCTGCAGTGCCAGACGTGTCCCCCTGCTTAAGCCAGTACATGTTCAGGCCGTCTAAAGTTTGCTAGAGAGCATTTGGATGATCCAGATGAAGATTGGGAGAATGTCATATGGTCAGATGAAACCAAAATAGAACTTTTTGGTAAAAACTCAACTCGTGTTTGGAGGACAAAGAATGCTGAGTTGCATCCAAAGAACACCATACCTACTGTGAAGCATGGGGGTGGAAACATCATGCTTCGGGGCTGTTTTTCTGCAAAGGGACCAGGACGACTGATCCGTGGAAAGGAAAGAATGAATGGGGCCATGTATCGTGAGATTTTGAGTGAAAACCTCCTTCCATCAGCAAGGGCATTGAAGATGAAACGTGGCTGGGTCTTTCCAGCATGACAATGATCCCAAACACACCGCCTCGGGCAACGAAGGAGTGGCTTCAGAAGAAGCATTTCAAGGTCCTGGAGTGGCCTAGCCAGTCTCCAGATCTCAACCCCATAGAAAATCTTTGGAGGGAGTTGAAAGTCCGTGGTTGCCCAGCGACAGCCCCAAAACATCACTGCTCTAGAGGAGATCTGCATGGAGGAATGGGCCAAAATACCAGCAACAGTGTGTGAAAACCTTGTGAAGACTTACAGAAAACGTTTGACCTCTGTCATTGCCAACAAAGGGTATATAACAAAGCATTGAGATAAACTTTTGTTATTGACCAAATACTTATTTTCCACCATAATTTGCAAATAAATAAATTAAAATCCTACAATGTGATTTTCTGGATTTCTTTTTCTCATTTCGTCTGTCATAGTTGAAGTGTACCTATGATGAAAATTACAGGCCTCTCTCATCTTTTTAAGTTGGAGAACTTGCACAATTGGTGGCTGACTAAATACTTTTTTGCCCCACTGTATATACAGAGCCTTCGGAAAGTATTCAGTCCCCTTGACTTTTTCCACATTTTGTTAGGTTACAGCCCTATTCTAAAATGTATTAAATTGTTTTTAAATATATAACCAGTAGTACGTTTACCTTTAATTTCTTACTCATTTATTTTACTGCATTCATATTATTATTGCAGTCTTCCCGTTCTCATTGTCAGAGTGGACACATTGTTTGCAGAGTGCACAACCTAAGCTACACTTGTGAGAAACAACTTTTGGTTTATTTAATTCCATTTACAAATTCTGACAATTTAGTCATTGTCTTTTGTTTGGAGCGCTCCTGTCAATGTTGAGTACGAAGTAGGCCTATAGGCTACCATGCCTGTCCGCAAATGTAGGCATAAATGTGCCCATTTGGGGAGCTGATAGTATTTCTGATTGGATTGATGCACCACCAATAATGACCTGTGGAGCTTCTCACACAAACTAAGTCTGTTTTTACATTCATTGAGAATTACAACAGTTCTTGTTTTCATTGAACATGCCATACAAATTAAGGCATTTTAATTAATTATACGAAGAGTGCCTTGATCCTCCTTTCTTTTTGAGTTCGTCAATGTATTAGAAAAATCTTTCCAGCTCTCTCCGTTTCGATAACCACTCAGCGTGAAAGGGAAAAATGTCATGCTCTAATCCAGTGGAAATGTCATAAAATAGGCTTCTTATCAGTGATTGACTTGTACTGAAATAGGTTCCAGTACTCAATTTAGATGCTGGTACTGTTTCTATTTAGGTGCAGGAGCTCCACAATACTTTTAAACTAATATTCTATAAGAAGAACAGGAGCTCAAGCAGTAGAAAATCTGACGTGCCGGTACTCAGCTCTGGTAAGCTCCTGCCCAAGTCAAGCACTGCTTCTTATCCCTTGTGGAAATAGCCTACAGCTGTGTCTGTCCTTAGCTCACTGGCTCGGGAAAATCTGAGGGCCCACAATATTTTATTCAATGTTTCAAGTTCGCTAGCACAAGCTTCGGGCCTGACCGAAGTTAATAGTTGATACAATGTTTCAAGTTCGTTGCAGTTAGGCCATGTGTAGCCAATGTGACTTATAGGATATTTATTTTTATCAGGATATTTTCTACCTGCAGGATGGAATGTTTTTATTTGTTGGCTTTCTAGGCTATTTTTACATAGTTGGCAATGGCAATAGAAGTTACTTTTTAGATTTGTATCATTTTAATTTTGATTTGGATAGAATTTTGATTAACCAAACAACTATGATTTTTAGATACAAAGACATTATATACATTTAATTAATGAAAATGTGCATATGAAAAACATAACTGGCACGCAGATCAAAACACGTGCGCGCGCCGAAAACAACAGGTGTAGACCTTACAATGAACAGCCCAATAAAAAAAAAAAAGGTATTAGGTGAACAATAGGTACGTAAAGAAATAAAAACAACAGTAATAAGATCGGTAGAAATGAAAGATACATTGGCATTCCACATGAGAAAGGTTGCCAACTCCTCGTGTAGCCTGATATCGGCAACTTCAGATAAGTAAAGACATAATCTGCGAAATCCTTCCTGGAGCTGTTTGGTTGGTATTGGGGGCCTGGATGTTGTGGTTGTTGGGTGGAGTTGGGGCTGGAGGGTCAAGGGTGAGGGTGAGGGAGGGCTGTGTTGGTGCTGGAGGGAGACTAGTTCCCCAGCTCCCAAGACCATCTCACAGACCTGCAGGCACTAAACCAAAATAGAAGGGGGAGCACTGGGCAATAATTAAATATTCATAAACAAAGACAGACTGGGACGAGGGGGGGTGTACATGTGACAAAGATAGAGATAAATAAATTAAGAGAGAGAGCATAAGAGAGAGACAGAGAGAGAGAAACAAAGAGAGAGAGAGAAAAAGAGAGTGAGAAAGTTTGTGAAAGAGAGAGAGAGAAAAAAAGGTTGTAGGGAAAACAAGGACAGGAGTTTTCTGTGGCCCAGATATATCCATCAAACTCCTAAATCCATTCATTATGATCCGCAGTCAATGACTCCCAGAACAGCTATTATACTATACTGTAACGATGTGCGCTGAGAGTCAGGAAGCAAGTTCAGGGAGTGAGTGTTTTAATAAATAAATGAAGCATAATACAAATCAAGAAACACAAACAACGCAGACAGGAAACAGAAACTATGACACCTGTGGAAGGAACCAAAGGGAGTGACATATATAGAGCAGGTAATCAAGGAAGTGATGGAGTCCAGATGAGTGATGAGCTGCAGATGTGTGTAACGATGGTGAAAGGTTTGCGCCATAACAAGCAGCCTGGTGACCGAGAGGCCGGAGAGGGAGCAGACATGACATATACATTATTAACCAGATGGAACAATCTAAAGATTCCCTGTTTACTGTTAAATATGTATGCTGTGTGTATTGACGACTATGGCATTGTTGTGTGCATTTGCTCTAAGTTCTGAAACAGGGTAGGGTGGGAGGGTAGCAGTGTAACTTAAGTGTTTAAGGGACCGATCAAGATTTACTGGGGTAGGGGGGGCTGGTCCAACTCAAGGTGTCATCAAAAAAGCTGCCCTCCTCCCTTCCCTTGTACTGAAAATAAATTGAACACCCTCCCACTTCATAGAATTAACTCAAAATAATGTTTATGACCACAAATAACAATAACTGTAGCGACCCTGTGTATATAAACATGGATATCTACATTGCTTTTGTGGCACAGTTGATGCCACGCAGGGCTACGGGCCAGAAGGTTCGCCGACCACCAAGGACGAGACTCTGCCTGCCTCTCATTACTTCACTATCAGTGCTGGTTGCAGACAATGATCACATTTTCAACATTTTCATTCATGTTTATAATTATATAAAATATATGCAATTAATTTTTCACCAAGTTTCTGTGCCAATGCACCACACAACCAATAAACAAAACATTCATGTCAATCTTGAAAAACAGAAACGTGACCGGGATTGTGTAACACAATAAAATAACAATAATGAAGCTATATACAGGGGGTACCGGTACCGAGTGAATGTTCGGGGGGTACAGGTTAGTCGAGGTAATTTGTACATGTAGGTAGGGGTAAAGTGACTATGCATAGATAATAAACATTGCGTAGCAGGGGTGTCAATGTAAATAGTCCGGTGTCCATTTAAATAATTGTTCAGCAGTCTTACGGCTTGGGGGTATAAGCTGTTAAGGAGCCTTTTGGACCTAGACGTGGCACTCCGGTACCGCTTGCCATGTGGTAGCAGAGAGAAGAGTCTATGACTTGGGTGACAGGAGTCTTTAACAATTTTTTGGGCCTTTCTCTGAAGGAAAAATATAATTTGCTTTAAATCAGTGCGCACGCGAGCACTCTGTCAGAGACTTTTGCTCTCTCCATCAATTTCATTCAAATTGCATCCACAATAGATTGATATATATAAAATTGATATATATACATCAATATATACAGTTGAAGTCAGAAGTTTACATACACTTTGTTGGAGTCATTAAAACTCGTTTTTAAACCACTCCACAAATTTATTGTTAACAAACTATAGTTTTGGCAAGTCGGTTAGGACATCTACTTTGTGCATGACACAAGTCATTTCTCCAACAATTGTTTACATACACTAAGTTGACTGTGCCTTTAAACAGCTTGGAAAATTCCAGAAAATTATGTCATGGCTTCTAGAAGCTTCTAATAGGCTAATTGACATCATTTGAGTCAATTGGGAGGTGTACCTGTGGATGCATTTCAAGGCTACCTTCAAACTCAGTGCCTCTTTGCTTGACATCATGGGAAAATCAAAAGAAATCAGACAAAAAAAGAATTGACCTCCACAAGTCTAATTCATCCTTGGGTGCAATTTCCAAACACCTGAAGGTACCATGTTAATCTGTACAAACAATAGTACACAAGTATAAACACCATGGGACCACGCAGCTGTCATACCGTTCAGGAAGTAGACGTGTTCTGTCTCCTAGAGATGAATGTACTTTGGTGCGAAAAGTTCAAATCAATCCCAGAACAACAGCAAAGGAAATTGTGAAGATGCTGGAGGAAACAGGTACAAAAGTATCTATATCCACAGTAAAATAAGTCCAATATCGACATAACCTGAAAGGCCGCTCAGCAAGGAAGAAGCCACTGCTCCAAAATCGGCATAAAAAAACAGACTACGGTTTTCAACTGCACATGGGGACAAAGATCGTACTCTGTTCTGATGAAACAAAACTAGAACTGTTTGGCCATAATGACCATCGTAATGTTTGGAGGAAAAAGAAGGAGGCTTGCAAGCCGAAGAACACCATCCCAACCGTGAAGCACGGGGGTGGCAGCATCATGTTGTGGGGGTGCTTTGCTGCAGGGGGAACTGGTGCACTTCACAAATAGATGGCAACATGAGGGAGGAAAATGATGTGGATATATTGAAGCAACATCTCAAGACATCAGTCAGGAAGTTAAAGCTTGTTCGCAAATGGGTCTTCCAAATGGACAATGACCCCAAGCATACTGTGCCGGCTCCACGCACCAGGCCTCCAGTGTGCCTTCCTAGCCCGGTACGTCCTGTGCCGGCTCCCCGCACTCGCCCTGAAGAGCGTGTCACCAGTCCGGTGCAACCTGTGTCGTCTCCATGCACCAGGCCTCCAGTGCGCCTTCCCAGCCCGGTACCAAGGCCGGAGCCTTCATCTGCGCTGGTGCCCAGTCCAGGAACAGCGTCCAGTCCCGGTACTGTCACGTCCTGGCCATAGAGAGCCCTCTGGGTTCTCTATGGTGTTTTAGGTAAGGACGTGACAAGGGGGGGGGTTTCTAGGTGTTTCATTTCTATGTTGCTGTTGAGTATGGTTCCCAATTAGAGGCAGCTGTTGGGGATCATACTTAGGGTGTTCATTTTTCCACCTGCATTTGTGGGATATTGTTTGTTGGTTAGTGTGTGTGAGCACTACGTTTGGTCCGATCTGTTGTTTCTTTTGTTGGTTTGAATGTTTCACAGTAATTAAATATGTGGAACTCCATGCACGCTGCGCCTTGGTCCGTTTATCATTACGAAGATCGTAACAGTGCGAGCAAGGAGGCCTACAAACCTGACTCAGTTGCACCAGCTCTGTCAGGAGGAATCGGCCAAAATTCACCCAACTTATTGTTGGAAGCATGTGGAAGGCTACCCCGAAATGTTTGACCTAAGTTAAACATTTTAAAGGCAATGCTACCAAATACTAGTTTAGTGTATGTACATTATTGACCCACTGGGAATGTGATGAAAGAAATAAAAGCTGAAATAAATCATTCTCTATACTATTATTCTGACATTTTACATTCTTAAAATAAAGTGGTGATTCTAGCTGACCTAAGACAGGGTATTTTTTACTATGATTAAATGTCAGTAATTGTGAAAAACTGAGTTCAAATGTATTTGGCTAAGGTGTATGTAAACTTCCGACTTCAACTGTATGTATACACACACGGTGCATTCGGAAAAGATTCAGACTCCTTGACTTTTTCCACATTTTCTTACGTTACAGCCTTACTCTAAAATGTATTAAATAGTTTTTTCCCAATAATGATTGGGCAAAAACAAGACATTTTTGCAAATTGATAAAAAATAATGCAATTAAATATCACACTTACATGCATATTCAGACGCTTTACTCAGTACTTTGTTGAAGCACCTTTGACAGCGATTACAGTTTTCTTGGGTATGACGCTACAAGCTTGGCAAACCTGTATTTGGGGAGTTTATCCCATTCTTCTCTGCAGATCCTCTCAATCTCTGGCAGGTTAGTTGGGGAGCATTACTGCACAGCTATTTTCAGGTCTCTTCAGAGATGTTAGATCGGGTTCAAGTCCAGACTCTGGCTGCGCCACTCAAGGACTTTCAGAGACTTGTCCCAAAGCCACTCCTGCATTGTCTTGGCTGTGTGCTTAGGGACGTTGTCCTGTTGGAAGGTGAACTTCACCCCAGTCTGAGGTCCTGAGCGTTCTGGAGCAGGTTTTCATCAAGGATCTCTCTGTACTTTGCTCCGTTCATCTTTCCCTCGTTCCTAACTAGTCTCCCAGTCCCTGCCGCTGAAAAACATCCCCATAGCATGATTCTGCCACTACCATGCTTCACCATAGTGATGGTGCCCGGTTTCCTCCAGACGTGACGCTTGGCATTCAAGCCAAAGAGTTCAATCTTGGTATCATAAGACCAGAGCATTTTGTTTCTCATGGCCTGAGAGTCTTTAGGTGCCTTTTGGCAAACTCCAAGCGGGCTGTTATGTGCCTTTTTCTGAGGAGCGGCTTCCGTCTCACCACTACCATAAAGGCCTTATCGGTGGAGTGCTGCAGAAATGTTTGTCCTTCTGGAAGGTTCTCCCATCTCCACAAAGGAACTCTGTAGCTCTTTCAGAGTGACCATTGGGTTCTTGGTCACCTCCATGACCAAGGCCCTTCTCCCCCGATTGCTCAGTTTGGCCGGGCGGCCAGCTCTAGGAAGAATCTGGTTGGTTCCAAACTTCTTCCATTTAAGAATGATGGAGGCCACTGTGTTTTTGGGGACCTTCAAAGCTGCATAATTTTTTTGGTACCCTTCCCCAGATCTGTGCCTCGACACAATCCTGTCCCAGGGCTCTCAGACAATTCCTTCAACCTCATGGCTTGGTTTTTGCTCTGAAATGCACGGTCAACTATGGGACGTTATATAGACAGGTGATTGCCTTTACAAATCGTGTCCAATAACCAAATTTACCACAGGTGAATCAAGTTGTAGATATTTAAGTAAACAAGGCATATACATGCATATATGTATATATATATATATATACACTACCGGTCAAAAGTTTTAGAACACTTAATCATTCAAGGGGTTTTCTTTATTTGTACTATATTCTGCATTGTAGAATAATAGTGAAGACATCAAAACTATGAAATAACACATTTGGAATCATGTAGTAACCAATTAGATTTTTCAAATAAGCACCCTTTGCCTTGATGACAGCTTTGACAGTACTTGTCCTCTTGCTCAGTTGTGCACCGGGGCCTCCCACTCCTCTTTCTATTCCTTTTGTGAAGGGAGTAGTACACAGTGTTGTACCAGATGTTCAGTTTCTTGCCCATTTCTCGCGTGGAATAGCCTTAATTTCTCAGAACAAGAATAGACTGACGAGTTTTGGAAGAAAGTTATTTGTTTCTGGCCATGTTGAGCCTGTAATCGAACCGACAAATGCTGATGCTCCAGATACTCAACTAGTCTAAAGGCCAGTTTTACTGTTCTTTAATCAGAACAACAGTTGCCAGCTGTGCTAACATAATTGCAAAAGGGTTTTCTAATGATCAATTAGCCTTTTAAAGTTATAAACTTGGATTAGCTAACACAATGTGCAATTGAACACAGGAGAGATGGTTGTTGATAATGGGCCTCTGTGCGCCTATGTAGATATTCCATTCAAAATCAGCCGTTTCCTGCTACAATAGTCATTTACAACATTAACAATGTCTACACTGTATTTCTGATCAATTTGATGTCATTTTAATGGACCAACACATTTGCTTTTCTTTCAAAAACAAGGACATTTCTAAGTGACCCCAAACTTTTGAACAGTAGTGTATGTATATATATATGCGTGTATATACCTGTGCATTTGGAAAGTATATACAGTACCAGTCAAAAGTTTGGACACTGTGTATACAACGCCAAGAGTATACAAAGCAGTCATCAAGGAAAATGGTGTCTACTTTGAAGAATCTAAAATCTAAAATAGAACACTTGTTTGGTTACTACATGATTTCTCATGTGTTATTTCATAGTTTTGATGTCTTCACTATTATTCTACAATGTAGAAAATAGTAAAAATAAAGAAAAACCCTTGATTGATAGGTGTGTCCTAACTTTTGAATGGTACTGTGTGTATATATATATATTAAATCCACTTTAATCAGTGCAGATGAAGAACTGCAATGCTGCTGGGTTTTTCATGCTCAACAGTTTCCAGTCCATATCAAGAAAGGACATCCAGCAAACTTGACACAACTGTGGGAAGCATTGAAACGCTTTCGACACCTTGTAGAGTCCATGCCCCGATGAATTGAGGCTGTTCTGATGGCAAAAGGGGGGATGCAACTCAATATTAGGAAGGTGTTCTTAATGTTTTGTACACTAACATAGATGTCCTAGCCTACCTCTTTCAGGTAATAATTTCAGGTAATAAATTCAATGCAGTTATTGGCCTTATATTTAGCTAATGAATGATGGGCATAAGCTTCTAACTGTTAGCCTCTGACTCTTGCACAATACGCACCTGCGCTCGGCTGACCTCATTTTTTCCTTAGCTCTTGGAGTCCCAGGAAAAGCAAGACATTTTCACTGCAGCCTAGAATAGAATGTTGTACTCACTTGAAAACAATAATGCACTTACTCATTGCATTGTGGTGTTGTAAGCTAGTCTAGGTAGGATAACTGTATTGTCCCTTAACAAGATCAATAAGGGGAGATTTTTTATCTGTGTGTCTCATGTCGTCACTGTTCTTTCATGCGCAATGATGCACCTGGCCTCTCCGCTGCCTATCAGCTATTCCTATTTGTTCTTGTTGATTCATATTAAAACTTGATGCAGTTTTTAATGTTTTAAAGTGTGGTATGATTGCTAGTTAGCCTATTGCAGATCTGGACAAACAATACACCTACCATTATTGTCACTATGAATGGTGGATAGAGGGCAGGATAGACCGTTAGACTGGTAGACTATACTGACCTGTGGTATAGTAAAAGTTAGCGCATGGAAAAGCGTAGTGCATAAGGGAAGTACCAAAACACCTTGATATAGGGCAGGCGCATGCAAGCAGATGAGGAAATTTGGCTAGGATGGAAGACATTATATAGTAAAACCTGCAAAAGAGTGAATGTTAACCAGGGAAAAAAACACAGTACCCTCCCCTGTGCCCAATAAAAAAAAAAACACACAACTCTTTCCAAAAGCAGCCAGGTCACCCGTGATACAAGTCAGTATTCGACGTCCATCCATGTCTGAGGACGTTGGGAGATGGAAACCGGCCATCTGCCTCTGATTCCAAAATACATTTGTCTCCGAGATTTTGGTTTTAAGCCTATCATAAACCTTAACCATTCGGAGTTAATGCCTAACCTTAAGATTTCTGAGATAATTCCTTAACTTAATCTTATCCTTTCAAATGTGGAGTTAATGCCTAAACGTAACCTTAAACACTTCGAAACATTTGCAACAACTTCGAAATTTGACGTTTGAGAAACATGAATGAACGTTTAATTCTGACGTGAGACTTTGAGAGCTAGACAGAAAAAGACAAATACATAGGAAAACAGAGAGAAAGAGGCAGAGAGAGAGAGAATAAGATGAGTAATAAGACAGAAAACCGTTCTGGAGAAAGAGAGATGAGAGTGAAAATGAGACGGAGAAAGTGATTAAGACAAATTGAGAGAACGAACAACTGAGTGAGAGAAAGAGCTGTTGCTATCTGACCTTCACTCTCTCCTCATCCTTTGCCGGAGGAAGGCGGGACTACCGAGAAAGGATTGAGGGAGGGATGAGGCAGTGATGGTGATCTGACTAATACCATATTGGAGAGGAGAGAGTGTGAAGGTGTGTGTGTTTGTGTGTGTGTGTTAGTGCGTGTGTGCGGTGTGTGTGAAGGAAATATTCAGCCTAGTCGTTGAGATGAAAAAGGTCAACTATTCTTAGTCAGCCTCTCTCTCTCTCTCTCTCTCTCTCTCTCTCTCTCTCTCTCTCTCTCTCTCTCTCTCTCTCTCTCTCTCTCTCTCCTCTCTGTCTCTGTACAGCTAAAGAAAAATGCAGACTTTTTTACCAAACAAAACCAGTTCTTGAAATATAATGAAAAATAGAGGCTGGTACTCACTTAAATCAGATTTAAATATTTTACAGCCAGTGCTTATTTGTTTGGAGGGAAAAAGCCCCCTTTCTCAGAATTAGCAGTCAAGAGCATAATCACATCAGTGGCTCTCTCACACACATGCAGTAGTACATACACACACACACACACACAGTCCCACCAGTGGTGTGCGTGGCCAAAGAGTTCTATTTCATGTTTTTTCCCCTTGAGATTCACTGTTTAATAGTCACATTTAATAGTCACATTTAATAGTCACATTTAATAGTCACGTTTTAAGGGTTTCAGATGTGATTTCAGGGTACAGTGACAATCTTAGGCTCCGAGCTCCAACATGCAGGATTAAGTGAAATAAAACAATGAAAATGGTAATAAAAAACAACAACAATAGAAATAGCACTATATACATAATAGAAACTGTAGCAGTGATGAATAAATAAATGTCCATTGGTGTGGAGGCAGAATAAGACTGTTGGGGGTGTGTGGGGGAATGGGCGTAGGGGGAGCAGCAGGCAGACTAAATGACCATTGAGGGGGTGTGGGGACCAAGTGAAATAAAACAAAACAAAAAAAATACAAAAAGATAATAATATACATATTAACAACTTCAACAGCGATGAATATCATTGGGGTGGGGGCAGAGTAAAAGCCAGTTGAGGGGGTAGAGGGCAAATGTCCATAGGGGGAGCAGCAGATAAGGTAAGTGACCATGGTGGGGGGAGGGGTGGGGGGTTCATGGGGGAGTAATAGGGGGGATAAGGTAGCTGACTAGCGCTGGCTATTCAGCAGCCTGATGGTCTGGGGGTAGAAACTATTGGCCAGTTTTCCAGTTTTCGCCATGACTCGGGACAGGCCTTCACCACCACGGTGCACTTGTGGTTTGACCATTTCAGCTTCTTTGAGACGTGTACGCAGAGGAATTTGAAGTTATTAACAGTCTCCACTGCGGCGCCGTTGATGAGGATGGGGGTGTGTCCAGCCTGGTTCCTCCTGAAGTCCACAATCAGCTCCTTTGTTTTGCTGACATTCAGGGAGAGGTTGTTTACCTGGCACCACGCCGTCAGAGTGCTAACATCCTCCCTGTAGGCCGTCTCATCGTTGTTGGTAATCAGGCCTACTACTATCATGTTGTCAGCGAACTTGATGATGGAGTTGGAACTGTGAGAGGCCATGCTGTCGTGGATATGCAGGAAATACTGGTGGGGACTGAGGAAGCATCCTTTTGGGGCCCCCGTGTTGATGTTTAGCAAACTCATGCCGTTTACATTTGTTGGATGACATGAAAATAGAGCTCTTTGGCCATGCACATCAGTGGTGGGTTTGGCATCGAAATTTGAATACATGAGCAGAAAATAACCCCATACCTACTGTAAAATATGGTGGTGGTTCTTTGATGTTATGTGGCTATTTTGCTTCCACTGGTCTAGGGGCCCTTGTTAAGTTCAACGGCATCATGCACTTTACCCAGTACCAGGACATTTTAGCCTAATTCTGCATGGAGGAATGATCTAAGATCCTTCCCTATGTGTTATAAAAACGGCTCAGTGGCGTTATCCTCAAAAGCCAGTTGAGGTATTGAAAGAAATTGAAAAGACGTTTGTCAATAATTTTGACCCCTAACTTTTTGAGAGAAAAAAGATGACCTGTTAAACAAAATCTATTTGTCTGAGCAATTGTATTAGTATAAAATAATATAATTTCCCATTCTTTTGAGCGTACAATATACTGTAGCTCAGTGTTTTAACAATGTATTCTATACAGTCATTTTTGCTCATCTTTATCAAGGGTGTCAATTATTTCGGAACCTACTGTATCTCTATCTGGTGAAAGGAACTGAGGAGGCTCTACCTGCCTCATACACACACACACGCACGCACACACACACACACACACACACACACACACACACACACACACACACACACACACACACACACACACACACACACACACACACACACACACACACACACACACACACACACACACACACACACACACACACACAAGCACATAGTACAGCTACTCACACACCACAGGAGGTTGGTGGCACCTTAATTGGGGAGGACGGGCTTGTGGTAATGGCTGGAGCAGAGTAGGTGGAATGGTATCAAATACATCAAACATATGGTTTCATGCTATTCGATTGGCTCCATTCCAGCCATTATTATGAGCCGTTCTCCCCTCAGCAGCCTCCACAGTCACACACACATCCACACATCATTCTAAGCTATTTTTCTGCATCTATGATGTTGGGAGGAAAGATGAAAATAATAAAAGACACAAGTAGCATCCTCCTCATCTGTAGGATTACCATCTGTACACATGGTACACACACACAACCGCACTGTCATAATTAGTGTGTTATAAATAACTCTGGTTACAGTTGGACTAGGAGTCTGCCCTCCATGTTAGTACTTCACAACCCAGATCAGCTCTCTGTGAGTGTGTGTGTGTGTGTGTGTGTGTGTGTGTGTGTGTGTGTGTGTGTGTGTGTGTGTGTGTGTGTGTGTGTGTGTGTGTGTGTGTGTGTGTGTGTGGTACTTGAGTACGCTATGAAGTGGTGGGACTCACTCTATTATCTGAGTTCATTGCTGCTTTCTCTGAGTCAAGAGAGGAAAGAGGAGGAAGGGAGAGAGAGAGGGAAGGGAGAGAGAGACGGAAGGGAGAGAGGGAGGGAAGGGAGAGAGAGACGGAAGGGAGAGAGAGCAAAGGGAGCGACAGAGAGATGTTTGGTTATGTTTTAAGGAATGCAATTTCTCCAGCACTCCAGCGAAATGGCAATGGTCTTGTGTTTAGCTCTGCTGTGTGTGATATTGAGTCTGGATAGAAGCCCCTCACAGTCTCATGTCAGAATTGGACATTCATCCATGTTTTGAATTTCAAAGTTGTTCCAAATGTCACATTTCCAAGTGTTTAAGGTTAAGTTTAGGCATTAACCCCACATTCTTACGGTTAGGCATTAACTCTGAATGGTTAAAGTCAGGGTTAAGGTTTGGAATAGAATTAAAACAAAAATATAAAAAACTACTTTCTACCACTGGATTCGAACTTGCAACCTTTGGAATCGGAGGCAGTTGTTTAGGTTTGGGATAGGTTTAAAACAAAAATCATATTCTGGGTGACCTGGCTGAGCAGTCATCTTAGTGCTCAGTGAGTGTGGGTTCAGGTGGTCTGGTCCTCAGTTGCTTCTCTCCTCACACTCCTGCGACTGGCACTGCTCACTCTGTCAAGGTCACACACATAGTAATGGAAGGAGAGTGTGTGTAACCATCTAAAACTGCTAAAACTGAGGTTCCCATTCTCCATAGCAGTCAGCACCGACCCACTTCAACCATTGATGGTCAGTCACACGTTCAATGTTGATGGACTTTGAGAGATCAAATGACCCTTTCCAATTTACCATTGGACCATGATGTGCTCGTTGGGACTTTGACTGTAGTCCATAATCCTGAGCTCAGGCTCAAGTTTAAGCTTGGGGTCAGACTTCAGGTTAGGGGTCAAAGGTCAGGGATCAAGGTCATCTGAAAGCCCTAGAAGTAGTATGTGGTTATCAATCTCCTAACAAGCTGAATGTGAATTCCAAATGCTTTTAAATGGAACTCTTGTTTTCCTATTATAGTAAGCAGTATGGAGCCTGAAGTAGCAGGATGGGACTTGTATCTTTATTCAGGCTCATTCTATACAGTATAACATTATGCATCTCTCCCTATTAGTCCAGTTACTGCTGCTACTGCTCCTGTATTGTGGAGCCAGGAGTTAATTTAAGCATTTTCATGTCTACTTTCTCCCAGTTTAGAGAGAGAGAGTGAGAGTGTGTGTGTGTGGCCTGCTGTCTGGTGTGTGGGTGCAGGTGCATGTATCACTGGTTGTGGATAATAACCTTGTTTGCTATGTTTCGAAGATGAATTATTGCTCCTGAATTCAAACAATGTAACATAATTACCACTTTAACACAAACACACTGTCTGTTGCACTGAACACATGAACCACCCTCAGATGGAGGTCAGCAGCAAGGTAACAACCGAGGGGAATAGAAAACAAAGATCCGTGCTGCTCTTATTCTACTACTATTTACTGACCTGCTCCCTGTACACACAAACACATACACATGCTCAGGCGCACACACACGCACACAAACGCATACACGCACGATTGTATAGATTAAAATGTTCTATTTGGTGTACAATTTAGTCTACACTCTTAGATTTTTTTTTTTCAAAATGGTTATTCCGCTGTACCCATAGGATAACCATTTGAAGAACCCTTATTGGTTCCAAGTATAAACCTTTTGGTTCCAGGTAGAACCCTTTTAAGATCCATGAAGAACCCTTTTCACAGACGATTCTACCTGGAACCAAAAATGGTTCTCCTATGGGGACAGCCAAATAACCATTTTGGAACCCTTTTTCTAAGAGTGTATGATTGTGAGTTACTAATAAGCACTGCTGCTAATGCACTTTAAAAAAAATATATATACGGTACCAGTCAAAAGTTGGAATCATATGGAATCAACCAAAAAATGTAGTAACCAAAAAAGTGTTAAACAAATTCTTCAATGTAGCTACCCTTTGCCTTGATGATATCTTTGTACAGTCTTGCTCAAGCTAGGCTACCTGTAGAGAGAGAGAGAGAGAGAGAGAGAAGGGACAGATAGTGGACCATCCATTCTGGTGCATCTGAGGGACAAAGGGGGCACAGCAATCCCTTAGAGCTGAAGCTGTGTTTGTGTGTGTGTGTGTGTGTGCGTAGGTGCGTGCTTACGTGTGTGAAATCATGTACCAATATATTCTGCCCAGACAGGGAAAGCTTAGGTTACCCTCCATGTCAGATCCTGACCTGCATTAACCTCAGAGTGCCTAACACACACACACACATAAACATGCACACACACACGCATGCACCACACACATATGCACGCACACACACACACACACACACACACACACACACACACACACACACACACACACACACACACACACACACACACACACACACACGCAAACACACACGCACACACACACATATGCACGCACACACACACACACACACACACACACACACACACACACACACACACACACACACACACACACACACACACACACACACACACACCTGTCCAATCTAAGATAGTATTAGACACATGTCCTCAGCTACAGCCTCATGATCCGGTTGGATAAAGGTTGGATATGACTGATGTCCTTGATTAGCAGTTTCAATTAATCTAAGATTGTCCTGCTGATTGTGGATGTACACTCTAAATACATGATACAGAACTAGTGAGGGCTACAGATATCTGATCATATACACTTAGAAAAAAGGTTCCAAAAAGGTTTTTCAGCTGTTCACGTTGGAGAACCCATTTTGTTTCCAGGTAAAACCCCTTTTTGGTTCCAGGTAGAACCATTTTGGGTTCAATGTAGAACCCTCTGTGGGAAGGGTTCTACATGGAACCCAAAACGGTTCTACTTGGAACGAAAAGAGTTATACCTGGAACTAACAAGGTTTCTTCAAAGGGTTCACCTATAGGGACAGCCAAAGAACCCTTTTAGGTTCTAGATAGCAACGTTTTTTTCTACGAGTGTAGAATTACAAATATAATTAAATAGGATATCTCTGTATCTGATTACATAGTTTTTTATGTAATGGTGGTGAACTCAGTTAGTCTGTCTCTCCTGTGGTATTTCCCTTCTCTTCTGGAGCTCTCCCATACTATCCCAACATCTGAACCCTCTCTATCCATATTCCCCCTCTCCTTCAGACCTCTGGTATTATTCAATGTGTTTGTGTGGGCTAATAGCAGCAAGGACTATGTGTTGTTCCATGTAGTGAATCTGTTATTCAATGTGTTTGTGTGGGCTAATAGCAGTAAGGACTATGTGTTGTTCCATGTAGTGAATCTGTTATTCAATGTGTTTGTGTGGGCTAATAGCAGCAAGGACTATGTGTTGTTCCATGTAGTGAATCTGTTATTCACTGTGTTTGTGTGGGCTAATAGCAGTAAGGACTATGTGTTGTTCCATGTAGTGAATCTGTTATTCAATGTGTTTGTGTGGGCTAATAGCAGCAAGGACTATGTGTTGTTCCATGTAGTGAATCTGTTATTCACTGTGTTTGTGTGGGATAATAGCAGTAAGGTCTATGTGTTGTTCCATGTAGTGAATCTGTTATTCACTGTGTTTGTGTGGGCTAATAGCAGTAAGGACTATGTGTTGTTCCATGTAGTGAATCTGTTATTCACTGTGTTTGTGTGAGCTAATAGCAGTAAGGTCTATGTGTTGTTCCATGTAGTGAATCTGTTATTCACTGTGTTTCTGTGGGCTAATAGCAGTAAGACCAAATAAAATGTTTCATCAAATCATTTGTATATATATCTTTTTTTCTATATCAAATAGCAAAATTATCCTTGGTATGATCTTAAAACAATTCTATATAGCTTTGTAGAATTGGACCCAAATTGAAAGGAAATAACAAAACCCAGTTTGACACCAGGCATGTTACTAAAACGTTGGGACATGTAAACAAGGTTCTCTAAACTATAACATGCAGTATAGCATCTAGCCTAATTGGGGTCAAAGGCATTTTGTAAGATTGCTGGCACGGCCCCCAGGGACCAGATCTGTGGTGTCTCTGTATCAAAATCTTTTCAGGGTGCATATATTTATCTCTGTACTAAATTTGGTGAATGCATTTTTTAAAGCCTTCAAAACTGTAACATTGTATTGCCAACAATGGTGTTTTTGTGATCACAAAGTGAATGATTGAGTCAAAGTTTGCAGCAAAACACTATCTCTCCTTGGAGATGCATTGTGTGTGTTTCTATGAAGGCTAGTTAAATGCTCAACCCAGTGTGTGTGTGTGTGTGTGTGTGTGTGTGTGTGTGTGTGTCTGGGTCTGGGTCTGTGTCTGTGTGTGTGTGTTAAGCATTCTAATGAGTCTGTGTCCTAGACGTGTCCCAGATCTGCATTACCCTGAGGAAATCTATAGTGTTTTTACGGATCATTTATCACCAAGGTTATAACAGCTTTTTATGTGTGTGTGGGTGTGGGTGTGTGTGAGCTGCATTGTGGTAATTTCTCTCCCTTTAATTATTTTCCCCCTCACCCCCGCTCCCTCTCTTCTACATCACTCTCATTCTTTCTTTCCCTCACCTTTCCTTCTCCTCCATTCTTCCCTTCTCTCAACTCTTTCTCTCCCCATCCCTGCCTCCTAATGCCTAATGCTCTTATCTTGCTCCCCCATTGCTCCATTTCTTGAACCCCCCCTTACCATGTCTGTTTTCTTTCCCTTTCTCCAGATGAGGGTCAGACAGTGTGCCAGGGGCCTCCGGAAGTGTCTGGGCAGCGGCTGGCTGAGGTGGGCATGCAGCTGAGGGCAGACTGCCACCAGGGCCTGGGTTACTGGGACTATCTGTTCTTTATCGCTATTGGCTTTGTCATCTTCAGTGCCGGCACCGTGTCGGCATGGGTGATGGGTGTCCTCATGGTGCTGTACGAGAGATACAACAAGAGGAAGGGTGAAGACATGGACAGTGATGATGAGGAGGAGAGACATATGGGCGGAGGGATGATGGGGGGAGGGCATCAGGGGAACGGGGATCTGAATAAGCCTGGAATGCAGGTGTGATGGCGTGATGTGAGCAGCTGGAAGAGAATAAAATAAAAAAAGGCAGAAGAGAAAGCAGAGAGGATACATTGCAAGGAGCTATGGAGTGATGGAGGGACACTGAAGAAAAGAAGGAGGAAAGAAGAGGGATGGAGAGATGAGAATAAAGGACACTGGGATCTTGGACTCTGTAGAGAGACAGTCCTGTTCTGACTGAGTGTCTCTAAGTGGAAGAGAACAAGACAGACATTATACCCTGTGTGTGTGTGTGTGTGTGTGTGTGTGTGTGTGTGTGTGTGTGTGTGTGTGTGTGTGTGTGTGTGTGTGTGTGTGTGTGTGTGTGTGTGTGTGTGTGTGTGTGTGTGTGTGTGTGCGTGCGTGCGTGAGAGAGCAACAAGGGGGAATAAGCCTTCCACTTCAGGACTACAGAGTGACTTCTGAACTATTAAGAGCAATAAGCCCCCCACTGTTACACACACACACCACACACACACACACAGACACACCACACACACACACACACACACACACACACACACACACACACACACACACACACACACACACACACACACACACACACACACACACACACACACACACACACACACACACACACACACACACACACACACAGTTTGGTTTCTCTGGTGATAAAAATAAGAGTGAGTTACCCTCCATTCAATGTCATGCGCTTTGTTTGAGAAAAGCACTATGAATTCAAATAATTGTTATGGGGAAGGACACACAGATAAACACATAGTATTTAGGTCTACAGTAGGTTAGGTTCATATTCTAGTCCAGCCAGGGGTGAAAGTAGAAAGTAGAATTTTATGAGCCTCCTATTTTTTTAATGTTTTGGGCCTAATCATAGAATTACATGTAGACCCCTATTAATTCAATAGGATCTATGTGGGCCGAGTCGTAAAGATTTGTCATTTAACTTTTAAAATGTATCACTTTTTATTGTGGCATAAACACAACCGGTCATGATGTTTTCATCTGATTCTCAAACAATCACTTCAAAGGGCTCCTTCACTAGGCTACTAGGCACGTTCATCCACTCACAACATATTTCCATCCTCCAAACAGTGGTGAATGGATAGAGACTTCTGTTACACAAAACACCAAAAAGTGTAATGACATTTGGCGACTGTCATTAGGTGGAATTTATGGCGTCCACTCTCAGTGTTCTCGTCGATCCACATGGCATTTTGGAGCATAGGCTATACCACCCGATTTCAAGTCCATTCGCTCATTTTTTATGCCTCTGATATACGGTATTGATCAATTATGGTGTAATAGCCTACAGTTTTAATTATTGTGATAGGTTCATGCTTTACCTGTACGGCGTACCTCCACTATTTTATTTTTATTTTGCCGGGATGCCGTACCGGACCGCACCACCTTACTTTCACCCCTGAGTCCAACCTAGTTCAAGCTACCGTAACTGGGGCAGAACCATAACACTGCATCTCTCTCACCAGGGGGAACAAGTGATTCATAGGTCTAGACTAACCCTGACCTTCCACTCTCTGCCTTCTGTCCACCTCAAACTTGTTAGTACAGAGCGCACACACACGAGAGCAGTGTTTGTGTGTTTGTTAGCCAGATTATTTCTAGCTGACTAAACCCAACTCCATGATGAAGGCAATTTCTGATCAACTCCACCAACGGAGTTGAGCAGAGACCAGGCATTGTTTAATTCAGGAATTCAGCTTGTACCTACAGTATGTTTGTCCTCTGTAGTTGCGCGCCTTTCAATGTTTTCTCAATAAACGTTAATCAAATACAACCACAGCCTCTTTACTCCTTGCTGTTGCTCTAAGATGGCAACTCAGCACATGCCAATTGAATTTCATCAAGGAAACAGTCGGTGGTTGTATTTGATTAACGATTTATTAAAAAGTACGGATTTCAGCAAACAAAGAAAAGCACACATCTACAGAGGACAAACATAGGTACAAGGTAAGCATTCCATAATTGTTCTTTTTTGAAGTATTGACCTTGGGCGAATCGATGTAGTCAGAGCTGAATTCCACAAAGCCTGGTCTCATCAGAAACTTCCTCCACCATGAAGTTGAGTTTAGTCAGATGGGTTATTTCCAGTGTAGTTGATGAGAGCAGTAGTGCGTGGGTCTATATGTGGGCGTGGAGCATTAGGAGGATATCAGCATTATTTTTTATAGTGGGGGGGGGTTCATTTGTAATCACACTCCATGTCCCTGCCTACTAAGATGCATCCACACCGACACACACACACACTCCTCTCAAGGGCACAGCTAAATTCAGACCATTAGGTCTAGGAACATTAGCACCCCTCCTTCCATCTGTTTTTCCATCTCTCTCTCCATCCCTCTACATTCATGAGACGAGTCCTTAGCTGCCACTACATGCACACACGCAAGCACGCAAACAAGCAAGTAGACACGCACACATTCATGCACACACACAGACACACACAGACACACACAGACACAGATACACACAGACACACACAGACACACAGATACACAGATAAACTGTCAGGTCTTTAGCTGGCCATTATCAGAGGATGTACTTGGGAGCAGCTAAACCGTCTCAACAGACCCACAGCCTCAAGACAGATGAAACTGCTGTTAAGGTGTCTGTCCCATGTACAATATGACCTTACTTCAAACACACATACCACAAACAAACACACACACACTGCAGCCATCTCATCTGCTGCTCAGTCTGGATACAGGGGGGTGTTGGGCATTCTGTTGTGATGCAGACAGGGCCAGGAGGGGCACGTGTTAACCCTTAAGAGGACAGAGCAGGGTATAAATATGACCACTGAAAGAGAAACAGGATCAGGGGGATTCAGGTTGTGTAAGGAGTGTAAGAGGTGGGTGGGGTGTGTGAGGGGTGAAGGGTCCAATGGCCGGGATGTAAACAGGACAGGGGGGTCCTGGAAGGGCATGTAGAGTGTGTGTGTGTGGGTAGGTGTGTTGACAGATGGAAAGCTGGGATGTGTATGTGTGTGTGTCTGTGTGAGGGTTCTCTCGCTGTTACAGAACTGTTGTTGCGCAGCGAGTCACCGTCGCCAAGGGCAATGTTCTAGAATCTTGCTGATGTCAGCAACTGACCAATAAGAGCAGGGAGGGTGCACCCCGTAGTTTATGGAACCCCCTGTCATCTCCCAAGAAGTGTGTGTGTGTGTGTGTGTGTGTGTGTGTGTGTGTGTGTGTGTGTGTGTGTGTGTGTGTGTGTGTGTGTGTGTGTGTGTGTGTGTGTGTGTGTGTGTGTGTGTGTGTGTGTGTGTGTGCATGCTGTAACCTCAGCCAAGGTCCTGTGAGTGTATCATTGTGCATGGCTCATGCTAATGGTTGACTCAGGGGTGCGGGGGTCGGTATTTTAAACAGCCTTCAACATTCATGCATTCATTGTTGCGGAACGTCATGATCTTGCTGTAAGTTGACCATCAGATGAGGGCTGCATCTCAATAGTCTACAGGGGCTTCCTTTCCTCATCTCGTCTCCTTCAAATGCATTAGTGTTTCCCTATAGGGCAATGCTTCCCAAACTCGGTCCTGGGGACCCCAGGGGAGCACGTTTTGGTTTTTGCCCTAGCACTACACAGGTGATGCAAATAATCTCATCATCAAGTTTTCATTATTTGAATCAGCTCTGTAGTGCTAGGGAAGAAGAAAGAAAAAAGTCCTTGGGGTCCCCAGGACTGAGTTTGGAAAACACTACTATAGGGCTTGAAATGAAGGAGAGGAGACAAGAAAATCTGTACTATAAAGTTTGAAATGCACCCGAGGAGAGCAGTCATAGAAACAGATTACTGATTTCATAGTCCCTAAAGTTTCCAAACCCAGAAACACCTTACAGTCATGAACCAGTGTACTGGCTCAGGGCTGTGTGTGTGTTGTGCTGAGACGTCCTGTATGTGCTAAACTTCAGAGCTAACTCCCACTGTGTGGACAGGATCAGATCGCAGCACAGCCAGTCTTATAGCAACAAGCTCTCACAGTCTCACATCATAATTAGACGTTCATCCATGTTTCTCAAATGTGAAGTGTTTAAGGTTAAGTTTAGGCATAAACTCCGATATTGATAATGTTAGGCATTAGCTCTTTCAACGTTCTATGTCTGGATTTGAACATGCAAGGTTTAGAACTAGATGCTTACGCCCATCCGCCATCCCCGTCCACAACGCCCTAGCAAAGCAAAACCAAAACCGAAACCTACAGGTAACAGCGCTCACTGTTTCCCCTAGTGGCCGGTTTCCACGTTATCTCCCGACGTCCTTAGACATGGATGGACGTCGAATACTGACATGTATCACGGGTGACCCGCCTGCTTATTGAGACTAAGGGCCACACACACACCAAGAGGCACGCACGCACACACACATACAAGAAGTCTTAAAGCTCTGTTCAGCTCTAAACCGATTCTTGTGCTGGTCACGGTCTATCTATCACGTGCCCCTGTTCTACACACACACACCGGGGGTTGCAGAGTTAGGCACACACACAAACACACTAGGGCTCCCTCGCTTCACATACCTCTGTCCCATAATGAGCTCGTCCAGACAGAGATGACAGTGCAGACATGAGAAGACACCCGGGGGAGAGCCCAGTGTGTGTGTGTGTGTGTGTGTGTGTGTGTGTGTGTGTGTGTGTGTGTGTGTGTGTGTGTGTGTGTGTGTGTGTGTGTGTGTGTGTGTGTGTGTGTCCAGTCTATTCTGGAATGTGCCGGTTTCAGGCAGTACACTGAACCATCACTATACCAGTTGGACACACACACACACACTGCTAGCGTATCTCTCTCTCTCTCTCTCTCTCTCTCTCTCTCTCTCTCTCTCTCTCTCTCTCTCTCTCTCTCTCTCTCTCTCTCTCTCTCTCTCTCTCTCTCTCTCTCTCTCTCTCTCTCTCTCTCTCTCTGTGTGTATATACATTAGCAGTCAAAAGTTTGGAAACCTACTCATTCAAGGTTTTTTCTTTATTTTCTACATTCTAGAATATTAGTGAAGACATCAAACCTATGAAATAGCACAAATGGAATCATGTAGTTACCAAAAGAGTGTTAAACAAATTAAAATATACTGTATATTTTAGATTCTTCAAAGTAGCCACCCCTTTGCTTGATAACAGCTTTGCACATTCTTGAAATTCTCTCAACCAGCTTCACCTGGAATGCTTTTCTTACAGTCTTGAAGTAGTTCCTACATATACTGAGCACTTGAAGGCTGCTTTTGCTTCACTCTGCCGTCCAATTCAACCCAAACCATCTGAATTGGGTTGAGGTCGGATGATTGTGGAGAACAGGTCATCTGATGTAGCACTCCATCACGCTCCTTCTTGGTCAAATAGCCCTTCCACAGCCTGGACGTGTGTTGGGTCATTGTCCTGTTGAAAAACAAATGATAGTCCAACTAAGCGCAAACCAGATGGGATGGCATGTCACTGCAGAGTGCAGTGGTAGCCATGCTGGTTAAGTCTGCTTTGAATTCTAAATAAATCACAGACAGTGTCACCAGCAAAGCACCCCCACACCATCACACTTCCTCCTCCATGCTTCACGGTGGGAACTACACATGGAGATGTGTACACATGGAGAGCATCCATTAAAACCTCTTAGGGATAGCCCCCTTTTTTATTTTTTTTGCCTAAATGACATACCCAAATCTAACTGCCTGTAGCTCAGGCCCTAAAGCAAGGACATGCATATTCTTGGTACCATTTGAAAGGAAACACTTTGAAGTTTGTGGAAATGTGAATGTAGGAGAATATAACACAATAGATCTGGTAGAAGAAAATACAAAGAAAAAACCAACCGGTCTTTTTCTACCACCATCTTTGAAATGCAAGAGAAAGGTCACAGTTCTAGCCATAACTCTGGTTGTAATTCCAATGGTGTCCACAAGATGGAGCAGTGTATGTGCAAAGTTTCAGATGGATAACTTGAAGTATGAGTGAACTACAAGACATTTAGTGTGAAGTCCCCAGGTACATTTGGGCAAATCGTGAAGGAGACATTCGCATTCATATTCAATTTTTCTGCAAGAATTTAGTCAAATCTGTATACTTGGACTTTAGTAGCCATATTAGTAGCCATATTAGTAGCCATACTATAAGTTCAACATTTGCAAAACAACCAGTTTTCATAACTTCATAACTGAATATCCTTATAATTTTTGTCCATAATGAAAAGGCATGCTGTCGTACAAGTTTAGTAGCTACATTTTACGACATATACATGGTTTCGGTATACTCCCGTAAAGCCCAGCTCTTTGGATATCTAGCTAGCTTTGTTTGACCCCGATTGGTGCTTATTTGACAAAAATACAGTCGTTCAAGTGATGACCGCCCGCGTCATCGGCGTACCAAGAAGGCGTCGCTCTCTGACCATATATGGTGTCATATAGGATATACTACACCCCTAATGAATACATAGGAACGTGATTTGACTCGTTGAAAAAACGTTTAGGGGGAAATTTTCACAGAATCCTTTCTTTGCAAATTGAACGAGTGGAAATACAAAATCGATCGTGCAAATAGATTTTATCTAACAAAACAACACTTCATGTTATCAGAATGTAAGTACACATTTCACCTTCAGAGGTGAATTTATCAAACCTATCGTGGTAAAAAAAGTGTTTTGTTGTTAGGAGCTCTCCTCAAACAATAGCACAGCATTTTTGTTCGCAGTAATAGCTACTGTAAATTGGACTGTGCAGTTATATTAACAAGAATATAAGCTTTCAGCCGATATAAGACACTTATATGTACCGACATTTGTCAAATCTGCGATCTTGACATAACGCGCTGCATGATTTACAACTGTCCTGTTGAAGTCCTACTCTGCGTCTCACAAAGACATGGCAGTTGGAACCAGAAATGTCAAATTTGGACTCATCAGACCAAAGAACAGACTAATGTCCATTGCTCGTGTTCTTGGCCCAACAAGTCTCTTCTTATTATTGGTGTCCTTTAGTAGTGGTTTCTTTGCAGCAATTCAACCATGAAGGCCTGATTCAGTCTCTTCTGAATAGTTGATGTTGAGATGTGTCTGTTACTTGAACTCTGTGGTGCATTTATTTGGGCTGCAATCTGAGGTGCAGTTAACTCTAATGAACTTATCCTTTGCAGTAGTAACTCTGGGTCAACCTTTCCTGTCGCGGTCCTCATGAGAGCCAGTTTCATCATAGCGCTTGATGTTTTTTGCGACTGCACTTGAAGAACCTTTCAAAGTTATTGAAATTTTCCGGATTGACTGACCTTCATGTCAAAGTAATGATGGACTTTCTTTTCTTTGCTTATTTGAGCTGTTCTTGCCATAATATAGACTTGGTCTTTTACCAAATAGGGCTATCTTCTGTATACCACCCCTACCTTGTCACAACACAACTGATTGGCTCAAATGCATTAAGAAGGAAAGAAATTCCACAAATGAACTTTTAACAAGAATCCAAAATATAAAATATATTTTGATTTGTTTAATACTTTTTTGGTTACTTCATGATTCCATATGTGTTATTTCATAGTTTTGATGTCTTCACTATTATTCTACAATGTAGAAAATAGTAAAAATAAAGAAAAACCCTTGAATGAGTAGGTGTCCAAACTTTTCACTGGTAATGTATATACTGTATATGTATATATATCTCTATACATATTTCCACTGCCCAGTGTTAAGTCTGATACTCTGAGGCATTAATACCTCATACCTCTTCTTTATCTCTCTCCCTCTATCCCTCTCTTTATCTCTCCTTCTGTGTTCGTTCATCTCTCTCCACAGCTGTGGAGTGTGTGTGTGTGTGTGTGTGTGTGTGTGTGTGTGTGTGTGTGTGTGTGTGTGTGTGTGTGTGTGTGTGTGTGTGTGTGTGTGTGTGTGTGTGTGTGTGTGCGTGTATGGGCAATATCAGAGCTTGAGTATGAAGCACAGAAACCATCTAATGCAATAAGTAAATGACTCTTTCTTCCATTGAAGGCAACACACACACACACACACACATACATAGATAGAATATCTACATGCATACTCCCTCACACACCTGTGTGAAAGCGAAACACAACTTTTGCTCTGGTTCACACACACTTCTATTTTGACTCTATGTTTAGCACATATACACACATACACTTTACACAGCATACCAGTCTGACATGTGCTGTTGTGTGAGTACAGAAAAATATAGTTGTCAGCAGGGATCCTTCTGGTTGCTTGTCCTTGAATCGGGCCTCAGTGGAGAGAGGAGAAAGAAGCGAGAGAGAATAGGAGAGACTAGAGGAGCCACTAGGAAAATTCACAATGTACTGCAGCACTAAAACGGGGGAAATGAACGTCCATTTACGTAGAAGTGATTTCAACTAAATGATATCATGTCATGAAATAGCACATTTGGTTTCTACAGTGTGAACCTGAGTATGGACAGGGGGTAGAGGGAGGAGAGAGCGAGGATAATGGATGGTGTTATGGAGGCTGGAGACAGTTGTCTCTTCATTATGTTAAAAGTGACACACACACACACACACAACAGCTTCAACTGCTAACACCCCAACGGTTCTTTGACAGGCCTACAGAATCTTCTTGTCACACCGGCAGTTTCCAGCCTGAACACACACATTCTGTCCTTACCAGTAGAAACCAGTACCCACATACACGTACACATGTACACACGTACACACGTACATACACACACATACACTGTATGACTCCACACAGGACTGTCTTTTGTCTACAGCAGTTCCGGCTATTTAAAACTGCAGTAACTTATATTAAGTCATGTTGTATCTTTTACTATTATTAAAGGATAGACTCTGATATTTGTGAATGACTGCATTTTCTGTTGTTTCTGTACCCATTTAATCCCATGGGTCACAATAGTGACAACACAAAGCTTTAGTAATCTAGAGAAGTTGTACTTATAAACAAATGGGTCATATATTATTCTTTATCAAGGTGTCTAGTATCATTTAAAGAAGTTTGATATGATTTCTCAAAATGGTCGCAATACCACAAGCATATTTCTGCATATTTATTTTTTTACAGACAGATTTGGCACCAGAAGTCTAACAGTCTAAATAAACAACAGAGTGGCTGCGGATGCAAACTCTCTGGAACCGTCTTCCCAACAGCTATTAGTCAGAAGCTTCTGCACATGTGCTGGATTCTCTACTTTACGTCTCTGCTCTACTCGTTTGGCTGCCCAGAGAACAGGCTAGGATACTCTGGCAAATTTCAGTGATGAATGGAGAATGGTGCTAATAAAGTTAGATCAAAGAGGAATCAATGTCTGCTAGATCACATATTGCTATTATTCTAGGTTACATAACAGAACTGGCGTATGCTACAGCTTGTTCACAACATCTGTTCTAAAATTCGCTCACGGAACATAATTCATAACAACACTGTAGGAAACAACACTGTACATAAATCAAATACAAAATTGGTCACATACACATATTTAGTAGATTTTATTGCGGGTGTAGCGAAATGCTTGTGTTCCTAGCTCCAACAGTGCAGTAGTATTTAACAATTCACAACAATACACACAAATCTTAAAGTAAAATAATGGAATATTAGAACAAGCAATGTCAGCGTGGCATTGACTAAAATACATTAGAATAGATTACAGTGTATACAGTGGGGAAAAAAAGTATTTAGTCAGCCACCAATTGTGCAAGTTCTCTCACTTAAAAAGATGAGAGAGGCCTGTAATTTTCATCATAGGTACACTTCAACTAAGACAGACAAAATGAGGAAAAAAAATCCAGAAAATCACATTGTAGGATTTTTAATGAATTTATTTGCAAATTATGGTGGAAAATAAGTATTTGGTCACATACAAACAAGCAAGATTTCTGGCTCTCACAGACCTGTAACTTCTTCTTTAAGAGGCTCCTCTGTCCTCCACTCATTACCTGTATTAATGGCACCTGTTTGAACTTGTTATCAGTATAAAAGACACCTGTCCACAACCTCAAACAGTCACACTCCAAACTCCACTATGGCCAAGACCAAAGAGCTGTCAAAGGACACCAGAAACAAAATTGTAGACCTGCACCAGGTTGGGAAGACTGAATCTGCAATAGGTAAGCAGCTTGGTTTGAAGAAATCAACTGTGGGAGCAATTATTAGGAAATGGAAGACATACAAGACCACTGATAATCTTCCTCGATCTGGGGCTCCACGAAGATCTCACCCGTGGGGTCAAAATGATCACAAGAACGGCGAGCAAAAATCCCAGAACCACACGGGGACCTAGTGAATGACCTGCAGAGAGCTGGGACCAAAGTAACAAAGCCTACCATCAGTAACACACTACGCCGCCAGGGACTCAAATCCTGCAGTGCCAGACGTGTCCCCCTGCTTAAGCCAGTACATGTTCAGGCCCGTCTAAAGTTTGCTAGAGAGCATTTGGATGATCCAGATGAGGATTGGGAGAATGTCAGATGAAAGCAAAATACAACTTTTGGTAAAAACTCAACTCGTCGTGTTTGGAGGACAAAGAATGCTGAGTTGCATCCAAAGAACACCATACCTACTGTGAAGCATGGGGTGGAAACATCATGCTTTGGGGGCTGTTTTTCTGCAAAGGGACCAGGACTGACTGATCCGTGTAAAGGAAAGAATGAATGGGGCCATGTATCGTAAGATTTTGAGTGAAAACCTCCTTCCATCAGCAAGGGCATTGAAGATGAAACGTGGCTGGGTCTTTCAGCATGACAATGATCCCAAACACACCGCCCGGCAACGAAGGAGTGGCTTCGTAAGAAGCATTTCAAGGTCCTGGAGTGGCCTAGCCAGTCTCCAGATCTCAACCCCATAGAAAATCTTTGAAAGTCCGTGTTGCCCAGCGACAGCCCCAAAACATCACTGCTCTAGAGGAGATCTGCATGGAGGAATGGGCCAAAATACCAGCAACAGTGTGTGAAAACCTTGTGAAGACTTACAGAAAACGTTTGACCTCTGTCATTGCCAACAAAGGGTATATAACAAAGTATTGAGATAAACTTTTGTTATTGACCAAATACTTATTTTCCACCATAATTTGCAAATAAATTCATAAAAAATCCTACAATGTGATTTTCTGGATTTCTTTTCCTCATTTTGTCTGTCATAGTTGAAGTGTACCTATGATGAAAATTACAGGGCTCTCTCATCTTTTTAAGTGAGAGAACTTGCACAATTGGTGGCTGACTAAATACTTTTTTTCCCCACTGTACATATGAGAGTAAAGCAGTACGTAAACATTATTAAAGTGACTAGTGTTCCATTATTAAAGTGGCCAGTGATTCCAAGTATATGTATATAGACAGCAGCCTCTAAGGTGCAGGGTTGCGTAACCGGGTGGAAGCCGGCTAGTGATGGCTATTTAACAGTCTGATGCACTTGAGATTGAAGCTGTTTTTCAGTCTCTTGGTCCCAGCTTTGATACACCTGTACTGACATCACCTTCTGGATGATAGCGGGGTGAACAGGCCGTGGCTCGAGTGGTTGATGTCCTTGATGATCTTTTTGGCCTTCCTGTGACATCAGGTGCTGTACGTGTCCTGGAGGGCAGGTAGTTTGTCCCTGGTGATGCGTTGGGCACACCGCACCACCCTCTGCAGTTGCCGTACCAGGCGGTGATATAGCCCGACAGGATGCTCTCAATTGTAAAAGTTTATGAGGGTTTAAGGGGCCAAGCCAGATTTCTTCAGCCTCCTGAGGTTGAAGAGACGCTGTTGCACCTTCTTCACCACACTGTCTTTGTGGGGGGACCATTTCAGATCGTCAGTGATGTGTACACCGAGGAACTTGAAGCTTTCCACCTTCTCCACTGCGGCACATTCGATGTGGATAGGTTATTTTCCTGGCACCACTCTCCCAGGGCCCTCACCTCCTCCCTGTAGGCTGTCTCGTTAATGTTGGTAATCAGGCCTACTACTGTTGTGTCATCTGCAAACTTGATGATTGAGTTGGAGGCGTGCGTGGCCACGCAGTTCATGGGTGAACAGGGAGTACAGGAGGGGGCTGAGCACGCACCCTTGTGGGGCCCCTGTGTTGAGGATCAGTAAAGTGGAGGTGTTGTTTCCAACCTTCACCACCTGGGGGCAGCCCGGCAGGAAGTCCAGGACCCAGTTGTCAGGGTGGGGTTCAGACCCAGGGCCCTGAGATTAATGATGAGCTTGGAGGGTACTATGGTGTTGAATGCTGAGCTATAGTCAATGAACAGCATTCTTACATAGGTATTCCTCTTGTCCAGATGGGATTAGCTTCCGGCGCCGACAGAGATGGCAGCCTTGCTTCACGTTCTCAGGAAACCATGCAGTATTTTGTTTTTTTATGTATTACTTCTTACATTATTACCCCGGGAAATATTAAGTTTTATTACATACAACCGGGAGGAACTATTGGATATAAGAGCAACGTCAACTTACCAACATTACGACCAGGAATACGACTTTCCCAAAGAGGATTCTCGGTTTGCTAACCCAAACACAACAATAGACTGGATAGCACCCGGCGACTCAAAGCAACGGCGGCGCCGGAGAAGAGGGAAACGCGGCGTTTTTTTGGTCAAGCTACGTCGACAGGCGCATCGTGCACCTCTCCCGAGTATTTTAATCGCCAATGTACAGTCTCTTGACAACAAAGTAGACGAAATCCGATCGAGGGTTGCCTTTCAGAGAGACATCCGAGACTGCAACGTTCTTTGCTTCACGGAAACATGGCTCACTCAGGACACGTTATCTGAGTCGGTACAGCCACCTGGTTTCTCCACGCATCGCGCCGACAGAAACAAACTTCTATCTGGTAAGAAGAAGGGTGGGGTGTGTGTCTTATGATTAACGAGACGTGGTGTGATCATAACAACATACAGGAACTCAAGTCCTTTTGTTCACCTGACATAGAATTCATTACAATCAAATGCAGACCGCATTATCTACCAAGAGAATTCTCCTCGATTATAATCACAGCCGTGTACATCCCCCCTCAAGCTGACACATTGACGGCACTGAAAGAAATTCATCGGACTCTATGTAAACTGGAAACCACATATCCTGAGGCTGCATTTATTGTGGCTGGGGATTTTAATAAGGCTAATTTAAGAACAAGGCTCCCGAAATTTTACCAGCATATCGAATGTGCCACCCGGGCTGGTAAAATCCTGGATCATTGTTATTCCAACTTCCGTGATGCATACAAGGCTATTCTCCGCCCTCCTTTCGCAAGTCTGACCATGACTCCATTTTGTTGCTCCCAGCCTACAAACAGAAACTAAAACAGGAAACGCCCGTTCTCAGGTCTGTTCAACGCTGGTCTGACCAATCTGATTCCATGCTGCAAGATTGCTTGAGCACGTGGACTGGGATATGTTCGGATAGCATCTGACAACAACATTGATGTATACGCTGATTCGGTGAGCGAAGTTTATTAGCAAGTGCATTGGTGATGTTGTACCCATAGCAAATATTAAAACCTTCCCCAACCAGAAACCGTGGATTGATGGCAGCATTCGCGCAAAAACTGAAAGCGCGAACCACTGCTTTTAACCAGGGTAAGGCTACCGGAAACATGACTGAATACAAACAGTGTAGCTATTCCCTCCGCAAGGCAATCAAACAAGCTAAGCGTCAATATAGAGACAAAGTAGAGTCACAATTCAACGGCTCAGACACAAGAGGAATGTGGCAGGGTCTACAGTCAATCACGGACTACAAAGAAAACCAGCCCCGTCGCGGACCATGACGTCCTGCTCCCAGACCAACTAAACAACTTCTTTGCTCGCTTTGAGGACAATGCAGTGCCACCGACACGCCCGCTACCAAAACCTGCGGGCTCACCTTCACCGCAGCCAATGTGAGAAAAACATTTAAATGTGTTAACCCTCGCAAGGCTGCGGGCCCAGATGGCATCCCTGGCCGTGTCCTCAGAGCATGCGCAGACCAGCTGGCTGGTGTGTTCACGGACATATTCAATCAGTCCCTATCCCAGTCTGCTGTTCCCACATGCTTCAAGAGGGCCACCATTGTTCCTGTTCCCAAGAAAGCTAAGGTGACTGAGCTAAATGACTATCGCCCGTAGCACTCACTTCTGTCATCATGAAGTGCTTTGAGAGATTAGTCAAGGATCATATCACCTCCATCCTGCCAGACACCCTGGACCCACTCCAATTTGCTTACCGTCCCAATAGGTCCACAGACGACGCAATCGCAATCACACTGCATACTGCCCTAACCCATCTGGACAAGAGGAATACTTATGTAAGAATGCTGTTCATCGACTACAGCTCAGCATTTAACACCATAGTTCCCTCCAAGCTCGTCATTAAGCTCGAGACCCTGGGTCTCGACTCCAGCCCTGTGCAACTGGGTCCTGGACTTCCTGACGGGCCGGTCCCAGGTGGTGAGGGTAGGAAACAACATCTCCACTCCGCTGATCCTCAACACTGGGGCCCCACAAGGGTGCGTTCTCAGCCCTCTCCTGTACTCCCTGTTTACCCATGACTGCGTGGCCAAGCACGCATCCAACTCAATCATCAAGTTTGCTGACGACACTACAGTGGTAGGCTTGATTACCAACAACGACGAGACGGCCTACAGAGAGGAGGTGAGGGCCCTCGGAGTGTGGTGTCAGGAAAATAACCTCTCACTCAATGTCAGCAAAACAAAGGAGATGATCGTGGACTTCAGGAAACAGGACAAGGAGCACCCCCCTATCCACATCGAGGGGACAGTAGTGGAGAGGGTGGAAAGTTTTAAGTTCCTCGGTGTACACATCACGGACAAACTGAATTGGTCCACCCACACAGACAGCGCAGTGAAGAAGGCGCACAGCGCCTCTTCAACCTCAGGAGGCTGAAGAAATTCGGCTTGTCACCAAAATCACTCACAAACTTTTACAGATGCACTATCGAGAGCATCCTGTCGGGCTGTATCACCGCCTGGTACGGCAACTGCTCTGCCCACAACCGTAAGGCTCTCCAGAGGGTAGTGAGGACTGCACAGCGCATCACCGGGGGAAACCTACCTGCCCTCCAGGACACCTACACCTCCCGATGTCACAGGAAGGCCAAAAAGATCATCAAGGACAACAATCACCCGAGCCACTGCCTGTTCACCCCGCTATCATCCAGAAGGCGAGGTCAGTACAGGTGCATCAAAGCTGGGACCGAGAGACTGAAAAACAGCTTCTACCTCAAGGCCATCAGACTGTTAAACAGCCAGCACTAACATTGAGTGGCTGCTGCCAACATACTGACTTAAATCTCGAGCCACTTCAAACATAGGAATTGGATGTAACAAATGTTTCACTAGCCACTTTAAACAATTTTGTATATAATGTTTACGTATCCGACATACTCATATCAAATGTATACACTGTACTCTAAACCATCTACTGTATCTTGCCTATGCCGTTCGGCCATCGACCCAAATCTCTAGCCACTTTAATAATTATAACTGGATGAAATAATGTATCACTAGCCACTTTAAACAATGCCATTTATATAATGTTTACATATCCTACATTACTCATCTCATATATATATATATATGTGTATATACTGTACTCCATACCATCTACTGCATCTTGCCTATGCCGGTCAGCCATCGCTCATCCATATATTTATATGTACATACTCGTATTCATTCCTTTACTCTTGTGTGTATAAGGTAGTTGTTGTGAATTTGTTAGATTACTTGTTAGATACTACTGCATGGTCGGAACTAGAAGCACAAGCATTTCGCTACACTCGCATTAACATCTGCTAACCATGTGTATGTGACAAATAAAATTTGATTTGATTTGATTTGATTTGGATAGGGCAGTGTGCAGTGCGATGGCAATTGCTCAAGAAGATCTAAATGCCTATTCCCATAAAACTGATTGAGATCAAATGGTTGGCATGCAGATGCTGCATGGACGTTTCATGTACAATTGACAGTGAGAAATGTAAGGGGAGGGTGATCTTAAAATTGTGTGTGTAAAGTAAAGGTAAAGAAAGGGGAAGAGGCTTCTAGAGGGGTGGGACAGGGGCGGAACGAGGCGGTTACCTTTGGATCCCCAGCCTCGGCCCCCCAAAAAATACATTGTTAAAATGTTTTAATATTTTCTTTGGTAACATAATGTTTAAAGGGTCTAGTTAAGATATAGTCATGTTGATATGCTTTTCAGTTTCCTGCCATATGGTTTCACATTAATCTCCAGCGATCTTAAGGTAAAATAGATCTAAAGCAATTGTCATTTAGCCGATATTTACATTCCCTGTATCCAAACAGATTACTCTCTTATCAATTTATAAATTACAGTTCACTGGTATTTCCCCATGCATAAGTTCAAGGTCAGAATACGCATAGACAGAAAAGTGCATAGTTTTACCACAACACAGTAGTCTGAAACTCTTTTGCAGGCAACTTCTGGAAAGTCGCATTATGCTAGCTTGCAAAGTTATATGTAATTCCTATCGGAATCCAGCCAGAGTAGGGATATCCCAAAATGTGAACTTTTGCAACCTGCATTTAGAATGATTTCCAAGGTAGGGAAAATAATAATTGAACCATCTAAATGGGAACAACCATCTCAGTAACGGGTGCAATAAGTCAACCCACTAACAGATTGGATTTGTTTTGTAATGTATTTTACTTATATTTGTGTAGCATAAAATCAATCAATTAATGTGCATGCAAAAACACACATTGAAACAAACAATTCAAAAAATCTACCTGCAATACAGCATGCTGGGAAATATGATAAGGATGTGTGTGGTATTTAAATTTTTTTACCATTATAGATTACATGTACCATAAAAGGTATAGAACAGTACCATGTGATATGACATGTGTAGCTCTGAAGGTACATTAAAGCCCCAAAAGCTGATCTACTCCCTAAAAATATATATTTTTAATAATTTAAAAAACAATACTGTACCCTAACGGTACTTTTTTTCTGAAAGTGTGGGTAATTAGGTTTAGGTGGGTAAGTGGGCTGAGGTATACAGTGTATAGAGATTGAGGCTGGGGAATAGGGTTAAATGTCTGTTCATTGTGCTATAGTCAGAGCACTGTATGTTCCCATTGGTCACAATTGTGATGGAGAATATTTTTCAATATTATTTTTCAAAAAGCAGTTTGGATTACATGTAAGTGTTACTAATGGCATAATAGTTGCATAGTGGCATGTCTGGAATAAAATTGGGGACAATTGAATGTGAAACAACCACTATGTCAGCCCAATGTGGGGAGGGAGGGAGAGAGGGACAGGGGAGGGAGGGAGGGAGGGAGGGAGGGAGGGAGGGAGGGAGGGAGGGAGGGAGGGAGGGAGGGAGGGAGGGAGGGAAAAGGGAGAGAGGGAAAAGGGAGAGAGGGAAAGGGACGATTGAACGGAGTGCAGAGGGGTGATCGATTTAGCCTCTGTGTCAACAACCTGGCACTGGAGAGAATAAGAGAGAGACGGGGAGGGAGGGAGGGAAAATGAGGTGGAAGTGAAAAAGTGGGAGATAGACATGGGGAGAACAAGGAGCAGAGTGGAAGGCAGAGAGAAAGAGGGAGAGCGGTGGGTAGTTGAGGCCTTTCTCTTTTGTCTATTGGCTGCCAACTCTATACTCTGCCCCATTATGCTGGTTTATGAGAGGGGGAGACGAGTGTGGGGAGGGAGAGAGAGAGCTGGGATTGATGCTATATATTTATCCCATAATAATAATCCTAAAGGTGGTGCGAGGAGCTGCTGTCCTCAGTGTGGTATGTACTGATACACTCATCCCTCTGTCTCTCCATCCTTATCTCTATCTTACCCTCGCTCTGTTCTTCTCACTCTCTTTCTCTGTCTGTGGCTTTGTATTGATACCTCTACTGCACCAAATGGACTCTCCCTCAAACTATAAACCCAGTCACCCCTTATCGCCTCTCCCTCTCCCCCTCTCGCTGTCTCTCTCTCACTCTCACACACACACACACTCTCTCTCTCTCTCTTGTCTTTCTCCTAGCGCTGAGCGATTAACCAAAATATCTGTTCTTTTTTCATTTTTAAATAACTAATTAAACAACGTTGGTTTAATTATTTGAATTCCATTTAGTTTGTTTTTTCCCTGTGAGCTCAATATGCACATTGCACAGTTTCTCTAGATATAAATCAGATCCAGAATGAACTGTGCAATGTACTGTGGTAGGAAGTTGTAGTTTCCCACATGCCAATATTCTACATAGTTTAGCGCATAAATGTGGTAATTAACTACAATGACCATAATCCATTGAGCATCTACTTGTCTGGTCTGTATTTATTTTACGCCTGCTACTGAAGAGACAAAAAAATGTGCGACCTTGAGGTGATATAGAGAGCAGCTGTTGCTCCGCAAGGTATCTCTACCTGAAAATATATGACCTAAGTGATATGACCTTGTTTTATTATGTGTTGTTACAGCATTCAAACCACATTATGCATGGTGCATTTAATGTACAGTGACAAGAAAAAGTATGTGAACCATTTGGAAATACCTGGATTTCTGCATAAATTGGTCATACAATTTTATCTGATCTTCACCTAGGTCACAACAATAGACAAACACAGTCTGCTTAAACTAATAACACACTAACAATCATAGGTTTTCTTGTCTTTATTGAACACACCATGTAAACATTCACAGTGCAGGGTGGGAAAAGTTTGTGAACCCTTGGATTTAATAACGAGTGTGAACTGCTCTCTTGAGGTCATACCACAGCATCTCATTCGGGTTGAGGTCAGGACTCTGACTGGGCCACTCCAGAAGGCGTATTTTCTTCAGTTGAAGTCATTCTGTTGTTGTATTACTTCTGTGTTTTGGGTTGTTGTCCTGTTGCATCACCCAACTCTGTTGAGCTTCAATTGGCGTACAGATAGCCGAACATTCTCCTGCAAATTGTCTTGATAAACTTGGGAATTCATTTTTCCGTCGATGATAGCAAGCTGTCCAGGCCCTGAGGCAGCAAAGCAGCCCCAAACCATAATGCTCCCTCCACCATACTTTACATTTGGGATGAGGTTTTGATGTTGGTGCACTTGGCCTTTTTTTCTCCACACATAGTGTTGTGTGTTGCTACCAAACAACTCAACTGTAGTTTCATCTGTCCACAGAATATGTTGCCAGTAGCGCTGTGGAACATCCAGGTGCACTTTTGCAAACTTCAGATGTGAAGCAACGTTTTTTTGGGACAGAGGTGGCTTCTTCCGTGGTTTCCTCCCATGAACACCATTCTTGTTTAGAGTTTTACGTATCGTAGACTCGTCAACAGAGATGTTAGCATGTTCCAGAGATTTCTGTAAGTCTTTAGCTGACACTCTAGGATTCTTCTTAACATTGAGCATTCTGCGCTGTGCTCTTGCACACTGGCGGTTCTGGGGGCAGGGGGCCAGTGCCCCTGTGACAACAATTTTGGACCCCCTTGTGGCCCCCCTAAATGTGGAGTATGAAATAATTTTTGGATAACTAATTTTTGCTATCGTTCTTTTTTTACATCTGTTATTAGACAGTGGCAACGTGGAACACTAATTAAACCCACACATTTACTAGAGGGACATGGTCTTTTGCCTACTAATGCCTGCAATGAAGTGAAGAAAACGATATGACAACAATAACGTCTAATGTAACTGGCCCCTCTAACAGTACAACTGGCCCCAGCTTGGCCCCCCCAGTTGAAAGGGTCTAGAACCTCCACTGCTCTTGCAGTCATCTTTGCAGGACGGCCACTCCTAGGGAGAGTAGCAACAGTGCTGAACTTTCTCAATTTATAGGCAATTTGTCTAATCGTGGACTGATGAACATCAAGACTTTTAGAGATACTTTTGTAACCCTTTCCAGCTTTTTGCAAGTCAACAATTCTTAATCTTAGGTCTTCTGAGATCTCTTTTGTTCGAGGCATGGGTTACATCAGGCAATGCTTCTTGTGAATAGCAAACTTAAAATTTGTGAGTGTTTTTTATAGGGCATGGCAGCTCTAACCAACATCTCAATCTCATCTCATTGATTTGACTCCAGGTTAGCTGACCCCTGACTCCAATTAGCTTTTGGAGAAGTCATTAGCCTAGGGGTTCACATACTTTTTAAATGATGTATTCAATATAGACAAGAAAAATACAATAATTTGCATGTTATTAATTTAAGCACACTCTGTTTGTCTATTGTTGTGACTTAGATGATGACCAATTTATGCTGAAATCCAGGTAATTCAAAAGGGTTCACATACTTTTTCTTGCCACTGTAAAACAAAAAGAAATAATCGAAACTGAAATCTGTGATTATTTTTTTATAACAGACTTTAAAGAGCACCAATCATGCAGCAGTACTTTCTCCCATTGTTTCTCTCTCTGCCTCTTTTTTCCTCTCCATCTATCTATTTCACTGCAGTTACTTGGACCTCATTCAGATTTCTGAGTCTCCCTCCCTTCCTTCCTTTTTCACCTTCCCTTGTTGCTCTTTTCTTTTTTTTACTATCGTATAACTTTAATATGAGGTAAACAATACAATGAGGCTTCAATTGCAACTGTATAATAGAAGAAACCAAGCAAATCCCCATGACGGGCACCTTGTCTTTCTTTCCTCTCTCTCTCTCCTCTCATCCCTCTCTTTGGCAGCATCTGTGTTTTTATTATCTAGCATCACCTGCACCAGGATGGGTCAGACACTGCAGTGGATCTTCCTCCATCCCCCCTCCTCACACACACACACACACACACACACACACACACACACACACACACACACACACACACACACACACACACACACACACATGCACATGCACACGCACGCGCACACACACACACACACACACACCGATCTGAAAGAACTGAACAGCAAAGTCCTGGTAAGCACACCCATCAAATTGTTTCTACTTACCTGCATTTTAAATTCGGTGCAAGGAAAGAAAGCCATGATAGACTTTTGAGACAAAGGAGAGGAAAGGAGGAGACAACTCTGGATGATGAACACCATCCCAGCTGTAGATTTGGAACAGCCCACCAGTGACCTGGAACCCATTGACCCTCTAGGACCAAACAATTAAACCAGACAATTAAACGTGGTGCGTCAGTCATACAACATTACAAGATTATCTGAAAGTCCCATATGATATGAACATTTATAATGAATATGCTCTGTTTAACTGACTGAACAAACTTTTTTTGTACTTATATTGGTTTTTGTGGTGTGGTTTTCATACAAGCCCTTTTGGTTTCCAACCTCACCTGCACACTGTTTTCGCCAGTTTTTTATCTGTACTGTTTTGTCTTTCACTTCAAATCAAGTAACATTTGATTTGTCACATACACATATTTAGCAGATGTTATTACGCATGTAGCGAAATGCTTGTGTTCCTAGCTCCAACAGTGCAGTAGTATCTAACAGTTCACAATAATACACACAAATCTAAAAGTAAAAGAATGGAATTAAGAAATATATAAATATTAGGACAAGAAATGTCAGAGTGGCATTGACTAAAATACAGTAGAATAGAATATAGTACATACATAAGAGATGAGTAAAGCAGTATGTGGACATTATTAAAGTGGCCAGTGATTCCAAGTATATGTACAGTGAGGGAAAAAAGTATTTGATCCCCTGCTGATTTTGTACGTTTGCCCACTGACAAAGAAATGATCAGTCTATAATTTTAATGGTAGGTTTATTTGAACAGTGAGAGACAGAATAACAACAAAAAAATCCAGAAAAACGCATGTGAAAAATGTTATAAATTGATTTGCATTTTAATGAGGGAAATAAGTATTTGACCCCTCTGCAAAACATGACTTAGTACTTGGTGGGAAAACCCTTGTTGGCAATCACAGAGGTCAGACGTTTCTTGTAGTTGGCCACCAGGTTTGCACACATCTCATGAGGGATTTTGTCCCACTCCTCTTTGCAGATCATCTCCAAGTCATTAAGGTTTTGAGGCTGACGTTTGGCAACTCGAACCTTCAGCTCCCTACACAGATTTTCTATGGGATTAAGGTCTGGAGACTGGCTAGGCCACTCCAGGACCTTAATGTGCTTCACTCCTTTGTTGCCTTGGCCGTGTGTTTTGGGTCATTGTCATGCTGGAATACCCATCCACGACCCATTTTCAATGCCCTGGCTGAGGGATGGAGGTTCTCACCCAAGATGTGACGGTACATGGCCCCGTCCATTGTCCCTTTGATGCGGTGAAGTTGTCCTGTCCCCTTAGCAGAAAAACACCCCCAAAGCATAATGTTTCCACCTCCATGTTTGACGGTGGGGATGGTGTTCTTGGGGTCATAGGCAGCATTGCTCCTCCTCCAAACACGGCGAGTTGAGTTGATGCCAAAGAGCTCCATTTTGGTCTCATCTGACCACAACACTTTCACTCAGTTGTCCTCTGAATCATTCAGATGTTCATTGGCAAACTTCAGACGGGCATGTATATGTGCTTTCTTGAGCAGGGGGACCTTGCGGGCGCTGCAGGATTTCAGCCCTTCACGGCGTAGTGTGTTACCAATTGTTTTCTTGGTGACTATGGTCCCAGCTGCCTTGAGATCATTGACAAGATCCTCCCGTGTAGTTCGGGCCTGATTCCTCACCGTTCTCATGATCATTGCAACTCCAGGAGGTGAGATCTTGCATGGAGCCCCAGGCCGAGGGAGATTGACAGTTCTTTTGTGTTTCTTCCATTTGCGAATAATCACACCAACTGTTGTCACCTTCTCACCAAGCTGCTTGGCGATGGTCTTGTAGCCCATTCCAGCCTTGTGTAGGTCTACAATCTTGTCCCTGACATCCTTGTAGAGCTCTTTGGTCTTGGCCATGGTGGAGAGTTTGGAATCTGATTGATTGCTTCTGTGGACAGGTGTCTTTTATACAGGTAACAAACTGAGATTAGGAGCACTCCCTTTAAGAGTAAATACATCTTTTTGATTGAGAGGGGATCAAATACTTATTTCCCTCATTAAAATGCAAATCAATTTATAAAAATTTTCACATGCGTTTTTCTGGATTTCTTTGTTGTTATTCTGTCTCTCACTGTTCAAATAAACCTACCATTAAAATTATAGACTGATAATTTCTTTTTCAGTGGGCAAATGTGCAAAATCAGCAGGGGATCAAATACTTTTTTCCCTCACTGTATATAAGGCAGAAGCCTCTAAGGTGCAGGGTTGAGTAACCGGGTGGTAGCCGGCTAGTGATGGCTATTTAACAGTCGGATGGTCTTGAGATAGAAGCTGTTTTTCAGTCTCTCGCTCCCAGCTTTGATGCACCTGTACTGACCTCACCATCTGATTGATAGCGGGGTGAACAGGCCGTGGCTCGGGTGGTTGATGTCCTTGATGATCTTTTTGACCTTGCTGTGACATCGGGTGCTGTAGGTGTCTTGGAGGGCAGGCAGTGTGCCCCCAGTGATGCGTTGGTGATGCACCACCCTCTGGAGATCCCTGTGGGTGCGGGCGGTGCAGTTGCTGTACCAGGCGGTGATACAGCCCGACAGGATGAGAGCATCCTGTCGGGCTACATCTGTAAATGTTTTTGAGGGTCTTAGAGGCCAAGCCAAATGTCTTCATTCTCCTGAGGTTGAAAAAGCGCTGTTGCGCCTTCTTCATCACACTGTCTGTGTGGGTGGACCATTTCAGATTGTAAGTGATGTGTACGACGAGGAACTGGAATCTTTCCACCTTCTCCATTGTGGTCCCATCTATGTGGATAGGGACGTGCCCCCTGTTCTGTTTCCTGAAGTCCACGATCAGCTCCTTAATTTTTTTATGTTGAGGGAGAGGTTATTTTCCGGCACCACTCTGCCAGGGACCTCACCTCCTCTCTTTAGGCTGTCTCGTCATTGTTGGCAATCAGGCCTACTACTGTTGTGTCATCTGTAAACTTGATGCTTGAGTTGGAGGCGTGCATGGGAGAACAGGGAGTACTGGAGGGGGCTGAGCCCGCACCCTTGTGGAGCCCCTGTGTTGAGGATCAGCGAAGTGGTGGTGTTTGTTTGGTGGCGGCCTGTCAGGAAGTCCAGGACCCAGTTGCACAGGGCGGGGTTCAGACCCAGGGCCCCGAGCTTAATGATGAGCTTGGAGGGTACTAAGGCTGAGCTATAGTCAATGAACAGCATTCTTATGTAGGTATTCCTCTTGTCCAGATGGGATAGGGCAGTGTGCAGTGCGATGTCGATTGTATCGTCTGTGGATCTATTGGGTCGGTAAGCAAATCAAATCAAATAAAAAATCAAATCAAATTAAGGAACTTGATTAAGGAACCAAGGAACTTGAAGCTCTCAACCTGCTCCACTGCAGCCCCGTCGATGAGAATGGGGAAGTGCTTGGTCCTCTATTTCCTGTAGTCCACAATCATCTCCTTTCTCTTGATTAGGTTGAGGGAGAGGTTGTTGTCCTGGCACCACACGGCCAGGTCTCTGACTTCCTCCCTATAGGCTGTCTCGACGTTGTCGGTGATCAGGCCTACCACTGTTGTGCCATCGGCAAACTTAATTATGGTGTTGGAGTTGTGCCTGGCCGTGCAGTCATGAGTGAACAGGGAGTACAGGAGGGGGCTGAGCACGCACCCCTGAGGGGCCCCTGTGTTGAGAATCAGCGTGGCGGATGTGTTGTTACCTACCCTCACCACCTGGGGGGCGGCCCGTCAGGAAGTCCAGGATCCAGTTGCAGAGGTGGGTGTTTAGTCCCAGGGTCCTTAGCTTGTTGATGAGCTTTGAGGGCACTATGATGTTGAACGCTGAGCTGTAGTCAATGAATAGCATTCTCACATAGGTGTTCCTTTTGTCCAGGCATCATCTTTGGATCTGTTGGGGTGGTATGCAAATTGGAGTGGGTCTAGGGTTTCTGGGATAATGGTGTTGATGTTAGCCATGACCAGCCTTTCAAAGCACTTCATGGCTACAGACGTGAGTGCTACGGGTCGGTAGTCATTTAGGCAGGTTACATTAGTGTTTTGAGCACAGGGACTATGGTGGTCTGCTTGAAACATGTTGGTATTACAGACTCGAAACTGGGAGAGGTCGAAATTGTTAGTAAAGTCAGTTGCCAGTTGGTCAGCGCATGCTCGCAGTACAGGTCCTGGTAATCTGTCCTGCGGCCTTGTGAATGTTGACCTGTTTAAAGGTCTTACTCACATCGGCTGCAGAGAGCGTGATCACACAGTCTTCCGGAACAGCTGGTGCGCTCAAGCATGTTTCAGTGTTATTTGCCTCGAAGCGAGCATAGAAGTAGTTTAGCTCGTCTGGTAGGCTTGTGTCACTGGGCAGCTCTCAGCTGTGCTTCCCTTTGTAGTCTGTAATGGTTTGCCAGCCCTGCAACATCCGACAGGCGTCAGAGCCAGTGTAGTACGATTCGATCTTAGTCCTGTATTGATGCTTTGCCTGTTTGATGTTTTGTCGGAGGGCATAGTGGGATTTCTTATAAGCTTCCGGGTTAGAGTCCCGCTCCTTGAAAGCAGCATCTCTATCTGCTTCATCTGACCACTTTTTTATTGATCAAGTCACTGGTGCTTCCTGCTTTAATATGTGCCTATAAGTATATAATTCACATCGGTCTCGTCAGAAGTGTTTCCGGCGCCATCAGAGATGGCCGCCTCGCTTCGTGTTCATAGGAAGCTATGCAGTATTTCTTTTTTTTAATGTATTATTTCTTACATTGTTACCCCAGGAAATCTTAAATTTTATTACATATAGCCGGGAGGAACTATTGGATATAAGAGCAACATCAACTTAACAACATTACAACCAGGAATACAACTTACCAGAAGCGGATCCTCTGTTTGGTCCACCAACCAGGACAATAGACCGGATCCCAGCCGGCGACCCAAAACAACGCCGCCGCAAGAAAAGGGGCAGACTGGCGGTCTTTTGTTCAGGCTCCGTAGACGGGCACATCGCGCACCGCTCCCGAGTATACTACTTGCCAATGTCCAGTCTCTTGACAACAAGGTAGATGAAATCCGAGCAAGGGTTGCCTTCCAGAGAGACATCAGAGATTGCAACGTTCTCTGCTTCACGGAAACATGGCTCACTCGAGTCGGTACAGCCACCTGGTTTCTTCACGCATCGCGCCGACAGAAACAACATCTATCTGGTAAGAAGAAGGGCGGGGGTGTATGCCTTATGATTAAAGAGACGTGGTGTGATCATAACAACATACAGGAACTCAAGTCCTTTTGTTCACATGACCTATAATTCCTTACAATCAAATGCTGACCGCATTATCTACCAAGAGAATTCTCTTCGATTATAATCACAGTTGCGTATATACCCCCTTTCAAGCTGACACATCGACGACCCTGAAATAATTTCAATGGACTCTATGTAAACTGGAAACCAGATATCCTGAGGCTGCATTTATTGTAGCTGGGGATTTTAACAAGGTTAATCTGAAACAAGGCTCCTTAAATTTTATCAGCATATCGAATGTGCAACCCGGGCCGGGAAAATCCTGGATCATTGTTATTCTAACTTCCTCAACGCATACAAAGCCATTTCCGGCCACCCTTTCGGCAAATAAAAAAAACTCCCAGCCTAGACAGAAACTAAAACAGGAAACGCCCGTTCTCAGGTCTGTTCAACGCTGGTCCGACCAATCTGATTCCATGCTTCAAAATTGCTTCAATCACATGGACTGGGATATGTTCCGCATAGCATCGGACAATAACATTGATAAATACGCTGATTCGGTGAGCGAGTTTATCAGCAAGTGCATTGGTGATGTTGTACCCACAGCGACTATTAAAACCTTTCCCAACCAGAAACCGTGGATTGATGGCAGCATTCGCGCAAAACTGAAAGCATGAACCATTGCTTTTAATCAGGGTAAGGCGACCGGAAACATGACTGAATACAAACAGTGTAGCTATTCCCCCCTAAAGGCAATCAAACAAGCTAAGCGTCAGTATAGAGACAAAGTAGAGTCACAATTCAATGGCTCAGACACGAGAGGTATGTGGCAGGGTCTACAGACAATCATGGACTACAAAAAGAAAACCAGCCCTGTCGTGGACCACGATGTCTTGCTCCCAGACAAACTAAACAACTTCTTTGCTCGCTTTGAGGACAATACAGTGCCACCGACTCGGCCCGCTACCAAAACCTGTGGGCTCTCCTTCACCTCAGCCAACGTGAGTAAAACATTTAAATGTGTTAACCCTCGCAAGGCTGCGGGCCCAGATGGCATCCCTGGCCGCGTCCTCAGAGCATGCGCAGACCAGCTGGCTGGTGTGTTTACGGACATATTCAATCAGTCCTTATCCCAGTCTGCTGTTCCCACATGCTTCAAGAGGGCCACCATTGTTCCTGTTCCCAAGAAAGCTAAGGTAACTGAGATAAATGACTATCGCCCCGTAGCACTCACTTCCGTCATCATGAAGTGCTTTGAGAGACTAGTCAAGGATCATATCACCTCCATCCTACCTGACACCCTAGACCCACTCCAATTTGCTTACCGTCCCAATAGGTCCACAGACGACGCAATCGCAATCCCACTGCACACTGCTTTAACCCATCTGGACAAGAGGAATACCTATGTAAGAATGCTGTTCATCGACTACAGCTCAGCATTTAACACCATACTACCCTCCAAACTTGTCATTAAGCACAAGACCCTAGGTCTCAACCCTGCCCTATGCAACTGGGTCCTGGACTTCCTGACGGGCCGCCCCAGGTGGTGAGGGTAGGAAACAACATCTCCACCCCGCTGATCCTCAACACTGGGGCCCCAAAAGGGTGCGCTCTCAGCCCTCTCCTGTACTCCCTGTTCACCCATGACTGCGTGGCCAAGCACGCCTCCAACTCAATCATCAAGTATGCAGACGACACTACAGTGGTAGGCTTAATTACTAACAACTACGAGACGGCCTACAGGGAGGAGGTGAGGGCCCTCGGAGTGTGGTGTCAGGAAAAGAACCTCTCACTCAACGTCAACAAAACTAAGGAGATGATCGTGGACTTCAGGAAACAGCAGAGGGAGCACCCCCCTATCCACATGGACGGGACAGTAGTGGAGAAGGTGGAAAGTTTTAAGTTCCTCGGCGTACACATCTTTTACAAACTGAAATGGTCAAATGGTTAATAGTCACAGTGGGAACAACATCCCCCTGTACACTTCCTAATGAACTCAGTCACCATGTCCGTGTATAAGTCAATGTTATTCTCATGTGCTATCTGGAACATATCCCAGTCCGCATGATCAATACAAATTTGAAGCATGGATTCCGATTGGTCAGACCAGCGTTGAATAGACCTTAGCATGGGTGATTCCTGTTTGAGTTTCTGCCTATAGGAGTCGTGATCTGATTTGCCGAAGGGAGGGCGGGGGAGGGACTTGTAGGAATCTTGAAAAGGGGAGTAGCAGTGGTTGAGTATTTTACTACAATCATTGTGTTGATAGAACCATCATAGCCATGGCAGCATTTTCCTTAAATTTGCAGCCTCAGGATGTGGTTTCCAGTTTGCATAAAGTCCAGTGTGTGCATGCCTCCTGAGTCGGACTAGAAGTCCACTCCGAATACCTCTTCTCCGGCAGCCTATGGGATAAATTCAATTGCCCTGGGGTGTACGAACAAAGAATCCAATTCGGGAAAGTCGTATTCCTGGTCGTAATGCTGGTGAATTACCGCCGCCAAAAGTTATTTCCGGCTGTATTAACACAAAAAAACTGATCCTGCTCGAACAGGATCAGGCACCTCTCTGTTTTCGATCCGGAACCCATTTACCAGGATCCGGTACCTCGCGTGGCATGAAAAATAATGTTCACTGTTTGCAAGGTAAAAACTCAGCGTTAATTCGAGTTGCCTCCTCAGTAATTATTCTTCCATCTATAAAAAGTTGCCTAATATGAACACGTAGATTTTCAGCCCGCGTCTTATATTCTAAGATTTTATTTGGATTGGGCCAGCCCCGGGTTTATGATTTGCACAACGTTGTAGCCTAGAGGCAGTTGTTGTTGTGCAATAAAGAAAGGTGCCTGTATCTCTCACAGAACCAGAATAAGATTAACTTTCTATGATCTCTTTCCCTCTCTCTGCTCTGATAGACATGAGCCTGCAACTACCATCACTCCAGAGTTGTACATCATTTATTTACTTATAGAATCATAGCCATGGGAAGGGTGCTGGTGGTGCTACAGCACCCCCTGATAAATTTAAATACATTTATAGAGCTATAGAATGACTTCCGTCTGTTCAGAAATAAATTAAATAATTCAGAATAGTACACCAGGAGCAGGCCTATAGTTCAGCCACAGAGGATCAATAGCTTATTGTTTCTTAAACATCCTAGCAGTGGAGTGTAGCCCAGTCACAAGGCATTGTCTACAAATGGGAACGCGTGGCAAATGTCAGTGAACAGCATCCAGCCAAAACAGGCCTTTCACAATATTTCAAATACAATCGTGGTATAGAACAGGTTGGAAAGCAAATGGCTCCTGCTGAAACAAAAATATTGAAAGTGCATTAGGAAAGTATTCAGAACCCTTTAAAAAGAGGCACTGAGTTTGAAGGTAGGCCTTGAAATACATCCACAGGTATCAGAAGCTTCTAAAGCCATGACATAATTTTCTGGAATTTTCCAAGCTGTTTAAAGGCACAGTCAACTTAGTGTACGTAAACTTCTGACCCACTGGAATTGTGATACAGTGTACTTTAAGTGAAATAATCTGTCTGTAAACAATGTCCTAGATGTCCTAACCGACTTGCCAAAACTATAGTTTGTTAACAAGACATTTGTGGAGTGGTTGAAAAACGAGTTTTAATAACTCCAACCTAAGTGTATGTAAACATCCGACTTTAACTGTACATAATCAATCAAATGTCAATCAAATGTATTTATAAAGCCCTTCTTACATCAGCTTATGTCACAAAGTGCTGTACAGAAACCCAGCCTAAAACCCCAAACAGCAAGCAATGCAGGTGTAGAAGCACAGTGGCTAAGAAAAACTCCCTAGAAAGGCCGGAACCTATGAAGAAACCTAGAGAGGAACCAGGCTATGAAGGGTTGCCAGTCCTCTTCTGGCTGTGCCGGGTGGATATAACAGAACATGGCCAAGATGTTCAAATGTTCATAGATGTGAGCACCTCAATAGTAAATGTCAGTTGGCTTTTCATAGGTGATCATTCAGAGTATCACTACCGCTCCTGCTGTCTCTAGAGAGTTGAAAACAGCAGGTCTGGGACAAGGTAGCACGTCCGGTGAACAGGTCAGGGTTCCATAGCCGCAGTGTAAACTGGAGCAGCAGCACGACCAGGTGGACTGGGGACAGCAAGAAGTCATCAGGCCAGGTAGTCCTGAGGCATGGTCCTAGGGCTCAGGTCCTCCGAGAGAAAAAGAGAAAGAGAGAGAGAGAGAATTAGAGAGAGCATACTTAAAATCGCACAGGACACCGGATAAGACAGGAGAAATACTCCAGATATAACAGACTGACCCTAGCCCCCGACACAAACTATTGCAGCATGAATACTGGAGGCTGAGACAGGAGGGGCGGGAGACACTGTGGCCCCGTCTGACGATACCCCCCTGACAGGGCCAAACAGGCAGGATATAACCCCACCCACTTTGCCACCCACAGCCCCCAAACCACTAGAGGGATATCTTCAACCACCAACTTACTACCCTGAAACAAGGTTGAGTATAGCCCACAAAGATATCCCCCACGGCACAAACCCAAAGGGCGGCGCCAACCCGGCCAGAAAGATCACGTCAGTGACTCAACCCACTCAAGTGACGCACCCCTCCTAGGGTCGGCATGGAAGAGCACCAGTAAGCCAGTGACTCAGCCCCTGTAATAGGGTTAGAGGCAGAGATTTCCAGTGGAGAGAGGGGAACTGGCCAGGCAGAGACAGCAAGGGCGGTTCGTTGCTCCAGTGCCTTTCCGTTCACCTTCACACTCCTGGGCCAGACTACACCCAATCATAGGACCTACTGAAGAGATGAGTATTCAGTAAAGACCTAAAGGTCGAAACCGAGTCTGTGAAAAAAAGCATCGATTAACTTTTCTGCATCATTTTTGGACAGAAAATTTCAGATTTTTGCAATGTTACGAAGATGGAAAAAAGCTGTCCATGAAACAAGCTTGATATGTTAGTCAAAAGAGAGATCAGGGTCCAGAGAAATGCAGAGGTCCTTCACAGTTTTATTTGAGGCGACTGTGCAACCATCAAGATTAATTGTCAGATTCAACAGAAGATCTCTTTGTTTCTTGGGACCTAGAACTAGCATCTTTGTTTTGTCCGTTTTTTAAATTAGAACATTTGAAGCCATCCACTTCCTTATGTCTGAAACACAGGCTTCCAGGGAGGGCAATTTTGGGGCTTCACCATGTTTCATCGAAAAGTACAGCTGTGTTTCGTCCGCATAGCAGTGAAAGTTAACATTATGTTTCCGAATGACTTCACCAAGAGGTAGAATATATAGTGAAAACAATAGTGGTCCTAAACGGAGCCTTGAGGAACACCTACATTTACAGTTGATTTGTCAGAGGACAAACCATCTACAGAGACAAACTGATATCTTTCCAACAGATAAGAAAACATAAGAAAACATCCCCACAGCATGATGCTACCTCCACCATAATTCACCGTAGGTATGGTGCCAGGTTTCTTCCAGACGTGAAGCTTTCAGGTTAAAGAGCTCAATCTTGGTGTCATCAGACCAGTGAATTCTGTTTCACATGGTCTGAGTCCTTTAGGTTCCTTTTGGCAAACTCCAAGCGAGCTGTCATGTGCCTTTTACTGAGGAGTGGCTTCCGTCTGGCCTCTCTACCATAAAGGCCTGATTGGTGGAGTGCTGCAGAGATGGTAGTCTGGTTTTTTAATGATCTCAGTTTGTCAGTGTCAAAGTATTTATATATTTATTTTTATTTAACCTTTATTTAACTAGACAAGTCAGTTAAGAACAAATTCTTATTTTACAATGACGGCCTACCCTGGCCAAACCCGCCAATTGTGCGCCGCCCTAGCCTGACATTTCAATAATTTGTGTGGTATTAAAAAGATTCTGCTAAAGTCTCCAGTCATGTAAAATGACATAGAATTGCATGACCACTATGCAAATATGAGGATATGCATGCAATGCTTTATTATTAATTTGATGTTCTGGTACCTCAGAGCTCCTCATTTCACCTCCCTCTCGCACTCACTTTTTGTTTCTGCACCTCCGATTTACAAATTAAGCACTGGTCATAGGTTCTCCGATTTACAAATTAAGCACTGGTCATAGGTTGAGTTAGTTCTATTCTAACCCCATCCTAGTCCCAGCAGTGTTCTCTCTCCTGATTCACATATAAATATCCATCCCTCAGCAGACCACCCCTTCCAGGGAGTTACTGCATTCACTAGCTAGGTATCAAGAAGGAGAATTGCGGGAGGGTACCCACTAGGCACAGACATCAATTCAACGTTTATTCCACATTGATTCAACGTCATTTCATGGAAATGATGTGGAAATAATGTTGATTCAACCAGTGTGTGCCCAGTGGGTATTTACTGGCATTACAATTCCCACCTGTAAGGATTCCCCCTATGATTGCAGGAAAAAACACCTATGGGAAAGGGGCTTAAGATTGCTGAACTGATGGATGTGAACCCACCATAGCACCATCATCATCATCATCATCATCATCATCATCATCATTATGGTGTCCCTCTGATCCTTATTATAGCAGCTCTGACCTATTATAGAGCCTGAGTCCTACTGGGACCTCCAACTCATTATCACAGGACTCCCCCTGGGTCCCCTCTACCTCACCCACCTCACTTCTTTCCTTCTCCACACGCGTGCACACACACACACACACACACACACACACACACACACACACGCAAACACACACGAACACACATAGCCTCCCTCTGCCTCCTCCCTGCCTTTCCCTTATCTCTCTGTGCCTCCTCTCACACACACATATGCACACACACAACCATGCACGCACACACAGACACCTCCCTGCTTGCCTCCCTCCCTCTGCCTCCCCCCTCTGTTCTATTGCAGGTTGGCTCGTGTCGGCACCTTTCCAGATTTGGACGCATTTGATAGAGAATTCCTCACCTCAATCTCCTCAGTTCCCCTACTTAGCACTCCCAAGGGCTCTCTGGATCTACTCTGGCACGTGTCGCTCTCTCACACACACGCACACACACACTCCTTTCTGCATCCCTGAACCCTTAATGAGGTTCTAATCATGCCTCTCTCTCTATGTCTCACTCTCTCTCTAAAAAAATCCTTAGTAACGTTAGCCTACTGTGTCTATGTGTGTCTTCATTCTCATCCATTTGTGTTTGATTAATTCATGTCTGTCTCGTGAGTTCCTCAGCTACTATTGACATTTAGATCAAGTAAGTTCTTAATTAGCTGGTTGAATACAGTAAGACAACAAAAAATTTGCTAATTCCAGATATGATACACAACAGTCACGTATACTCCCTCTCTGGTCTCTAGGTCACCAGGCTGCTCGTTATGGCGCACACCTGTCACCATCGTTACCCGCACCAGCACATCATCAGACTCACCTGGACTCCATCACCTCCTTGATTACCTGCCCTATTTATGTCACTCCTTTGGTTCCGTCCCCAGGCGTTATTGCTTCTGTTGTTCGTGTTTCTTGGTTTTTATTATGTTCGTTTATTTATTAACTTTCATGCCTCAGCTGGTACATCTGGGTTTCAAGACTAGGTTGGCGGGTCAAGCGTCTGTTGCAGAGTCTACCGAGGACGCCTCAGCTAGCTCGTCAGGCATCCATGCCTTAGCTAGCTAGTCAGGTTTTCAAGACTCGGTAGGCTCGGTAGGCTCCCATGCCACAGCTGGCTCGCCAGGCTCCGGCGCTTCAGGCTGCTCGTCAGGTTCCTGTGCCTTTACGGAGGCAACCGGTACGCTCCTGATCCCCCGAAACATCCCTGTTGGCGTCCTGCGGATGGAGCCGCGCGTCAGGGAGGGGGTGCTGTCACGTATACTCCCTCTGACCTCTAGGTCACCAGGCTGCTCGTTATGGCGTACACCTGTCACCATCGTTACGCGCACCAGCGCGTCATCAGACTCACCTGGACTCCATCAACTCCTTGATTACCTTGATTATTTATGTCACTCCCAATAGTTCCGTCCCCAGGCGTTATTGTTTCATGTCTGTGCGTTGTTCGTGTTTCTTGTTTTGTATTATGTTACGTTTATTAATTAAATTATTCACTCCTTGAACTTGCTTCCCGACTCCCAGCGCACACGTTACAAACAGAATCCATCCAAAGCAGCGCTTTGAAAAGAAAGTGACAAAGAACTAAGCAAAGAACATTAGGAAGTACAGTTTATACTATAATTAAGTAATCACCTTTTTATAATGCACATTGCTGAAGAAAAGTGTCAAATTAAATCACATGCCAGATTATAATGACTTTAATGGTATTTCTTTTCACCGATTTGAACTATTTTCCCATCATGAAAATGTCGCCCTCAGACCCACACCAGACAACAACAAAAAGTAATTCCAGTCATATCAGATGGAGCGAGAGACAGAGGTATTGAAGAGGTCCTGAGTGAAGAGGGGTTGGGCGCTGAGAGAAGGGCCTGAGAGTCTGGGTCAAAAATACTAAGATGAAAAGTAAACATTGCTGAGCTAGAAAGTCAGTGATGCCAGGAATATACTGTTGTGTGATGGATGAACTGTTGATGCAATACACACACAGACCCAGGAACAGTGCAGTAGTGTGATGGATAGGCTGTGTATGCTATTTCATTTACATTTACATTTTAGTCATTTGCAGATGCTCTTAGCCAGAGTGACTTACAGTCAGTGCATTCATCTTAAGATAGTTAGGTGGGACAACCACATATTTCAGTCATAATAAGTACATAAAGTAGGCATCAGCAAAGTCAGTGCTAGTAGGGGGGTATGTGCGAGTGTTAGTTTACGAAAGGCATGTATTTTGGGGTGTGAGGGGGTGAAGAGGGGGTGCGAGGGGGTTGGTGCTGTGGGATTATTTAAGATACTCTTTGAAGAGGTAGGGTTTCAGATGTTTTTGGAAGATGGGCAGGGACTCTGCTGTCCTAGCTTCAGGAGGAAGTTGGGGTGTCAGGACAGAAAAGAGAAAAGAGCTTTGACTGGCTGAGCGGGAGTGGGAGAGGGAGCAGTTCCTCTTGCTGCTCTATAGGCAAGTACCATGGTCTTGTAGTGGATACAAGCTTTGACTGGAAGCCAGTTGAGTGTGGTTGAACACCAGGAGGGATGTGGTGTTCTGGATAAATTGCAGGGGTTTGTTGGCACAAGCGGGGTGCCCAGCCAACAGCGAGTTGCAGCAGTCTAGACGGGAGATGACTAGTACCTGAATTATGAACACTTCATGAGAGCCCATGAGTTCATGTTGTGCAACATTTATATAGGCTATGCAATTACTTGAGAAAACAGAGGCCGCTATTAAAAAGAGGAGAATTCCATCAGCTTTCTATAGGTTAGGCCTACTATATTTATCTATCAACTTTCCTAATATTAAGCACATTGCTTCTCTTTACAGCAGGAGTATAGCCTACCTGGCTGGCATGAAAATAAACCACGGGAAAAGCGCCCTCCATTTGCTATTTAAGTGCATTGATTACATGTATTTTTTTCCCCTGTTTTCGAGACAGGTGCATGATAATAGTCCATTCTAAATCATAACAAATTTCACACTGTCACGACTTCCGCTGATGTTGGTCCCTCTCCTTTTTCGGGCGTCTACCGGTGGTCGACGTCACCGGAGTTCTAGCCACCACCGATCCATTTCTCAGTTTCTGTTTGTCTTGTCATCATTCACACCCGGTCATCATTACCCTAATTACATGTGTTATTTATCCTCTGTTCCCCCCATCAGTGTTGTCCGTGATTGTTTCATGTTTGTGGCTCGGTGTGCGAGCAGCCGTATTCTACGTTCATTGTAATTTTGTGCCTTATTAAAGTAAGGAGCGTGTAGCTGTTCTCCTGCGTTTGTTTCCGACAAAGAGCTGCTGTAGAGCCACTACAGAATCACGGACCTAAAATATGGAAGCAGCAGGAGAAAACAGCCCTACCGGTTCAGATGGAGGAGCGTGTCAGTGAGCACGCAAGGATGATCCAAAGTCTCGGCTCAGCAATGGATCGCGTGCTGCATAGCCTGGAGCGTTTGGAGAGAGGAGGACTGCAAGCACCCCTACCTTCACCACCACCTACCCAACTACTGGCCCCTCTTCCATCTGGTTCCAGTGGGATTCGTCTCTCTCCCCCGAGGGAGTATGATGGTACGGCTGCCGGGTGCCAGGGGTTCTTGCTCCAGCTGGAGATCTACCTGGCAACCGTTCATCCAGCTCCTTCGGGACGAGAGAGTGTTTCCGCCCTCGTCTCTTGTTTGTCCGGGAGAGCTCTGGAGTGGGCCAACGCCGTATGGGGAGAGGAGGACGCGGCGTTGGATCACTATAAGGAGTTCACTCGCCGTTTCCGGGCGGTTTTCGACCATCCACCGGAGGGGACAGGGGACGAGGAGCGCACAGGATTTTGCCCTGGAATTCCGTACCTAGGCCGCAGGCGCAGGATGGAATGAGCAGGCCCTGATCTACCATTTCCGGTGCAGTCTGCGGGAGGACGTCCATCGGGAGCTGGCCTGCAGGGATAATACACTCAATCTGGACCAACTGGTGGACATGACCATTCGTTTGGATAACCTGCTGGCTACCCGCGGACGTCCAGATCAGGGCCTGCCGATTCCATCCTCTAGCGTTTCCGCTCCGATCCCAATGGAGCTAGGAGGTACTGCGCTAAGGGGGACCGGAAAAGGAGCCACTCCCTGCACCAGCTGTGGCCGCAGAGGACACACTGCTGGTCGGTGTTGGGGGGTTTTTCTAGGGAGTCGAGGAGGCAGGCAGAGCACTGTTGTGTCACCCCAGGTGAGTAAGCACCAAACTCACCCAGAGCTCCCTGTTGCTCACATGTTTGTGTTGATAGAGTTTAATGAGTGTTCCCCGCATTCCCAGCATACGGCGCTAGTAGATTCAGGCGCAGCTGGGAATTTTATAGACCGTACCTTTGCACTTAGTTTAGGGATTCCCATTGTGTCTCTTGATGTTCATTTCCCTGTGCATGCCTTAGACAGTCGTCCATTGGGGTCAGGGCTGATTAGGAGGCCACAGCTCCAATAAGTATGGTGGCGCAGGGGAATCATAAGGAGCGTATCAGTTTTTTCCTTATTTATTCTCCTGGTTTCCCTGTGGTGCTGGGCATACCCTGGTTGGCCTATCATGACCCCAATATTTCGTGGCAACAGAGGGCTCTCAAGGGGTTGTCACGAGGGTGCTCGGGCAGGTGTGTAGGTGTTTCCATCGGTGCGACTACGGTGGAAAGTCCAGACCAGGTCTCCACCGTGCACATCCCCTCAGAATATGCCGATTTGGCTCTCGCCTTCAGTAAGAAGAGGGCGACGCTATTACCACCTCATCGACGAGGGGATTGTGCGATAAATCTCCTGGTAGACGCTGCAATTCCCAAGAGTCATGTGTATCCTCTGTCGCAGGAGGAGACGGCAGCTATGGAGACATATGTGGCCAAATCTCTGCGACAGGGATACATTCGGCCCTCCATTTCACCTGCCTCCTCGAGTTTCTTTTTCGTGAAGAAGAAGGATGGTGGTTTGCACCCGTGTATTGACTATAGAGGTATCAATCAGATCACTGTGAGGTACAGCTACCCGCTGCCTCTCATAGCCAGTGCTATCGGGGTCAATACACAGGGCGTGCTTTTTCACGAAACTGGATCTCAGGAGTGCTTACAATCTGGTGCGTATCCGGGATGGGGACGAGTGGAAGACAGCATTTAGTACTACCTCAGGACACTATGAGTATCTCGTCATGCCGTACGGGTTGAAGAATGCTCCATCAGTCTTCCAATCCTTTGTAGACGAGATTCTCAGGGACCTGCACGGGCAGGGTGTAGTGGCGTAAATCGATGACATATTGATATACTCCGCTACACGCGCCGAGCATGTGTCTCTGGTGCGCAGGGTGCTTGGGCGACTGTTGGAGCATGACCTGTACGTCAAGGCTGAGAAGTGTCTGTTCTTCCAATCGTCCGTCTCATTCCTAGGATATCGCATTTCCATGTCCGGGGTGGAGATGGAGAGTGACCGCATTTCAGCCGTGCGTAATTGGCCGACTCCAACCACGGTAAAGGAGGTGCAGCGGTTTTTTAGGGTTTGCCAACTACTACCGGAGGTTTATCCGGGGCTTCGGGCAGGTAGCGGCTCCCATTACCTCACTGCTGAAGGGGGGCCCGGTGAGACTGCGTTGGTCAGCTGAGGCGGACAGGGCTTTTGGTCGCCTGAAGGATCTGTTTACCTCGGCCCCCGTGCTGGCTCATCCGGATCCCTCTCTGGCATTCATAGTTGAGGTGGACGTGTCCGAGGCTGGGATAGGAGCTGTGCTGTCGCAGCGCTCGGGTACGCCACCAAAACTCCGTCCCTGTGCCTTTTTTTCTAATAAGCTCAGCCCGGCGGAGCGAAACTATGACGTGGGGGACAGGGAGTTGTTGACGGTCGTGAGGGCTCTGAAGGCGTGGAGGCATTGGCTTGAGGGAGCTAAACACCCTTCTCTCATCTGGACGGACCACCGCAATCTGGAGTACATCCGGGCGGCGAGGAGACAGAACCCTCGTCAGGCAAGGTGGGCCATGTTTTTCACGCGTTTTGATTTTACGCTCTCTTTCAGACCAGGTTCCCAGAACATAAAGGCAGACGCACTGTCCCGGTTGTATGACACGGAGGAGCGGTTCATCGATCCCACTCCCATACTTCCTGCCTCTTGCCTGGTGGCACCGGTGGTATGGGAGCTGGACGCGGAGATTGAGCGGGCGGAACGTACAGAACCCACTCCACCTCAGTGTCCCGCGGGGCGTGTGTACGTTCCGTTCGATGTCCGAGACCGATTGATCGTTTGGGCACACACATCACTCTCCTCTGGTCATCCGGGCATCGGCCGGACAGTGCGCTGTCTTAGTGAAAGATACTGGTGGCCTACGTTAGCTAAGGACGTGAAGGTTTACGTTTCCTCCTGCTCGGTATGCACACAGTACAAGGCGCAGAGGCACCTGCCCAGAGGTAAATTACTACCTCTACCCGTTCCACAGCGGCCGTGGCACCTCCCTACGGCTCTACAGACCGCGGAGGCTCTGTTCACCCACGTGTTTCGGCACTACGGGGTGCCTGAGGACATAGTGTCTGATCGGGGTCCCCAATTCACGTCTAGGGTGTGGAAAGCTTTCATGGAGCATCTGGGGGTCTCGGTCAGCCTAACCTCAGGTTTTCACCCAGGTTTCTGAGGTCCTATTGCCAGGACCGGCCGGGGGAGTGGGCGACGTTCATTCCCTAGGCAGAGATGGCCCAGAACTCACTCGGTCACTCCTCTACTAACCTGTCCCCTTTCCAATGTGTGTTAGGTTACCAGCCGGTTCTGGCACCATGGCATCAGAGCCAGACCGAGGCTCCTGCGGTGGACGAATGGTTTAGGCGCTCTAAAAGGATCTGGGAAGCCGCCCACGTGCACCTCCAACGAGCCGTGAGGCGGCAGAAGGAGAGCGCCGACCGCCACGCAGTGAGGCTCGGTGTTCGCACCAGGGACCGGGTCTGGCTCTCGACCGAAACCTGCCCCTCCGCCTGCCCTGTCGGAAGCTGGGGCGCGGTTTGTGGGGCCGTTCAAAGTCCTGAGGAGACTGAGCGAGGTTTGTTATAGGTTACAGCTTCCCCCAGACTACCGTATTAACCCCTTGTTCCATGTGTCTCCTCCAGGCCGGTGGTGGCTGGTCCACTCCAAGGACCTGAGATTCTTGAGGTCCCTCCGCCCCGCTAGACATCGAAGGGGCCCCGGCGTATGCAGTCCGGCGATAATGGACTCAAGGCGTCGGGCAGGGGGCCTTCAGTACCTCGTGGAGTGGGAGGGGTACGGTCCGGAGGAGAGAAGCTGGGAGCGGGTGGAGGACATCCTGGATCCTTCACTGCTGCCGGAATTTCACCGCCTCCACCCGGAGCACCCTGCGCCTCGTCCTCCGGGTCGTCCCCGAGACCGGTGTCGGTGCGCTGCTGGAGCCACGCGTAAAGGGGGTGGGTACTGTCACGACTTCAGCTGAAGTTGGTCCCTCTCCTTTTTCGGGCGTCTACCGGCGGTCGACGTCACCGGAGTTCTAGCCACCACCGATCCATTTCTCAGTTTCTGTTTGTCTTGTCATCATTCACACCCGGTCATCATTACCCTAATTACATGTGTTATTTATCCTCTGTTCCCCCCATCAGTGTTGTCCGTGATTGTTTCATGTTTGTGGCTCGGTGTGCGAGCAGCCGTATTCTACGTGCATTGTAATTTTGTGCCTTATTAAAGTAAGGAGCGTGTAGCTGTTCTCCTGCGTTTGTTTCCGACAAAGAGCTGCTGTAGAGCCACTACACACACATATGTTATTTAGTATATGTAAAGAGAAGATTCAATGAAGAATAGTCTGATGGGTGACAATATTAGCCCATCACTTGTGAATTATATATTATCACTTGTGTGCAGTAAGGCAAGAAACAACGCATGTCTTTTTTTGCAAACATGAAAAAAAAACGCTAAAGTGTAATTTGCTTTACAACGGGTGTAGAGCCTAACTGGAATACATACGTGGCGCGTGAGTTTCAAGTTAGGGAAAGATCATTTTCACCATAAAAACGCACCTCTATAATAAAAGCATTACATGCATAATCGCATTTGTGGTCACTTTTGAGAATGGTGTTTTCCCACTAATTGATTGCATTATGGAACATTCACGCTTATAGCCTCCTACTGTGTGCGCATTGCTACGCTTATAATGTGAAGAAATAGCCTAATAGTTTAGCAACCTTTTAAGCTAAACGTTCTGATCTGTGGCGTCAGCCTCATTGATAAAAAAAAAAAATGACACTAGTGTTGTATTAATTTGGGATCTATTGCATCCCACAACTGTCCCAGACTATGTTTGGAATATTTATCAATTGCACAGAATAGAATAGGTAAACTTTGTACTATAGGGGATAGTAGATTGACATAGGCTAGTGCTTTTCAGGAGCACGCAGCCGGGAGAAGGAAATTATAATTATTATATTCAGCCCAAGGGCACAACGGCCACTGGCCACAAAAGGCACAGATTTTTTGGGGGGTCAAGCCGGGAAATTCGAGGCATTATCAAGTTCTTGTTAAATTGTGAATGAGAGACTGATGAAGTATTTGCAGCCTGTGCAAGAAACAAAACAGAGCTCATGCCTTTCATACAACATTTTCAAATCATCATTAGAGCTGCATCACGCAGCCTTAGAATGTATTAAAAATCAAAACATATAGCCCAACATTTATCACAACTAAAGTTGCATCAATAACTCTAAATTAAGCATATAGGAGGACCTGTTCCTTTGTTAAGTGCTCAACACAGAATAGCTGCATGTGCACACTCTGTCAAATCATTTGGAGAAAATATCCTTTATATTTTATTCAGCTGTGTTCAAATGTATTCTTCATACTGGAAGCCAGGAGATGCTAAATGTGTTTATGTTAAAGGTTAATTACCGTGAGACCAGCAGTTATTTGCTTGACAATCACCGACTGACAAAATTTTATGACTGACACAGCCCTACCTGCAGGAGCGAGTCATTACTTTGATGTTTGCAGAGAACGACAGGGTGTTGTCCTGGGTCACGCCAATGTTCTTTGCACTCTGGGATGGGGATACTGTAGAGTTGTCAACAGTGAGGAGTAGTCTACATATAGTGTGCAATCATAATGGTGAGCATAAAACACCCACACACAGCTAAAACGCAGCTAAGATGGCACCTCTGAGGGTTTCACATCTGGACTCACAATATGGTGTGTGCGTGTGAGATTGCGTTTGTGTGTGTGGTGTGTGTGTGTTTGGTTAGACTGCACCGAGCATCCTGAGTTTCCTCTCTGTTTCTCCCCCCCGCTCTCTCTCTCTCTCTCTCTCTCTCTCTCTCTCTCTCTCTCTCTCTCTCTCTCTCTCTCTCTCTCTCTCTCTCTCTCTCTCTCTCTCTCTCTCTCTCTCTCTCTCTCTCTCTCTCTCTCTCTCTCTCTCTCTCTCTCTCTCTCTCTCTCTCTCTCTCTCTCTCTCTCTCTATCCCCCTCTCTCTCCCTGTCTCAGTAAGTCAAAACAACTAGAGCCCAAACACACACCTCTGGCCCACTTTCCCCCCTCTCTCTCTCTCTAGCTCTCTCACTCTCCATCTCTATCTATCTATCCCTTTCTTTTTTCTCTCTCTCTCGCTCTCTCTGATCAGACTACTGGAGCTGCAAACATGCTAATTATAACCTCATTATAATAATTCATGCCAATGACTGTATATAATGCACCACTCCAGACTACCACCATTATTGTTGCTCCCTTAAAAGGATCCAACTCTTTTTTTTCAATTTTCTGCCTAAAATGACATACCCAAATCTAACTACCTGTAGCTCAGGACCTGAAGCAAGGATATGCATATTCTTGATACCATTTGAAAGGAAACACTTTGAAGTTTGTGGAAATGTGAAATTATTGTAGAATATAACACAATAGATCTAGTAAAAGATCATACAAAGAAAAAAACATGCATTCTTTTTTTTTTTACCATCATCTTTGAAATGCAAGAGAAAGGCCACAATGTATTATTCCAGCCCAGAAGCAATTTAGATGTTGGCCACTAGATGGCAGAAGTGTATGTGCAAAGTTTAGACTGATCCAATAAACCATTGCATATCTGTTCAAAATGTTGTATCAAGACTTCCAAATGTGCCTAATTGGTTTATTAATACATTTTAAAGTTCATAATTGTGCACTGTCACACCCTGATCAGTTTCACCTGTCTCAACCCCCTCCAGGTGTCGCTTGTTTTCCCCAGTGTATTTATCCCTATGTTTCCTGCCTCTCTGTGCCAGTTCGTCTTGTATGTTAGTCAAGTCAACCAGTGTGTTTTTCCCGTACTCCTTTTGCTATTCTCTTTTTGCTAGTCCTCCCGGTTTTGACCCCTGCCTGACTCTGGACTTGGTTCCCGCCTGCCTGATCATCCTGCCTGGCCTGACCTTGATTCTGCCTGCCCTTCGGTACCTTTTGGACTCTGAACTGGTTTTGACCCTTTTTGCCAGTCCACGACCACTCTTGCCTTCCCCTATTGGATTAATAAATATAGTAAGACTCCAACCATCTGCCTCCTGTGTCTACATCTGGGTCTTGCCTTGTGTTATGACACTATTCTCAAACAATAGCATATCATTATTTCACTGTAATAGCTACTGTACATTGGACAGTGCAGTTAGATTAACAAGAATCTAAGCTTTCTGCCCAAATCAGATATGTCTATGTCCTGGGATTTTTTGTTACTTACAACCTCATGCTAATCACATTAGCCTACGTTAGCTCAACCATCCCGCAGGGGGATACCGATCCCGTAGAGGTTAATCATCACTGTCCTACTTCTCCCTCTTCCTTTATCTCTCTCTTTCTTTCTTCCTTCCTTCCTGCCTGAATCACACATATACACACACCCTTAGAAAAACAGATGCTATCCCCATAGGAGAACCTATGGGGATAACTTCTTTTAGTTCCAGGTAGAACCCCTATAGTTCCAGGTAGAACCCTTTTGGTTCCTTTTTCTGTGAGTGCACACACATCGACACACCGACACACGCACAAACACACACACGTGCACTGAGTATACCAAACATTAGGACCACTTTTCTAATATTGAGTTGCGCACCAACACCCCCACTTTTGCCTTCTGAACAGCCTCAATTCGTTGGGGCATGGACTCTGCAATCAATCAAATGTATTTATAAAACCCTTTTTACATCAGCCGATGTCACAAAGTGCTATACAGAAACCCAGCCTAAAACCCCAAACAGCAAGCAACGCAGATGGAGAGGCACGGTGGCTAGGGAAAACTCCCTAGAAAGGCAGGAACCTAGGAAGAAACCTAGAGAGGAACCAGGCTCTGAGGGGTGGCCAGTCCTCTTCTGGCTGTGCTGGGTGGAGATTATAACAGTACATGGCCAAGATGTTCAAACGTTCATAGATGACCAGCAGGGTCAAATAATAATAATCATAGTGGTTGTAGAGGGTGCAACAGGTTAGCACCTCAGGAGTAAATGTCAGTTGGCTTTTCATAGCTGATCATTCAGAGTTAGAGACAGCAGATGCGGTAGAGAGAGAGTCGAAAACAGCAGGTCCGGGACAAGGTAGCACGTCCGGTGAACAGGTCAGGGTTCCATAGCCGCAGGCAGAACAGTTGAAACTGGAGCAGCAACACAACCAGGTGGACTGGGGACAGTAAGGAGTCATCAGGCCAGGTAGTCCTGAGGCATGGTCCTCCGAGAGAGAGAGAGAGAGAGAGAGAGAGAGAGTACTTAAATTCACACAGGACACCGGATAAGACAGGCGAAATACTCCAGATATAACAGACTGACCCTAGCCCCCCGACACAAACTATTGCAGCATAAATACTGGAGGCTGAGACAGGAGGGGTCGGGAGACACTGTGGCCCTGTCCGATGATACCCTCAGGCAAGGCCAACCAGGCAGGATATAACCCCACAAACTTTGCCAAAGTACAGCCCCCACACCACTAGAGGGATATCTTCAAACCACCAACTTACTACCATGAGACAAGGTCGAGTATAGCCCACAAAGATCTACCCCACGGCACAAACCCGAGGAGGGCACCAAACCTGGACAGGAAGATCACGTCTGTGACTCAACCCACTCAAGTGACGCACCCATCCTAGGGACGGGATGGAAGAGCACCAGTAAGCCAGTGACTCAGCCCCTGTAATAGGGTTAGAGGCAGAGAATCCCAGTGGAGAGAGGGGAACCAGCCAGGCAGAGACAGCAAGGGTGGTCCATCGCTCCAGTGCCTTTCCGTTCACCTTCACACTCCTGGGCCAGACTACACTCAATCATAGGACCTACTGAAGAGATGAGTCTTCAATAAAGACAAAGGTCGAGACCGAGTCAGCGTCACTCACATGGATAGGCAGACCATTCCATAAAAGTTTAGCTCTATTGGAGAAAGCCCTGCCTCCAGCTGTTTGCTTAGAAATTCGAGGGACTATAAGGAGGCCTGTGTCTTGTGACCGTAGCATACGTGTAGGTATGTACGGCAGGAACAAATGGGAGAGATAGGTAAGAGCAAGCTCATGTAATGCTTTGTAGGTTAGCAGTAAAACCTTGAAATCAGCCCTAGCCTTAACAGGAAGCCAGTGTAGAGAGGCTAGCACTGGAGTAATATGATCAAATATTTTGGTTCTAGTCAAGATTCTAGCAGCCGTGTTTAGCACTAACCAAAGTTTATTTAGTGCTTAATCCGGGTGGCCGGGAAGTAGAGCATTGCAGTAGACTAATCTAGAAGTGACAAAAGCATGGATTAACTTTTATGCATAATTTTTTTGACAGGAAATTTCATATTTTTGAAATGTTACGAAGATGGAAAAAAGCTGACCTTGAAATAGTATTGATATGTTCGTCAAAAGAGAGATCTGGGTCCAGAGTAACGCAGAGGTCCTTCACAGTTTTATTTGTGACAACTGTATAACCATCAAGATTAATTGTCAGATTCAACAGAAGATCTCTTTGTTTCTTGGGACCTAGAATTAGCGTCTCTGTTTTGTCCGAGTTCAAAAGTAAAATATTTGCCGCAATCCACTTCCTTATGTCTGAAACATAGGCTTCCAGGGAGGGCAATTTTGGGGCTTCACCATGTTTCATTGAAATGTACAGCTGTGTATTGTCCGCATGGCTGTAAAGGTTAACATTATGTTTCCGAATAACATCACCAAGAGGTAGAATATATAGTGAAAACAATAGTGGTCTTAAAACGGAACCTTGAGGAACACCGGAACTTACAGTTTATTTATCAGAGGACAAACCATCCACAAACTCATATCTTTCCCACAGAAAAGATCCAGGCCAGAACTTGTCCGTGTAGACCAATTTGGGTTTCCAATCTCTCCAAAAGAATGTGGTGGTCGATGGTGTCAAAAGCAGCACTAAGGTCTAGGAGCACGAGGACAGATGCAGAGCACCTTCACGAGTGCAGTCTCAGTGCTATGATGGGGTTGAGGTGTCGAAAGCGTTCCACAGGGATGCTGGCCCATGTTGACTCCAACAGTTGTGTCATGTTGGGGCGGCAGGGTAGCCTAGTGTTCCTAGGCCGTCATTGAAAATAAGAATTTGTTCTTAACTGACTTGCCTAGTAAAATAAAGGTTAAAAATTTTTTGGGGCTGGATGTCCTTTTGGTGGTGGACCCTTCTTGATATACACAGGAAACCGAGCAGCGTTGCAGTTCTTGACACAAACCGGTGCGCCTGGCACCTACTACCATACCCCGTTCAAAGGCACTTACATTTTTGTCTTGCCCATTCCCCCTTCTGAAGGCACACACACACAATCCATGTCCCTAAAAATGTTTCTTTAACCTGTCTCCTCCCATTCATCTACACTGATTGGAGTGGATTTAACAAGTGACATGAATAAGGGATTATTGGATTCACCTGGTCAGTCTATGTCATGGAAAAGGCATGTCTTAATGTTTTGTACACTCAGTGTATACACACACACACACACACACACACACATGCACATGTAGCAGACATGAGTCAGGCTCATGGTCTCGTGATGAGGTAGCCCTGCATGCGACTTCAAAATTAGTGTCACCCTCGGCCCAAGACGTTGGTATCTTCCTTGTGAGACCGGGGTTCATATCTGGCCTGTGACACACAGACACGCACACAGCACACATAAGAGGCAGCAGAGTAATGGTGTGTGGTTCAGAGCTGAACAGAGCAGGGTCAGGTATGGTGCTGGAGGCAGCAGCTAAAAACCGCCATTTTACCGATCAATACAAGAGAAGAACGAGATAAAGGAGAGGAGGAGATACAAGTCTGTGTTTCCTCTCCTCCTCTATATGAGCCTCCCTCGTTCCTCCTCCCGAGATGCTTCGCTATCGATTTGACATGAGAGCAGGCAGGGTGAGGGAGCTGATGTGTGTGTGTGTGTGTGTGCGTGTCCAAGTGTTTGTGTGTAATACAAATGAGATACTGTGAAGCTCGTACCATTCCAATTATTTTCTTGAAATAACAGCTTACTGACGCAGCTACCACCCTAACGGATTCTCCTTTCCTCCCTGAGGGCCCAACAGGACAGTTGACATCCCATCACTGACTGACCCAAATTACCCACAAACTCCCTGCCCTGCCCTGCCTGGGTTAGAATAGAAGCAAACCCTCAGCATGCTACCCAGATTACAGGGAAACCCCTCAGCAATCACAGCAGTTGTCAAGAGGCCCGGACCCTTATAGCGTAGGAGGTATGCCACTGGGCACAGACGTCAATTCAACGTTGGTTCAATGTAATTTCATTAAAAGGATGGCACGACTTGTCCTGCAAGGTTGCCGGCTCAAATCCCAATCTTGTCGATTCCCCTACAGTGGTTGCATAGATGTAGTGTATTTTAATTGATGGCATGCATCTGACAGTTATGACAGCAGCTGGTTGCAGCTTAGGACACATACCTTATTGACCTCCAAATAGGTTAACCCTCTCTTCCAATGCCATACACACCCAGACCCAAATAATCTTAACTAAAACTTGGCATAAATGTAGACTTGGTAGGCATAGGCTAGGCTAATGCAATGCCTACACTCTTATCCCCATAGGAGAGGTCTTTTGGGTTATATGTAGAACCCTCTGTGTAAAGGGTTCTACATGGAATTTAAAAGGGTTCTACTTGGAACCAAAAGGGTTCTACATGGAAATCAAAATAGTTCTACTTGGAACCAAAAAGGGTTCTTCCTGGAACCAAAAGAGTTCTTCCTGGAACCAAAAAAAGGGTTCTTCAAAGTGTTCTCCTATGGATCCAGCCAAAGAAGAGTGTACTGCTGTGCTAGGCTAACAGTGCATGCAAATCAGAAAAAGTACTTAGCATAACTCTTCTCACTCTGTTTCTCTCCCTCTGGCCCAGTAGTAGATAACTGACCAGGTTTCCATGGTGATCTAGAGACTGACACCAGGTAGCCCAAAGGTTGGTTTCATCTTACCATTCAAACGCATTGTATGCAGCCGGCAATACACTCCTATCCCTCGTGGACCGGTTTGTACCTAAAACATTCTCCATTCAGGCTGCAAAGGCGTCGATTTCCTCCTTAAATCAATGTAATGATGAGAAGGCAGAAATTAACAGGGAAAATATGCATCCTTTCTTTATGAAACATCGATTTCCACCACCATGCTAGTGAAATATGGTGGAGAGCTCTTAACCATTCAACTGTGCGTAATATAATATCCTACTTTTTGGATTGGAAGACTGACAGCCGTGTAACTGCACACATTTACATTAAGCTTTGAATAAGGATTCGAGCATGTTCTATTTGGGACAATTCCTTATTTACTAGTGCAAAGTTGATTTAGCGAAGCCTACACCCTCATTTACATATTTCTAAAAGGTAGGCCTAACATTATTTTTTTGGCTTGTGCTTGATGGTGTAGGCCTATTGTAGGTGTCAGTGCAGTGATTCAGTGTGATGTGTGAGTTAGCCTATTCCTGTAGGTGCTCTCCAGCTGTATCCAGCTCCAGCTCTCTTGTAGAACTCAGATTGCGGCGTGGGAGTCTAGCATAATATGCTACATTACATACTACAGCAGACCGTAAACCTCTTGTGTAAGTGTGTGTGTGTTTTACTGTCCTTGTGGGTAGCCTAGCGGTTAAGAGTGTTGGACCAGTAAACGAATGGTTGCTGGTTCAAAGCCAACTAGGTGAAAAATCGGTCTGTGCACATGAGCTACACACTTAAGCCTAAATGCTCCTGTAAGTTGCTCTGGATAAGAGCCTCTGCTAAATGATAACAACAATTTTAAGTCCTAACAAGGATAGTAAAATGAAGAAAATTTGGACAAGTGGTGACATACTGTCTGTCCCCACAAGGAAAAAGGCTATGTTAGGGAAAATAAGATTTTGAATGGGAATCAATTGTTTGGTCCCCACAAGGATAATAAAACAAACGTGTGTGTGTGTGAGAGACAGCCATCAGTAAGCAAGTTGAAAGAAGGAGAACATCTCCACAATCTCTCTGCTGTAATTATCACAATTTTAAATGCTAATTTCCACTTTCCCGCAGGTTCCCAAACAGTGTGAGACTAAATTGCTCGTCATAGTGGGTCACTCACTGCGAATGACTGCCTCTGCTCTCTCATTACACCTATTGATGGTGAATTATGATCACTGTTGATACAATAAGGAATTTATGCCAGGAACTCAACTGTTTCTAAGCAGATTCTCCTCCCTTGCTATGTTCAGGGTTCATTCAAGCCCACTGGAGTTAATAGAAGCAGAGAGATGGTTATTGTTGTGTCTTACTAAACTAATGTAATCGCCCTGTACGTAAGGGTACTACTGCCTGACTACTGCCAAGAGGTTCAGGCTTTAATGACACAGACGGTAGTGCGCTCACACCACAACCATAGCGTTGCTGGTTCAAGCTCTGAGTGTGACAGGTGGGTGTTCTGAGAGAGAGAGAGAGAGAGAGAGAGAGAGAGAGAGTATAGCTGTTTAGAACCCATGGGTCTGGCTAACTGCTACTGTATAGTGTGTGAGATACCCAGGGTGCACTTGGGGAGCGGTAATGTGTGCACACGTATACACACACACACACACAAACATCCTGTTGGTGTGAGTTGGACACCATGGAGAGTTATGATGGTATAATGATTGCATTGAGTCAACAGTCAACGTGATCTAACAGCCCAGATTAGCAACACCACAACACAAGAGAGGTGTTCAATATAGAGGGCCAGGGGGAGAAAGTGAAAGAGAGAAAAACAGAGAGAGTGAGTGAGAGACAACAAATACACACATCACTTACTCACCTCTCACTAGAATACGCTATGTGTTTGGAACTATGGAATTGATGTTGATACAGTATGTCTGTGTGTTCACTAGTGTGTAACATGCAAAGATACATTTCCCTTCATGGGATAGAATAGGATTTTAAAGGATATTTTGAATTGATCTGTATATAACTCATAAATAAGAGGACAATTCTAAAGTGAATAAAGAGTGAAAGAGATGAAAGAGAAGAATGATGTGAATGAAAGAGATAATGACAAGACCTTTCAACCCTGCCCACCCCTCCGTGCCTTACAGGACTACACTACCCACAATCACAAGGGCCGGCAGAGAGCCAGAGAAACACAGGTGAGCTTCTCTTAACATTAGAGATCAACCACAGGTTTAAACCACTGTAGGTGAGCTTCCTCTGTCTCAGGCAGACTGGGAGAAAGTAAATAAATCTGCATCAACCCAAAACCACACAAGACAATCACTTTACTGCATGAGAAAAAAAACAGCAGTCTTTACTGTAGTAGTGAAGTTGGGTTATTTTATTATGAACACAGCATTACAGCTCTACCCCAGTTTATTACAGAGCCACTACATCTCCACAACTTGTAAGGTGCAGCTGGGACTTTGACTCAGGGTTGTGAAAGGGTTAATGTAACGTGTTCATGGCAGAATTAAAATAATCTGTGGAGAGCTGGATTATATAACAGGACCTTCATGGGCCTAATTTAATCCTAACACCTAACTACTATCTCGTGGCTCAGAAATACATTGAATGAAAATATAAACGTAACATGTAAAGTGTTGGTCCCATGTTTCATGAGCTGAAATAAAAGATCCCAGAAATGTTTCATACGCACAAAAAGCTTATTTCTCTCAAATTTGGGGCACAAATTTGTTTACATCCCTGTTAGTGAGCATTTTATCCTTTGTCAAGATCATCCACCTGACAGGTGTGGCCTATCAAGAAGCTGATTAAACATCATGATCATTAGACATGTGCACCTTGTTTTGGGGACAATAAAAGGCCATTCTGAAATGTGCAATTTTGTCACACAACACAATGCCACAGATGTCTCAAGTTTTGAGGGAGCGTGCAATTGGAGTGCGTAGGAGTATTTCTGTTTGTAATAATGCCCTTTTGTGGGAAAAACACATTCTGATTGGCTGGGCCTGGCTCCCCAGTGGGTCGGCCTGGCTCCCAAGTGGGTGAAACTATGCCCTTCCAGGCCTACCCATAGGGCCTAATTAATGTATTTCAATTGACTGATTTCCTTAAATGAACTGTAACTCAGCAAAATCTTTGAAATTGTTGCATGTTGCATTTATATTTTTGTTAAGTATAGTTGCATAGAAGAGAATACAGGCTGTCAGGCAGGCCTGGATTTTCGTGATTTTAGGGGCAAGGCCATTTGGCATTCAAAAGGTACCAAGGCCAGCTGCTAGGGCACCAAGGCCATTAACCAAAATAGCCAATTAAATGAATTTGAAAACCGAAATACACTAGCTATTCTGTTAAGAAAAACATGTGTATGTAAATGTAGGCCTACATAAATAATTAGCCTACATGTCGAAGTGTAGGTGATAACCTATGCTGACATGAAGGAGGCACCTGAACATTTTTACGGCCACACAAGGGGGCATGACCGTCAATGGGAAATTCGAGGCCTGCTGTCAGGTTAACCTTGCCAGTAGTACTTCTTGCCACTAGTATTTTTTATTTTCACATACACTGGATAGTTCTTTTCACACGGTCAGCCATAGTAGTATGGTGCCCCTGGAGCAAATTAGGCTTAAGTGCCTTGCGCTAGGCTACCTGACGCCTAGTACTTCTGCTTTCAGCTTTAATTTTCTCTGCTAATTTAACTTTTTTTATGGCGGTTAAAAAACAAATGAGGACGAGTATAGAATGTTAGTTTTGATCAATCAAACATCTGATTGTAGATCACCTCTGGGGATGGCCAACCCTTCTTTGGTAGAGCTATACCCTCCTGCAGGATTTTGTTCCAACCCTACTCTAACACACCTTCATTATTCTAATCAGCTGCTCAACAGGATGTTGATTGGCTGAATCAAATCAAATCCAGATCCTTGGCTGAATCAGGTGTGTTAGAGCAGGGCTAGAGCAAAAGCATGCACAGAGCACACCCAGTAGGGTAGTATTTCTCTCGGAGGAGGGTTGGCCACCCCAGCAATAGGCCTACTGAAAGCATTTAGCAAAAGCAACATATTTTTCCAACTCAATACATACAATGAGATACTCTGTAGAGTTTAAACTTTAAAGAGAAGATCACATGCCTTTCATGGTTGGAACATGAAAATGTCTGTAGCGTCCAAACTGTTTGAACTACAAACTAATATGACCCCTCTATGGAAATATTCTCACGAACACGATGGACTTCTCCGTTTTGTCACAGTGTCACAGGACTTGTCTGAAGGTAACCCGCTACCGGGCTCAAAAATGAATGAATTGTGAATGGGGTATTTCAACGTCAAAGGCATACGGATAATTCCACGGTATAATATATATTTTTTTTCTGAGCTTTCTTATATCTTTCAGATATAGGAAGGACACTTCAAAACATACACTTCCCTTTTTGGACCAAATTCAATGTTTCATCAAATTATTTTTGTATATATTTTTGTTATACCTATAGGGCCCTAAAATTCTAAATAAAATAGCTAAATTATCCTTGGTATGACCATCATTAAACAATTCCATATGTTAGCTAAGTAGAAACCCAGCCCTGGGCCCTTAGACCCTCGCCTTACTGACTCTTGATAATGAGATAATCGGACTCCACACACACACACACACACACACACACACACACACACACACACACTGTTCAGTCCTTTGCCCCCAGTTTCTCGAATGGCCCCTGCAGCGAGCTGATTGGAGGAAGAGGATTCTAAGTGAGCGGACTGGTTAATTATTCTCGAATGGCCCCTGCAGCGAGCTGACTGGAGGAAGAGGATTCTAAGTGAGCGGACTGGTTAATTATGCTAATCCAGGGGGCAGATAACGAGACGCTTAATACCTCACTCTGAGACACACACAGAGCTCTCTGCCAGTGTGGGTACGACTGTTATCCTCTGGAGAGAGATAGTCTCTGTGAGAAAATATGAGACTTTGTCAGAGAGAAAGAGAGATAGTAATGAGTGTGTGTGTGTTTGCATGTGTGTTTCAGAGAGAATCACAATTATAACTATTTCTCAGCTCATATCCCATATCTATGCTACAGCTCCATACCATAATGCCCCCGCCCCCTCTCCTCTGACATGTGTGTGTCTCTGTCTTCTCTGTGTTGTGACTAGGCACGGATCCATGCTGGCTCTTTTAACAGACTGATTCTAAACTAATTTTCTTTTACGATGTGCATCCCTCTGCCAACTTCTATTGGATTTATAGTCCTCTTCCTGGCTCCCTTTCTTCTCCCTCTATCACTTTCTCTGTTGTTCAATGCAGCACTTTACTGAACCCACAGAGCTGATCACACTACCGGTTGTGTGCGTGTTTGTTCATGTGTGTGCGAGCATTCGTGTGTGTGCGATTGTGTGTGCCTGCATGTATGTGTTGTCCGACTGACTCTCTCGCTCTCTTTCTCTCTTTCTCGCTCTCAATCTCTCGCCCGCTATCTTTCTCTGTCTCCCCCCCTCTCTCTCCCCACTCTCTCAGGTCAGTGAAGGCTGTGTGCGGGGGAATGTCTGTTCCACTGCAGGCTCGCATCCATCACTTCCTCTGCAGCTCAGAGTCTTTAGACACACAGAGACATGGGGCAGGGAGCTCAGCCTGCCAGACCTCAAACTGCAGCCTGCAGCAGCACTGACCAGCACTGGGATGGGGGAGGGACGGAGGGAGAGCCGAACGGGAGAGTGAAGATGTGAGGGGGAGAGCAGTGCAAAAGAAAGAGAGGGAGGAAGCGAATGGGAGGACAGACAGATAATTATTATCCTCCCCTCCTCCTCTTCCTCCTGCCCCCTCTGACTCCTTCGCTCCTGATGGACAGCACAGGATGCTCCACCTCCTTCAGGATTTCAACCAATCACTGGCTGAGGCTCGTAATGCTCGACCACAGCCGTCACCGAGGTCTATGCATGGGACCCCACTTTGGAAAATAATAGGCCTAACAGTTAACACTATGTGTTCACATTCACTAAATGTTAGGTCCCTCAGGCTGTCCCAACATGATGACATGAAAGCACATTTGTGTAAAAGGCCATTAGTTGACACTCTGTACACATTTTGAAGAGAAAGAGTTCTTAATTTGTTTGATAAGCTTACAGATTTTCTCAGGGGACCCCATTTCAACTTCAGGGGACCCCACCCCAAGTTTGGGAAACACAGTGTTAGCCAAATAAGCAAAAGCCTTAATATTTGCTCGGGAGCTATAGCAAGTCTTCAGTTCTCAGGCAGTTCTCACTTCTGTTGGAAGGAGGCTGCTGATGGGAGAACGGCTCATAATAATGGCCAGAACAGAGCAAATGGAATGGCATCAAACACCTGGAAACTGTTTGTTTGATGAATTTGATACCATTCCACCTGTTCCGCTCCAGTCATTATCACGAGCCCATTCTCCCCAATTAAGGTGCCACTAACTTCCTGTGCATTAGATCCATTCCAACCTACTATGTCTGGACTACGTGATGCCATACTCAACAGGGCCTTGGTCTGTTATACACCTGTTCTGTGCCAAACTGACAGTGCATCTTGTTCAATGTGCCTCTATGAATGTGCCATATTTCTATCTATGAATGTACCATTTGAGCAGGGCCAGTTAACAGCATTTGGGGCCTCGTAATTTACTGCATTTCAACACATTTTCCTTTGGAGCAGAGAGAGAATGTGCAGTTTTATGATGCCATTCTACACATTTTGTAATGAGGCTAAGAGAAAATGTTGTAGTTTAAAGCAAATTTCCAGTAATCCTACACTTTTTGCCATCTCATGCTTTTGTTCACATTTGGCCATAGGGCTGAGAGAACATTTTACAGTTTTAAAGCTAATTTCCTGCAAATGCAGGAAAGATCGGGGGAGGCACTTACCCTGTGTGCCAGTTCGGTAATCCAGCCCTGCATTTCAAATCAAATCAAATTATATCTGTCACATGCGCCAAATACAAGTGTAGACTTTAACGTGAAATGCTTACTTACATGCCCTTAACCAACAGCGCAGTTCAAGAAGAAAATATTTCCCAAGTAGACTAAAATAAAAAGTAATAATAAAAGTAACGCAATAAGAATAACAATAACGAGGCAATATACAGGGGGCACCGGTACCGAGTCAGTGTGCGGGGGTACAGGCTTGTTGAGGTAATCTGTACATGTAGGTGGGGGCGAAGGGACTATGCATAGGTAACAAACAAACAGCGAGTGTACAAAAGAGAAGGGGGTGTCAATGTAAATTGTCCGGTGGCGATTATATGAATTGTTCAGCAGTCTTGTGGCTTGGGGGCAGAAGCTGTTGAGGAGCCTTTTGCCTTTTGGTCCTAGAAAATAAACGCAGTTGACAGTGAGAGGACGTTTCTTTTTTTGCTGAGTTTATGATTCTCAGCATTGTCAATCACAGCCTGGTCTCATACAGTAGCAGAGAAAACAGTCTATAACTTGGGTGACTGGAGTCTCTGACAATTTTGTAGGCTTTCCTCTGACACCACCTATTATATAGGTCCTGGATGGCAGGAAGCTTGGCCCTAGTGATGTATTGGGCTGTTCGCACTGCCATACCAGGCGGTGATGCAACCGGTCAGGATGCTCTCGATGGTGCAGCTGTAGAACATGGAGGGAGAGGTTGTTGTCCTGGCACCACACTGCCAGTTCTCTGACCTCCCATTTGAGACCTGCTCAATGTAAAGGTCCATATATGTTGTGCTAAATCATGTACCTGATTGAAATTCTCAATGCATGTAAGTATAATGTATAAAACCGCTCATGAATCATGATTAATTGTAATAAAACAGAGGCCAGGAGATAAAGGTTGCATCTGTGCCTCAGGAAAGAGTGTGTGAGGAGAACGTCCCCTGGCGACTACTTTAGATACTGCTTAACATTTGCATTCCAATCAATGACCATAAATACGTATGAGAATTATGTAGGCTTATTTAGTATCGTAATGTTATGATGTTTTTATTTATTTAACTAGTGAAGGGAAAGTGGGATACCTAGTCAGTTGTACAACTGAATGCCTTCAACTGAAATGTGTCTTCTGCATTTAACCCAACCCCTCTGAATCAGAGAAGTGCGGGGGGCTGCCTTAATCGACATCTTCGGTGCCCGGGGAACAGTGGGTTAACTGCCTTGCTCAGGGCCAGAACAACAGATTTTTACCTTGTCAGCTTGGGGATTCGATCCAGCAACCTTTCGGTTACTGGCCCAACGCTCTAACCACTAGAACAAATTCTTATTTACAATGATGACCTACCGATAAAAAAAAACATGTTCTCTGGTATTATTAATAAACTATGAAATCAATTGGCTCAAGCAATGGGCAGCTAAGGATGTATGCTTAGTCAGTGTGTGTGTCTGTATGTAACCAAGCTGATGATCCCACTATGAAGAGAGAAACATTTTAAAAAATAAGAGAACACTAAAACAGGTTCAAGTACAGTTAAGGATGTTCAAATTAACTCCGGAAATGAAAATGTATCCGTTCCGTTTCCAAAAACGTCAAGTACAGTGAAACTGGAATAGAACAAAGTTGGCCTTAGACATACTGATATAAACTCGGTTGTGCGTTCCCCCTTGGCTTAGCTAATTATTTGGTATGTAGCTGATCCTAGATCGGTTCTTAGATCCCTCGGGCAACTTATACCCGGAGCTGAAACTAAAAAACAACTCCAATTGGTTGTAGCCTACTTCCGTGTTTTCTTTTAAACGAACTAGCTCTATACACACAAGAAAAAGGAGAAACAAAACCATGACTTTCCTTCGAAGGTTTGCGACTAGGCACTGCTCTCTCTCCCGCGGCGTGGGTGCTCTATCCCCGGCGTCTCTTCGAGCTCCAGGCTTGGTAACGTTACACCGCCTGGGAGTGGAAAAGCTGCCCAGCGGAGGACGCCCTTTCACGGGGCACAATGACACACACACAAGCTGGCTACACACCGAGACGCCAGAGTCCGTAGAAGTGGATCTAAAGCGACTAGATGGGGAGGACACTGGTAGGGAAGGACGCTCTTTGAATCTGTATGCTTTCCGCTACCAGGAAACCGAGTTGAACGGTAGTAAGGTTTAGCATTTTTGAGTGAGTGCAAGTTCCACAATATTCACAATGATCGACAACCTGGTCTCAGAGCATTTCGTATTAGTGTTCCATGTATTATGATATGTTACGTTTTGTATGGTATGTATTAATTTGTGGATGTCCATCACCCTTTGTTGTACGATATGTTACGAATTTGCTAAATATACAATATGTAACTAATTTGCAAAACATTATATTTGTTACGAATTTGCTAAATGTATGATATGTTACAAATTCTAGCTTGGTGGCTAACATTAGTTGGGTTAGGGCAAGGGTTAGCTAACATGCAAAGTAGTTGAAAAGTTGCTAGTCAGCTAAATGCTAAAGTTGTCCGTGATGAGATTCGAACTCGCAACCTTTGGGTTGCTTAACGTTTGTGTTATACGCCAACCCATCCGACCAACTACTCTAATATGTGTTATGTAACCATACCATACCATAACATATCTTACTAATATGAGCATCTTGTATTTACATTTACTATGTTACGTCTAGTGTATGAGACCAGGCTGTGATTGACAATGCTGAGAATCATAAACTCAGCAAAAAAAGAAACGTCCTCTCACTGTCAACTGCGTTTATTTTCAGCAAACTTAACATGTGTAAATGTTTGTATGAACTTAACAAGATTCAACAACTGAGACATAAACTGGACAAGTTCCACAGACATGTAATTAACAGAAATTGAATAATGTGTCCCTGAACAAAGCGGGGTCAAAATAAAAAGTAACAGTCAGTATCTGGTGTGGCCATCAGCTGCATTAAGTACTGCAGTGCATCTCCTCCTCATGGACTGCATCAGATTTGCCAGTTCTTGCTGTGAGATGTTACCCCACTCTTCCACCAAGGCACCTGCAAGTTCCCAGACATTTCTGGGGGGAATGGCCCTAGACCTCACCGTCCGATCCAACAGGTCCCAGATGTGCTCAATGGGATTGAGATCCGGTCTCTTCGCTGGCCATGGCATAACACTGACATTCCTGTCTTGCAGGAAATCACGCACAGAACGAGTAGTATGGCTGGTGGCGTTTTCATGCTAGAGGGTCATGTCAGGATGAGCCTGCAGGAAGGGTACCACATGAGGGAGGAGGATGTCTTCCATGTAATACACAGCGTTGAGATTGCCTGCAATGACAACAAGTTCAGTTCCGATAATGCTGTGACACACCGCCCCAGACCAGGATGGACCCTCCACCAACAAATCGATCCCGCTCCAGAGTACAGGCCTCGTTGTAATGCTCATTATTTCGATGATAAACGCGAATCTGACAATCACCCCTGGTGAGACAAAATGGCAACTCAACAGAGGAGAGCACTTTTTGCCTGTCCTGTCTGGTCCAGTGATGGTGGGTTTGTGCCCATAGTCAACGTTGGAGGACCTGTCTTACAACAGGCCTACAAGCCCTCAGTCCAGCCTCTCTCAGCCTATTGCGGACAGTCTGAACACTGATGCAGGGATTGTGCGTTCCTGGTGTAACTCGGGCAGTTGTTGTTGCCATCCTGTACCTGTCTCGCAGGTGTGATGTTCGGATGTCCCGATCCTGTGCAGGTGTTGTTACACGTGGTCTGACACAGCGAGGACGATCAGCTGTCCGTCCTGTCTTCTTGTAGCGCTGTCTTAGGCGTCTCACAGTACGGACATTGCAATTTATTGCCCTGGCCACATCTGCAGTCTCATGCCTCCTTGCAGCATGCCTAAGGCACGTTCACGCAGATGAGCAGGGACCCTGGGCATCTTTCCTTTGGTGTTTTTCAGAGTCAGTAGAAAAGCCTCTTTAGTGTCCTAAGTTTTCATAAATGTGACCTTAATTGCCTACCGTCTGTAAGCTGTTAGTGTCTTAACGAACGTTCCTCAGGTGCACGTTCATGAATTGTTTATGGTTCATTGAACAAGCATGGGAAACAGTGTTTAAACTCTTTACAATGAAGATCTGTGAAGTTATTTGGAATTTTACAAATTATCTTTGAAAGACAGGGTCCTGAAAAAGGGAAGTTTCTTTTTTTGCTGAGTTTAGGTAGCTTAGGTGAATAAGCTTACCCTGAACTGACATAAATATTATCTGAAGTTACAGGGGAAGTAAGCGCACCACCTGCTGTGCCATTAAGGTCCAGCCCTTGATTTGATTTGGATTTAACCTCTTGGTAGAGGCAGAATAAGTAGTAGCCACTTTGAAACAGGGAGTGTTGTGTTGCAGGAGCTTCTGTACAGAGTGAAAACCATTCCCTACTATTCAGTAATTAACACTGAGGTAAACACTGACATATTTACACACACACAGGGGGAGATGCTGCTTATAAAAAAAGCCTTCAGCCTAGAAACAGGTCAGACACAGCCTCAGGCATTCACCTCCTGTCTCTTTCCCTCCTTTCCTCCCTCCATCACCTCCTCTCCTTCCCACTCCTTCTGTTCTTCCTATCCTCTTCTCCCTCCCTCCCTCCCTCCCTCCCTCATTCTCTCCTCATCTCCAGACATACACACACAAACCTGTCACCTCATGGCTCAAATATAATGTGACAACATCATCAACATCTGCACCTGGGCCTGTGCAGCTGCTTATATTTCAAATGCATAAACAATAACACACACACACACCACATACATACACGTGTCTTCTTGAGGCAGTACACGTGACTCTCTCTTTCTCGCTCTATCTCGGTAGGTATAGCTGAGGTGTTGATGTGCCGTCAGAAGGCAAGGAACGCTCTGGGCCGTGTGTTTGTCTCTCAGGTGGGTTTGATCTCTAATTGCTAACTATTGATCAGAGGTGTGGACTGAAGTCACATGACTTGGACTCGAGTCTGACTTGATAGAAAATAAAATAACTTTAGACGCTGAGGAGTATTTCTGTCTGTAATAAAGCCTTTATGTGGGGAAAAACTAATTCTGATTGGCTGGGTCTGGCTCTCCAGTGGGTGGGCCTATGCCTTCCCGGGTCCATCCATGGCTGCACCCCTGCCCAGTCATGTGAAATCCATAGATTAGGGCCTAAAGAATTTCTTTCAATTGACAAATTTCCGTATATGAACTATAACTCAGTAAAATCTTTGAAATTGTTCCATGTTGCGTTAAAAAAAAATAATCAGTATATACAGTTGAAGTCGGAAGTTTACATACACCTTAGCCAAATACATTTAAACTCAGTTTTATACAATTCCTCACATTTAATCCTAGTAAAGATTCCCTGTCTTAGGTCAGTTAGGATCACCACTTTATTTTTAGAATGTGAAATGTCAAAATAATAGTAGAGAGAATGATTTATTTCAGCTTTTATTTCTTTCATCACATTCCCAGTAGGTCAGAAGTTTACATACACTCAATTAGTATTTAGTAGCATTGCCTTTAAATTGTTTAACTTGGGTCAAATGTTTCGGGTAGCCTTCCACAAGCTTCCCATAATAAGTTGGGTGAATTTTGGCCCATTCCTCCTGACAGAGCTGGTGTAACTGAGTCAGGTTGTAGGCCTCCTTGCTCGTACACGCTTTTTCAGTTCTGCCCACAAATTTTCTATAGGATTGAGTTCAGGCCTTTGTGATGGCCACTCCAATACCTTGACTTTGTTGTCCTTAAGCCATTTTGCCACAACTTTGGAAGTATGCTTGGGGTCATTGTCCATTTGCATTTTCGACCAAGCTTTAACTTCCTGACTGATGTCTTGAGATGTTGCTTCAATATATCCACATCATTTTCTTTCCTCATGATGCCATCTATTTTGTGAAGTGCACCAGTCTCTCCTGTAGCAAAACACCCCCACAACATGATGCTGCCACCCCCGTGTTTCACGGTTGGGATGGTGTTCTTCGGCTTGCAAGCCTCCCCCTTTTTCCTCCAAACATAAAGATGGTCATAATGGGCAAACAATTCTATTTTTGTTTCATCAAACCAGAGGACATTTCTCCAAAAAGTACAATCTTTGTCCCCATGTGCAGTTGCAAACCATAGTCTGGCTTTTTTATGGCGGTTTTGGAGCAGTGGCTTCTTCTTTGCTGAGCGGCCTTTCAGGTTATGTCAATATAGGACTCGTTTTACTGTGGATATAGATACTTTTGTATCTGTTTCCTCCAGCATCTTCACAAGGTCCTTTGCTGTTCTGGGATTGATTTGCACTTTTCGCACCAAAGTACGTTCATCTCTAGGAGACAGAACATATCTCCTTCCTGAGCGGTATGGCGGCTGCGTGGTCCAATGGTGTTTATACTTGAGTACTATTGTTTGTACAGATGAACACGGTACCTTCAGGCATTTGGAAATTGCTCCCAAGGATGAACCAGACTTGTGGAGGTCTACAATTGTTTTTCTGAGGTCTTGGCAGATTTTTTTAGATTTTCCCATGATGTCAAGCAAAGAGGCACTGAGTTTGAAGGTAGGCCTTGAAATACATCCACAGGTACACCTCCAATTGACTCAAATTATGTCAATTAGCCTATCAGAAGCTTCTAAATCCATGACATAATTTTCTGGAATTTTCCAAGCTGTTTAAAGGCACAGTCAACTTAGTGTATGTGCACTTCTGACCCACTGGGATTGTGATACAGTGAAATAATCTGTCTAAACAATTGTTGGAAAAATTACTTGTGTCATGCACAAAGTAGATGTCCTAACCGACTTGCCAAAACTATAGTTTGTTAACAAGAAATTTGTGGATTGTTTGAAAAACGAGTTTTAATGACTCCAACCTAAGTGTATGTAAACTTCCGACTTCAACTGTATACCTTAGTGGTAGTACTGACTACAGTGCCTTCAGAAAGTATTCATACCCTTTGACCACATTTTGTTGTGTTACAGCCTGAATTGAAAATTGATTAAATATATTTTTTTCTCATATTGTTTTTGTTTTTAGAAATTGTAGCAGATTTATTGAAAATGAAATACAGAAATATCTCATGTACATAAGTATTCACACTCAATACTTTGTAGAAGCACCTTTGGCAGTGATTACAGCTGTGAGTCTTTTTGGGTCTCTTAGAGCTTTCCACACCTGGATTGTGCAACATTTGCTTATTATTCTTTCCAAAATTCTTCAAGCTCTGTCAAATTGATTGTTGACATTGCTAGACAAACATTTTTAGGTCTTGCCATAGATTTAAGTCAAAACCGTAACTCAGCCACTTGGGAACATTCACTGTCTAACTCGTGTAGATTTGGCTTTTGATTATTGTCCTGCTGAAAATGTGAATTAATCTCCCAGTGTCTGCTAGAAAGCAGACTGAACCAGGTTTTCCTCTAGGAATTTACCTGTGCTTAGCTCCATTCCGTTCTTTTTATAATAAAAAAACTCCCCAGTCCTTAACAATTACAAGAATACCCATAACATGATGCCGCCACCACTACAGTATGCTTGAAAATATGGAGAATGGTAGTCAATAATGCAGTGTTTTGGATTTGTCCCAAAAATAAAACTTTGTATTCAGGACAAAAAGTTAATTGCTTTGCCAATTTTTTTGCAGTATTACTTTAGGGCAGCGTTTCCAAAACTAGGTCCTCAGGACCCGAAGGGGTGCACATTTAGTTTTTTGCCCTAACACTACACAGCTGATTCAAATGATCAAGCTTGATGACCGTAAACTCTCCTGCCAGACTCATATTAAGCATCTCCAATCCAAAATTAAATCTAGAATTGGCTTCCTATTTCGCAACAAAGCCTCCTTCACTCACTCTGCCAAACTTACCCTCGTAAAACTGACTATCCTACCGATCCTCGACTTTGGCGATGTCATTTACAAAATAGCCTCCAACACTCTACTCTACTCACCTGTATGCTCTCGTCGGCTGGCCCTCGCTACATATTCGTCGCCAGACCCACTGGCTCCAGGTCATCTATAAGTCTTTGCTAGGTAAAGCTCCGCCTTATCTCAGCTCACTGGTCACCATAACAACACCCACCTGTAGCACACGCTCCAGCAGGTATATCTCACTGGTCATCCCCAAAGCCAACACCTCCTTTGGCTGCCTTTCCTTGCAGTTCTCTGCTGCCAATGACTGGAACGAATTACAAAAATCGCTGAAGTTGGAGACTTATATCTCCCTCACTAACTTTAAGCATCAGCTATCTGAGCAGCTTACCGATCAGCTTATATCTTGCTTTTTGAAAATGCGTCACCGTTTATGGTTGTAATGACAGGCTACATTGTGTGTGCCTGCACCACCTGTGCACGCGTGCATGTGCTTCCGTGGGGGTAGGAAGCTTTGAACCATTCCTTTTTGGGGGTCACGTGAAAAAGTTTGAAAACTACTGAGCTAGCGAAACAAATTGCTGATTTGCTGTACAGCTATAGGTTCGGGTTCAGCGCAAACGTGAAATTGTAGGGATAGAGGATTGCCAATGTCACAGGAGGCTGCTGAGGTGAGAACGGCTCATAATAATGGCTGGAACGGCGCAAATGGAATGGCATCAAACACCTGGAAACCATGTGTATGATGTATTCATCAAATCCAATTTATTTATTTTCAAATCAAATTTATTTATAAAGCCAATATTTGATACATTCCACTCATTACACTCCAGTCAATATCACAAGCCTATTCTCCCAAAATAATATGCCACCAACCTCCTGTGAAATCTGCTCCAAAAACTGTTCGGTGATCAAGTGTTTTAGAGAAAGTAATGAAAAGGGCTGTCTGTTAGCCTCATTAAATATACAAAGATTTGTAGTTGAACAAGTCATTGCCTGTACAGATTTATTTTTGCTTGACTTGAGACTTGACTTGTAAAAAAAACCTGTGACTCGACTTGCTCTTAGAATGCACGACTTGGACTTGACTGGAGACTCGACCCGTTCTACTTGGGATTCGACTTAAGACTGGGACCTTTTTCGACTTGCTTGTGAGTGACTCGAATAATAGTGACTCTGCTATTGACTTGGTCCCAGCTCTGCTATTGACCTAACAGAGTATGATAACTGCTAAGACTGTTCTCTCTCTCTCCCACTCCCTCTCACTATCCATCTCTCTCTAGATGAGGGACCTGGTGTCCTCTCTACACCATGACTCAGCTGTGAGAGTGGTGGTCTTCAGGAGTCTGGTACAAGGGGTCTTCTGTGCAGGTCTGTCCTTTTGTGTGTGTGTGTGTGTGTGCGTGTGCGTGTTTTGATGTCTTCTCTGTGTCTTCTGTAGGAGCTGATCTGAAGGAGAGAGCTGAGATGAACCACTCTGACTCCGATCTGTTTGTTCACGGCCTGCGCTCACTCATGACTGAGATCGGTGAGGGGTGTGTGTACAGTATGTACATTACCAGTCAAAAGTTTGGACACATTTACTCATTCCAGGGTTTTTCTTTATTTTTTACTATTTTCTACATTGTAGAATAGACATCAAAACTATTAAATAACACATATGGAATCATGTAGTAACCAAAAGTGTAAATATATTTGATATTCTTCAAAGTAGCCACCCTCTGCCTTGATGACAGCTTTGCACACTCTTGGCATTCTCTCAACTAGCTTCATGAGGTAGTCACCTGGAATGCATTTCAATTAACAGGTGTGCCTTGTTCAAAGTTAATTTCCTTAGTGTGGTTGAGCCAATCATTTGTGTTGTGAAATGGCAGGGTTGGTATACAGAAGATAGCCCTATAAATCCATATTATGGCAAGAACAGCTCAAATAAGCAAAGAGAAACGACAGTCCATCATTACATTACTTTAAGACAGGTCAGTCAATCCGGAAAATTTCACTATGATGAAACTGGCTCTCAGGATAAGTTCATTAGATGTACCAGCCTCAGAAATTGCAGCCAAAATAAATGCTTCACAGAGTTCAAGTAACAGACACATCTCAACATCAACTGTTCAGAGGAGACCGTGTGAATCAGGACTTCATGGTCGAATTGCTGCAAATAAACCACTACTAAAGGACACCAATAGTAAGAAGAGACTTGCTTGGGCCAAGAAACATGAGCAATGGACATTGGACCGGTGGAACTCTGTCCTTTTGTCTGATGAGTCCAAATCTGAGATTTTTGTTTCCAACCGCTGTGTCTTTGTGAGATGCAGAGTAGGTGAACGGATGATCTCCTCATGTGTGGCTCCCACCGTGAAGCATGGAGAAGGAGTTGTGATGGTGTGGGGGTGCTTTGCAGGTGACACTGTCTGTGATTTATTTAGAATTCAAGGCACACTTAACCAGCATGGCTACCACAGCATTCTGCAGCAATACGCCATCCCATCTGGTTTGCGCTTAGTGGGACTATCATTTGTTTTTCAACAGGACAATGACCCAACACACCTTCAGGCTATGTAAGGGCTATTTGACCAAGAAGGAGAGTTTTGGAGTGCTGCATCAGATGACATGGCCTCCACAATCACCCGACATGAAGGAAAAGCAGCCAACAAGTGCTCAGCATATGTGGGAACTCCTACAAGTCTGTTGGAAAAGCATTCCAGGTGAAGCTGGTTGAGAGAATGCCAAGAGTGTGCAAAGCTGTCATCAAGGCTACTTTGAAGAATCTCATATAAAGTATATTTTGATTTGTTTAACACTTATTTGGTTACTACATGATTCCACGTATTATTTCATAGTTTTGATGTCTTCACTATTATTCTACAATGTAGAAAATAGTACAAATAAATAAACTTTTGACTGATACTGTATGTGTGTATGTGTAGAGACTAGGGGCTACCCCTTGTCTTATTCAGACTTCAGCCTGTTCTCATGCTAGTACATCTCTCTCAACGCCCCGAAATGCTCTCTCTCTCTCTCTCTCTCTCTCTCTCTCTCTCTCTCTCTCTCTCTCTCTCTGAAATAACTTCATTCAGTGCTTTCGGAAAGTATTCAGACCCCTTGACTTTTTGCACATTTTGTTACGTTACCGACTTATTCTAAAATGGATTAAATTAAAGAAATTCCTCATCAATCTAAACGCAATGCCCCATAATGACAAAGTGAACAGTTTTATAAATTTTAGCAAATATATTCAAAATAAAAAAACAATACCTTATTTCCATAAGTATTCAGACCCTTTTCTATGAGACTTGAAATTGAGCTCAGGTGCATCCTGTTTCCATTGATCCTCCTTGAGATGTTTCTACAACTTGGAGTCTACCTGTGGTAAATTCAATTGATTGGACATGATTTGGAAAAGCACACACCTGTCTATATAAGGTCCCACAGTTGACAGTGCATGTCAGAGCAAAATCCAAGCCATTAGGTCGAAGGAATTGTCTGTAGCGCTCCGAGACAGGATTGTGTCGAGGCACAAATATAGGGAAGGTTACCATAAAATGTCTGCAGCATTGAAGGTCCCCAAGAACACAGTGGCCTCCATCATTCTTAAATGTAAGTTTGGAACCACCTAGACACGACAGAGCTCCAGAGTTCCTCTGTGGAGATGGGAGAACCTTCCAGAAGGACAACCATCTGCAGCACTCCACCAATTAAGCCTTTATGGAAGAGTGGCCAGACATGGCACCATCCCCAGACAGATCTTTGATGAAAACCTGCTCCAGAGTGCTCAGGACCTCAGACAGGGGCGAAGGTTCACCTTCCAACAGGACAACAACCCTAAGCACACTGCCAAGACAACGCAGGAGTGGCTTTGGGACAAGTCTCTGAATGTCCTTGAGTGGCCCAGCCAGAGCCCGGACATGAACCCGATCTAACATCTCTGGAGAGACCTGAAAATAGCTGTGCAGTGACACTCCCCATCCAACCTGACAGAGCGTGAGAGGATCTGCAAAGAAGAATGGAAGAAACTGCCTAAATACAGGTGTGTCAGGACGACTCGAGGCGATAATCCTTGCCAAAGGTGCTTCAACAAAGTACTGAGCAAGGGTCTGAATACTTATGTTAATGTGATATTTCAGTTTTTTATTTGTAATAAATTAGCAAAAAATTCAAGTTCTGTTTTTCTTTTGTCTTTGAGGTATTGTGTTAAGATTGATAATAAAGAAGAAAAAAAACAATTTTAATACATTTTAGAATAAGGCTGTAATGTAACAAAATGTGGAAAAAGTCAAGGGGTCTGAATATTTTCCGAATGCGCTGTCGGCCTCCACTACACAAAATTAGAAAGTTATCACAGGGCCTCTTCAGTGGTGCAGCGGTCTGAGGCACTGCATCACAGTGTGATGCAGTGGGGGGCGGCAGGTAGCCTAGTGGTTAGAGCATTGGACTTGTAACCGGAGGGTTACAAGTTCGAATCCCCGAGCTGACAAGGAAAAAAATCTGTCGTTCTGCCCCTGAACAAGGCAGTTAACCCACAGTTCCCCGGGCGCCGAAGACGTGGATGTCGATTAAGGCAGCCCCCCGCACCTCTCTGATTCAGAGGGGTTGGGTTAAATGCGGAAGAAACATTTCGGTTGAAGGCATTCGGTTGTACAACTGACTAATAATGGTGACTTTGACTTTGACTTTGACTTTGTTAGAGGCGTCACTACAGACCCGGGTTCGATCCCGGGCTGTATCACAACCGGCAATAATCGGGAGTCCAATAGGGCGGTGCACAATTGGCCTAGCGTCGCCCGGGTTAGGGGAGGGTTTAGCCGGGGGGCTTTATTTGTCTCATCGTGCTCTAGCGACTCCTCGTGGCGGGCCGGGTGCCTGCAGGCTGACCTCGGTCATCAGTTGAATGGTGTTTCTTCTGACCCATTGATGCGGCTAGCTTCCGGTTTAAGGGGCTGGGTGTTAAGAAGTTCGGTTTCACCTCCCGAGCCTGTTGCAGCGTTGAGACGAGCAAAAAGGGGGTAAAGAAATATAGTGTGTGTTTGCGCTTTGTACTGTGTGCATGCGTGCATTCATAGTCTGTAACTACATCGTCTGAACTCTCCACATGTCGTCTCTCAATGGATGTTGCATCGCTAATGCAGCCTTGTTGCCCATGCCGACGGTTGCTGCGGTGGATGGCTTCGCCCTTGGAGGGGGTCTGGAGCTGGCGCTCGCCTGTGACCTTCGCACAGCTGGTCAGTGACCTCTAACCTCTTACCTCACCATTAGCCTCTCACTTCTCACCTCTAACAGGGAGCCATCCCTTTTTGTGACGAATAAAGACAGTATAGATTAATATGTACAGTGCATTCGGAAAGTATTCAGACCCCTTTTTCCACATTTTGTTACGTTACAGCCTTATTCAAAAATGTATTCAATCAATCTAGTACACACAATACCCTATAATAACAAAGTGAAAAGAGGTTTTTATACATTTTTGCAAATATATTAAGGAATAAAAAAACATATGTTATTTACATAAGTACACATACCCTTTGCTAAGAGACTCGGAATTGAGCTCAGGCGGATCCTGTTTCCATTGATCATCCTTGAAATGTTTCTACAACTTGATTGGAGTCCACCTGTGGTAAATTCAACTGATTGGACATGATTTGGAAAGGCACACACCTGTCTATATATAAGGTCCCACAGTTGACAATGCAGAAACAAAAAAACACATTCCAAGGAACCAAATGTGCTAGCTGGGGTTGTTATTTTGACCCTATTTGGTTTGTTATTTGAGTGAAATGCCCATTGTATTTATTTGAAAATGTATTTTGACAGGGATCAAACGCTGAGACCAAACTCTCTTTTCCAAATGAGCCCTGTATATCACAACAATACACATCAAAATACAATATACACATTAAAATACATGTTATTATACACAACAATATATACAGTATGATGGCCATTGTGCACTGTAAATATTTTATTTTTGGACAGCCCAATAGAGTAGCTTAAATCTGAGGTTATTGAAACCCCTTTCACATGATAACGATTAGCAAAATATCTGGATTTATTCATAGTTCAAATGACTTTGTGTCCAGAAATGTGTGTATGCGTATGTCAATTCTGAGAAATGTAAGTTTTTGATTACACTCCTGAGTCTTATTTTGTATAATTTGTAAAGCGAGCACATTTAGTTGCTATTTGTTGTACATTTTGTATAACATATACCAGTGTATTTAAATGTAAATAATGTATGTTTTAATGATAAATGTATTCAAACACTCAACAGGATTTTACAGTTTCACCAACATACTTTTCCACAGGGGTACCTTATCATACATAACTTGTAATATATATAATATTTTTTTATGGATTGCTAACATCTAGAGAAAATAGCGTTGGTAATAGATTTGAGGCAAAGGCGTGAGGTGAGCAGGTGTGTGTATGTGCATGCACGTCTCGCTCTTACAGACACATCAGTCAGTCTGTACTTCCACCGTTGCTTAATGACACACAGCTAGGCAGACCTTCAACTGTCCTCTGTGTGTGTGTGTGTTGTGTTTCAGCCTACTCTGCACAGATGGGTCTGATTGAGACAACACGAGGGCTGCTCCCAGGGGCGGGTAAGACCACCAGAAGTCATATGCGTGCACACACCAGTTACCCTCATGTCATCTCATGGTTTGTTTGGCATAATGAGTTCAGCATCTTTCCCTCTCTACATCATTTCTCCTATAGGGGGCAGTCAGAGGCTGCCCAGAGCGGTGGGCTTTGCCCTGGCCAAAGAGCTGATCTTCACCGGCAGGAGAGTGGATGGACAGAGGGCTGTGGATATGGGGCTGGTCAACAGAGCTACCGAGCAGAATCCAGATGGAGACGCTGCCTATAGAGAGGCACTGAGTCTGGCTAGAGAGATACTACCACAGGTTACACACACACACACACACAAAAACCTTACTTATTGTTTCTTTCCATTCCATAGTGATGAGTGATTGATAGGTGGTTAGATTAAATGAGTTACGAGGGATGAGAAGAGAGATTAACACATTGACTGACTGACTGACTGACTGCTTGGGTTTCAATTAACACAAACACACACTGACTGACAAAGGGGTTACATAGACATCTGCTGTCTCTCTGATCTCATCCTGTCAGTTGTCAGTCAGTCACTGTCACCAGACCAGTCATACCAAACCAGGACACCTGACCACTGTAAGGGACATGGACAGCAGTGTTTGAACCTGGGTCGTCTGCTGAGCTAAAGCTAAAGGCATTATCTCAGCGAGCTAACACAAGTTCAGGTCTTAGACATGGTTACTCATCGTGTGTCCGTGGTCCTTCTTACCCCCAGTGTGTTCTCTCTCTAGGCTCCCATTGCTGTGAGGATGGCCAAGGAGGCTATGAACAGAGGCATGGAGGTACTTCTGCTTTACTAAAGAACTTTACACATTACTCAGGGCCGGACCACCACATCTGGGGCCCGGGTAACTTCCTGCAATTCTACAATTTTTTTCCCATGGGGCAGAGATAAAAATGTGCATGCTATTCTACAGTTTGCCACGAAGCAGAGAAAATGTTGTATTTTTAAAGCTAATTTCCTGCAATTAACATTTTGCCATTCCTTACGATGTGTTCATATGCTATCTGGGATACACCCACACATTCCAGCTCATTATCTCAATGTATTTGATGACACCCATCTCTGTGTGCTAGTAGCAGGTATGTCTGTAACCTGTCTGTCTCTCTCAGGTGGACATCACATCCGGGATGGCCATAGAGAGGATGTGTTACGCCAGGGTAAGAGGTCAAATGCTCATGTGCATTGTCTGAGGTCAAACTGTAGTGGTTAATCATCTTTCTCTCTCCAGGTGATCCCGACAAGAGACAGACAAGAGGGGATGGCTGCCTTTATAGAGAAGAGACCTCCACATTACACTGGAGAGTAAAGCACATTGAGATTGCTGTTGTGTGATTTGTGTACAACCTAATTTTCATTCCTTTAATAAATGTTTTTCAACTGCAGTTGTAATATTTTAGCAGATGAATCAAGGATGAATGCTTTGAGATAAAAGGGATACAGATACAGTACTCCTTTACAACCAATGGGGGGTGTACATTCTTTATTTCAGAAACAAACATGTGCAAATGCTTCCCCTTAGATCCACTCTGCCCCCAGTTTCATTAAATACTTATACTGAAAGAAACCAACTGTCACATTAGGGGAATGTACAGACAAGACTAAACTTTCCCACAGCTTCAATCACAGTGAGGATGCAAACTCACATTCTGTCAATATAATGTAGGATACTGACTTGTTTACAAATCAGTTCTGTACATTGCCCTTGATGCTATAGAGAAGGGATAGTATGACCCATGCAGAAGTAGCAAGCATATACAATGTGTAGGCTGATTGAAATCGAGCATGTTGAGATTCTCCAGCAGCCATGTAATGAACCGTCAGCCTCAATTGCATTGAGATTGAAGACAGGACCAGTAGCCTACACAGTGTATTTCTGATTCAGAACATTCCACAACGTTATACCTACTGAACAAGGCCCTGATGGGAGTGCGCAATCAAGATACAATTCCAAATTGACTGAAGCCTCATGCACTTCTTGTGTACATCTGAAAGGACTGTGTGGGGTTGAGCAATATGGTGAAAATTCAGAGAGCAAGGTGGGGAAACTGACATTTTGCTTACACCTATTCAATTATTTTACATCTAAATGAAGTGCCTAAAGGGTAGGGGCTATGGGTCGATTTGGAATTGAGCTACTCTCTCTGCTGCAGAATTCCCCCCTCAGTTGACTCCTTTGTTCCATTAAGTACCTAATTTGGAAATAAACCAAAACAAAGACATGTATTATTGTTTCCGTGCAATACTTTAAACATTTCATTATATCGATTGTAGTTTAATCTCCCCCAATCCAGATATATACAGCATGTACAAAATAGAATCCTTACACTCAGCCTCATACATGCTCCTGAATGTACTGACACTAGTACAACGACACAACCAGCAAACACACACTCACCTATACCCATACACTGATCCTCACACACAAGCACACACAGAACCACTACCAACATACAGAACTCTCAAGAACATTTGCCTTCATACTGTACAAAGTCGTATTCTAAATATTGACCAATATACACTGCTCAAAAAAATAAAGGGAACACTAAAATAACACATCATAGATCTGAATGAATGAAATAATCTTATTAAATACTTTTTTCTTTACATAGTTGAATGTGCTGACAACAAAATCACACAAAAATTATCAATGGAAATCAAATTTATCAACCCATGGAGGTCTGGATTTGGAGTCACACTCAAAATTAAAGTGGAAAACCACACTACAGGCTGATCCAACTTTGATGTAATGTCCTTAAAACAAGTCAAAATGAGGCTCAGTAGTGTGTGTGGCCTCCACGTGCCTGAATGACCTCCCTACAACACCTTGGCATGTTCCTGATGAGGTGGCGGATGGTCTCCTAAGGGATCTCCTCCCAGACCTGGACTAAAGCATCCGCCAACTCCTGGACAGTCTGTGGTGCAACGTGGCATTGGTGGATGGAGCGAGACATGATGTCCCAGATGTGCTCAACTGGATTCAGGTCTGGGGAACGGGCGGGCCAGTCCTTAGCATCAATGCCTTCCTCTTGCAGGAACTGCTGACACACTCCAGCCACATGAGGTCTAGCATTGTCTTGCATTAGGAGGAACCCAGGGCCAACCGCACCAGCATATGGTCTCACAAGGGGTCTGAGGATCTCATCTCGGTACCTAATGGCAGTCAGGCTACCTCTGGCGAGCACATGGAGGGCTGTGCGGCCCCCCAAAGAAATGCCACCCCACACCATGACTGACCCACCGCCAAACCGGTCATGCTGGAGGATGTTGCAGGCAGCAGAACGTTCTCTCCACGGCGTCTCCAGACTCTGTCACGCCTGTCACGTGCTCAGTGTGAACCTGCTTTCATCTGTGAAGAGCACAGGGCGCCAGTGGCGAATTTGCCAATCTTGGTGTTCTCTGGCAAATGCCAAACGTCCTGCACGGTGTTGGGCTGTAAGCACAACCCCACCTGTGGACGTTGGGCCCTCATACCACCCTCATGGAGTCTGTTTCTGACCGTTTGAGCAGACACATGCACATTTGTGGCCTGCTGGAGGTCATTTTGCAGGGCTCTGGCAGTGCTCCTCCTTGCACAAAGGCGGAGGTAGTGGTCCTGCTGCTGGGTTGTTGCCCTCCCACGGCCTCCTCCACGCCTCCTGATGTACTGGCCTGTCTCCTGGTAGCGCCTCCATGCTCTGGACACTACGCTGACAGACACAGCAAACCTTCTTGCCACAGCTCGTATTGATGTGCCATCCTGGATGAGCTGCACTACCTGAGCCACTTGTGTGGGTTGTAGACTCCGCCTCATGCTACCACTAGAGTGAAAGCACCGCCAGCATTCAAAAGTGACCAAAACATCAGCCAGGAAGCATAGGAACTGAGAAGTGGTCTGTGGTCACCACCTTCAGAACCACTCCTTTATTGGGGGTGTCTTGCTAATTGCCTATAATTTACACCTGTTGTCTATTCCATTTGCACAACAGCATGTGAAATGTATTGTCAATCAGTGTTGCTTCCTAAGTGGACAGTTTGATTTCACAGAAGTGTGATTGACTTGGAGTTACATTGTGTTGTTTAAGTGTTCCCTTTATTTTTTTGAGCAGTGTATTTGCCATTTGTGTCCACAGGGGAAACCATATTTACTTTCCCAACAATTTCTATTAACATAATTCAGAAGAACTCAAATCCACAGTACTGCTGATTTTCATCACCTAATCCTATAATCAGGGACTGATTCAGACCTGGGACCACAGGTGTGTGGTGGACTGTGGCTAATCCATCAATTAATTCATACAATTTACATGAATCAAGTAACTACCAGACTGAAAAGAAGTGCGCACTATGGACATCCATGTCAATGTCCTGCTACAAACTCACTGGTGTCCAAATAATAGACCTAAGCTTCTGGAAAAATCTAAACATAATAATTCAGACAAACTCAAGCATGCTGGGAAATCACATTGTCATGCACATATATTAGCTAATCAGCCAATAAGAGGAGCTGGACTCTCAACCCCCACCAAGTATTTAACCCCTTATTTTTGTCACCAAACAGACCCCATATATATTCCCCTACATTTTTTTCAACTGGTATCCTGGGACCTTCAGACGAGTCTTGTGATGCTGGGGGCGTCCTTGTGCAAACGTGTTTGTGAGAGTCTCACCTTTACACAGATGAGTCATATTAGTGTGTAGCCAAAACGTATTTACTACATTGTAGAATAATAGTGAAGATATCAAAACTATGAAATAACACATATGGAATCATGTAGTAACCAAAATAAAAGTGTTAAACAAATGAAAATGTATTTTACATTTGAGATTCTTGCCTTGATGACAGCTTTGCGCACACTTGGCATTCTCTCAACCAGCTTCATGAGGTAGTCACCTGGAATGCATTTCAAATAATAGTTGTGCCTTGGTAAGTTAATTTGTGGAATTTCTTTCCTTCTTAATGCGTTTGAGCCAATCAGTTGTGTTGTGACAAGGTAGGGGTGGTATACAGAAGACAGCCCTATTTGATAAAAAACCAAGTCTATATTATGGCAAGAAAAACTCAAATAAGCAAAGAGTCCATCATTACTTTAAGACATGAAGGTCAGTCAATCCGGAAAATTTCAAGAACTTTGTGCAGTCGCAAAAAACATCAAGCGCTTTGATGAATCTGGCTCTCATGAGGACTGCCACATGAAAAGAAGACCCAGAGTTACCTCTGCTGCAGAGGATGAGTTATTAGAGTTACCAGCCTCAGAAATTGCAGCCCGAATGCTTCACAGAGTTCAAGTAACAGACACATCTCAATATCAACTTTTCAGAGAAGACTGCGTAAATCAGGCCTTCATGGTCGAATTGCTGTAAAGAAACCACTACTAAAGGACACCAATAAGAAGTTGAGACTTGCTTGGGCCAAGAAACACACACAATGGACATTAGACTGGTGGATATCTGTCCTTTGGTCAGATTAGTCCAAATTTGAGATTTTGGGGTCAAACCACTGTCTTTGTGAGACGCAGAGTAGGTGAACGGATGATCTCTGCACCTGTGGTTCCCACCGTGAAGCATGGAGGTGTGGGGGTGCTTTGCAGGTGACACGGTCTGATTTATTTAGAATTCAAGGCACACTTTTAACCAGCATGGCTAACACAGCATTCTGCAGCGATACGCCATCCCATCTGGTTTGCACTTTGTGAGACTATCATTTGTTTTTCATCAGGACGATGACCCAATACACCTCCAGGCTGTGTAAGGGCTATTTGACCAATAAGTCTCCACAATCACCCGACCTCAACCTAATTGAGATTGTTTGGGATAAGTTGGACTGCAGAGTGAAGGAAAAGCAGCCAACAAGTGCTCAGCATATGTGGGAACTCCAAGACTGTTGGAAAAGCATTCCAGGTGAAGCTGGTTGAGAGAATGCCAAGTGTGCGCAAAGCTGTCATCAAGGCAAGAATATCAAATATAAAATATTTTGGTTACTACATGATTCCATGTGTGTTATTTCATAGTTTTGATGTCTTCATTATTATTATACAATATAGAAAATAGTAAAAAGAAAATAAAAACCCTGGAATGAGTAGGTGTGTCCAAGCTTTTGACTGGTACTGTAGATGGATGCGGTGGATTGAGATGCATCCAATGCAAAAAAACGTATCTAGTTTAAATTAACAGATTTTTATGGGCATTATTTTATTATGCTAATTAGATTTACGCGGGGGCATAGACAACCTTAGTGTTCATAATAATAATTTGCTCATCAGTAGCACACATAAGTAGCCACATAGTACTACTTTTGCTAACAAAACTCAAGAAAAAATAGCAAGGTGTGTGTGCAAAGAAATGCATAGTTTCTGTTCTCTCATTCACTTTATAGCGCCACCTTCAGACAGGATGGGGGGGTGACAAGGTGTCTGTCCTCACCCCTGTCTAAGGAACGCACTCACGTACAGGCACGCGCACCCACACCCACACACACACCCACACACACAAAAACAATGGCCTCTTTTCCTGAAGGTAGCAGTGGGATAGGTTCTGATCATGGCTTGTCACCCTCTGGAGGAGAAAAACAGTACATTTTTAACATTACTTTTAACATGTTCTGAAATTACACACTTCAAATAATTCTGTGTGCCTCACCTTTGTGTGTGTGGGGTTGTAGCGGGCAGCGGGTGTGTGTTTGTGTCTGTGTGGTCTGCCTGGTGCGAGTTTGGTGGCGCTGCAGGCTCTCCAGAATGCTCTCGGCCAATCGCATGACGTCTGCGTGGGTGTCAGGGTGTGTCTGGACCTTCTCCAGCTGATGCAGACCTCCCTCCTCCAACAGCATACTGCAGTACCGAGGGGCTGCGGGAGTTCAGAGAGATTACACTCAGATCAATTATATAAACTTTAAGATGGTGGTATGTGAGTCTCACCGTTCTAAACTGGAGACAGGCAGATAGGGGGATGTGTATGTGTCTCACCGTTCTTGCTGCAGACATGCTGCATGGCCCACGCCGCCCACAGCTGAACTCCTGGGGTGTGGAAACACTCCAACAGGGGGAAGAAAGGGTTAAAGGACCTACAGAGGATGTGAAAGAGGGATGAGATGTGGAGGAGAGAGGAGATCATTAACACTCAGGCTGCATCTCAATACTTTACAGTGTCTTCCTCTCCTTTTGCGAGTGTATGGGGTTGTAAAGGTGTGTTCTGGGGTCTCACCTGTAAGCCACCATCTCACACGCTGGTGTCGGCCACTTCAGGATGGTAGAGTGCTGGAGGAGAGAGAGAGAGAGAGAGAGAGAGAGAGAGAGAGAGAGAGAGAGAGAGAGAGAGAGAGAGAGAGAGACAGAACATGAGCCACATTTATGAAAACATGAAGGTGGTGGGATAACATTACAACTCACTTTGACAACATATACTATCGGTCAAAAGTTTTAGATCACCTACTCCTGGTTGAGAGAATGCCAAGAGTGTGCAAAGCTGTCATCAAGGCAAAGGGTGGCTACTTTGAAGAATCTCAAATATAAAACTATTTTTACTTGTTTAACACGTTTTTGTTTACTACATGATTCCATGTGTGTTATTTGATAGTTTTAATGTGCTCTACTATTATTCTACAACGTAGGAAATAGTAAAAATAAAGAAAAACCTTTGAATGAGAAGGTGTTCTAAAGCTTTTGACCGGTAGTGTACCTACGTGAACACACGCACAGACACAGACCCCCACGCACCAGTTGTTCTAGCAGGTCAGATCTCAGTGTGATACTGAGTGTCCAAGCAGCCTCTCCTCTGGAGGTGAGGTGGGCCAGTATCCCAGCAGCGAAGTAGGACACCTCCACCTCAGGGCTGTGGAGCAGGGAGCAGATGTGATCCAGGAAGCCCTGAACCATCAGCTCCACATGCAGCTCCCCAACCTCCGCTATGTTATTCTAAGGAGAGACAGAGCCACAAAGTCAGCTCCTCCACTGTTCTACACCACTTCAAACAGGATGATTCAAACACTAAAACAACGGTATTGTCAGTATAGCTTCAGCTGAATTCACTAAGACCCTGTCCAGAAACAACCCCCTATGCACCCTGGCCACCTAGGGCTACCATGGTTGGATGACCACTAGAATAAATACACTGATTCATTCAGGGTTCACTATGACTCACCAGCAGCCCCAACACCTTCTGTTGGATGGAGGACTCAGACGGGAATGACTGCAGAGAGAAAGAAAGAGGAAAAGAAAGATAGAGGCATGAGTGAGTCAGCTTGCACTTTAGGGTGACAGAGAGAATGTAACTAGTACTTTGATAAACATCTCTAGGGTCTGTGAGTGTGTGTTAGTGCGTGTTTGTTTACTTGCACCCACCTGCAATTGCTAAATAACCTATCCGCAATCGCCCGACCATACACTGAGCGTACAAAACATTAAGGACACCTGCTCGTTCCATCACATAGACTGACCAGGTGAATCCAGGTAAAAGGTATGATCCCTTATTGATGTCACTTGTTAAATCCACTTCAATCAGTGTTAAAGGGACAGGTTAAATAATTGTGTATGTGTGCCATTCAGATGGTGAATGGGCAAGACAAAATATTTAAGTGCCTTTGAATGGGATATGGTAGTAGGTGCCAGGAGCACCAGTTTAAGTGTCAAGAACTGCAATGCAGTTTCCCATGTGTATCAACAGTTTCCCATGTGTATCAAGAATGGTCCACCACCCAAAGAACATCCAGCCAACTTGACAACTGTGGGAAGCATTGACAACAACATGTGCCAGCATTCCTGTGGAACGCTTTCGACACCTTGTAGAGCCCATGCCCCGACAAATTGAGTCTGTTTGAGGGAAAGGAGCAACTCAGACAGTAATGTGCAGCCGTCTTCATCGACCTGGCCAAGGCTTTCGACTCTGTCAAACACCGCATTCTTATCGGCAGACTCAATAGCCTTGGCTTCTCAAATGACTGCCTCGCCTGGGTCACCACCTACTTCTCAGATATATTTCAGTGTGTCAAATCGGAGGGCCTGTTGTCCGGACCTCTGGCAGTCTCTATGGGGGTGCCACAGGGTTCAATTCTCGGGCCGACTCTTTTCTCTGTATATATCAATGATGCCACTCTTGCTGCTGGTGATTCTCTGATCCACCTCTACGCAGACGACACCATTCTGTATATATCCGGCCCTTCTTTGGACACTGTGCTAACAAACCTCCAAACGAGCTTCAATGCCATACAACACTCCTTCCGAGGACTCCAACTGCCTTTAAAATGCTAGTAAAACTAAGTGCATGCTCTTTAACCGATTGCTGCCCACACCCTCCCGCCCGACTAGCATCACTACTCTGGACGGTTCTGACTTAGAATATGTGGACAACTACAAATACCTAGGTGTCTGGTCAGACTGTAAACTCTCCTTTCCAGACTCACATTAAGCATCTCCAATCCAAAATTAAATCTAGAATCAGCTTCCTATTTCGCAACAAAGCCTCCTTCACTCATGCTGCCAAACATACCCTCGTAAAACTGACTATCCTACCGATCCTTGACTTCAGCAATGTCATTTACAAAATAGCCTCCAACACTCTACTCAGCAAATTGGATGTAGTCGATCACAGTGCCATCCATTTTGTCACCAAAGCCCCATATACTTCCCACCACTGCGACCTCTATGCTCTCGTTGGCTGGCCCTCACTACATATCCGTCGCCAAACCCACTGGCTCCAGGTCATCTATAAGTCTATGCTAGGTAAAGCCCTGCCTTATCTCAATTCACTGGTCACCGTAGCAACACCGACCCGTAGCACGCGCTCCAGCAGGTATATTTCACTGGTCACCACCAAAGCCAACACTTCCTTTGGCCGCCTTTCCTTCCAGTTCTTTGCTGCCAATGACTGGAACGAATTGCAAAAATCACTGAAGCTGGAGTCTTATATCTCCCTCTCTAACTTTAAGCATCAGCTGTCAGAGCAGCTTACCAATCAATGTACCTGCACACAGCCAATCTGCAAATAGCACACCCAACTACCTCATCCCCATATTGCTATTTATCCTCTTGCTCTTTTGCACCCCAGTATCTCTATTCTCTACTTGCACATCTGTCATTCCAGTGTTAATGCTAAACTATAATTATTTCACCTCCATGGCATATTTATTGCCTTACCTCCCTACTCTTCTACATTTGCACACACTGTACATAAATTTTTCTATTGTGCTATTGACCGTACGTTTGTGTAACTCTGTGTTGTTGTTTTGTCGCACTGCTTTGCTTTATCTTAGCCAGGTCGCAGTTGTAAATGAGAACTTGTTCTCAACTAGCCTACCTGGTTAAATAAAGGTGAAATAAAATAACTACTTCTTCAGCACTTATGAAATGTACAGCAACAGAATTCAGAACTTGGGCCGATCTTACAGTATTCTCCCTGTACACCAAGTCAGAACCGTAAGATCAACAAAGGGGGCATATAAGCAGACAATGAAAGCTCCTGCAATATTCAATGATTACATTTCTCTAAAACAGGCTATAGGCTAAATGTGCACCACCAAGTCAGAAAAGTAGGTGAAATTAAGAGGGAAAATAGACCAAATTATTAGGGTGAGGCACATGGGCTACTAACATCTTACTACACAACATACACTTAGTATTACTTCCTTAGCTACAGTACACATATCTCCCTGGCATATTACATCATTTATGCAGCAGCATACAAGACATTTGTCACCTTGTTGTGCTGTGCTCACTTGAACAAGAAGGTGGTGCGGCGGTCCTTCGTGGGCAAATTTTGTCATCAAAGTCTGACATTCTCTGGATTTATGGTGCTTTCAAGACAACTGTGGAACTCTGAAAAAAAACAAGGTCGAATTATGATGACTTCAGTGATTTTCAGGTCGTAGCACTAGAAAGAGGCCCGAGTTCCCGACTTACAATTCCGAGTTGGATGACCGTTCAAAACGTATCAGAGCTAGTTTTTTCCCCAGAGTTTGCAGTTGTCTTGAATTTACTCACTAGATTTCCCAGTTCCGAGTTAACAGTTGTTTTGAGCGCGGCAGAATTAATGCTGGATTGACAGCATGGTCAATTTTGAATGTTTATAATTTTAAGCTTGGAACAGAGACCCTGAAACCCAGACTTGGGACCACACACCCACTGAACTGAATAGCAGGCTAGTGATTGCTTTGCAATGCTTGCAATTAGCCACTGATTCCTTCCAAACCACTCATTGTTGAATTTGCGATTTCCAACTTGTTGTGTGATGTTTATGTCCAATGGTCGATACGTTTTATCTATAATTTATCATCATATGACAAAGATTAAAAATGATTTGCAAGTAGATTGTCGACTTGATTCATGATGATGACTGATAGCTAATATTTTGAAAGCATAATGTTGACATGATCAGTCCAATCAAACTTACAGTAGATATAACGTGATTTGATGTCATTTTATTTGTGGCCAATGACCTTGAGCCTTGTTGGATGGGTACTTCTAATATAAATCTATGGCAGAACCTATAGGGCTTGAATTTTCTTTCTCATGGGTGACGTAGTGTCCCCATGAGTGACAGAACACTGAGCCAATCACGGCGCAACTAGAGAACATTACCAACCGCTATGCTCCATATTTTCCGCTGCCTGCCCCACCACTACAGAATGCACTAAGCTAGGCTGAAACACCTGCATTTTGGAGCTGCCTTACTCAAAAAAAATTATTTTTGCGCTGAATGATGGGTCGCCACTGACTCAGTGTGTGATAAAGTGACAATCCCGCTAATATAGAAAATGCGCTGCTACAATCAGAGATGACAGAACGATTCTTTGACAGGGGGTGAAGGATTTTTAGGGCCGGATTTAGATGTGTTTCTGCTTATAATTTCGGACATTTTTAGGGACCAGGGAGAAAATTCATTAACAAAAAAACTTATTTAACTAGGCACGTCAGTTAAGAACAAATTCTTATTTACAATGACAGCCTAGGAACAGTGGGTTAACTGCCTTGTTCAGGGGCAGAACAGATGTTTTTACCTTGTCAGCTCGGGGATTCGATCTTGCAACCTTTCGGGTTACTAGTCCAACGCGCTAACCACTAGGTTACCTGCCGCCAAATGACATCAGTTTGGCCGGTAGTAAGGAAATAGAAAGCTGTGAAAACGACCCAACATGTTTCTGATAACATTTCAGTTTGGCTCGGATGCCTATTTTAGTGGTTGAAATACTAAAATCAGCTTTTATGACGCTGATGAAGATAGATATACCATCTGTAGAGGTGCTAACTGAGCATGCACATTCAAGATACTGAAAGAAAGAAATCATATTTCTCCACTCCTGTTCCAGAGTAAAAATGTTGCCTCCATTTAGTGTATAATTTTACTGCAAAAAATGCTTAATTATGCAGGAGTTAATAAGAGAAGTTAAAGACCTACAGTCAGTGTCCAGATTTCTGTTTCTATTTAACCCATCTGAACAGTAGGCTACAGTTACCTTGACGTGCCATAGGCCTATTTGAAGTCCACATCATGTGACTGTTGAATTTGTATAGTGCCTCACAATCACGGCACTGCTATCATCCATCCTCTTTTACCACTTTACCAAATCTTTCCCAAACATTACTTTTCTGGTCTTCTTTATTTTCAACTCTCCATTTCACAGCTTTTCTCTTATTGAATTAAACTCTGACATTGTCCTCTTTGCCTCTGTGGTTTGATGTTAACTTTTTCTGCCCGTTCCCAAAAGCATTTGGCGATTGGCGTGTAGGCTATTTAGTGCGCGTACCATTAGGCCCTGAAGTTTAGGCTTACGCACTAATGCCAGATAAGTTTTTCTTTCATTATTTTAAGGCTATAGCCTATAGATATAAATTGCACAAGAATGATACATTTATGGATTCTTTAAGGTATTGTTGTTTTCTCTTTTTTCAACCCACCCGGCCACCTTTCTTCCACACAATATTTAAATGACCCATAACCCTCCCGCGGATATAACTGCAGGTACTGTGGCTTATGAGTCAACCTGCACATCACGTATGTGTGTGTACTACCTCCAGTACTTTGATGAACAGGTCCAATCCCTGGTTCTCTATAAAATGGCGGCAGGTGGTTGGTGATTCGTCAGTGAGGTTCCACAGCGCGCTCAGTGTGAACTTGAGGGTGGCGTCCACCACGCCCTGAGTAGCCTTCTGATGCACAATGTGGAGAAGCTGCTGCAGAGAGAGAGAGAGAGAGAGAGAGAGAAGGAGAGACACACACAGACAGAGACAGCGAAGAGAAGGAGAGGGAAGGGGGTAGAAAGTGTGTGAAGTGGGATAGAGTTGGTGAACATGTCTTAAAATTATTATTAAAGTATTTTTTTACACCCTGCAGACAGCAATTGACCCTTTATGGTATTTTATTAGGATCCCCACTAGCTGTTGCTAAAGCAGCTGCTACTCTTCCTGGGATACACACAAAACATAACATTAAAAGACAGAACAGCTCAAGGTCAGAACTTCATGAATGTAAAAACAGCACACATAGCCTACTTATCAATACATACACACAAAATATCTAGGTCGGGCCGGGCGCAGTGCACGACAGGTGCACAGTGTTTCCTCCGACACATTGGTGCGGCTAGCTTCTGGGTGAAGTGGGCATTGTGTCAAGAAGTAGTACGGCTTGGTTGGGTTTTGTTTCGGAGGACGCACGGCTCTCGATCTTCACCTCTCCTGAGTCCCAATACCACGAAATTGGGGAGAAAAATTGGGAGAAAAAAAAAAAAAAAAATTGAAATAAAAAAAACTTTTGAAGAGGGCCTAGAGAGCTGTCCTGTGGTACACCACACCCTACCATGTCTGACAGAGAAGTTTTCTTTAAAGAAAACCCTTTGAGTTCTATTAGATAGATAGCTCTGTATCCACTATATGGTAGAGGTTGAAAAGCCATTAAAAAGAAGTTCTCAACAACAGGTTATGGTAAAAATCAAAGGCTGCACAGAAATCTAAATCAAATCTAGCTCCCACAATCTTATTTTAATCAATTTCTTTCAACCAATCATCAATACATTTTTATCAGTGCTGTGCACTTTGAGTGTCCTCTATAAGCATGCTGAAAGTCTGTTGTCAATTTGTTAACAGACAAATAGCATTGTATTTGGTCAAACACCATTTTGTCCGACAGTTTGCTAAAAGCTTGCAGCAAGCTGTTAGAACCAGTAAAGAAAGCTTTATCCCTCTTGGGTAGTGGAATGACTTTGGCTTCCCTCCAGGCCTGAGGACACCACCTTCCTCTCGACTCAGATTAATAATATGACAGATAGGAGTGGCTAGAGTCAGCTACCATCCTCAGTATCTTTCCATCTAAGTTGTCAATGCCAAGAGGTTTGTAATTATTGATCGATAACAATTTTTCCACCTCTCCCACACTAACTTTACAAAATTCAAACTTACAATGCTTTTCTTTCATCGTTCACTTTTATGAAAGAATAGGATGCTCACTGTTCGTTGGAATTTCCTGCCTAAGTTTACTTAATTGGCAAAGTGGGCAATCATTAAAAGAATTGGCCACATCAAATGGTTTTGTGATGAATAAGACATCTGATTTGATGAAAGTTGAATTTGTCTTTCTGCCCATAATTTAATTTAAAGCACATCAAAGATCTTTCCATCATTAATTATACTTAATTTATCTTGGCTTTATAACAGTTTCTTCTTTTTGTTGAGTTTAGTCACGTTTCTCCATTTCCAGTAAGTCAGATGTGCAGCCAGACTTATTAGCCACTCCTTTTGCCCCAACTCTTTTGCCCCCAATATTTTTTACATCATCAACATAAGTAACAGCTAAATCTTTTGTATGATCTCATACACTATTTTAGTCCATCTTTTGGAACTATGGCTCTACTAGATATAGCCACTATATTGTGATCACTGCATCCAATGGGTACAGCTTTAGAACAAAGTCATACAGTACTAGCAAAAATGTGATCAATACATGTGGATGATCTTGATCCTGTAGTGTTTGTAAACGCCCTGGTAGATTGCCTATTAACCTGAACCAGATTACAGGCACTGGTTACAGTGAGAAGCTTCCACCTGAGTTGACAGCTTGATGAAAACCAGTCAATATTCAGGTCCAAGAAAGTAGACCTCTGTTTACATCACATACACTATCAAGAATTTCACACACATTATTTAGATACTGACTGTTAGTACTTGGTGGCCTATAGCAACACCCCAAAAGAATAGGCTTTAGAAGAGGCAGGTGAATCTGCCTCATCTAAACTTGACATGAGATCTTCTCTATGCAATACAGGGATATGGCTCTTAATACACAGTGCATGTGGAAAGTATTCAGACCCCTTCCCTTTTTTGTCACGTTACAGCCTTATTTTAAAATGGATTAAATAAAAATCTACACACAATACCCCATAATGACAAAGAAAAAACTTTTAGAAATTGTTAAAAAAAATCCTTATATACATAAGTATTCAGAGCCTTTGCTATGAGACTCGAAATTGAGCTCAGGTGCATCCTGTTTCAATTGATCATCATTGAGATGTTTCTACAACTTGGGAGTCCACCTGTGGTAAATTGATTGAATTGGACATGATTTGGAAAGGCACACACCTGTCTACATAAGGTCCCCCAGTTGACAGTGCAAAAACCAACCCATGAAGTCGAAGTATTGTGTCGAGGCAGAGATCTGGGTAAGGGTAACAAAACATTTCTGCAGCATTGAAGGTCCCCAAGAACACAGTGGTCTCCATCATTCTTAAATGGAAGGTTTGGAACCACCTAGAGACTCTTCCTAGAGCCGGCCAAACTGAGAAATCGGGGCAGAAAGGCCTTGGTCAGGGAGGTGACCAAGAACCCGATGGCCACTCTGACAGAGCTCCAGAGTTCCTCTGTGGAGATGGGAGAACCTTCCAAAAGGACAACCATCTCTGCAGCACTCCACCAATCAGGTCTTTATGGTAGAGTGGCCAGACGGACACCACTGCTCAGTAAAAAGCATGACAGCCCGCTTGGAGTTTGCCAAAATGCACCTAAAGGACTCCCATATCATGAGAAACAAGATTCTCTGGTCTGATGAAAATCTGAATGCCAAGCGTCACGTCTGGAGAAAACCTGGCACCATCCCTACGCGGAAGCATGGTGGTGGCAGAATCATGCTGTGGGGATGTTTTTCAGCAGCAGGGACTGGGAGACTAGTTAGGATCGAGGGAAAGATGAACGGAGCAAAGTACAGAGATCCTTGATGAAAACCTGCTCCAGAGTGACGGTTCACCTTCCAACAGGACATCGACCCTAAGCACATAGCCAAGACAACGCAGGAGGGGCTTCGGGACAAGTCTCTGAATATCCTTGAGTGGCCCATCCAGAGCCTGGACTTGAACCACATCGAACATCTCTGGAGAGATCTTAAAATAGCTGTGCAGCGACGCTCCCCATCCAACCTGACAGAGCTTGATGAGGATCTGCTGAGAAGAATGGGAGAAACTCCCCAAATACAGGTGTGCCAAGCTTGTAGCGTAATACCCTAGAAGACTAGAGGCTATAATCGCTGCCAAAGGTGCTTCAACAAAGTAGTGAGTAAAGGGTCCGAATACTTATTTTATTTTTAATACATTTGCAAAAATTTCTAAAAAAACAAATTTTCTGCTTTGTCATTATGGGGTATTGCATGTAGATTAACGAGGGGGAAAACAATTTTATACATTTTAGAATAAGGCTGTAATGTGTAAAACGTTAAGGGGTCTGAATACTTTCCAAATGCACTGTATAGCAACACATCCCCCCATAAGCATTACTGTCTCTAATATAGAAGTTATATCCTTGTATTGCTACTGCTGTATCAAAGGAATTATCTAAGTGAGTCTCAGAAATTGCTAATATATTAATGTTATCTGATGTTAGCAAGTTATTGATTTCATGAACCTTATTTCTAAGGCTACATATATTAATATGGGCTATTTTCAGCCCTTTCCAGGGTAGCTCCTCAGAGATGGACATAATATGAAAAAGAACAAAGCAAGAGAAAGAACAAAAATCAGCAGTCGATTAATCAGTTGGTGTGTATATGCGCTGCGGGGGTTGAAGCTATGAACCCATAGGCTTGGCTCTCTCATCCCTTCCAGGCTTTTGGGAGGGTGGGAGGACAATGAGCTTGTCATAGCGGATGGAAGCAATGTCCCCATGTGCTCTGGCAGCTATCATGGCCGGGATAAGTTATTTTCTCTTGTGGCGCAAAGCTTCTGGATAGTCCTCACTGAGGAGAAGTACGTTCCTCTCAAGTTCTTGGCTCTTTCCAGAACAAATACCATCTGCCCAGTACAGTTGTAACCGGGATTCATCTGTGAAGAGTACACTTCCAGTGGCCACGATGCTGAACTGCAGTTGGTCAAGACCCAGGTGAGGACAACGAGCACACAGATGAGCTTCCTTGAGACGGGTTCTGACAGTTTGTGTAGAAATTCTTCAGTTGTGCAAACCCCCAGTTTCATCAGATGTCGGGTGGCTGGTCACAGATGAACCCGCAGGTGAAGAAGCCGTATGTGGAGGTCCTGGGCTAGCGTGGTTAGACATGGTCGACGGTTGTGAGGGCGGTTGGACGCAATGCCAAATACTCTAAAACGACATTGAAGGTGGTAGAGGAAATGAACATTCAAGTCTCTGGCAACAGCTCTGGTGGACATTCATACAGTCAGCATGCCAATTGCACACTCCCTAAAAACTTGAGACATCTATAGTATTGTATTTTAGAGAGGTCATTTATTTTTACCAGCACAAGGTGCACCTGTGTAATGATGATTCTGTTTAAATCAGTTTCTTGATATGAAATGCTCACAAACAGGGATGTAAGCCAATTTGTGCACCAAATTTGAAATAAATGTTTTTTATGCACATGGAAAGTTTCTGGGAACTTTTTTCAGCTCATGAAACATACATTTGACATGCGTTTATATTTTTGTTCAGTGCATTTATATTTAGCCATTCAAAATATATATTTTTTAAGAAGAATTCTGGGGTGTGGCTTAGCGAAGGGTCAATAATTTAGAAGGGGAAAGTGTACACAGTATAGAAAACATTAGGAACACCTACTCTTTCCATGACATTGTTAAATCCACTTCAAAATCAGTGTAGATGAATTTTTATTTTTTATTTTTTATTTCACCTTTATTTAACCAGGTAGGCAAGTTGAGAACAAGTTCTCATTTACAACTGCGACCTGGCCAAGATAAAGCAAAGCAGTTCGACACACAACAACACAGAGTTACACATGGAATAAAACAAACATACAGTCAATAATACAGTAGGAAAAAAAGAAATCTATATACAAAGAGTGCAAATGAGGTAGGATAAGGAAGGTAAGACAATAAATAGGCCATGGTGGCAGAGTAATTACAATATAGCAATTTAACACTGGAATGGTAAAAGAAAACTGTGCAGTAGATGAATGTGCAATGTAGAAAAACTGGGGTGCAAAGGAACAAGATAAATAAATAAATACGGTAGGGGATGAGGTAGTTGGTTGGGCTATTTACAGATGGGCTATAAACAGGTACAGTGGTCTGTACACTGCTCTGACAGCTGGTGCTTAAAGCTGTTGAGGGAGATAAGTGTCTCCAGTTTCAGAGATTTTTGAAGTTCGTTCCAGTCATTGGCAGCAGAGAACTGGAAGGAGAGTCGGCCAAAGGAGGAATTGGCTTTGGGGGTGACCAGTGAGATATACATGCTGGAGCGTGTGCTACGGGTTGGTGCTGCTAAGGTGACCAGCGAGCTGAGATAAGGTGGGACTTTACCTAGCAGGGACTTGTAAATGACCAGGAGCCAGTGGATATGGCGACGAGTGTAAAGTGAAGGCCAGCCTACGAGAGTGTACAGGTCGCAGTGGTGGGTGGTATATGGGGCTTTGGTAACAAAACGGATGGCACTGTGATAGACTGCATCCAGTTTGTTGAGTAGAGTATTGGAGGCTATTTTGTAAATTACATCACCAAGTCGAGGATCGGTAGGATGGTCAGTTTTACGAGGGTAAGTTTGGCAGCATGAGTGAAGGAAGCTTTGTTGCGAAATAGGAAGCCAATTCTAGATTTAATTTTAGATTGGAGATGTTTGATGTGAGTCTGGAAGGAGAGTTTACAGTCTAACCAGACACCAAGGTATTTGTAGTTTTCCACGTAATCTAAGACAGAACCGTCCCAGAGTAGTGATGCTGGACGGGGACAGGTGCGGTAGCGATCGGTTGAAGAGCATGCATTTAGTTTTACTTATGCTTAAGAGCAGTTGTAGGCCACGGAAGGAGAGTTGTATGGCATTGAAGCTCGTCTGGAGGGTAGTTAACACAGTGTCCAAAGAGGGGCCAGAAGTATACAGAATGGTGTCGTATGCATAGAGGTGAATCAGAGACTCACCTGCAGCAAGAGCGACATCATTGATGTATACAGAGAAAAGAGTCGGCCCAAGAATTGAACCCTGTGGCACCCCCATGGAGACTGCCAGAGGCCCGGACAACAGGCCCTCTGATTTGACACACTGAACTCTGTCGGAGAAGTAATTGGTGAACCATGCGAGGCAGTCATTTGAGAAACCAATGCTGTCGAGTCTGCCGATAAGGATGCGGTGATTGGGAGGAGACAGATTAAAGAATAATTTGTACACCTTGAGAACTTGTGCAATTCAGACGGTGAGTGGGCAAGACAAAATTTTAAGCTCCTTTAACTGGGTATGGAGTATGTCAAGAACTAACGCTGCTGGGTTTTTCACGCTCAACAGTTTCCCGTGTGTATCAAGAATAATCCACCAACCAAAGAACACTCAGCCAAATTGACACAACAGTGGGAAGCATTGAAGTCAACATTGGCCAGAATCCCTGTGGAACGCTTGACACCTTGTAGAGTCCATGCCCCGACAAATTGAGGCTGTTCTGAGGGCAAAAGGGGGTGGAACTCAATAATTGAGAAACATTCCTAATGTTTTATACAGTCAGTGTATGTGGCAATGTGCAGATGTTTGAATGGAGGGTGTAAAGTGTGTTCAGTGAACAGAGTTTTACCTTCACTATGAAGAGCTCTGCTCCCAGCTGTGCCGTCTGTTCTGTAGACAACTGAAGTTAAACACACAAATGTTAGTAAAGGCCAAACCATAGACACATTTCTAATGCCTTATTTGACATGCATGCACACACACACACACACACACACACACACACACACACCCCTACCTTGGCAGCCAGTATAGAGATGATAGCCACAGCCATCCTCTGCATGTTCTGGTCCTCATGGTTACATAACCACTGCATCACCAGCTTAGCTGCTTCAAACCTGCAATATAGACCACACACACACACACACACACACACACACACACACACACACACTGTACAACGGATCCGCATATACACTGTACATACTACGTTTCTTGTGAGAAATAGGGCTCTATTTTTGGCTGGCGGTAACAAGGCGCAAGTGTCAAACGCACGTAAGTTTGCGATTTCGTCATGTAAAAACTGCCGCACTGGCATTCCAGCCCCTTAGCCAGGTTTGGCAATTTCCCTGTCTAACTTCATCAGCTCGTTTGCGCTGAGGTGGGAGTGGTGAAAATATTTGAGGTGTGTCCTTAAAAATATGCACCAATATGCTAATTTCAGCAGGCGCAACTAGGGATATTTAAGACCAACCAAAAGCTGGTCTTAGCGGTAACACAATTGGTTATCGCATCGATTTCGCCAGTGGAGGCGCACACAGTAGCCTTTTGTACATCAATGTTTTATTAAAATATTGCGAGCAGCAAAATAGACGTTCCCCTTTTATATTAATATTGGAAATTATTTTTGTCCAGCTTCTGTGAAACATTTACACACATTAGATGCGATGCCATTGAATGAAAGTTGTCTGACTGTAGGAAGCCTGTTTAGGAACATGCATTTATTTTAAAAAGACTGCTTAGGGAGCGGTAGAAATTTACACAATTGTTACCAGGAGGAAAATGGGAGGGTCATGCTTTTTCAATTTCAGTCAGGGCGGGGGTTTAGTACTTATTGATTTCTTGTCCAGGGGAGGGTCATGTAATTAGTAAATCGATGAAATGTCATATTGTTTTGTGTATGAGATTGAGTTGCTTATATCTCAAAGTGTGCCCAAAGCTGCCCCTCATCCCTGCTGGGTGCGCAATATCAAGTGCGCCTACTGTGGTCTCAATCAAATGATCCATAGCCTACAGTGAGGAAAAAAAGTATTTCATCCCCTGCTGATTTTGTACATTTTCCCACTGACAAAGAAATGATCAGTCTATAATTTTAATGGTAGGTTTATTTGAACAGTGAGAGACAGAATAACAAAATAATACAAAAAAACACATGTGAAAAATGTTATAAAATGATTTGCATTTTAATGAGGGAAATAAGTATTTGACCCCTCTGCAAAACATGACTTAGTACTTGGTGGCAAAACCCTTGTTGGCAATCACAGAGGTCAGACGTTTCTTGTAGTTGGCCACCAGATTTGCACACATCTCAGGAGGGATTTTGTCCCACTCCTCTTTGCAGATCTTCTCCAAGTCATTAAGGTTGAGGCTGACGTTTGGCAACTCGAACCTTCAGCTCCCTCCACAGATTTTCTATGGGATTAAGGTCTGGAGACTAGGCCATTCCAGGACCATAGTGTGCTTCTTCTTGAGCCACTCCTTTGTTGCCTTGGCCGTGTGTTTTGGCTCATTGTCATGCTGGAATACCCATCCACGACCCATTTTCAATGCCCTGGCTGAGGGATGGAGGTTCTCACCCAGGATTTGACAGTACATGGCCCCGTTCATCGTCCCTTTGATGCGGTGAAGTTGTCCTGCCCCCTTAGCAGAAAAACACCCCCAAAGCATAATGTTTCCATCTCCATGCTCGACGGTGGGGATGGTGTTCTTGGGGTCATAGGCAGCATTCCTCCTCCTCCAAACACGGCGAGTTGAGTTGATGCCAAAGAGCTCCATTTTGGTCTCATCTGACCACAACACTTTCACCCAGTTGTTCTCTGAATCATTCAGATGTTCATTGGCAAACTTCAGACGGGCATGTATATGTGCTTTCTTGAGCAGGGGGACCTTGCGGGCGCTGCAGGATTTCAGTCCTTCACGGCGAGTGTGTTACCAATTGTTTTCTTGGTGACTATGGTCCCAGCTGCCTTGAGATCATTGACAAGATCCTCCCATGTAGTTCTGGGCTGATTCCTCACCGTTCTCATGATCATTGCAACTCCACGAGCTGAGATCTTGCATGGAGCCCCAGGCCGAGGGAGATTTGACAGTTCTTTTGTGTTTCTTCCATTTGCGAATAATCGCACCAACTGTTGTCACCTTCTCACCAAGCTGCTTGGCGATGGGTCTTGTAGCCCATTCCAGCCTTGTGTAGGTCTACAATCTTGTCCCTGACATCCTTGGAGAGCTCTTTGGTCTTGGCCATGGTGGAGAATTTGGAATCTGATTGATTGATTGCTTCTGTGGACAGGTGTCTTTTATACAGGTAACAAACTGAGATTAGGAGCACTCCCTTTAAGAGTGTGCTCCTAATCTCAGCTCGCTACCTGTATAAAAGACACCTGGGAGCCAGAAATCTTTCTGATTGAGAGGGGGTCAAATACTTATTTCCCTCATTAAAATGCAAATCAATTTATAACATTTTTTCACATGCGTTTTTCTGGATTTTTTTGTTGTTATTCTGTCTCTCACTGTTCAAATAAACCTACCATTAAAATTATAGACTGATCATTTCTTTGTCAGTGGGCAAACGTACAAAATCAGCAGGGGATCAAATACTTTTTTCCCCTCACTGTATATGGCCCTATCAACAGTCAACGGCGATGGTAGGCTATCGCTACATATATGGCCCTATCAACAGTCAACGGCGATGGTAGGCTATCGCTACATATATGGCCCTATCAACAGTCAACGGCGATGGTAGGCTATCGCTACATATATTTAGGAGATGTAATGGTGAGTGGACCTTTCTCTTTATATTGGATATTTTCCCAGGTCTTTTGTACGTAAAACCATCCATAGTCTACGTTGTCTTAGGCATAATATTATATGCTGTAACTGTTTTTAGACATAGCTTATTTAAAAACAAATTGTTCAATTACAATAAAATGTCATTCTAATTATTCACTGTCGTTTTAGATCTTATCGATAGTGAATTCAATCTTGCTTATTGACAGTGTTTGGCATGTCCATGGCTCACACATAATGCATTTTACAGTAGCTCCATATCAGTGCGAATGCTATGTTACCAATATTTCCATAATGAAGCCATTCAATTGCTGTTCAAAAACATGTCCAACATTTTTCAGCAACTATGGGACATGCCTACATTTTGTTACGTTGTTTCTGTAGATTATTTAACAAACTAGGCTATAACAGACTAACATTCTAATTGGAGTTGACGCAACACACAAAAGACCATAAATACACAATTTGAAGCAATCACATATTTAGCCAGAGAGAAAATTCTGATTTACCAGTGAGGGGTCAAGTCTCGACAAAGCTTTAACTTGTTTATTCATCAAAACCCATCCCTTTCACGCTACCGCCAGCTACTGCCCCCATAATTCTGATAGTGAAATTAGCTAAAATATTTCTGACAAACCCCTGAACCTATAGTGCACTTAGATTTACCATTGCGTTAGGTTTGTTCAAATAGATCTCAATCTTAAGGGATAAATGTATCAACAGTAAGTCAACATAACTAGAAATGTATGTGTACCTGTTGAAGGGAACCTCCTGCAGTATGCGGTCACTGCACAGCGAGAGCAGGCAATTCTTCTGCAACTGGAAAGAGAGGATCCAAGATGGCGGTCAGAGACCAAACAAAACAAAACACACACTCTGGCCTGGTCCTCAAACAGCTTCTAGCCCGTCTGTGTTTGCAGATGGGAAGAAACTGGATATGTGTAAACAATTTGGTGGAGATGGGGAGTGTGTGTGTACCTGTTGGTGGTTAGGGAAGGTGCACATGGCCTCCAGCAGTAGTTGAGTGACTGTGCCCAGCAGTCTTACAGGTATGCCCGCTGCCAGGTCCTGCTTGGTCAGGTTAAACACACATGCACTGGCTGCCAACTGGACGTTCAGGGTGGCAGGGTGGTTCTTCATCCCCAAAACTACCAACTAAAGAGAACGATAGAGGGCGAGAGAGATAGGGAGAAGAGAAGAAATGACTCATTACTTTATAAAAAAGTTGTACCACTGACTAAGAGCCAGGATGTAGTAAGATCTAGGTGGGGGTGAAGGAGACAGAATGACAAAGTGTGTGTGTGTGTGTGTGTGAACCTTGAGTATATCAGGGCGTGGTTTCTCCATGACGTGTGTGAGACTGAAGAGATGAAACAGAGCCTCTCTGACAAAGCCCTCCCTCTCACTGTAGCGACGCAGAGCCTCACAGATCTGAGTCTCATTGGCCTCTCCTGTCACCTGTCACAGAGGACATACACAACACAGTGCTCTCAATATGCTGCTTCCTCTACACAAAGGCAACATAGCAAGAGAGACCGAGAGAGAAAAAAGAGAGAGAGACAGTGAGACCCACCTTGAGGCTGCCCTTTCCATTGAGGAAGTTAGAGAAGCCAGCGTCTGTAGCCAACAGACCAACAAAGGTCATCCCTGGACGCTCCTCTACAAACGCCTTGACCGCCGCATCCGTCACCTGGCATAACACACACACCAGGTAAACACTACACCAGGGGTCCCCAATTACATTCACCCGTGAGCGGATGATCGGGGGACCAGAACAAAATTGCAAATTGACCGCAAGAATCCCCAAAAGAGTTAGCATTTGACAAAAACAGATGCCTATGAATGGGAATACCTGGGAACAGATTTCATAACTGAAAATCAATTTGAGCTGATTTTGTGAGATTTTAAGTCTTTATGTCCAACAGTGAAAAAAAATCACAATAGGCTCGGGGTGCCTATTGGTGAACCCTGCTCTACACACACCGCCAGGTCTGCAATACACCCACTCACAACTCTAGTCAACTAAACTCATAGTCTGTCTCCAGTACCTGTTTGCGTCCAGACACATCCAGCGAGACCAGAGCAGGCAGGATCCCAGGCTCACCCAGCAGCTGACAAGCCACGTCTGATGTGAACTGTTTATCATCACTGATGTCCAGGTGCTGCATGGTTAGGTTCACACACAACAATCAGAAGCATGAGTATCAGAAGTAAAACCATTAGAGCACCGCAAGTAAAGTTCAGGGATAGTTAACAATCACAGTGACGGATCACTAAAAAGGTTTCAGAAACTTGGCTCAGCAATGTACACTACATGACCAAAAGTATGTGGACACCTGCTTGTCGAACATTTCATTCCAAAATCATGGGCATTAATATGGAGTTGGTCCCCCCTGTGCTGCTATAACAGCCTCCACTCTTCTGGGAATGCTTTCCAGTAGATGTTGGAACATGCTGCGGGGACTTGCTTTCATTCAGCCACAAGAGCATTAGTGAGGTCGAGAACTGATGTTGGGGTGATTTGGCCTGGCTCGCAGTCAGCGTTCCAATTCATCCCAAAGGTGTTTGATGGGGTTGAGGTCAGGGCTCTGTGCATCCAGTCAAGTTCTTCCACATCGATCTCGACAAACCCTTTCTGTATGGACCTCGCTTTGTGCACAGGGGCATTGTCATGCTGAAACAGGAAAGGGCCATCCCCAAAATGTTGCCACAAAGTTGGATGCACAGAATCGTCTAAAATGTAATTGCTTGCTGTATCGTTAAGATGTCCCTTCACTGGAACTAAGGGACCTAGACCGAACCAGGAAAAACAGCCCCAGACCATTATTCCTCCTCCAACAAACTTTACAGTTGGCACTATGCATTGGGGCAGGTAGCGTTCTCCTGGCATCTGCCAAACCCAGATTCATCCGTCGGACTCCCAGATGGTGGCGCGTGATTCATCACTCCAGAGAGCGCGTTTCTACTGCTCCAGAGTCCAATGGCAGCAAGCTTTACACCACTCCAGCTGACACTTGGCATTGCGCATGGTGATCTTAGGCTTGTGTGCGGCTGCTCACCCACTTAAACCCATTTCATGAAGCTCCCTAGAGGCAGTTTAGAACTTGGTAGTGAGTGCTGCAACCGAGGACAAACTATTTATATGCGCTACGCGCTTCAGCACTTGGCGGTTCTATTCTGTGAGCTTGTGTAGCCTACCACTTCACGGCTGAGCCATTGTTGCTCCTAAACGTTTTCACTTCACAATAACAGCACTTACAGTTGACCAGGGCAGCTCTAGCAAGGCAGAAACGAACTGACTTGTTGGAAAGGTGGCATCCTATGATGGTGCCCTGTTGAAAGTCACAGCTCTTCAATAAGGCCATTCTACTGCCAATGTTTGTATATGGAGATTGCATGGCTGTGTGCTGAGTTTTATACACCTGTCAGCAACAGGTGTGCCTGAAATTACAGAATCCACTAATTTTAAGGGGTGTCCACATATTAGTATGTATGTAAGTATGCATGTATGCACATACATACATACATACACCTTATAGTGGAGGAAATCAATGCAAAACTTCAGCATTAGAGTTGTCCCCACCCACCTGCAGTGCCTCCAGTTGTCCAATGACAGCCAGTAGCTGTGCAGTGCTCATCTCCAGCCTCTTCAGCTGGTGTAGTGTTAGTGACCTCAGCCTCTCTCTGAGTCCCAGTAGAGGGCTGAGGTTGGTCACTGAGGTGTTGGACAGGTCCAGGCTCTCCAGGCGGGACAGGGAACACACATCAGCCAGCCCAGAGTCGTAGAAGTCCACGTTGGCCAGGGAGAGGGAGCGCAGCCCCTGAAGAGAGCTGAAACAGTGACATGACGGTTCCTCCAGAGAGGACATGGTCAGACCTGTAAGGACCAACCGCTGCAAGCTCTCCTGGGGGGGAAGAGGGAGAAGGGGGAGAGTGAGAGAAGAAGAGTGTTTGTGGGTGTCTGTACCTGCTTGAGGCTCTCCTATTAGTGTGCTTACCCGGCAGTGTTTGTTGGAGGCAAGGCCATGTAGTATGTCAGAGATTGTGAGGTCAGCGTTGACCCTAGCAGCGTCCAGCTCCAGCAGGCGGTGATGACAGAGAGCTCTCTGGAATGCCTCGGCAGAGATACGGGCCGTACGGATACACGCACGACGCAGCCGAAGGTACTCACTGCTACGAAACACTCCTACTGTACTGTCATTCAACAGACCTAGAAACACACACATACACACTTTTTTTGTTAGAGCTGAGACAAAATAATTTTAAGACTGGAATTTGCTCATTACTGCTCTAGACACAGCCTGTTTTGTGTTTTCTACTAATGATCAATGTAAGGATCTAAGCTTGGATCTGTAACCATTGACTACTTCATCCTCCTTGCTCACCTTCAGTGGCCATCTTAGCCAGCAGCTGGTCAGCTAGCTCCTGGGGAAACAGCAGAGAGTCTCTGAGACAGAGAGATCCATCAGCATGCTTCACACAGAACCTCTCCAGGTTCCTACTGACGTAGGACAGACACAGATCCGTCAGAGATGCAGGGGATGCCTCATCCTGGAACACCCACAGCAAGAGATCACCATTAGACACTTATGCCCGCACTTCAAGGTAGCATTCCCATATGGCATACCAAACATTTGAATAGGTATAATGGCCAAAGTTAAAATAGTCGCCAATGAGACCTGTTATCCAGATACACACAGGAGGTAGAGAATGTCTGGTGGTGGTAATTTGTAAAAAAAAAAAATAACGAACACCTCCAGCTAAGGACAGGTTTAACAAGCCAGCAACGTTACGTTAGCTGTCGTTGTGGATCAAATTTCAGCAGGTACCGTTAATTAGTTAGCTAGCTTGCGAATGACCGATTTGCTCTCGAACACCCAAGGCATTATAATTAAGGCATTCTGCCTTATCCAAAGGTAGCTAATTAGTGTCTATTAATAGGCTAGCTAGCTAACGTTAACTGTACTGTTATGTCTTTTTCGATCAATGCACGATTGAATGTTAGAAATGTAAAGAGAAAAAAAAACTCACCATGTTAAAAAAATTAAAGGCCATATCATGCACACAGTGATAGTTTAAACAGACGGGAAGGCTTGACACCCGACCAAAAATAAATATAGCTTTTGCCTCGGTTCGTCTTGTTAACTTGCTACTGTACCTAGATAGCCTAATCTAGCTGAAAATAGTTGTTGCGAAGAGCTAACAACTAGCTAGCACCTAGCTAACTTGTTGGTACGAAGATAGATGTTCCTGCAACGATGGATAGTTGTGAACATTTTCGAATTCATTTTCAGACCATTTCCGTTAGTTAACAAGGCTGGTACTTCTCTATAAATCAACACACAGCCAGTTTGAACGTAAACATTCACCGGAGAAAACGATAGATGTAGCTATTTGTGTTGACAGACAGTAAACAAAGATCATGACACAGGAAGTACATCACCGGCTAGGAAGCTATTATTTACAGTCTATGCTAGGAACATACAGGGCGTTTTCGATTATAAATGCTGTCTAGTCCCCTTTCAAATGTTGGTGCATTATGGGGATACAAATTGTCCGACTGCGCCTGTAGTATATGGAGCTATACACCTTTAATGTTGATATGATCAAAGGTCATTCGGTTTTTTATAAAGTCGCCTTCAAGTCACAGGTCATGGCTTGAAGGGATCCAGCTTTTGTAAAATAACGTTAAAGGTATATTTGTTTCCAAACCTTAACCTACTTATCCTAAACTGCTGTGTTAATTCTCCAAACCTGCCACGAAAAGTCAAATCTGACCTTAATTTGACAAAAATTCTAGCCATGACTGCAGTTGCTTCTCATCAACTGCAGCATGCAGTGTCACCTGCCTGCAGGGCTGCCAACTTTTGAAGAAAGCTTCGAGTGAGATTTGCTATGTGAATTGTATTGCCCCCTGGCACAACCCCTAGTTGGGGAGTCTGGGGGTTCTCCCCCGGGAACATTTTATTGTTTTAAAGCAAATTTTCTGTCATTCTATTTATTTTGACATGGCTTAGGCCTATGACCAGGGTGGAACATTTTAATAATAAAAACCACAGGTCAGGTGTATTCAGGATGCTTTGAGCATTAAATGAACACTCAAAATTGGACTACTTTGAGATTTTGGGGTGATGAAATATAATTATTTTACATATTTTTGAGGTGGTTTGACACTTTATTCAGACAGTAATGAAATGGGGGGTCAAGTGGGCAAAACAGTGGGAAGGTTGGAAGAAGGGATTGATTCCTGTTCTCAAGTGGAAAGTTGTATACGACACATGCCAGGGAGTTTAACCACTACACCAAGGCTCTGCTCGGGAAATACTAATATTAATGGTTGATGGCAGTGGGAAACCAAATCATAGATTGCAGTCTCCTTGTCCATAGGTTAGTTTCAAGGTAAGGACACAAATATTTTGTAAATTTGGGTAAACCCTGCTTGCGCTCCAGGAAGGTTGGCCACCTCTGATCTATGTTTCCCAAGTGCTGAGAGTTTGAAAATGTTCTTGATCTAACAATTAATTTCTCAAAATCACCCAACCTTCAAGAAAAATCGAATTAATATTCAGGTGGTTTATGCCAACTAGTTGAAGATCCTTGCCATCATCTTACTCTACATAGACAAAATATGATGCGTTTATGAATTGTGAGTCCCCCTACCATCTCTGCCTAGCAAGTGCACAAATACTAAAATGTCCTAAAATTATATTTGAGGCATGGAGCATTCAATATCCAATGCTTATTCAAAACTGCCCATGAATGGCTGCAAAAATACATAGCCTCATATAATTCATTTTCATAGACACGAGTAGGAATATCAGATTTCAAATATGTAATTACACTGAAGAAATTATGAAGAAGTAGAATAATAAAATAAGTGTGGGGAAGGGTAATAGTGTTCTTGCTGACAAGAACAATAATTACCCTATATTTTAGCCCATTGTTAAGCAGGATAATTTTTCCACTGATCAGATATTTAATAGATCAGTTAATAGATATTTAAAATGCACATCCAATCCACTCGATCCCTTACATAACTAGATCAATCACATATGCTTCAATGTGCCGCGGTTAACAGTGCTGTGGTAAAACAGGACCATGATGTGGGCCTCCCGAGTGGCGCAGCGGTCTAAGGCTCTGCATCGCAGTGCTAGAGTCGTCACTACAGACCCGGGTTTGATCCTGGGCTGTATCACAACCGGCCGTGATCAGGAGTCCCATAGGGCGGCGAACAATTGGCCCAGCGTCGTCCGGGTTAGGGGAGAGTTTGGCTAGGGGGGCTTTACTTGAGTCATTGCGCTTTAGCGACTCCTTGTGGTGGGCCGGGCACTTGCAGGCTGACTGCGGTCGTCAGTTGAACGGTGTTTCCTCCGACACATTGGTGCGGCTCGCTTCTTGGTTAATCGGGCGGGTGTTAAGAATCGCGGTTCCGCGGGTAGGCGATGCTTGTAGGTGATGTCATGGCTACTGTTGGGAGCGTTCTAAAAAATCTGCTAAAACAAGCATCTCTAGCTACCTTTATTTGAAAATAGATTATAATTCACTGCACGTTTGTCACATTAGCCTTAATCAAGATGATCTCTCAATATTACATTGTTGTTCAACGGGGACCAGAGTCTCTGAAATTATTACCTCATCAGTCCAACACCAAGGTCACAAGTTGTGGACTTTTCAACACGTGTGGTTTTTAGACAGGGATTTTTACGACACTGCTCCTCCGTTCGATCACGGCTAGACTAATAAACTTTGAGGATGAAAAGGAGGTGAAGCAGTGTTTGGATAACATAGGTGTAGAATTCAGCTACCAGTGTTACAGAGAGAAGGACCCTGAAGGTAAGGCATGATGTGCGCTGTCCCATGCACTGGTGCTGAAGTGAGTGTTGGGGTCACTCAGTGTTCAGCTCATGGTTACCTTTTCACTGTCCCATAACTGGGGTGCTGAACCACTGATTCTGGTTGGTGTTTCGTTTTTTTATGCCACCTTTCCAATGTATCTAACCTCATTCTGCATGTATGTATTCTGTTGTCAGGGTGTCAAAGGCTTGCTGACTACATGGAGTGAAAGAAAACGTTGAGTCTACCACCCAGGTGCTCAAACACAATTGTGAGATGAATAAACATGGTGAAGGCTTCTACAAGCTCGGGGCTTACTATGTCCAAGGGAAAGGTACATGACTCCACTACACTAAACTTAATCCCATTCACTAGAAGATTATAACAGCAAAGTCTACGACAATTTGCATTTCTCAGATAGACAAGTCATTTGAAAGATTAGAGTATGGCATGACAAAAACATGTTTTCAGACATGTCATCTTATTAATAAGAAATATAAGGATGATAAGAAAGTACAGACAGACAGACCCTGAATCCATCCCCCAACTGGTCAAGCTCACCATGTTCTAAATCTCTCCACCAGGGGAAGTTGCAGATAATCTGAAGATGGCCTACTCCTGCTTCATGACGGCCTACAGCAGTGGTGGTAAGAAGTCTGTGGACGCGTGTCAAAACGTGGGTCTCCTCACCGATGACGGTTGAGCCATGAAGGCCGGCCCTGACTCAGGGGGCGAGACGTTGAAGGATTCACTAATGTGTGTGTTTTAACCTCTACGGGATCGGTGTCCCCCCTGCGGGATGGTTGAGCTCACGAAAGCTAATGTGATTAGCATGAGCTAGTGAGTAACAAAAAAAAATCCCAGGACATAGATTTAAGAAAGCTTAAATTCTTGTTAATTGAACTGCACTGTCCGATTTACAGTAGCTATTACAGTGAAATAATACCATGCTATTGTTTGAGGAGAGTGCACAATTATAAACTTGAAAATACATTAATAAACCAATTAGGCACATTTGGGCAGTCTTGATACAACATTTTGAACAGAAATGCAATGGTTCATTGGATCAGTCTAAAACTTTGCACATACACTGCTGCCATCTAGTGGCCAAAATCTAAATTGCGCCTGGGCTGGAATAATACATTAATGGCCTTTCGCTTTCATTTCAAAGATGATGGTAAAAAATCATGTTTTTTTTCTTTGTATTATCTTTTACCAGATCTAATGTGTTATATTCTCCTACATTAGTTTCACATTTCCACAAACTTCAAAGTGTTTTCTTTCAAATGGTATCAAGAATATGCATATCCTTGCTTCAGGTCCTGAGCTACAGGCAGTTATATTTGGGTATGTAATTTTAGGCGGAAATTGATAAAAAGGGTCCAATCCTTTGCTTATGGATGATTTATATGGGGTTCTGTAAAACATGTCAATGTTTTTTCTTTCTATGGGGGACCAACTCAATCTTTTTGCATCCTATGAGATTGTTCCTCTCGACATGGAGAGAGGACAGATTCTCAGTCCAACACATCTATCTGCCTGAACATTGACAACAACTTGACTTGATTAAAATGAGTTCACGCAAACAGCTCAGTTCACGTGATGTCATTATAGTTATAAATCAATGGTGGAGAGTATCTCATCCCACATTGACAAACAGCGCAATTCAAGGGTGTGATCGTGTTAAAATGCAGCTGTTTGTGAAGTTCATAGGTTCAGCCACAAGATAGAGGCAAAGTCAAGGAAAACTAGCGTGATATGGCAAAGTCCATGAGTACATCAGGGCAGGTCCGAGTTTTATTTTGTCGTCTAATTTGCTCATCCCATTTGATGTCATGTGATGTGTTAACAACATAATAATCTGGTTGGACATATTCACGTTTTTGAGTAAAGAGCTTCAGATCAGACAGATAATGTGACGTTTTGGTCAGAATTGCTGAAACATTTATTTAGATTTTTGTACACATATTATTAAAGTCCCAGCCTTCCATGGTCCAATTTGACAATATGAAAACATTGATGCAAACATTATATTGTCTTGCTACTTCCAAATCCAGCAGAGAAGCACACTGGTCACATCCGAGATAAAAACTTGGCTGTACTGCAAAATATTTGGGGGTGTAGCGAGAAACCTAAAATACAGACCTCTATCCTCTCTCTTAACATTACCGGTGGCAATTTCACTGGTATACCATCCACTCTCATAGACACTTGACTAAACAGTGCCCAGCTCTGTCTCGCGCCCCCGGTAGGTGCCAGTCAAGACTCCACGCGACACACACGCAGCCTTCTCTCGTTTACTGGCACACGGTGGTAGGAATCACCCTTATCTGTAGCCACAGATCTAGGATCAGTTTACACTCCCTAGTAACATTGGAGGAGACATACAAATTATTTTAGAGCATTGTGTATGGGCAGTCTGGTCTCATAGACTAAACGTAACATAGTAACATAAATCCTGGACACTCGTATTAGTATATGAAAGGTTTGGTATGGTTACAAAAACGAAAGTAGGATGGTTGGTCGGGATGGATGGGTAGGTATGGGTAGGCATGAATGTCTATCAACTCAAAGGTTGGGAGTTTGAATTTCATCAGGGACAACTTTAGCATTTTAGCTAATGAGCAACTTTACAACTACTTACTACTTTTTAGCTACTTTGCAACTACATAACACGCTTCCCTAACTTTAATCCTTTAACCTAATTTATCCCGAATCCTTAGCCTAGCTAACGTTAGCCAGCTAGCTAGGGTTAGCCACCTAACCGCCTAGCTAGAATTCGTAACATATCATACGTTTTGAAAATTCGTAACATATAGTTCATTTTGCAAAATCTTAACATATTCTGCATTTTGCAAATTCGTAATGACATTCACAAATTAATACATACCATTGGACACTTAATTTATTATCCTAAAAACAAAGGTTTCGGATTTATGTACACAATAATACGAAATGCTCTGATACCAGGTTGCAGCGGGCGACAGCGATGGCTGGCGAACCTTCTAAATCCCGCCCCTTTTCCGGTGTCCATTCAACCCTCATTCAAAAGAGAACACAGCTGTTGCGGGGTTCGAATTTACGTAGACAACAATACGAAATGCTCTGAGACCAGGTTGCAGCGGGCAACAGCGAAGGCGAGCGAACTTTCTAAATCCCGCCCCTTTTCCCGTGTCCATTCAACCCTCATTCAAAACAGAACACAGCTGTTGCAGAGCACACCACTTTTGGCTTTGTAGGAGCCTCTGAAATTTGCTGGGGTCGAGTTTCCCTACCCGAAAAGAGGAATTTGGCACCCATTTCTGTGTGGTGAGTGTCTGGTTTATGTCTGTTTTCGTAAGCTAGGGTGTGTGGCAGCATCCCTGATGCTAAATCCATTTGCGCTGAAGGTTAGCTAACGTTATCCACTGGAGTAAGCCACACTAACGACGTTAAGCTTCCTCTTTGAAGGTTGAGTAAGTAAAGCGTTTATTTTGAGTTGAATAGTATATGTTGCAGTAACGTTAACTACCTTGTATTACACCACAGCCAGTTCTAGCTCTGAATGTCTTAAGATGTTTGCACTTGTCGAGTTAGCTAACGTTAGCTACTGTAGGTAGTCAACGTTTGTTTGCCAAGTTAGTTAGCTACCTAACTAGCAACCGTCCTCTTTAATGTCGTTGCTATTTGTGTTTCTTAGCCAACTGGGATGGTTAGCTGGCTAACGGTAATTTGCGCGTGTTGTCCCCAGCCTGCTGTTAGCGCTAAGTTGACTAGTGAAACGCCTTGACTCGGGTTGTCTGGACTCAGAACCCCCCCTCACTGTCCCGCCCAGATCCGGGGAGTGTTAAGTGTGGGTCGTGTGTTCTTTTTCTCTCACTAAAATGGCTTGGATGTCAACATAAACTGCCGGTTGGCTAGTTGTCTTTCAATATAGAAGTTACTACTATGTGCGGTTAGTCTGAAAAAGCAGAGCACTTTTAGGGAGATGCAACGGCCTGTAGTTTATATACAGGCAAGAAGCATCACGCTAGCCAGCCAGCGGTTGCAATACGAATTCATTAATCTTTCATGACAGGTTGGCATCAACATCGTGGTGCCTGCCTACTGTAGCTAGGATATGTCAGCATCAATGTTTTTTGCTACATTAGCTAGGTAACGTTAGGCCCTGTAATGTACCAGTTAAAAGCAATACCGTGGGTCGATATAATTGATTTCAAAGGGTGAAAGTGTTCAGTAAGTAATTTATTATTTGTAATGCACACTCAAGCACGTCTCATGTCGCATATAATTACCTCGATAAGCCATGTTTAACAGATCGCTGATGCATCTTACATTACTGCATTCAATGCCTTGATATTGCTAGACAATTGCCGCTCTGACTGGGCAAAGCCAGGGACTCTAAGCAACATTTCAGTCGTGCCACCTGCCATGCAGGCAGATTTCCGTTAACCCAGTAATATCTGTCAAGCAGTGTAAGCTTGTGTTCCATAACTGAGATGCAGGTCTGGACATTAACGTTTTTAGCCAGTAGGAAAAACATTTTACTTGTCCGAAAGCTCAAGTCACTTGTCCCCCGCCCCAGAGGACACCACTCCAATTCGGATCAGTGTAGCCTAATTGTTTGATATTGTGTGATTTCTTTAACTTGTCCATTCGGTCAGCTTAAATCTATATTCACATTATTTTTATTTTTTTTACCTGCCCCGGGTAAGCGGACAAGTGTTGATGTTCAGCCCTGAGATGCCTTATAGTCATGGTAGTGCCTTCACAACCTGGTTGGTCACATGCTGTACTGTAGCCAACACCTCTATCCTATCATAACTTGTCATGCCATACACGTTTGGCATGACGTGGAACGAACAGAGAGGAGTTTGCTAAACTAGCACTTAAACAGATCTGGACCACCAGGCTATATATAATAGCCTTGGTTAGATGGACAGAACTACAGAAATGTGTATTGTAGGCACGCTTCTGCATTGCCAGATAAACATTCTCTCAAGATGAATATAACATGCAAGATAGATTTGAGTTGGGTTAGATGCTCATATCTACATAGCTACAATTGTCATGTCTATCCATTGATAAAGTGAATAGTCTGATATTGAATGGTTAGATAAGGTTCCAGATCTCAGCCCTAATATGAGATCACAGCCGCTGAGTCTCCCTGGCAGATCTCCTGTAGGATAGATTATGTATTTTCATGCATGTCTAGAGCTGTTGCATAGGATGCAGAGCAATATAAACTGAATATAAATGCAACAGTTTCAAAGATTTTACTGAGTTACAGTTCATATAAGGAAATATGAACTAATTTAATTAGTCAATTAAAATAAATACATTAGGCCCTAATCTATGAAATTCACATGACTGGGATTACAGATATGCATATGTTGGCCAAAGATACGTTAAAAAAAAAAGGTAGGGGCGTGGACCACCATTTTCCCCATGCAGCGTGATACACCTCCTTCGCATGGAGTTGATCAGGCTGTTGATTGTGGCCTGTGGAATGTAGTCCCACTCCTATTCAATGGCTGTGTGAAGTTGCTGGATATTGGCGGGAACTGGAACACGCTGTTGTACACATCAATCCAAAGCATCCCAAACATGCTCAATGGGTGACATGTCTGCTGAGTATGTAGGCCTTGGGAGAATTGGGACATTTTGGCATCAGCAAACCGCTTTCCCTAACAATGCCGTACACACCGTCTGCCAACTGCCCGGTACAGTTGAAACCAGCTCATGAACTATGAGACCAACACTTTACATGTTGCGTTTATATTTTTGTTCAGTGTGTATATATATTTTTACTAAACTTTGGGGGTCCAAAATCTCTGGATTAATCTGTTTGCTTACCCCTGGTGTACAGCGCATTCAATAATCAAGATTAGTAAGGGAAAGTTTCACCCTAATCTAGGAAAGGGGATACCTAGTACGTTGCACAACTGAATGCATTCAACTGAAGTGTTTCTTCCGCATTTAACCCAACCCCTTTGAATTAGAGGTTTGGGGGGGCTTCCTAAATCGACATCTACGTCATCAGTGCCCTGGAGCAGTTGTTGTTGGGGGTTAACTTTCTGGCTCAATGGCAGAACGGTAGATGTTTCCACCTTGCGGGCTCTATATGATTCTATATGTATTGCGATTTGATAATGTGATTTTATTGCGAATTTATGTTCCAAACATATTGCTCATGTCAGCTGAAGAGGGACAAGAGAGCCATCAGAAAACGAGTTTGATCAGTCATGGCAATAAAAGTGCTGAAAACAAATTGGCTCCCTTTTTAAAAAGATGGAGAACAAGCTATGAAGGAAAAATACTGCTGTTTTGGTGCAGGTACAACCAACTAGTGTAAAACAATACAATGTATCGTAAAAAATGATATCCCGATATGTAACTGTATAATTTTATATTTTTTCTTCCCATCACTATATGTCACTGGCCCTCCCTGACTGTCCCACATGAGCACTGGTTAGTGCAGTCTAATCTAAGTGGTAGTACTGCTGTGCTCTATGTGTGCCCATCTGGTGCTGGGTGCTGTAGCTTTGTGTTCTGTCTTTCCAAGGCCTGAAATGTGATTATCTGTAAAATGAGACTCTCTGCTTTGGCGCGTGTGTGTGCGCGCGCGCGCGACAGGGCATGCGTCTGATGTCAGCTCCCTGCGTCAGATGTCAGCGCCATGGTCTGTCTCGGGTTTAGTTAGCCTGCTCTGGGTTTTGTCCCTCCTCGGATTACATGGGACTTTCTTAAAGATGGAGTCTGGATTTGTTATTGTTTTGTTAACTAAACTGAGGTGAGGAGCATAGTCCCAAAAAAATTGCAGTATGTTTTCTGCTGTTCTATCGCATGCACAATGATTTCTGAGAAGGGAGAAAAAGTGTTTGTTTGCTGTAACCTCTTCGTTGTAATATCCCAAACAGATGTGGCAGTTTCACCACTTTAGGGTTCTAGCTTTTTGGTCTGTGTGTCTCTCAATGTTGGTGTTTGTGACCCGTTTCAAGAAGCAAGGCATATGTCACGTCACTACTTCACAGGAGAGGCGTTTTAATTATATATTTTTAAATATGAATAAAATTGTTAAATTCCGAGTTGGTTTGCCCACAGAAAAGACCGGAACCTCCCCATGTACACACCAATTTTACGTGTATGATCTGTGTAGCAATATTATTCGTATATCAGTCATTTGCATTGCTAATTATAGCCTATTGTTAGCTAGCTAGCTCAAATTGAACCTAGTTACTACAGCAGTCCATGCATGGTGGCTAGCTATGACATTCCGTTTGTATTGCTAGGAGAATGGGTTGGGATTATGGTTCATTGTTTAGCTAGCTAGCTAGCTAGCTAGCTACATGTCTAAGACAAATACTCTACTTCAACAGAAGATTACATGACCCATCAAGTTAGCCAGCTATTTCTGAGGGTGATTTATGGCCACCTATTGTATTTCATGAAGATGTGTACTTGTCTAGACAATAGTGACCCATCCGCTTAGCTAGATGTGGTTGAGGGGTGGTTATAGCATTTCTTTCACATGACCATCAATTTAGACAAGTGTGTCTGGTAGGGGTGTGCTGACATGGCCATATTGTAATCATATCTGTAAATTGACAGTTAAATTACTCACTCTTTAGCACACAGCCTCATGTGAATCCTTAAAGAGATGGGTGGGGCTAAGGCTTAAGAGGGTGTTAACAATGCTGAATAGGTGTAGACAAAGAAGAGCTCTCTGTACCAGGGCCATTTTCTCAAAAGTGGGGTTACAAGTTTATCAACTTTCAAAGCAGAATTACATTCCCATTGTTCCTCATGCAGTTTATGATTTACAATTTTGTAGCTCTGAGTCTACTTTTATCCTATGTAAAAAAAACACCATTTCATATTTGGCTACATAAGATGGAAGAGGTGGGTCACAAATTAAGATGCAAGCTGACTTGTCTAGAATGGCTTTGGCCCCATCTTTTGTGACTGAATGGTGATCGTGATGATGCTGCTGCAGTCAGCCATGGAGATTAAGGCAGGGGTCGCAATAGAGTTTAGTGATCTGCATGTTCAAAACAGACATTCAACAAGAAATCTGTGTTTTTAAACCATTTCACCACTTGTTTTTTCTCTTCAATAAAGTGATCAGGGGTGTGCAACTATTTTTTTTCTTTCACAGAAAATACATTAGTGCAACACATTCTGCAGAAAATAGCAGTGTGTGAGGTGTCTGGTGGTGCTGGCTGCCTACTGAAGTGGGTGTCAAGCGATACTACAGTCAGTCAGGCGCTGTGTGTGCGTGTATGTACAGTGGCTTGCGAAGGTATTCACCCCCTTGGCATTTTTCCTATTTTGTTGTCTTACAACATGGATTATTTTGGGATTTGTATCATTTGATTTACACAACATGCATACCACTTTGAAGATGCAAAATATTTTTTGTGAAACAAACAAGAAATAAGACAAACTGAACTTGAGCGTGCATAACTATTCACCCCCAAAGTCAATACTTTGTAGAGACACCTTTGCAGCAATTACAGCTGCAAGTCTATTGGGGTATGTCTCTATAAGCTTGGCACATCTAGCCACAGGGATTTTTATCCGTTCTTCAAGGCAAAACTGCTCCAGCTCCTTCAAGTTGGATGGGTTCCGCTGGTGTACAGCAATCTTTAAGTCATACCACAAATTCTCAATTGTATTGAGGTCTGGGCTTTGACTAGGCCATTCCAAGACATTTAAATGTTTCCCCTTAAACCACTCGAGTGTTGCTTTAGCAGTATGCTTAGGGTCATTGTCCTGCTGGAAGGTGAACCTCCGTCCCAGTCTCAAATCTCTGGAAGATTGAAACAGGTTAGGGTCATTGTCCGGCTCAAGAATCTCACTGTATTTAGCGCCATCATCATTCTTTCAATTCTACCCGTTTCCCAGTCCCTGCTGATGGAAAAACACCTCCACAGCATGCTGCTGCCACCACCATGCTTCACTGTGGGGATGGTGTTCTCGGGGTCATGAGAGGTGTTGGGTTTGCGCCAGACATAGCGTTTTCCTTGATGGCCAAAAAGCTCAATTTTTGGTCTCATCTGACCAGAGCACCTTCTTCCATATGTTTGGGGAGTCTCCCACATGCCTTTTTGTGAACACCAAACGTGTTTGCTTATTTCTTTCTTTAAGCAATGGCTTTTTTCTGGCCACTCTTCTGTAAAGCCCAGCTCTGTGGAGTGTACTGCTTAAAGTGGTCCTATGGACAGATACTCCAATCTCCACTGTGGAGCTTTGCAGATCCGTCAGGGTTATCTTTGGTCTCTTTGTTGCCTCTGATTAATGCCCTCCTTGCCTGGTCTGTGAGTTTTGGTGGGCAGCCCTCTCTTGGCAGGTTTGTTGTGGTGCCATATTCTTTCCATTTTTTTAATAATGGATTTAATTGTGCTCAAAGTTTCAGATATGTTTTTATAACTCAACCCAGATCTGTACTTCTCCATAACTTTGTCCCTGACCTGTTTGGAGAGCTCCTTGGTCTTCATGGTGCTGCGTGTTTGGTGGTTTCCCTTGCTTAGTGGTGTTGCAGACTCTGGGGGCCTTTCATAACGTGTGTGTGTGTGTGTGTGTGAGAGATCGTGACAGATCATGTGACACTTAGATTGCACACAGGTGGACTTTATGTGACTTCTGAAGATAATTGGTTGCACCAGGTCTTATTTTGTGGCTTCATAGCAAAGGGGGTGAATACATATGCACGTACCTCTTTTCAGTTTTTTTTTTAAACAAGTTCTTTTTTAAATTTCACTTCACCAATTTGGACTATTTTGTGTATGTTCATTACATGAAATCCAAATAAAATCCATTTAAATTACAGGTTATATGGCAACAAAATAGGAAAAACGCCAAGGGGGATGAATACTTTTGCAAGGCACTGTGTGTGTGTTGTACCCATGGTCGAGGAGCTCATATGGCTCCTTGCCAACTTCGGTCTGCCGGTTTGGCTGTTGGCTGTCACTCAAGAGAATGTCTCAACTTTCACTTCCGGAAACTGGAGTAGAGACCAGACCCACAGTCTGGAGCTGACTTCCCCTCTGGTACCACAACAAGCAAGTAGGGTACCCAGCTGCCACGGCAGGCTGCCCTCCCTTGATCATACTGGTCTGGAACTGGATGTCTCCACCTGTACTTATACTGGGAGTGGCTCAAACAACACCAAGTGGCACACTGTCCCCCTCTCTCTGTTCTGTTCCTCTAATGGTTGTGCTGAAATGGGGGCATATGAATCAGCCGCTCTATCAGCCTCAATCACACAGACCCCAAGTCTCCTCTCTCACACAGTCACACTGTAAACTAACCCTTTTAATGATTTACTCTGTGTATGTGTCCAAGAAATGTGGGGATAATACATGGAAAGTGTGTGGGTGGACAACAGGCGAGGTAGCTGCAGTCAGTGCAACAGGCCCTCGTGTGCCTAGGTCAAGCTCTTGTGTGGATGGGGTGAAGAAATGTAGCTCTGGCTAATGAGGCCAGTCCTAAGGCTTGTTAGATTCCTGTAAGGCTTATACAACAGTGCCTTCAGAAAGTGTTCATACTGTTTTGACTTAATCCACTCTGTTATGTTACAGCCTGAATTCAAAATGGATTAAAAAAAAAAAAATTCTACACACAAAAACTCCATAATGATAAAGTGAAAACATTTTTATACTTTTGTAGATTTATTTCCCGTTGCTGACAGGTGTTTAAAATCGAGCACACAACCATGCAACCTCCATTGGGCAACATTGGCAGCAAAGCGGTAGGCCACACAAGCTCAAAGAACGAGAACAGAGTGCTGAATCGCTTAGCATGTAAAAATTGTCAGTCCTCGGGTGCAACACACTACAGATTTTCAAAACTGCCTCTGGAAGCAACGTCAGCACAAGAACTGTTAGTCGGGAGCTTCATGAAATGGGTTTCCTTGGCCGAGCAGCCGCACACAAGCCTAAAATCACCATGTGCAATGCCAAGCGTCGGCTGGAGTGGTGTAAAGCTCGCTGCAATTGGACTCAGTGGAAATGCGTTCTCTGGAGTGATAAATCACACTTCACCATCTGGCAGTCCAGCAGACGAATCTGGGTTTGGCGGATGCCAGGAGAACGCTACAATGCCCCCGTGCACAAAGTGAGGTCCATACAGAAATGATTTTTCGAGATTGTTGTAGAAGAACTTAACTGGCTTCAAGCCCAACAAACACCTTTGGAATGAATTGCAATGCCAAATGCGGCCCTAACGCCCAACGTCAGTCCCCGACCTCACTCTTGTGGCTGAATGAAAGCAAGTCCCCGCAGCATTTTCCAACATCTACTGGAAAGCATTCCCAGAAGAGTGGAGGCTGTTATAGCAGCACAGGGGGGACAAACTCCATATTAATGCCCATGATTTTGGAATGAGACGTTCTAGCAGGTGTCCACATACTTTTGTAGTGTACGTTTTCACACCCCAGAGTCAATACATGTTAGAATCGACTTTGGCAGCGATTACAGCTTTGAGTCTTTTCTGGGTAAGAGCTTTGAACACCTGGATTATACATTGTTGGCACATTTAAAATGCTTCAAGCTCAGTCAAGCCACATTTCATTTTTTAAAGCCAAAACTGTAACTAGGCCACTCAGGAACATACAATATCATCTTAGTAAGCAACCTCAGTGTATATTTGGCTTTGTGTTTTAGGTCATTGTCCTGCTGAAAGGTGAATTTGTCTCCCAGTGTCTGTTGGAAAGCACAATTAGGATTTTTGCCTGTGCTTAGCTCTAGCTCATTTCTTTTTATCCCCCTCCAAAACTCCCTAGTCCTTGCCAATGACCAGCATACCCATGACATGATGCAGCCACAACCATGCTTGAAAATATGAAGAGTGGTACTCTGTGACATGTTGGATTTGCACAAAACACAACACCTTATATTCAGGACATTTATTTTAGCAATTTTACTTTAGTGATTCATTGCAAATAAGTAGAGGCTTTCTTCTTTTCACTCTGTCGTTTAGGTTTGTATTGTGGAGTAACACAATGTTGTTCCATCCTCAGTTTTCTGAAATCCCTGAGCAGTGTTCTTCCTCTCAGGCAACTGAGTTAGGAAGGATGCCTGTATCTTTGTAGTGACTGGGTGTATTGATATACCACCCAAAGTGGAATTAATAACTTCACCATGCTCAAAGGGATATTCAATGTCTGTTTTTTTATTTTACCCATCTACCAATAGGTGCCCTTCTTTGTGAGGTATTGGAATAACCTCCCTGGAGTGTGTTCTGGGTGGCACCACGGTCAAAAGCACTGCACCGCAGTGGCACCACTACAGCCTGGGGTTCGATCCGGCCATTACCGGAATCCCCATAGGACGGCGCACAATTAGCCCAGCGCCGTATGGGGTAGGGGAGGGTTTGGCTGGTGGGTCTTTCCTTGGCTCATTGTGCTCTAGCGACTCCTTGTGACAGGTCCGGGCGCCTGCAAGCTGACTTCGATCGTCAGTCAAATTGTGTTTCCTCCGACACATTTGGTGCGGGTGACATTTGTTATTTGATTAGGATCCCAGTTAGCTGTTGCAAAAGCAGCAGCTACTCTTCCTGGGGTCCACACAAAACATAATACAGAATGACATACAGATCAATAGACAAGAACAGCTCAAGGACAGAACTACATAAAAATGTAATAAAAGGCACACGTAGCCTACATATCAAGGCATACACAACTATCTAGGTCAAATAGGGGAGAGGTGTTGTACCGTGTGGTGTTGATTTATCTGTTTTTTTTAAACCAGGTTTGCAGTTTATTTGAGCAAATGAGGTGGAAGTTCCATGCATTTAGGGCTCTAGATAATACTGTATGTTTTCTTATATTTATTCTGTATTTGGGGACTATGAAAAGACCCCTGGTGGGATAAGTATGTGTGTCAGAGCTGTGTGTAAGTTGACTATGTAAACAATTTGGGATTTTCAACACATTGTTTCTTATAAAAATAAGTGATGCAGTCAGTCTCTCATCAACTCTAATTTAGATAACAATAATTTTTCCACCTCTCCCACACTAACTTTACAAAATTCTAACTTGCAATGCTTTTCTTTCATTATTTGTTTTTTTTATGCATGAAAACAATTGCTCACTGTTCTTTGTTGGCATTTCCTGCCTAAGTTTGCCCACTTTGCCAATGAAATAATAAATGAAATGGTTTCGTGATGAATAAGCCATCTGATTCAATGAAAGATGGAGATGAATTCGTCTTTCTGCCCATAATTTCATTTAAAGTATTCCAAAGTTTTTTTCCATCATTCTTTATATCATTGAACTTGGCTTCATAATACAGTGTCTTCTTCCTTTTTGTTGAGTTCAGTCACATCATTTCTCAGTTTGCAGTAAGTAAGCCAGTCAGATGTACAGCCAGACTTATTATCCACTCCTTTTACGCCATCTCTTTCAACCATACAGTTTTTCAATTCCTCATCAATCCATGGAGCTTTAACAGTTCTAACAGTCAGTTTCTTAACAGGTGCATGTTTAGCAATAATTGGAAGAAGCAATTTCATAAATTCATCCAGTACAGTGTCTGGAAGCTCCTCATAAATCACATCAGACCAACAAATATTTTTAACGTCGTCCACAAGAGTCTCTTATACACTATTTTAGGCCCAGCTGTTGGAACTACGGCTTTCCTGGATATAGCCACTATATTGGGATCACTGCATCCAATGGATACGGACACAGCTTTAGAACAAAGTTCTAAAGTATTAGTGATCAATACATGTGGATGATCTTGTTCCTGTAGTATTTGTAAACACCCTCGTAGGTTGATTAATAACCCGAAACAGATTACAGGCACTGGTTACAGTGCGAGGCTTCCGCCTGAGTTGACAGCTTGATGAAAACCAGTCAATATTCTGGTCCCCAAGAAAGTAGACCTCCTGTTTACATCACATACACTATCAAGCATTTCACACATAATATTTAGATACTGACTGTTAGCACTTGGTGGCCTATAGCAACACCACAAAAAAGGCCTTATGTGCCAAGTGAACCTGCAACCACAATACTTCTGTGACACTTGACATAAGATCTTCTAAGCATTACAGCGATATGGCTCTGAATATATATATATATATATATATATATATACACACACAGCAACACCCCCATAAGCATTTCTGTCTCTTCTATAGATGTTATATCCTTGTATTGCTACTGCTGTATCATCAAATGAATTAAGTTAGTCTCAGAAATGGCTAATATATGAATGTTATCTGATATTGATTTCATGAACCTTATTTGTAAGGCTACATATATTAATATGGGCTATTTTCAGCCCTTTCCTGGGTAGCTTATCAGAGATAGACATAATACTGAAAAGAGCTAACAAAGCAAGAGAAATATACATTCAGCAGTCCATTAATAATTTGGTGTGTGCGCGCTGTTGGGTTGAAGCTATGAGCCCAAAGGCCTGGAAGGGATGAAAGAGCCACGCATCTGGGAGGGAGGGTGGACAATGAGCCTGTCCTAGCAGATGTAAGCAATGTCCCTACCTGCTCTGGCAGCTTTCATGGCTGGGATCAGTTCTATCCTCTTCTGGCGCACAGCTTCAGGATAGTCCTCGTTGAGGAAGATATACGTTCCTCAAGTTCTTGGCTCTTTCCAGAACCGCTACCTTATCCTTGAACCTCAGGAACTTGACCACTATCGGCCTGGGACAGTTTTCCAGTCCTGTGGGCGCGCGCTCCACCTCAATCTTCCTGTGGTCCATCTTCAATTTATCAGAGATAATTTCCCTCACGTTGTCCTCATGTGGAGATTCTGCAATTCCGTCCACAACCATGTTATTCCGCCTTGATTGTCCCTCGAGATCCCTGATTTTTATCTGTCATTGTTATCATGGATTCACACACACAACTGATGTCTTCTCTCAATGACTTACAGATTGCTGTCATCTTGCCGTTCTCCTGTTTCAACTCATCGAGCTGACCCTGAGAGAACTGCAAACTGTTCTTCAGGTCCTGGACCTCTCTGGTCAGGTCGTCCATTCTTTTATTTGTAGAATCCATGAGTATTTGGACAAAACACTTGAATCTATTTTATTGTTCTAACAACTGTTGTAGGTCTATTTTTTTTTTGTTTGTTTAAAAGATCCTTCACGTGTGATCGAGACCACTGTCCTCAACGGTACTCCCGCCGGCTTTGGTCTTTGTCATGGTAGCTAGCAACGTAGATTACGCTGTCACTCCTCGCAGTTCCAGACAGGGCAGGTCACGGCGAAGATAGATAGAAAACAACAAACAGCAGGGATCTAGATAGCCACAATCCGTGGTCCCAGCCACAATGGCTAACCGTGCCGCGTTCAAGAAACCTTGAAACCCTCCCAGCAACTGATGCCAACTGCGTCGCAGGATCCAAACAAAGAAGCTAGCTAGCTAGCTACCAATAACTTTCCAATACACTTTCAAACAAACAAAACCGAGTTCTTCCGCATTCAACAGGAAGTGACATCCAGGTTAAGTGAGCAGTGTGATAAGTAGGCTGCCAGGTGGGGTGTGCTTGTGGCCATAACACCCAGGCCTGGTTAGTACTGTGACCAGAGACTGCCTGAGAATACCAGTTGCCATAATTGCACTGATTGTGAGTTAATCACATTTTTTACTCCTGAGCTTATTTGGGTTGCCGTAACCAAGGGGTTGAATACTTATTGACTCAAGACATTTCAGCTTTTCATTTTTTCATTTGTAAACAATAAAAAAAATATAACTCCACTTTGACATGATTGTGTGTGTGCTCCAGTGACCCAATCTACATTTAAAACAGAAAATGTGGAAAAAGGGGTGGGAAATTTCTGAAGACACGTATATGGTGCGGGTGTATATGAATAGGCTCTAACACACACTCACTGAAGACTTTTTTTTTTTCTCCACTTTTTTCTAAATGTATTTACACTTCTAGTTCTCAGCACTCTTGCATGACTGTCCCATCTGAGTATACAGTAGAGGTGATAGAGGAATTTATGGGGTGGTGTCATAAACCTAGGGGGCCGAGGTGTAGGGGAACGAGGTCTGTGAGTGAAAGCATGCAGAAGACCAGCGATGAAGGGCTTGAGCGGCCATTACTGCGGTTGAGTCAGTTTCTGCAGTAATGTGGACTGTTAACCTGTTACGGTTCCAATCCCGGTTACACAATAAAAGGTCCTTTCATTCGATAAAGTTCCTCTTTATATCCATATAGCTCCGTTTGGTTGGCGTGTTTTGTTCAGTAATCCACCTTCCCAAAGGCTTTCATCCATACAGACTAACAATATCCCAAAAGTACCCGTGAAGTTTGTCAAACAGCATTTGTAATCAATACTCAGATACCCTAAAATGAATATAAACTATAATATTTCAGACGGAATATAACCTGCTGAATAGAAGAGAAAAAGAACTGAGCGCGCATTCCCTGTTACGCACAAAATCCAAAACGGTACACTTGATGTGGACTCAGGAACAAGTGGTCTTACTCCCTTGATTTTCATGATTTGAAGCTTCAAACCTTTTTCTAAAGACTGTTGACATCTAGTGGAAGCCATAGGAACTGCAATCTGGGGGTTAAACTGAGGATTTGAATAGCTGGCCTATTGAAAACAGTTTGACATGACTTCAGACATCCCGGATGGATTTTGCTCGGGTTTTTGCCTGCCATATCAGTTCTGTTATACTCACAGACATTATTTTAACAGTTCTAGAAACTTCAGAGTGTTTTCTATCCAAGCTACTAATTATATGCATATCCTAGCTTCTGGGCCTGAGTAACAGGCAGTTTACTTTGGGCACGTTTTTCATCCGAACTTCAAAATACTGCCCCCTAGCCCTAAGAAGTTAAAGGGGAAATACACTCAAACTGTCTTTGGTATTGTTTCATTAGTCCTCTAATCCAGTCCCAAAATGTTTGCATGTCAGCTGTCAAGTTGTCAAGATATTGGTCTTTCAAGAAGTGTCACCGGCCACATCATGGTGATGCATGGTATATATTGCGATTCTCACGATTCTATATGCGAATTGATATTGCGATTTGATGTTAAACTTATTGCTCTCTATATGTCTGTTGCAGAGAGACGAGCCCTTGAGAGTTTTTTCAGGGAAATAAAAATGTTGGCTCACTAGGCTATTTAAAAAGATTGAACCATTTTAATAGAATGAAAAATACCAGAGTTTTTGCGCAGGTACAGCAGGCTTAGCGCCAGTTAAAGCTACCTACAGTTGCAAAAAAATATGTACTTGGAAGAATATTGTCCCAGATTATTGTGATATGTATAGATTTTATGTTTTCATCACTAGAATAGCCTTCCTGCCTCCGTCTGCTCTCACTCCCCTTCCTGTTCTCACCCTTTCTCAGAGAGGTTTTATGCCAATCCCCTTTTATCGTGTGTGTGTGTGTGTGCATAAACATGCATGAGCATTTGGGTGTCTGTTTTTGTTCCTCTCCAGCATGCAATGTGCACTCTGACTCAGTGAACTCTGAGAGCAAACTATTGTGTGTTTGTTGCCCTCCACTGACCAGCCCTCTGAAAGACATGTCCAGGCTAAATCATGTGGACACTGCTGCTCAGCGGGCGTTCATTCTACCACTTGTTGAACTTGGTTAGGAGTCCCTTCAGCTCTCCATCTCTTCTCTTCCCTTTCTCCCTCTCTTACCCCTCTCTACAAGCTGTATTGGGGTGTTTTATCAGTTCCTGGAGACAGGGCAGTGCCAGGATAGAGGAACTCATCCATGTTGTGTGTGTGTGTGTGTGTGTGTGTGTGTGTGTGTAATCTAGAGGGAGGCCCTACTGCCGCTTTGTTATCCATGTCTTGCTCAGTGAAGCAGCTTCAAAGAGCATTAACTACACACTAGAGTATTTGTTCCTATGCCTGGAGACTAGTGTCAGTACTGTCACACAACTATTTTGTGTATATGTCAACACCGTTACACTAAATAAACTCTGATAGAGAGCAACACATACGGCAGTATTTTCCTCTTTTAAAGACCTAGAGTGAGGTGTAACTGTCCCAATACTATTGAACATTTTGTTTTTGGATCTACTCCAACACGTTGGGTGCATTTGATACACAAATGGCACAAAGATCATACCCCAAGACTAACATTAACAGGGGAGGTAAGCATATCGGGGTACGATATTTGCCAGTAGTTCTGAAAGTTGCGCTCACGAGCCAAAAGTAGTCCCCAAATATTGTGTAATACGTCACACGTGTACACCACATCATTACTCTCTCTCTAGCTCTGCTGTGTGTGCATCTTGATTGCTGTCACTCAAATGGTGAAGGGCTGAAGCTCATTGGCTAGAACTCAAATTACTAGGGGACTGTCCCACATCGGGGGAAAATGGCGCAGCACAGCTTCCAGAAAAACATCTGCTTTCAAACTAGGGATTTTGTTGTTAATTGAAGTTAAGACAATAATTCTGCTCATAGACAATGCATTATTAAAAATTTTGGTTCACAATTTGCGTTTTTGAATTTTTATTATGAAGATTTTATTCAAACAACGTTTCAAGTACAGTGAAATACCTTTCTTGCAAGCTCGAAACCCAACAATACAGTAAACAATATCAATGTAGAGTTTTAAGGTAGAATGCCGTATACAGACCAGCTATTCAAACAGTTTGTTCTGAAATCTTGGATGAATCATTGCGATGCACAATTAAGTCATCATGTGCTGTTTGAATCATTATTGTCTGAAGGCTTTCCCAAAAAAACGTTAAATGTTGACTGCAAAGTAGGCTTACCTGGCAGAATATGATGATTTGTATCAATCGCGGTGCGTTTATTTTGCCAACTCTGCCATCACATGTATCCTACTGTACAATACATAAACACCGCTAGCCAAACACAAATCAAATTTTATTTGTCACATACACATGGTTAGCAGATGTTAATGCAAGTGTAGCGAAATGATTGTGCTTCTAGTTCCGACCATGCAGTAGTATCTAACAAGTAATCTAACAAATTCACAACAACTACCTTATACACACAAGAGTAAAGGCATGAATACGAGTATGTACATATAAATATATGGATGAGCGATGGCTGACCGGCATAGGCAAGATGCAGTAGATGGTATATAGTACAGTATATACATGTGAGATGAGTAGTGTAGGATATGTAAACAATATATAAATGTCATCGTTTAAAGTGGCTAGCGATACATTTGTTACATCCACTTTTTAATTATTAAAGTGGCTAGAGATTTGAGTTAATGGCCGAACGGCATAGGCAAGATTCAGTAGATGGTATAGAGTACAGTGTATACATTTGATATGAGTAATGTCGGATATGTAAACATTATATACAAAATTGTTTAAAGTGGCTAGTGATACATTTGTTACATCCAATTTTCTATTATTTAAAGTGGCTAGAGATTTAAGTCAGTATGTTGGCAGCAGCCACTCAATGTTAGTGATGGCTGTTTAACAGTCTGATGGCCTTGAGATAGAAGCTGTTTTTCAGTCTCTCGGTCCCATCTTTGATGCACCTGTACTGACCTCGCCTTTCTGGATGATAGCGGGGTGAACAGGCAGTGGCTCGGGTGGTTGTTGTCCTTGATGATCTTTTTGGCCTTCCTGTAACACTGGGTGGTGTAGGTGTCCTGGAGGGCAGGTAGTTTACCCCCGGTGATGCGTTGTGCAGTCCTCACTACCCTCTGGAGAGCCTTACGGTTGTGGGCAGAGCAGTTGCCGTTCCAGGCGGTGATACAGCCCGACAGGATGCTCTCGGTTGTGCATCTGTAGAAGTCTGAGTGTTTTTGGTGACAAGCTGAATTTCAACAGCGCCTCCTTCACCACACTGTCTGTGTGGGTGGACCATTTCAGTTTGTCCATGATGTGTCCGCCGAGGAACTTAAAACTTTCCACCTTCTCCATTACTGTCCCGTCCATGTGGATAGGGGGGTGCTCCCTCGGCTGTTTCCTGAAGTCCACGATCATCTCCTTAGTTTTGTTGACGTTGAGTGAGAGGTTATTTTCCTGACACCACACTCCGAGGGCCCTCACCTCCTCCCTGTAGGCCGTCTCGTCGTTCTTGGTAATCAAGCCTACCACTGTCGTCAGCAAACTTGATGATTGAGTTGGAGGCGTGCTTGGCCACGCAGTCACGGGTGAACAGGGAGTACAGGAGAGGGCTGAGAACGCACCCTTGTGGGGCCCCAGTGTTGAGGATCAGCGGGGTGGAGATGTTTCCTACCCTCACCACCTGGGTCCGTCCCGAACACAGAGCGATGTAAAAGTGCTATCCATGAGTTCACCTGACTCACAAACTATCCCTTTGTTGTGGACTTAACTTTCATTTTTATTTTGGTGGACCTAGAAAAATAAAAGCGGTAAAACAGAATTTACCAAAGGATGAAACTGTAGAGTGACTGCACAAAGGGTTATAGTTAGTGATTGGAACAATCTCAAAAAGGGTGTTTTTTTCCCCCTCCAAACAATCAATGTAAATATGTCAAAGTTCATTGTTTGTCTATGGAGAGTAGGTCATTATAGGCTATTTGCTCAGCCCGCAAATGAAAGATAACATTTTAAATGCTGCGAGCATCATCTGCTTTCTCGGGCCATTATTCTTTTCTTTTGGGCCAGTAGCTTTGGCCCGGTGTGCCACTGGCAAATTTAGCTGAATTCATGTCCTGCAAGGGCATAGTGATTTAAAAGATGGCAAAAAAAAACACACACACACAGTGCCTTCGGGAAAGTTTTCAGACCCTTTGACTTTTTCCACATTTTGTTACGTTATTCTAAAATTGATTAAATACAAAAATCCTCAGAAATCTACACACACTACCCCATAATGACAAAACAATTTTTTATTTTTATTTTAGCAAATGTATTAAAAATAATAAACACTAAGTACATAAGTATTCAGAACCTTTGCTATGAGACTCAAAATTGAGCTCATGTGCTTGACATTGTTGAGATGATTTTAGTCCACCTGGGGTAAATGTAAATCTTTGGAAAGACACACACACACTCACACACACACACACCTGTCTATATAAGGTCCCACAGTTGACAGTGCATGTCGACTGTGGCCGCCCGGCCAAACTGAGCAATCAAGGGAGAAGGGCATTGGTCAGGGGGGTGACCAAGAACGTGATGGTCTCTTTGACAGAGCTCCAGAATTCCTCTGTGGAGATGGGGAAACTTTCCAGAATGACAACCATCTCTGCAGCACACCACCAATCAGGTCTTTTATGGTAGTGGCTAGATGGAAGCCACTCTTCAGTAGAAGGCACATGACCGCCTGCTTGGAGTTTTCCAAAAGGCACCTAAAGACTCAGACAATGAGAAAAATACTCTGTTCTGATGATATCAAGATTTTATCTCTTTGGCCTGAATACCTAAGACTCAATGCTGTAATCGCTGCCAAAGGTGATTCAACAAAGTGCTGTGATATTTGTTTTATTTTATTTATTTTTTCATAAATTTGTACAAATGTGTAAATACCTCTTTTTGCTTTGCCATTATGGGGTATTGTGTGTAGATGGACAAGGGGATTCTTCTTTTACCTTGCTCAAGGGCACATCAACAGATTATTTTCACCTTGTCGGAATGGGTATTTGAACCAGCGGAATGGGTATTTGAACCAGCGAGTCACAAGCTTGACGTAGTCATTACATACTAGGAATATGTGACAAAATACTAACCTTTCTGAATGCCGTAATATATATATACACACACACACACACACACACACACACACACACCTAAGTGAATTTGTTCAAATACCTTTTGGTTCCCTAAAATGGAGAGACAATGTACAGAAAGTGCTGTAGTATCTAAACTGTTCACCTGATATGGATAAAAAAATGTATACTGACAGTCTGCACTTTAACCTCCATAGTCATTGTGTAATCAAATCCATAGTGCTGGAGTACAGAGCCAAAACGAGTGCAAGTCTAAACAAGCCTATTTAAAAAGGTAATGTTAGTTAATCTTGCTTGATTAGTAGTGTAAAATGTCATCCTAAAGCCCTTCCGCATACATGCTTCTTCTTCGGTTAGGCTGACACCTAGTCAAACTCGGCGAACCGAACGAGTGTGCTCGCATACTCCCTTAACTAGAAAAAAGTTGCATTCGTACTGTTCGTCCATCTTAAGACACGGTAGCCAGTATACACTTTCTCAAAATAGTCAGAACATAACTTAACTTGACATTTTTGCAGAGATCGTAGTTGCGCAATTTTACATTTAGCTAATTTTAGTATTTCTCAAATGAAAAAATGTGCATGAACTATGTCTCTCGTGGAATGACAACAAACAGTTCTTTGAAGAATCCCTACTGTTGACCAATTACTGGCGAAGGGGTGTAGACTTCGCTACCGACAGACAAAAAAAACCTTGCCGAATAACAAAACAAACATAAACGTTTTAAAAGTCATCATAATATATGCACAAACTGTTCTAAACTGTTTGGGATGGGAGCATGTGGGATGCCGTTAGCCTTTTTATTGAATGTGTGGTGGGGGAATATCCTGTGGCTATTTAGCTGCTCCACTCCCTCCCAACAACCAGGAGGGGGATAGAACAGAACAGAAAATGGAGTAAGATGGGCATGAAGTCACTAAGTGAGGATGGAGAGGCTCTGCTGAGTTTCAAAGGAGCTCAGAGGGGCGGGTGAGTGGAGGGTCTCAGACACACTGTCTCTCCAGCTCATAAAGCAGTCCTAACCCAGCTCTTACCGTAGACCCCTGCAGAGATGGGCCCAGCAGGATCAAAGCTCAACATGCCTCCACAGTACTGCCTGCTGAACAGCTTGCGTGTGTGTGTGTGTGTGCCCTAATTATGTTGGATGGGAGGAAATTATACAGCTTCCACAGGCTTTACTGTGCCTGTCAGTACCAGAGCCAAGGCATTGTTCTACCCCGGCCTGCGAGTAGAGGGAGGGTGAGATGGAGTGTGTTTGAGAGAAAGGGAGTGTGTGTGTCAGAGCGAGAGCGCAAGGTGTCTGTTTTAGACAGGGGTGCCTTTTGCTTTGTCAGGTTCCAGCATGTCTGCTCACTAAAGTCTATTCCACCCAAAAGCCTTAGGGCCCGACTGGCACGTTCTCCTGGGAAAAGAACTGGGTGTGGGTGTTGAAGCTGGGCAATATGGACAAATCCATATAACTATAAATGTACTGAATTATAACTATCAAAAGAACGATACGTTTATAACAATGTGCACGGGTTAGCCTACTTTTGTATATTACAGTACCATTGACACTACTACTTTGAATGTTGTAGCAATCAATTGTATTCTAAGCAATAGCCCATATTAGCACTTATTTCATTTCAAACTTCACATTTCTTGTATAGGTTAATTATCATGATTATCGATATCAGTAAAATGTGCTCAGAATGACAGATGTCAAATTTATATTATGGTAATTCATCTTAACAGAACATGGAACTCGTGTAATAAAGCATCCAATAAAATGTCATTTGTGGGAAAACCCCAATCTAAACAGCACACCTGATGTGCGTTTTTCAGAATGTGACAGATGAAAATCTGAAATTTTGAGGGGAATATGACTAGTATTGTACCTTTTGGCTTCTGGCCACGAAAGAAATGAGATATGAAATAAATGCAATGGCATATGAGGAAGTCTTTATAAAATAATTGCCTCCATGTTTCTATGGTCGGATTTTGCCTAGGCTTCTTTGATGCAAGGTAAGACATGCCTCATAATATGAAGTGAAACGTTCAGGTTTCAAACAATTAATCTTGTGTTTTCTTAATGCCTACTGCGTCCAACTCACATTGCAAAGTGGTGGGTGACTTGCTGATAGCCTGCCTACAGTTGCCTGTGCACTTAAATGGCGAATGGGTGGCGCGCGCTTCAATTACCAGTTGAGGAACAAAAATAGTAGCATTTTCTTTTTATTGTGGCCATCAACTGTTTTTAACACGCGATTGCATTTACAATTGTTGCGCAATGACTGGGTGTATAAAAGCAGACGTTTTTATCCAGCAGCAACCAACTGAGGAGCTGCAGGAGAAATCCAGCTCAAATTAGGCTCTGTATGCTGTGCGCGTGTGATTAGTTGGATAAGATGCATGATAACTAACATACACTCAGGCCCATTTTTTTTTATTCCACTAAATTATGCTAATTAAACTATAGACTGATAAGCATGACAGGGAAATGTATTTCCATCAATGAATAAAGAGCATTATTTTGCAATGGGATTGTTTTTGTCCTGGTCATTTTGGCCGGCAATTTTTCTTATTGGCTGTTCAGTTTTGTTATCGGCCAAAAGCTGGCAATTGTAGGAAGAAAGAGAGAGGGAGTCGGAGAGAGGCTATTCTTGCTGTGGCAATAGCAAGCTACTGATCAATCATTAAAAGGATACCTCTAGCTTCTTGCATTTAACCCATTGTTTTACTTACCCAGAGTCAGTTGAACTCGTGTATACTAGCATTGCTACTGTACCTGTGGACTTCGTCATTGTGCTAATGCTAGTTAGCATTGGCTTGTGAAACGACATTCATACTGCACACAAAGACATAAAAATGGTATCCAGAAGTTCATCTGACCTTGCGTAAGTAGAACAAGGGGCAGTATCCCTTTAATCATTAGTGAGGAAATGAGGTCAGATAGATCTGTGGGGTCAACATTGGCCTTGCTACCTTGTCACATGGTGCTTGTAGACCAGGATAACCTTTGACCTCTTGGTGACCTCTAGTCCCCGGACCACTCCTGACTCCAGTCATGACACCTGGCTTGTGACGAGGCAATATGCATTTAACATTGATGGGATGTGGGACAGGGTAATGTTGCTGTAATTAACCCACATTTAGTATAGTTCTAGTTTCACTTGACATGACGACAGTTGAGTGTCCCACTAATAGGAACATTAAACTTCCTTGATGTCCTGCGTTGCTGTAGTGTAGACAGCATAAACTCCATAGGACTCATAGAGTAAGAGTGAGATCTCAGGCAGTTTCCTATGAGCATGGTTCTAGTGACAGAGCTCTTCTGGCTATTGTTCCCCTGTCTTATTTCTCCACACATTAACTGACTGACCCACCATAACAATCTGCATTGCTGCTACATGTACCCTTCCTCTCCTCCCTCCCTTTCTTCCTACTCGTCTGTTGCTGAGCTCCGGCCCTCCAGTCTGAAGCAGGAGAACCTGGGACGAGGCCAGGCTGGCTGCTCTGCTCCCCTGTGGCCCACAAATAAGGCCAGAGGCATTCACACCACACTCTCCAGTCCCCCCACACGTGCACACACACCGCACACTCCCACACACACAGACCACACATCCCAGCCTGCGGCCCCGGGACCTTGCCACACACCCTTTCACTTACCAGCTTGGCACAGGTTTTCCTCTCCGTTTCCTGCTTCTCCTCTCTCCCTCTCTGTCCCTCCCTCTGAATCTACTTTCTTTGTATTTCCCCCAATAGCCTGTATAAAGGATCTGTTTCTGGTCTGAGTGTTGGTCTAGGGGGGGAGCAAGGTCCGAGCTGCTGCCAAGATTAGTGACCAGTGGAATTTCACAAAAAGGCTGGAGCCAGGCTAACAGCAAGCGTGTGTGTGCATCAATGTCTGTGTGTCCTGTTGAGAACATACCTGTGTGTCTGAATATTCTCAATGTGTTTGAGAGGGAGAGGGTCTGTGCTCTTTCCTCTCCCATCATCATCATCATCATCATCACCAGGGACTGAAACTTCACCGGCCTTCAGATTTTTACCCAGCATTTGGCTGGCGGTAGCTTAATGCTAGGGCTGGGCGGTAAACAGTATTTTAACCAGTATTGATGCATGGAATGGTTTGGATTATTTATAAACGTTATTTCAATGTTAGTTTTGTTAATTGTAATATTTATATTACATTTATGTAAATCGTCAGTTCTTTCCGTCCTTAAGAGACTGCTAACAGCTGAGAACTGCTTATTTGCTAGCAAGAGTTTCGCACATGTACTTTTTTGGAATGAATAGTGCTTGTGAGGCAGTACTGGCGCTGAAGGTGCTCACTGCGCCCAAGTACTTTTTTGCCATGAATCTTGCCTGTGAGGCAGTGCTGGTGCCAAAAGCACTCTAGATATCGGCACAATGCACCTTGTGGCGAAAGTAAGAACTGCAATTGAATCCATTGAAATACATGGTCAAAGAGGAGAATAATTGTTCTGATAAAGGGAACGTGACTTTTAACAAAAGAGGCATACAAAGACTAAAGATTAACACATGATATAAGGAAATGTATGCAAAATTATTTTTGATTGAAGTTTGTTATACTGTTAAATCAATCAGAGCGAAATGTCAATTTAAAACCACTTATGTAACCCACGGTTATGGATGAACACCGTCATTAACATAAAATAATTGTCATAGAAAAAAGAAGCTGCTTGAAGGCGGGACAGCTGGGCATTCATGCTGTTGAGTCAGTTTTTGCGGTAACATGGAGTCTTAACAACTTGATGAAACTTTAGCTCCTTGCTGAAACAAGAAACTAGCAAACAAATCTTTGGTTGCCTAGGCAATGCCCCCCACAATGCAGCAGCACACATGGAAATAGAATGGGTTTGGAACCTCGAACCCTGACAATTTGACATGTAAACTCATGGGTACACTCGCAATGGCTGCCTGGTATTGTGATGCAATAATTTCCATAATTTATAATGTTAATTCAGATTATGTTAACTGATGTGGCTCATGCAATGGAATGTCTTTTTTGTAATATCAGTTGAGTTGAATCAACAAATCACAGCACGTATTGAATGGCACACTTCCTGCTTTTACTCTAGGTTGAAGATTGAAGACAATGGGACAAGCCATGCTAGTTAGCAATGGCGCTAGTCCCAGATTTGTGACACCGTTGTTTTTACCGGTATCTTTTCGACTTAGCTTTTTCTTCCTACTTTTACTTCCTGCTTTGCTCCTATGGGTACACTTGCAATGGCCAGTCCACTCATTATGCCATCATTGACTTGAATTAGGATGTCCGTTCTATTCATTCTATTTCTATGGCAGCACATAGAAACACATTTGGGCTCCCGAGTGGCGCGCCGGTCTAAGGCACTGCATCTCAGTGCAAAAGGCGTCACTACAGTGCCTGGTTCGATTCCAGGCTGTATCACATCCAGCCGTGATTGTGAGCCCAGCATCGTCCCGGGTTTGGCCAGGGTAGACCATTATACATTTGTTCTTAACTGACTTGCCTAGTTAAATAAATATATTAACCTTCTGTTCAGGAGCGAAGAAGAGGAGAAAATGTGCGTGTACTCTAACGGTTAGGCTATTGTGGAGACCGTGTGGTCATTTGGCTGGACAATTATCGTCATCCAAAATTCCATGACTGTCATAACCCTTAATTCAACTGCACACCAGCCAGAGACCGTTGTTTGAGTTAGCTGTGTTTCTGTAGCGCTCATGTGATTGCAGAGGTTGCAAAACAAATGGCCACTGGATTGATGCAAATAGTCATGATGTTCTGCCAGGTAGGCATAGGCTGCTTTGTAGTTAACATTTCATTTGTCTCTTCAGAAAGTTGAATGAAAACACCACTAATGCATTTTCTAATAAGTTAAATACCTTTAGTTGATTTCCTACTAAGTTCAATAATTGAATTCCATTTGAATGACTGGATTCCTTGACTCCATCCACGTTATAGGGCCCTACACACAGTCACACAGCAGGTTAGGGACACAAGCAAGGTAGGGGTGTGTGTCCGTCCGTCCCGCACAGGGGGGCGAGGTGTGTGTGACTTGTTCTGCAGAACGGTGTCTGAGCACACATTGTCCACAGTGAAACCCTCTTCACGCAATCACTTAACAGCAAGATGGCGCAGACGGACACGTTCGCCCTGTTTCTAGCTCCTAGACAACGTTGCAGTATTTCGTTTTTTTCGTTATTTCTTACATAATTTGCTCAGAACGTTTATTGTATTACCTACAACCGGAAATAACCTTTGGATATTAGATCAGCGGTCACTCACCAGAAATTAGACTTTCCTGACCTGGATCCTTTGTTTGAACTTAGACCGATCTATTCCGGGGACTGCACTAAAACGCAGACGCTGAAAAAGAGGTCAGACTCCGGCAGCGTGCATACCATCCACCACTTAAGAGTATATTATTTGGTAAATTCAGGGCGAGTACCTCCTTCAAGAGAGACATCAGGGACTGTAACATACTCCCTTTTTACGGAATCATGGCCGTCGCCGGACATATTGTCCCCGTCCATTTAGCCAGCGGGGTTCTCCGTCCATTTCGCGGAAAGGAAGAAACAACTCTGTGAAAAAGCAGCAGAGTTTATGATTAACAACTCCTGGTGTGATTGTGGTAACGTACAGAAACTCAGATCTGGAATACCTCACCATCAAATGGCGACCGCATTACCTCCCAAGAGACTGTTCTTCAGTCATCGTCACTGCCGTGTACAGTGCATTCGGGCCCCTTGACGTTTTCCACATTTTGTTACGTTAAATTGTTGGCATCAATCTAAACACAATACCCCATAATGACAAAGCAAAGAGGTTTTAGCGAATGTTTGAAAAAAATAAAAACAGACATTTTACAAAAGTATTTAGACCCTTTTACTTAACTTTGTTGGAACACTTTTGGCAGCGATTGCAGCATTGAGTCTTGGGTATGACGCTACAAGCTTGGCACACCTGTATTTGGGGAGTTTATCCTATTTTCTGCAGATCCTCTCAAGCTCTGACATGGTTGGATGGGGAAGGTTGGTCTCCAGAGATGTTTGATCAGGTTCAAGTATTGTATTTATTATGGATCCCCATTAGCTGCTGCCAAAGCAGCTCTTCCTGGGGTCTTCTTGGGGTCCAGCTAAATTAAGGCAGTTTATACAATTTTAAAAACATGATAATACATTCACAGATTTCACAACACACTATGTGCCCTCAGGCCCCTACTCCACCACTACCACCTATCTACAGTACTAAATCTGTGTGTGTATCTTTGCCAATGTTTGTGTTGCTTCACAGTCCCTGCTGTTCCATAAGGTGTTTTTTTTTATCTGTTTTTAAATCAAATTTTACAGTTGCTTGTTGGAATAGAGTTCCATGTAGTACTTTGTGCCTCCCATAGTCTTTTCTGGACTTGGGGACTGTGAAGCGACCTCTTGTGGCATGTCTTGTGGGGTATGCATGGGTGTCCGAGCTGTGTGCCAGTAGTTTAGACAGACAGCTCGGTGCATTCAACATGTCAATACCTCTCATAAATAAAAGTGGTCCAGATGCGACAAAACTAGGGCCTGTAGGACCTGCGTTGTTGATAGTGTTGTTAAGGCAGAGCATCGCTTTATTATAGACCGACTTCTCCCCATCTTGGCTACTACTACATCAATATGTTTTGACCATGACAGTTTACAATCTAGGGTTACTCCAAGCAGTTTAGTCTGGGCTCTGGCTGGGAAATTCAAGGATATTCAGAGACTTGTCCCAAAGCCACTCCTGTGTTGTCTTGGCTGTGTTCTTAGGGTTGTTGTCCTGTTGGAAGGTGAACTTTGCCCCAGTCTGAGGTCCTGAGCGTTCTGGATCATGTTTTCATCAAGGATCTCTCTGTACTTTGCTCCGTTCATCTTTCCTTCAATCCTGACTAGTCTACCAGTCCCTGCCGCTGAAAAACATCCTCCCAGCATGATGCTCCCACCACCGTGCTTCACTGTGACACTTGGCATTCAGGCCAAAGAGGTCAATCTTGGTTTAATCAGACCAGAGAATCTTGTTGCTCATGGTCTGAGAGTCCTTTAGGTTTCTTTTTCTCAAGAGTGGCTTCCATCTGGCCACTCTACCATGAAGGCCTGATTTGGTGGTGTGCTGCAGAGATGGGATAACCTTACAAAAGGACAACCATCTCCACAGAAGAACTCGAGAGCCCTGTCAAAGTGACCAAGGCCCTTCTCCCCCGATTTCTCAGTTTGGCCAGGCGGCCATCTCTAGGAAGAGTTTTGATGGAGGCCTCTGTCCTTTGGGACCTTCAATGCCGCAGACATTTTTTTTTGGTACCCTTCCCCAGATCTGTGCCTCCACACAATCCTGTCTCGGAGCTCTACAAACAATTCCTTCGACCTCATGGCTTGGTTTTTGCTCTGACATGCACTGCCAACTGTGGACCTTATATAGATGTGTGTGCCTTTCCAAATGATGTCCAATCAATTGAATTTACCACAGGTGGACTCCAAACAAGTTGTAGAAACATCTCAAGGATGATCAATGGAAACAGGATGCACCTGAGCTCAGCTTCGAGTCTCAAAGCAAAGGGTCTGAATACTTATGTAAATAAGGCATTTCTGTTTTACATTTTTAATCAATGTGCGAACATTTTAAACCTAGTTTTCACTTTGTCATTATGGGGTATTGTGTATAGATTGCTGAGGATTTGTTTATTTTTAATCCATTTTAGAATAAGGCTGTAACGTAATAACATTTGGAAAAAGTCAAGGCGTCTGAATACTTTCCAAAGGCACTGTATATTATGACACCTCTATGGAAAGATGACTGTCACGAAGACAGTGTTCTCCATTTTGCGCTACGACCCCCACAAGCATCGCAGGCCTCGTCTGAAGTCTGTACTGCAGATATGCCAACGTCCGATCAGTTTGGGCTACACACTAATTTAACACCTCTATGGAAAGGTGAGTCTCACAGACTCACATACATGTTGGTTGTTTTGCTCTAGGACGAACACAAGACTCGTCTGAAGGTACCCCGATACAAGTTGAAAACATTTATTGAAGTATAAATTGAAGTAGTTCAGTGCCTAAAATAAGGGGTTAAATAGGTGTTAAAAAAAATCTAGAATGGTTTCCTCAACTTTCTTATCTCTCAGATACTGTATAGGACAGTCCCAAAGGAATATCTGTTGTTCCATGTGGTGAATGTTATTCAATACGTTTTATGGGCTAATGGCATTAGCCTTATGCAGTCTTAAAATTAAAATCTAATAGATAAAAAGTATCCTTGATATGACCATCTTAAAAACAATCCTTATGTTATCTTAGTAATGTTGAGAGCAAAAACCTGAAAATGGAAAAAGCTAAACTTAATAGGGCAAAAAATGTAACTGATTTTATAGTGCCCTGTGCGTATCGACCTGGTTGCAGTGACATGCATGCAGCCACGTGTGTGTGTGTGTGTGTGTGTGTGTGTGTGTGTGTGTGTGTGTGACTGGCTCAGTGGCCTCTCTTAGTTTATATTTTTTTACTTTTACCTGTTTTTCGTGGTATCCAATTGGTAGTTAGTCTTGTCTCATCGCTGCAACTCCCGTACGGACTTGGGAGAGGCGAAGGTCGAGAGCCGTGCGTCCTCCAAAACACAACCCAACCAAGCCGCACTGCTTCCTGAATGACACAATGCCCACTTAACCCGTATTGATGTGCACTGCGCCCAGTCCGCCACAGGAGTCGCTAGTGCGTGATGGGAAAAGGACGGCCCTGACGGCCAAACTCTCCCCTAACCCGGACGACGCTGGGCCAATTGTGTGCCGCCCCATGGGTCTCCCAGTCGCGGCCAGCCATGGATTCGAACCCAGAATCTCTAGTGGCACAGCTAGCACTGTGATGCGGGGACTTAGATCTCTGACCTGCTTTGATTTAGGGGTTGTTCTTTTTTGTCTGACAAAATGAGTTCTAAGTTCACCTAGGCTACATGTTAACATCACTGTTACGAACTGTTCAGGAATGGCTCTTAATGAAAACTGACAACGTCAAAAACTGGATGACTAATGTTGACGCTATTCACTCTGGCTTTAAGACTATAGAAGAGAGAGCAACGCTACAGTGTGTTTCTCTGCATCCCACAGTGCTCAGCGCAGTGAGCACACTGACCCACTTTGGGTCTTACCAAGATGCTGCAGTCTGCACAGTTTAGAAATGCATGAGGCTGTCTGGCGCACACACAAACACATGCACCAGCACACACACAGCGCTGCTTTAGATGCACGTTTCTATAACTAGGCATATCTGTCTGCAGAAATTACAGTTTATTAGATGTATATAATGTAGTGTGATCTGTGGGATTTAGCATAGCGTGTGTCTTTGTGTGTGAAAAGTGACACAAGGGTGTCCGACCCAGTCCTGCACTGCTGGGTGGCTAATGGCTAGAACATGCACACATGACCTCACTGTCACATGCCTGTTTTTTTAACCTGGATGCAGCAGCTTTTGATCCTGACCCTGATCACACAGACGCACACGGCCAAGCCTGTAGTCTCTAACAAGGGACAGCTAACTGTCACACCAACAACATACTAATCCTATTTGTCTGTGGACACTCGTGGCTCTCATAATCACTGAGACAGAAAAACTGGTTCTCAATATAGATGTGTTTGTTGGAGATGAGATTATAGCACAGCTCACATGGGTCAGTGACTGTGGCCTGAATAAATCTGTTTCTAGAGGAATGAGTGTGATGGCCTGTCTGTAGAATGCTTCTGCTCTGTCCTCATATCAGTGTTTTTGCAGTCAGTCAGTCAGTCAGTGGCTGTGCTGTCTCTCTTAGTGCGTGGGTGTGGGGCATCCATCATCCTTACTCACAGCCAAGTGAATGCTCACTCACTCACCAGGGTTTAGTTTAGCTGGTAATTGGCAGGGTTTGGCAAAATAAATTAAAGTGCTGATAAATACAATTTTCGCCCGCCTAATTGGGGTGGCAGGTAGCCTAGTGGTTAGAGCGTTGGGACAATAACCGAAAGGTTGCTAGATCGAATCCCCGAGCTGACGAGGTAAAAAATCTGGCGTTCTACCCCTGAACAAGGAAGTTAACCCACTGTTCCTAGGCCGTCATTGTAAATAAGAATGTGTTAACTGACTTAGTTAAATAAAATAAAACAAATTGACCGGGAGATGTAAAGTTCAGTCCATGTAAATACATTTGACCACCATGCTCATCGATTGACCTATTGGTTCATTTGCAAGACTTAGTGGAATTAAATTGCGGCTTGTGCATTTTCATTAGTCGTCATGTATCTTGTCACACACGGACAGCACACAGAGACAATTTCAATGGAAAATCCCTTGTCAGACAGCGCTGGAGCTCCTCAGCTGATTGCTGCTGGTGTGAAACATCTGCTTTTATAAGCCCAGACATTGCGTAACAATTCTAAATGCAATCGCCTGTTAACCTTAGAGTGATGCCCCACGGAAATCAAATTGGCATAATACAAAAATCCACATAGAAAACTGTCAGTTTAAACTAGATATCTTTTTGTTGTTGTTGCATTGGGTGTGTCTCAATCAAGCACATCTGCTGATGTCGCACTTCCGCGGTGAAGGGTGACAGCGTCCGAACGGCTTCAGACTCGTCTGAAGTAGAGGTCAACCGTTTATGGTTTTTCAACGCCGATACCGATTTATTGGAGGACCAAAAAAAGCTGATACCGATTAATCGGACGATTTTTATATATTATATTTGTAATAATGACAATTACAACAATACTGAATGAACACTTATTTTAACTTAATATAATACAGAAATAAAATCAATTTAGTCTCAAATAATTAAACATGTTCAATTTGGTTTAAATAATGCAAAAACAGTGTTGAAGGAAGTCAAAGTGCATGTGCCATGTAAAAAAGCAAAAGTTTAAGTTACTTGCTCAGAACATGAGAACATGAAAGCTGGTGTTTCCTTTTTAAAATGAGTCTTTAATATTCCCAGTTAAGGAGTTTTAGGTTGTAGTTATTATAGGACTATTTCTCTCTATAGCATTTGTATTTCATAGACCTGTGACTATTGGATGTTCTTATAGGCACTATAGTATTGCCAGCCTAATCTTTAGAGTTGATAGGCTTGAAGTCATAAACAGCGTTGTGCTTCAAGCATTGCGAAAAGCTGCTGGCAAACGGAGGAAAGTGCGGTTTGAATGAATGCTTATGAGCCTGCTGCTGCCTACCACCGCTCAGTCAGACTGCTCTATCAAATATCAAATCATAGACTTAATTATAATATAATAAACACACAGAAATACAAGCCTTAGGTCAGTAATATGGTTAAATCCGGGAAACTATCATTTTTGAAAACAAAATTTATTCTTTCAGTGAAATACAGAACCCTTCTGTATTTTATCGAACGGGTGGCAACCCTAAGTCTGAATACTGCTGTTACATTGCACAACCTTCAATGTTATGTCATAATTATGTACAATTCTGGCAAATTAATTATGGTCTTTGTGGGGAAGAAATGGTCTTCACACAGTTCGTAACGAGCCAGGCGACCCAAACTGCTGCATATACACTGACTCTGCTTACACTGAACATAAGAGAAGTGACACAATTTCAGGCACTGCATTGATTATATGCAACGCAGGACAAGCTAGTTAAACTAGTAATATCATCAACCATGTGTAGTTAACTAGTGATTATGCTAAGGTTGATAGTTTTTTATAAGATACGTTTAATGCTAGCTAGCAACTTACCATGGCTCCTTGCTGCCTGCACTCCCGTAACAGGTGATCAGCCTGCCACGCAGTCTCCTCGTGGATTGCAATGTAAACGGCCATAATCGCCGTCAAGAAAGTCAGATCACCGATTATGAAAACTTGAAATCGGCCCTAATTAATCGGCCATGCTGATTTAATCAGTCGACCACTAGTCTGAAGTACAGCCAATCTGCCAACTTCTGTCTGTAGCGTCCGAACAGTTTGGGCTACATGTTGATATGACCCCTCTGTGGAAAGGTGAGACTCGAACACGCACATGTGTTTTGCTCTAGAATCCCTCACAAGACTCTTCTGAAGTTCCCCTCCGGACCAGTTGAAAACATGAATGGAAATGTATAGTATTTTATTATTTACCCTTTTTATTTAACTAGTCAAGTCGGTTAAGAACAAATTCTTATTTACAATGACTGCCTACCCCAGACGATGGTGGGCCAATTGTGCGCCGCCATATGGGACTCCCAATCACGACGGTTGTGATACAGCCTGGAATCGAACCAGGGTCTGTAGTGACGCCTCTAGCACAGAGATGCAGTGCCTTAGACTGCTGTGCCACTCGGGAGCCCCATATATGGAGACCCCCGGCTTACACAGGGCTTAAACTGTAGAGGGTTAAAAACAGTTTTGATGGCCACGGCTTAAAGGATACTATTTGGAGCTTCTTGTGAAGAGTGGATCTGTTGAATGACAAGTTGATAACAGGAGAGGGGGTGAGAAGATGGAGAGGGGGCGAAGAATGGGGATTTATAGAGTGCTGCTAGGCTTAGTTTCTTGAGTAAGATTTTATATTTTCCAGAGAATATACCAATTTTCCGCTACATATCCGTCGCCAAACCCACTGGCACCAGGTCATCTATAAGTCTATGCTAGGTAAAGCTCTGCCTTATCTCAGCTCACTGGTCACGATAACAACACCCACCTGTAGCACGTGCTCCAGCAGTTATATCTCACTGGTCATTCCAAAGCCAACACCTTTCGCCGCCTTTCCTTCCAGTTCCCTGACAATGACTGGAACGAATTGCAAAAATTGCTGAAGCTGGAGACTTATATCTCGCTCACTAACTTTAAACATCAGTTATCTGAGCAGCTAACCGATCGCTGCAGCTGTACATAGTCCATCTGTAAATAGCCCACCCAAACTACCTCATCCCCATACTGTTTTTATTTACTTTTCTGCTCTTTTGCACACCAGTATCTACTTGCACATCATCATCTGCTAAATTGTAATTACTTTGCTACTATGGCCTATTTATTGCTTACCTCCTCACGCCATTTGCACACACTGTATATAGACTTATTTTTGTTTTCTTTTGTGTTATTGACTGTACGCTTGTTTATTCCATGTGTAACTCTGTGTTGTTTGTGTCGCACTGCTTTGCTTTATCTTGGCCAGGTCGCAGTTGTAAATGAGAACTTGTTCTCAACGAGCCTACCTGGTTAAATAAAGGTGATTTAAAAAAATGTTTTTTATAAAAATAGATAACAGGGATCACCCAAAAGAATGTAAGAGGGGCGCTGTGCCACCTTGTGGACTGGCTGCACCACTATGAAAAATAATTCTAGATCGCAGTTCGACAGAAAAACAATTTCATAAAACGTTCTTGTTCATTTTGAGTTCATTAAAATACACCCGGTAATTGCATCATTTTTCGACATGAAATGGTCTTGTGTAGCTCATTTGGGAGAGCATGGCTCTTGCAAGGCCAGGTTTTGTGTTTGATTCCCACGGGGGACCAGTATGAAAATGTATGCACTCACTTCTGTAAGTCACTCTGGATAAGAACGTCTGCTAAATGACTCCAATGTAGAATGTAAAAACAGACTTGGTCAGAAACAGATGAACTATAATTGTAAATAGGTCTAACTGTAATTGTAGCTGACTGATTCTCAAGACCCAGCCAAACAAATGTAGAATACAATTCTACACACAAACTAAGGCTATAAGTTATGTAAAATTACCTGTTAGGCCTACTTTATAGCAAACAAACAAAATAATTTGCATAGGCTGTACCTGTTGAACTTTGATTTGTTTCTGCTGAAGTGGGCTCTCAGAAAGCACTTCTTCTGCTACGTGCCCCAACATGAGCCTTAATCTGTCTCTCCTCTCCTGTACCTCTACTCCTCCTTTCAGGAACTCTGGTTCATCCCCGGCTTGCTAAGAGGCAGGAACATCAGCTGATCCACACATTCCCAAATTCACAGCGCGTTATCACACCATCACCTGTTGACAGACAGTGAGGGATGTCACTAGACAGACAAACAGGCATCCGGGAGGGTGGGGGGTGATGTTCCTCGGCGCATTGAGCTGCTGTGTTGTTCATGTGGATCTACTTATCAGGAGCTGGGTTTGTGATTGGGACCTGTTTGTGACGTGTATGCGATGTCAGGGTTTTTACTCAACAGGGTGCATTCTCTCTTCATTCCCTGAGTGATGGTCTCTCTTTTGGTGAGGGGCTGGGGAGGTGTTTATTCCAACTAGGTATGGACTGTTAGGTCCTCATCAAGTCTATGGGAATGTTGTGGCTTTCGTTATGAGCACTTTTACAGCCATTCACACACCTTGTGTCATTTGGCCTGGGCAGTGAACTTATTGACCTCTGCTCTGGGGTCAGGGTAGAAACTCTGGGCAGCTGTTGGTCTCAACCACAGATCTGTGTTCAGATTACCTAACCCCAGTTGTAACCGGACACAGCAGGAGGATGTTAGAGCATTGGGCTAGTAACCGAAAAGTCGCTGATTTTAATACCCAAGCCGACAAGATCTGCCCTTGAGCAAGGCATTTAACCCTCATTTGCTCCAGGGGTGCCGTAATATTATAGCTTACCCTGTTTTTTACATATCTGATCCTTAACTAGGATCTCTGTTGGACAGGCAGGCAGGCAACTGTAGACTTGTGTGGGTATGGAGAGCCGTCTGGTGGCTGCTGTTTGTCAGGTGCCTCAGTAATGTGGTGAAGCGATGGAAAAATGAAGGTTGAGTTCAGTAGGCTGCACGAAACTAAATGAAACTGATAGGCCTACTACGTACTGAACACAGCCATTTAGAGAGAACTGTTTGAAATGTAGAAGGCACCGCCAGAACTTGTCCGTTTCAGTTTGATTGATCATTCTTTTCTTCAGTTCCATTAGAAAATGTGTTCCCCTGTTTGTGCTTCCCTGAAGGTGATGTGGTGTGACGCTTGTTTGTAACTGTTGCTCCACAAGCCTTGAACAAGAGAAACCACATTTAGCTTGAGGAGACCGAGCTTTTTAACTGCCGCACACAGGTAGTGTTTTAGCAGTGTTACAGGCCTAGCCTCTCTGTATGGTGTGTGTGTGTGTGTGTGGGCTCTGTCTGTGTGAAATGGGAGTTGTCCTGTAGGTATGTTTAGGTTACTCCAGCCAAACATTCTCTCCCCTGACTTACTGCATTGACTGAGCTCATCATTGGAACTAACTTTCAAGATTGGATATGTTCTCTGCTACTTCTATTGTTTTTAAATAGTTAGGACGAAACACTGCAGGACTTTTTATTGACCTGTATAAGGCCTTCCACACTGTCACTCATTACATATTCAGAGATTTTCAACAATTGGCCTGAAGCAGGCTGTGCGTCACTGCTTTGTCAATTATTTAAAGAACACAATGTGTATTTACTGATTGTGTTAAATAAATAAAAAATTCTGAACATAACAAAGGGTTTCCCACGTAAAAATGTATCAAATGATTTCTGCATACATACTTTGGATGGTGCCATCATTGATTGTGTTCCCACGTATAAATATCTGGGCATCTGGATTGACGATAGGCTTTCATTCAACATAGACTATGGCAATACCTCACTTTTTGATTAGTTAAGAAGTAAAAAATGTAAATTGGCAAATTTTATACAGACCCTGGTTCAATTCCAGGCTGTATCACAACTGGCCGTGTTTGGGAGTCCCATAGGGCGGCGCGCAATTGGCCCAGCGTCGTTAGGGTTTGGCTGGGGTAGGCCGTCATTTGTGAATAAGAATGTGTTCTTAACCGACTTGCCTAGTTAAAGGTTAAATAAATACATTTAAAATGTCCGAAAATGAATAATTCAGTCGACATTCATTCTGATTTTAGACTATGGCAATATCAATTATGATTGCTGCTGCCACTGTATTGAAGTCCCTGGACGCTGAATATCATAGTGTATAACGCTTCATTACGTTCGATAGGTTCAGCTCTATACTCTGTATGAGAAGGTATGCTGGCCTTCTTTGAAGTCTCCCAAATCTATGCATTGCGGTCTTTTTGTCGATTTAAAGCACTCTTGTGTAAACTACCACCCTACATCACTTTTCTGGTAACCTACAGAAATAGAAGCATCGGACATGATCTCAGGAATGTTTAACTCTAGAGGTCCCTTCGATCTCGACATATTTAGGTCAATCTACCTTTAGCGATTTTGCATCTTGCAAAATGGAATGTCTACGGAGTTCACTGAAATTGAATGATTTGCTGCCAACTCACCTGGTTAAGTAAAATATACAAATACATAGTGTATACGATTACATAATATTATACATGTATCATTGTCTATTTGTGTATGGTGAATTTGTCTATTTGTGTGTGGGTGTTCATGGATTTATTCTGTGCTCATCATATGAATCTAACATGCGCTCTCTCCTCTCCCCTCAAGATTGCAGTGTGAGGAGGACACAGAGAAACACACCCACTCTCTGAGCCGTAAAGAAGAGGTAGCCATACCTCAGCTCTCAAGCACTATGCCCATCTGACACACAACTAGTAAGTACAAGGTGTGTCTGTGTGTTGTAAACTACAGTAGAAGCTCTAATCAGGCTTAGCCCCATGCGGAATCTGAGCCACGTTAACCTTATGTGTTGCTGTGGCAGACAAACGACTGCTCTGTTCTACTCTGGTTGTACGGTAGCCACTTAGACAGGGGACATAATGACAGGCCAACACACAGTGGGAGACAGAGGGTGGAATTGATGACTAGACTGACATAAGGACAGCTATACCAGTGGAATGTCTGTGTGGTAAAAGTCTGTGGAAGGCAGCCCTTTGTTACTGTACTTCGGCTTGGATGCACGCGCACACACAAAGTCCAGCAAGCCACACAAAGGCCAGTGCTGTCTGTCTGTCTGGCACACAGGGTCTCTCTATGCTGTATGTCAGTGATCTGAACAGCTCCTTATTCCTCATTAGGTTCACTGTCGTGTGTGTGTGGAGGATTTAATGAGAGAAGGGAAGGACACTAGGAATGTTATCAGACAGCTGGCGATATTAAACATGACACATTTGTTTCTGTACTGTAAGTGGGTCGTTCCACCAATACAGTGCCTTTTTGAGAAGTGTAACTTGGTAAAAGATGAAGGAAGCTTGATTTTAACATTCTGTCATACATGTTCAACTTAATAAAAAAACATGTTTTTCCATCTCAAGGTTAAATAAAAAGTAACAGGGTTGACTGTAACGGTTGACTGTAACAGGGTTGACATTTTCATCTTAAATCAGCCATAAATCCCCTTGTAACAGGGAGTGGCAATTGAATGCAAGCTTCACAAAAAAATATGTCTAAAACAATTGAAATAAAATTGAGTTCTTCATGTCAGTAAAAAAAAAAGGAAAACAGACAAACGATAACAAATAATTAAAGAGTAAAAACTGCTTGTTTGAATCCCCTGTATGTTGTGAGTAGAAGATTGTAACGGGCTGGTGAAAAGATATTATCACAAATCTCTCAATTCTATATGTACTTCGATTCTGCAATAATTGTTTTGTTGCAATTTGATGTTCCAAACATATGTCTTACTATAAGTCTGCTGCTGAGAGATGAGACAGCATAAGAAAATGAATTTTTATCAGTCAGGGAAATAAAAGTCCTGAAACATGTTGGCTCACTATTTTAAAAAGATCAAGGTATTGGATGAAAAATACCAGAGTTTTGGCGCAGGTACGTCCCATTAACACTACCTACAATTTTATTTTATAAATCGATATTTGGAGTCTAATATCGCCTAATAATATTATCGCAATATGTAACTATTGATTTAAAATAACATTTTTATAACCCCATCGCTAATATCTATGGGTAACAGGGTTGACGTGCTATGCTCGACCCGCTCAGTTTTTCACAACATAAAGATTCTGGGTTCGAGTCCAGGCTCTGTCGCAGCCGGCCGCGACCAGGAGACCCGTGGGCCGGCACACAATTGGCCAAGCGTCGTCCGGGTTAGGGGAGGGTTTGGCCGGCAGGGATGTCCTTGTCCCATCGCGCACTAGCCACTCCTGTGGCGGGCCGGGAACAGTGCCCGCTGTCATGGTCGTCAGGTGCACTGCGTTTCCTCCGACACATTGGTGCGGCATTAGTGGGCATTGTGTCAAGAAGCAGTGTGGCTTGGTTGTGTTGTGTTACCTAGGACGCACGGTTCTCGGCCTTCGCCTCTCCCGAGTCCTTACGGGAATTTCAACGATGAGACAAGACTGTAACTACCAATTGGATACCATGAAATTGGGAAGAAAAAGGGGTAAAAAAAAAGTGTTCCATCACACCACCAGAAAATGGCCAAAAAGAGTAGAACCAGATCACCTGCTTTTACACTGATTTGACGTTCAATGTTTCTTTTGAAAATAATATTTAAAGAGATCGTTTCACCAATTAAACGAGAGTTCAGTTCATGTAACATAATCTTAAAATGAGGGACAGATATAAATTAATTACATTAAATAAATAATAATCTTCAGAAATTACTTTGTCAAAGTAACAAAATAACGAGGGCTTTACAATGATTGTGAAACATGGATACATTTTGGGATTACGTGGGTTAAAATCTTCCTAGAAGTGACACAGGTTTGATGGAGGTACACGTCAAAATGCTGAATTTTAGAACTTTTGCAAGCAGTTATTCATATAAAAAATAAGATTTATTTAATTTGAAATGTAGGCACTTCATTTAATATAACAGGCTTTTAAAATGCAATATTAATGCACAATTTCTACTTAAAATATCAAAGGGACGCAAAATGCGCTATTTTCACCGATTGACCCAGGTATATGTACAGTGGGGCAAAAAAGTATTTAGTCAGCCACCAATTGTGCAAGTTCTCTCACTTAAAAAGATGAGAGAGGCCTGTCATTTTCATCATAGGTACACTTCAACTATGACAGACAAAATGAGGGAAAACAAATCCAGAAAATCACATTGTAGGATTTTTAATGAATTTCTTTGCAAATTATGGTGGAAAATAAGTATTTGGTCACATACAAACAAGCAAGATTTCTGGCTCTCACAGACCTGTAACTTCTTCTTTGTCCTCCACCTGTCCTCCACTCGTTACCTGTATTAATGGCACCTGTTTGAACTTGTTATCAGTATAAAAGACACCTGTCCACAACCTCAAACAGTCACACTCCAAACTCCACTATGGGCAAGACCAAAGAGCTGTCAAAGGACACCAGAAACAAAATTGTAGACCTGCACCAGGTTGGGAAGACTGAATCTGCAATAGGTAAGCAGCTTGGTTTGAAGAAATCAACTGTGGGAGCAATTATTAGGAAATGGAAGACATACAAGACCACTGATAATCTTCCTCGATCTGGGGCTCCACACAAGATCTCACCCCGTGGGGTCAAAATGATCACAAGAACGGTGAGCAAAAATCCCAGAACCACACGGGGGGACCTAGTGAATGACCTGCAGAGAGCTGGGACCAAAGTAACAAAGCCTACCATCAATAACACACTACGCCGCCAGGGACTCAAATCCTGCAGTGCCAGACGTGTCCCCCTGCTTAAGCCAGTACATGTTCAGGCCCGTCTGAAGTTTGCTAGAGAGCATTTGGATGATCCAGATGAGGATTTGGAGAATGTCATATGGTCAGATGAAACCAAAATATAACTTTTTGGTAAAAACTCAACTCGTTGTGTTTGGAGGACAAAGAATGCTGAGTTGCATCCAAAGAACACCATACCTACTGTGAAGCATGGGGGTGGAAACATCATGCTTTGGGGCTGTTTGTCTGCAAAGGAACCAGGACGACTGATCCGTGTAAAGGAAAGAATGGGGCCATGTATTGTGAGATTTTGAGTGAAAACCTCCTTCCATCAGCAAGGGCATTGAAGATGAAACGTGGCTGGGTCTTTCAGCATGACAATGATCCCAAACACACCGCCCGGGCAACGAAGGAGTGGCTTCGTAAGAAGCATTTCAAGGTCCTGGAGTGGCCTAGCCAGTCTCCAGATCTCAACCCCATAGAAAATCTTTGGAGGGAGTTGAAAGTCCGTGTTGCCCAGCGACAGCCCCAAAACATCACTGCTCTAGAGGAGATCTGCATGGAGGAATGGGCCAAAATACCAGCAACAGTGTGTGAAAACCTTGTGAAGACTTACAGAAAACGTTTGACCTCTGTCATTGCCAACAAAGGGTATATAACAAAGTATTGAGAAACTTTTGTTATTGACCAAATACTTATTTTCCACCATAATTTGCAAATAAATAAATAAAAAATCCTACAATGTGATTTTCTGGATTTCTTTTTCTCATTTCGTCTGTCATAGTTGAAGTGTACCTATGATGAAAATTACAGGCCTCATCTTTTTAAGTTGGAGAACTTGCACAATTGGTGGCTGACTAAATACTTTTTTGCCCCACTGAATGCAGCCATACAATTATGGAGACGGCTGTAGGTTGTTGATTGGCAGCATTAAGCCTATAAGTGTGTAGTACAAGCTGTTCCAAGATAGATAGGGCTCATACTAACTTCTCCCAATCCACTCTTCTTCAGATCTCTGGCTAATGCCTACCCTAAGCTCTTTCAGCTGTCTCCTACCTACTTCAGAGACAGAATCTCTTCTCGCTTGCTCTCACGCGCTCTCATTCTCTCATATGCGTACATACATACATATTTAGACCGTCCCCTTGACTTTTCCACATTTTGTTACTTTACTGCCTTATTCAAAACAAAAGAAAATGCAATCTACACACTACCCCAAATTGAAAAAGTAAAAAAAAAAATATTGTTGAAATTGTATCAAATTCATAAAATATAAACACATTTACGTAAGTATTTATACCCTTTGCTATGAGACTCAAAATTGAGCTCAGGTGCATCCTGCTTCTATTGATCATCCTTGATGTTTCTACAACTTCATTGGCGTCCACCTGTGGTAAATTCAATTGATTTGGACATGATTTGGAAAGGCACACACCTGTCTATATAAGGTCCCACAGTGCATGTCAGAGCAAAAACAAAGCCATGAGGTCGAAGGAATTGTCCGTAGAGCTCCGAGACAGGATTGTGTCGAGATACAGATCTGGGGAAGGGGACCACATTTTGTTTGCAGCATTAAAGGTCCCCAAGAACACAGTGGCCTCCATTCTTAAATGGAAGAAGTTTGGAACCACCAAGACTCTTCATAGAGCTCTCCGCCCGGCCAAACAGCAATCTGTGGAGAAGTGACGAAGAACCCGATGGTCACTCTGAAAGAGCTCCAGAGTTCCTCTGTGGAGATTGGAGAACCTTCCAGAAGGACAACCATCTCTGCAGCACTCCACCAATCAGGCCTTTATGGTAGAGTGGCCAGACGGAAGCCGCTCCTCAGTAAAAGGCACATGACAGCCCGCTTGGAGTCTCTGGTCTGATGAAAATAAGATTGAACTCTTTGGCCTGAATGCCAAGTGTCACGTCTGGAGGAAACCTGGCACCATCCCTACGGTGAAGCATGGTGGTGGCAGCATCATGCTGTGGGGATGTTTTTCAGTGGCAGGGACTGGGAGACTAGTCTGGATCGAGGGAAGATGTACAGAGAGATCCTTGATGAAAACCTGCTCCAGAGCACTGAGGACCTCCGACTAGGCTGAAGGTTCACCTTCCAACAGGACAGCGACCCTAAGCACACAGCCAAGACAACCCAGGAGTGGTTTCGGGACAAGTCTCTGAATGTCCTTGAGTGGCCCAGCCAGAGCCTGGACTTCAACCTGATCGAACATCTCTGGAGAGACCTGAAAATAGCTGTGCAGCAACGCTCCCCATCCAACCTGACAGAGCTTGAAAGGATCTGCAGAGAGGAATGGGAGATACTCTCCAAATACAGGTGTGCCAAACTTGTAGTGTCATACCTAAGAAGACTCGAGGCTGTAATTGCTGCCAATGGTGCTTCAACAAAGTACTGAGTAAAGGGTCTGTATGCTTATGTAAATGTGATATTTCAGTTTTTTATTTTGTATAAAAGTTTTATGAAAACCCTTTTGAATTGAATCATTTTAGAATAAGTCACAATGTGGAAAAGGTCAAGGGGTCTGAATACTTTCTGAATGCACTGTGTGTGCTTGTGCATGCGCGCATGCGTGTGTGTATACACACAATTGCAGTTAAAAGTTTGGACACACCGACTCATTTTTACTATTTTCTATATTGTAGAATAATACTGAAGACATCAAAACTATGAGATAACACATATGGAATCATGTAGTACCCCCAAAAAGTGTTAGAAGAATCTCAAACATATTTTCATTTTTTTAAGTAGCCACTCTTTGCCTTGACTGCTTTGCACTCTCTTGGCATTCTCTCAACCAGCTTCACCTGGAAAGCTTTTCCAACAGTCTTGAAGGAGTTCCCACATATGCTGAGCACTTGTTGGCTGCTTTTCCTTCACTTCACTCAACTCATCTCAAATCATCTCAATTGGGTTGAGGTCGGGTGATTTTGGAGGACAGGTCATCTGATGCAGCACTCCATCTCTCTCCTTGGTCAAATAGCCCTTACGCAGCCTGGAGGTGTGTTTTGGGTCATTGTCCTGTTGAAAAACGAATGATAGTCCCACTAAGCGCAAACCAGATGGGATGGTGTAACGCTGCAGAATGCAGTGGTAGCCATGCTGCTTAAGTGTGCCTTGAATTCTAAATAAATTACGGACAGTGTCACCAGCAAAGCACCATCACACCACCTCTTATGTGCTTCATGTTGGGAACCTCACATGTGGAGATCATTCGTTCATCTACTCTGCGTCTCACAAAGACACGGTGGTTGGAACCAGAAATCTACAATTTGGACTCATCTGAGCAAAGGACAGATTTCCACCGGTCTAATGTCTGTTGCTCGTGTTTCTTGGCCCATGCAAGTCTCCTCTTACTGGTGTCCTTTAGTAGTGGTTTCTTTGCTGCATTTTAACCCATGAAGGCCTGATTGACGCAGTCTCCTCTGAACAGTTGATGTTGATGTGTCTGTTACTTGAACTCGGAAGCATTTATTTGTGCTACAATTTGAGGCTGGTAACTCTAATGAACTTATCCTCTGCATCAGAGGCATCTCTGGATCTTCCTTTCCTGTGGCTGTCCTTATGAGAGCCAGTTTCATCATAGCGCTTGCTGGTTTTTGCAACTGCACTTGAAGAAATGTTAAAAGTTCTTAATTTTCCGCATTGACTGACCTTCATGTCTTAAAGTAATGATGGACTCTTTGCTTATTTGATCTGTTATTGCCATAATATGGACTTAGCTTTATTTGGTAAAAGATCATCTTCTGTATACCCACCCCTACCTTGTCACAACACAACTGATTGGCTCAAACGCATTAAGGAGGAAATTACTTCCACAAATTCACTTTTAACAAGGCACATCTGTTAATTGAAATGCATTCCAAGTGACTTCCTCACTAAGCTGGTTGAGAGAATGCCAAGAGTGTGCAACGCTGTCAAGGCAAATGGTTACTTTGACTTTAACTTTTTTGGGGGGTTACTACATGATGCCATGTGTTATTTCATATTTGATGTCTTCACTATTATTCTACAATGTAGAAAATAAAAATGTGCCAACTTTTTACTGGTACTGTGTATATACAGTGCTGCTTGAAGTATGTGAACCCTACAGGGCTGGTCATTTTTCTGCTATAAAATATTAAAATAAACATTCAAAATCCTTATCTAAATTCGTAATAATGACTTTCCAAGTAAATGACAGAAACAAAAAAAGTATATTTTTGTTTATTTAACGAAAGTGATTTATTTAACAAACTTAGATTTGATATGTGCAAAATGATTTGAACCCCTTAAGTCAATCACTTGTGGCACCTCCATTTGCAGCGATAACTTTGAGTAAACGTCTCCTATAGCCAGTAATCAGTCTCTGACATCTGTTTTGAGGTATTTTTTTCCCACTCCTCCTTACAGAACTCAGCCAATTGAGTGAGGTTTGAGGGGTGTCTGGCATGAACTGCCCGCTTCAGGTCCTGCCACAGCATCTCTATTGGATTTAGGCCAGGACATTGACTTGGCCAATCCAAAACACAAATCTTCTTTCTCCTGAGACATTCTTTGATAGATTTGCTTGATTTCTTTGTGTCGTTGTCTTGTTGGAAGACCCGTTTTTGGCCCAGCTGTATCTCCTTGACTGATGGCCTGACGTTCTGTTCAAGAATCTCCTGGTATACCTCAGAATTCATGGTTCCTTAATGATGTGGAGTCATCCAGGTCAAGTGTGGGAAAAGCAGCCCCAGATCTTGACATTCCCAGCACCATGCTTGGCTATTGGGATAAGGTTCTTTTGGTGGTATTTTTGACTCATCGGTCCAGAGAATGGACTTCCAGAAAGTTAACTGCCCGTCTTTGGTTATTTTTTGACAGCAGAGGCTTTTTCCTAGCAAACCACCCATGAATGGCATTTTGATTCAGTGTTCTTATTGTTGAAGCATGCACAGTTACCTGAGATGCAGCAAGGGAGGTCTGCAAATCTCTAGATGTTATCTTTTGGGTTGGCTTTTACCAGATTTATTATTGTTCTTGTGGCTCTTGAGGATATTTTGGAAGTGCGTCACTTATTTTTGCACCTGCAAGAATTCCTTTTTAACTACTTACGGAGTGGTGGGGCGCTACCCGGTGAAATGCAAGGCGCCAAATTTAAAATCCCAAATTTGAATTATTAAACATTCATCAATATACAAGTGTTGCATAGTCATCAAAAGCTCTGCTTGGCAATATCACAGCGTTGTCAGATTTCAAAAAGACTTTACGGCGAAAGCACATTTGATTGTTTGAGGGTAGCACCTCCAATATTTCTACATTAGCATAAATTCATAAACCATCGCGGTTCACACAAAACACATTTCACAGCAAAAACAAATCTCTTACCTTTTGAAGAACTTCTGCTGAGGGCTTCCCAAGTCTCCAACGAAGACATCCAATGGTTCTTTTGTTAGAAAAAGTCATTTATTATATCCATAAATCTGTTTGGTTGGCGCGTTATGTTCAGAAAGTCCAACGTCGAATCGCCCATTGAAACGTGAAGAGAACGCGTTCAAATATACCTATGAACTTTTCCTAAACAAATCAAATTCCAGTTAAAATGCATATTTAGCTATACTTTTATGAATATTAGCGATAATATTTCACTCGGATGGTCACCTATACCTTATATAAGTAAAATAAAGTGGGGCGCGCAGCCAGACTCGCGCCTGAGAACTTGTTGATATTTCAGGTCCCCATGCCATTTCCTGTACCTATTCGTTCTGCTTACTCCAATCTCCCTGAGTCTTTGTATATAGACCGCTGACATCTAGTGGAAGCCATAGGTACTGCAGTCTCAGTCCTGGTAACAAATGGATTCAATGGGGAGTGTGTCTAACAGAGCCAAACGTCTCCAGAAACTGATTTATTTCTCTGGTTTTCGCCTGCTAAATGAGTTCTGTTATACTCAGACATTATGTTAACACTTTCAGAAACTTCAGAGTGTTTCCTATCCAATAGTACTAATTATGTGCATATCCTATTTTCTGAGCCTGAGTGGTAGACATTTTGCTTTGGGCACGCCAGACTCTCCAAAACCGTCACCTCACCTGCCGCTCCCTAAGAAGTTAATGTTGTTTTTCTACTACATGCATGATATCCTCTGGTTATGATTAAATGAACATTTCATGGTAATAACTAGGGGGTTTGAAAATAAAGGAGAGTCGCACACTCTAGGAGCTCAGATGCAAAAGTTTAATGTCCAACGTTTCGATAGGCAAGCTGTCTTCATCAGGGTATAATCACAAACACTGCGGGGTGACTCGTTTACATAGTGTCAAAAGACACACACACACAGGTGTCTGTAATCATGGATGTGTGGCCTAAAAACTAGGGGGTTCACATACTTTCAAGCAGCACTATATATTCAATGGGATGTTTTTTGTTGTTGTTGCTGTTTCCTCCCTTAGCTTTTGGCAAGCTGTGTCTGTGCTGCCAACTCTAGAACAGCAGACCTTTCCCCAGAAAGTATGCACAGTTTCTCTTTGTTTGATTGTTCTGTGAATGTAGAACTTTACATTTTGAATTTTGAACACTGTCTCTCATTTCACTAAATGCTTTATTGGTGTGGATAGTGGTTGTCATTGTTGCCAACGCAATGTATATGAAGTATGACCAAAGTGAACAATATTTTTGCTCAACAATGTTAATAATTATCATCATTCTTTAAATTTAATGTGATACAGTGAGGGAAAAAAGTATTTGATCCCCTGCTGATTTGGTACGTTTGCCCACTGACAATGAAATGATCAGTCTATAATTTTAATGGTAGGTTTATTTGAACATTGAGAGACAGAATAACATCAAAAAAATCCAGAAAAACACATGTGAAAAATGTTATGAATTGATTTGCATTTTAATGAGGGAAATAAGTATTTGACCCCTCTGCAAAACATGACTTAGTACTTGGTGGCAAAACCCTTGTTGGAAATCAGAGGTCAGACGTTTCATGTTGTTGGCCACCAGGTTTGCACACATCTCAGGAGGGATTTTGTCCCACTCCTCTTTGCAGATCTTCTCCAAGTCATTAAGGTTTCGAGGCTGACGTTTGGCAACTCGAACCTTCATCTCCCTCCACAGATTTTCTATGGGATTAAGGTCTGGAGACTGGCTAGCCCACTCCAGGACCTTAATGTGCTTCTTCTTGAGCCACTCCTTTGTTGCCTTGGCCGTGTGTTTTGGGTCATTGTCATGCTGGAATACCCATCCACGACCCATTTTCAATGCCCTGGCTGAGGGAAGGAGGTTCTCACCCAAGATTTGAAGGTACATGGCCCCGTCCATCGTTCCTTTGATGCGGTGAAGTTGTCCTGTCCCCTTAGCAGAAAAACACCCCCAAACCATAATGTTTCCATCTCCATGTTTGACGGTGGGGATGGTGTTCTTGGGGTCATAGGCAGCATTCCTCCTCCTCCAAACACGGCGAGTTGAGTTGTTGCCAAAGAGCTCCATTTTGGTCTCATCTGACCACAACACTTTCACCCAGTTGTCCTCTGAATCATTCAGATATTCATTGGCAAATTAATGTATATGTGCTTTCTTGAGCAGGGGGGCCTTGCGGGCGCTGCAGGATTTCAGTCCTTCATGGCGTAGTGTGTTACCAATTGTTTTCTTGGTGGCTATGGTCCCAGCTGCCTTGAGATCATTGACAAGATCCTCCCGTGTAGTTCTGGGCTGATTCCTCACCGTTCTCATGATCATTGCAACTCCACGAGGTGAGATCTTGCATGGAGCCCCAGGCTGAGGGAGATTGACAGTTCTTTTGTGTTTCTTCCATTTGCGAATAATCGCACCAACTGTTGTCACCTTCTCACCAAGCTGCTTGGCGATGGTCTTGTAGCCCATTCCAGCCTTGTGTAGGTCTACAATCTTGTCCCTGACATCCTTGGAGAGCTCTTTGGTCTTGGCCATGTTGGAGAGTTTGGAATCTGATTGATTGCTTCTGTGGACGGGTAACAAACTGAGATTAGGAGCACTCCCTTTAAGAGTGTGATCCTAATCTCAGCTCGTTACCTGTATAAAAGACACCTGGGAGCCAGAAATCTTTTATTGAGAGGGGGTCAAATACTTATTTACCTCATTAAAATGCAAATCAATTTATAACATTTTTCACATGTGTTTTTCTGGATTTTTTTGTTCTGTCTCTCACTGTTCAAATAAACCTACCATTAAAATTATAGACTGATCATTTCTTTATCAGTGGGCAAACTTACAAAATCAGCAGGGGATCAAATACTTTATTCTCTCACTGTAAATACTTCCTGATTGAAGCATGTTTTGAGTAGTGGAGTAGAAAGTGCTGCTCATCCTCTACCTCACCTGTGCCACAATGTCTCTCCTCTCTCGCACTCTCGGTCTCCTCGCTCTCTTTCTCTCACACACACTCGCTTTCATACTTGAGGATTACACTGCACACTGCCAACTGAGCTGGTTAAATCACAGCTTAGTGAGCATCTGTGTGTGTGTATGTCTGCATGTGTACTTGGCACCTGTATGTGGGGCTAGAGCACTGCTGAATTCCCACATCTGAAGTGAATCTCCTACCAGTTTCATCCACAAGGGAGCACTGTTGATCCAGGGTTTTGTGAGCATTGGTCTGATAAATGAAATATGGGTTTTTGTCATTTCTCTCTCGCGTGTGTGTGTGTGTGTGTGTCCAGAGTGCACACACTGAGGATGAGTAGTGCTGTCCTGCACTGACAGACAGATGGTGTGGGAATGATGGACCTCCCCAATGGCCAATCAAGCGTCACCACTGCTGCTGCCACTGCCTCGGAGGTGAGACACGCCCCTTTCCCCCCTTAACTTCTCCCATTTCTGATGATTTCATTAATGTGTGTCTGTGCAGGGCTAGAACAAACACTGACATAGAGCGCAATGGGTGTCAATCACACCCCCATTTCTTTGAGCTTTGTTTCCCATGTTCTCTGCCCTAACGTACGTGTGTGTGTGTGTCCAGAAGAGCAGCAGCTCAGAGTCTCTCAGTGAGAAGGGTTCTGAGCTGAAGAAGAGTTTTGATGCTGTTGTCTTCGATGTCCTGAAGGTTACCCCTGAGGAGTATGCAGTAAGTACCCACCCTGCTGTGTGTGTGTGTGTGTAAGGAATAGCGCGTATGTGCCATTGAGACACTAGAGAGAGGGGAATAATGCGTCTTGCAAAGTTTTTTAGAAAGAGAGGATGAAGTGGGTGAGAGATCAGTAATAACAGTTGTGTGTTGGCAGGAGGACATACAGGCACTAATTTCCTCCGATATTCTCAATAGAACGAGGCCATTCTAAAAGCTACAACTCCCAGCTCCCTGCCCCTGTTAGATAGATCACCATGGTCCTCCCTAATATCCTAGGCAGTCAGTTTCCATGATGTCAGACAACATAAACCATCTGCCTGCATAGACTAGACCATTACTCTGTGTAGAGTAAAATGAACGGCTGTGATTTACATGCTTTTCCCTGAAAAGCCAAAGGTCCGTATATTATATGTAAAAGATTTAGGTCCACTGTCTAACTTGGACGATTTTCGTCCAGGCAGTATGGCTAGAGCATTACTGTAGCACAGTTGTGATTTGTGACGTGATTACCCACAGGGCGCATACATCAGTTCAACGTCTAGATTTTGTTGAGTTGTCAACTACCGTGAATTCAATGTGATATCAACCAACCTTTTCACCATATCATTGTATTTAGTTTAAAAGATGGTTTATTAATTTGTGAAAAGCCAATCAGTTTTCCACATTGATTCAACGTCATCACTTTGAATTGTTTGATTTGAAATGACATGTTGATTCAACCAATTTTTGCCCAGTGGCTAGTGCAGCAACTCTTTAATGCTGACACAGTCCCTCTAAGAAGGTTTCGTACTCTAGGTTTTAGGTAGAATTCTAGTTTGAGCCTTCTCACTCTCCCCTGCCTTGCCATACCCAGCTAGACAGACAGAGGGTGGTCTCTACCTTTTCTCTCCCCCTCCAGATGGAATTTATTCTGGGACTGTTTAATAAAGCTTTGGAAACAATGCCTGCAATGATGTCAGGTCAATGCTTCAGTCCAAATCTGTTTCCCTAATTACTGCTCTGATGCCTGCCTCCTCCTCTCTCTCGCTTACTCGCTCTCCAGGGTCAGATCACTCTCATGGATGCTCCGGTGTTCAAAGCCATTCAGCCTGAGGTGAGTTACAGTACAGGACCGTCTGTCTGTCCCTCTGCTTCTCTTCTTACACACCTAACACACCACGACCACTAGAGAGACACACACACTCATTCTCACACCCTATAAATGGTCTACGTGAAAGCCAGTGTAAGCATGTGTATCCATGTGCTGGCTCTCTGTAACCTTGTAAAGCGAGCTGACAGACCTCAGGGATAACCTGTGTTTAGGGTTGGCCACAGTAGACCACTTAAAGCAGCGTCCGTCCGTCCACATCACACCACCACCATGTGGAATCACTCTGGCTTCTGATTGGTTAGCAGTGTAGGGTAGGCCTTTTCGTTCCACCTATGCTCAAACTAGATTTTGGCACTTGTTGCAGTTTAAGTAAGAAATTTAAATAAGAAAGTAAGGAATTAGTTAAGGATAGGATAATGGTTAAGGTTAGTTGTTAAAATGGATGTTGTTGCTAGTAGAGTGGGACAGTTCTGCCTGCCTGAGCAGGCAATGATTCAAACTCCAATTAAAGGACGTTTTACTGTTATCTCTGTTGGTGCCTTTCCACAGCTCTGCTACCAAGGGATTTATGGAGACTTACATGCCCTTGTGTTCTGTTCTGACTGACAGGCTGACTAGGCATTTGATGATCTCTCCTCACATTGAAACCCAATGTAGCGTTCTGGGCCCTTCACTTTTATTACTGATGTCGATGGAAGAAAATGAGAAGATAGGATGGAAAATAGAGGGAGATGGGGAAGAGTAGGAACGATGGAGGGAGAGAAGGGACATTTTAAATAAGGGGAAAGATTGGGTGCAGGGACGAGGGGGATAGTAGAGGTGAGTGGGAAGCGGTACAGATGCACCAAGTCTGGAACCAACAGGATCTTAAACCGCTTCAGCCTCTCAAGCTATACTACTAATAAATCACTATTTAAATATTTAACCAATAGCTACCTGGAATATCTGCATTCACCCTTTGTCTCTAAGAGCTTTCCACACCTGGATTGTGCAACACTGCACATTATTCTTTAAAAAATTCTTCAAGCTCTGTCAAATTGGTTGTTGATCTTTGCTGGACAACAATTTTCAGGTCTTCCCATAGATTTTCAAGTAGATTTTAGGTCAAAACTGTAACACGGACACTCAGGAACATTCACTGTCTTCTTGGTAAGCAACTCCAGTGTAGATTTGGCATTTTGTTTAAGGTTATTGTTCAGCTTAAAGGTGAATTCATCTCCCAGTGTCTGGTGGAAAGCAGACTAAACCAGGGTTTCCTGTAGGATTTTGCCTGTGCTTCACTTCATTACGTTGACTTTTTTATCCTGAAAAACTCTGTAGTCCCTAACGATTACAAGCATACTCATAACATTATATTTTTATTTTGTAAAGGCTTCCTTATTTTTACTCTGTCATTTAGGTTATTAGTGTGGAGTAACTTCAATGTTGTTGATCCATCCTCAGTTTTCTCCTGTCACAGCCATTAAACTCTGTAACTGTTTTAAAGTCACCATTGGCCTCATGGTGAAATCCCTGAGCGGAGTCCTTCCTATCCAGCAAACTGAGTATTTCTGTAGTGACTGGGTGTATTGATACACCACCCAAAGTGTAGTTAATAACTTCACCATGAAGTTCACCTTTTATTTATTCTACCAATAGGTTCCCTTCTTTGCGAGACATTGGAAAACCTCCCCGGTCTTTGTGGTTGAATCTGTTTGATTCACTGCTGGATTGCGGGACCTTACAATTATCTTTATGTGTGAGGTACAAAGATGAGGTAGTCATAAAAAAATAATGTTAAACATTATTATTGCGTATTGAGTCCATGCAACTTATGTGATTTGTTAAGCACATTTTTACTCCTGAATGTATTTAGGCTTGCCATATCAGTGGTTGAATACTTATTGACTCAAGACATTTCAGCTTTTCCTTTTTAATTAATTTGTTTAAAAAACGCAATAATGTCAAAGTGGAATGAAGTATTGTGTGTGGGACAGTGACAATCTCAATTTAATCCATTTTAAATTCCGGCAGTAACACAACAAAATGTGGGAAAAGCGGTGTGAATACTCACTGTATCTACCTAAATGACCTCGTACCCCTGCATATCGACTCTGTACTGCTACTCCGTCTATGTAGCCAAGTTATTGTTACTTATTTATTCCTTTTGTGTTTTTTTTCTATTTTAATTTTTTTTGCTGAATTGTTGGGATGGGCCCTTTAAGTAAGCATTTCAACTGTTCGTCCTCACCTGTTGTTTACGAAGCATGTGACAAATTACATTTTACTTAATTTGAGAAGAGAGCACAGTGGCCCACTGTGTGTTGACAGAGGCCTCTTCCTGCTCTGACTTTTGTCTCTGATCTTGCGCTAATGTGGGTGTGTGCGTGCATGCATGTGTGTACGTCAGGGTTTCCGTTAGCCAGTAATAGCAGGCTTTTGGCATTTAAAAAAAAAAAAGCCATTAAATAAAATTGGCGCAAGCCAATTGTCCGGGAGAAGAAAAAATCCCATTGCAAAATAATGCTTTTTAGCCTGTTCATTGATAGCCTAAGGCAAGTCGATGGAAATACATTTGACTGGTCATGCTTATCAGTCTTATGGTGGCAAAATTGCAAGATTATGTTATAATACTTTTATTGCATCAAATGGTGGTTTTATGCAACAGAATAGAGTATTCTTAACTATTGTGTGTTCTACTGAGGATGGGCCTCTGTGAGATAACACTGACAGGAGATTTACGATGTCTTTTGGGTGATAAAACCTAAAGAGCATTCCAGGGCATGAGTTAATGTTTCTGTTCTATACCGTACCAGGGAGAGATGGTTCCAGTTTGGAGTCGGAGGGACAGACACTGGTCTCTACACAATGAAAACTGTTGACACAGCAGATACTGTCTGCTACGTATTATAGCTATCTTTCATTCTAATCTTAACCTTGTGACCCATTCTATATGTATGTATGTATGTATGTATGTTCGTCATGTAGGTTGAAAGGGGTGCATCTTGGCTATAAAAGAACTTTGTACTTTTGTCTTGGCGCTCTCAACGAATCATCTTAGCGTGATTCGTCGACCAGCCATCATTATCGTAGAGCACTCAATCGATTCACTTTATACCTGTGCGTTGTATTGACATGCTCCCTTATTAATAAGTGAATAAAGATTTAGTTTAACTCTTTAGGCATCATCAGCTGAGGTGTCGGTTTTGGAGAGTCTGGCGTGCCCAAAGTAAAATACCTGCCACTCAGGCCCAGAAACTAGGATATGCACACTCTGAAGTGTCTCAAACCGTTAAAATAATGTATGTTAGTATAACAGAACTGATATAGCAGGCGAAAACCTGAGGAAAATCCATCCGGATTTGCAGTTTTTTTTGTAAATGACCTTTTTATCCTGGCTGCTTATTGTATTCAACGTTATATAGGACCTAGACTGCAGTACCTATGGCTTCCACTGGATGTCAACAGTCTTTAGACAGGGTTTCATGACCTAAGGTTGAATTAGAAGCCAATAGAAGAAGAATTTAGACGTGGACCCCGGAACTCAATAGAATGACATGCCCGTTCACGGTCTCGCGCGCTTTGTGGTTTTTTCCTTTCCTATCGTTCAGGCTATAATCCGGTTGAAATATTATAGTAAATATACATAAAAGGATACCTAAGGATACATTAAAAATGATGTTTGGTTTGTTTGGACAAAGTTGATAGGTATAATTTGAATGCGTTCTCTTCACGGTTCAATGGGCGACTCGACGGTGGATTTTCTGAACATAACGCGGCAACCAAACTGAGATTTATGGATATAATAAATGACTTTTTCTAACAAAAGAACCATTGGATGTCTTCGTTGGACACTTGGGATGCCCTCAGCAGAAGTTCTTCGAAAGGTAAGTGATTTATTTGAGCTCTTTTATATGGGTTTTGTGTGACCCGCGCTGGTTATGAATTTATGCTAATGAATAAATGTTAGAGGTGCTATCCTCAAACAGTCAAATGTTGTGCTTTCGCCGTAAAGCCTTTTTGAAATCTGACAACACTGTGATATTGCCAAGAATCAGAGCTTTTGATGACTATGCAACACTTGTATAATGATGAATGTTTAATAATTCAACATTTGGATTTTGAATTTGGCGCCTTGCATTTCACCGGGTAGTGTCGGGAACGGCCTGCTAGCGCCCCGTTTCTCCCTAAGTAGTTAAGTATAACTCTGACTTGTGTGATACATTTGTCTCTCCTCATTTGATAGTAAAGAAATTAACCACCACAGTCAATAGGTTAATTTGCATAATTTAGTGGAATTAAATTGCTGCTTATGTAGGCTACAGTATATTCGTTATGTAAAGTATCTTATTTATAAAGTCGGTCACCATTATTAGTCAGTTGTACAACCGAATGCCTTCAACTGAAATATGTCTTCCGCATTTAACCCAACCCCTCTGAATCAGAGAGGTGCGGGGGGCTGCCTTAATCGACATCCACGTCTTCGGAGCCCGGGGATCAGTGGGTTAACTGCCTTGTTCAGGGGCAGAACGACAGATTTTTACCTTGTCAGCTCGGGGATTCGAACTTGCAACCCAACGCTCTAACCACTAGGCTACCTGCCGCCCCCCTTTATCACACGCGTATAGCATGCAGAGCCTTTGACCGGAAAATCTGTCAAATGGCAACAGAAGGCAGACATCATCAGCGCGTCACACACTACTTTGCAATGAGTTGGAGGCAGTAGGATATGCATTTTGAGAACATATACTTAATTGTTTGTAACCTGAATGTTATGAGGCATGTCTTACCTTGCTTATTAGATCCTCCTCTTTCTAAATTTCCAACTGATATTTTAATCTGTCACGTGAAACCACTGGCATGTGCAGTGCCGTTTTGTGTTTTCCCGCTGATTGCATTATTTAACGAACATTCGCACGTAGCCTACTGCCTTGTGCGCATTGCTGCTCTTATAATGTGAATACATTTGTATATCAACATTTTAAGCTAAATGTTCTGATCTGCTGCATCAGACTCATTGCTTTTTATTTCTTTTTATGTAGCCTAGGCCTACTGGTAAACTTTTTGAATTTGGGATCTATCTTCCCTCAACTGTCACAGAGTCTGTTTGGAATAGGCTATTTCTTTCTTGACAAGCTGACCAATAGAATAAGTAAACTTTTATACTATAGGGGATAATACATTTGACATAGGCTAGGGATTTTGCTGTTTGTTACTTGTCTTGTTGGCTGAGGACATCAGAATTTGGTAAGAAGGACCACACATCATTGCATCCTCGACTTGCATGTTCTGTTAATTTGAATGACCTTAATCTAAAGGTGATCTTTGTCATTCTGAGCACTGTGGGTGGACGCCCTAATCAGTTTTTGCAGCCAAAGCATATGGGTCCGGCAGATTTCTCAAATGTCCGGTAAAGTAAAATGTTGCTGGTCAAATGTCCGGCCCCACATTTTCCAAACGTAAAACCCTGGTGTGCGTGTGCGCTCGTTATTGTGTGTGCGTAAGTGCGTGTGCGAGAGCCATCAATGTCCTGACTTCAGTTGGCATTTCCACTCCTGTCACTCTCCTTGCCCCTCACATCTAGAATGGGAAAAAACTTCTGTGTCCACGGTATAGATGTGTGTTGACTGTGTGTGCCCTGTTAATTCACTCAGTGGTTTTAACTGAATCTATGCATATGAAAGTAGTGAATAACAAGACTGGAGAGACTTGGAAGGATGGGACTGTAGTTACTATTTTATTGTGACTGATGGACAGTTCTTCTCCTTATCTTTTAGTATCCTATAAAATACCTCCTGTTATGGTACTGCAATAAACATGCCTTCTGCTACCACTCTGGACACTCACCACAGCCGGATCTTTGTCTCTCCACTTGGGCCAAATCTTAACTGGAGATGCCGAACTTGAATTTTTACAGAACTCTCTCATTGACGTCAATGCACAGTACACAGAAGTCCGAGTTGCTCATGCAGTACAAAGCCCTCAGTCTCCCTCTCTCCAAGCTTGGATTTAACTACTCAACATTGAAGAGTTTTAATGGTACATGACATAGCACGTTTTATGCAATAATGAAAGCTGATTAATCAGTTTTTCCAAAAGAGAACTAGGCACGTTGAAGTCGGCTGTTTTCCATGACGTGATGTGTTTGAATTCTGAACTAGACCAGTGATACTACAGTAGTTTAACTGTAGAAGATTAACTCCGGATCACTTCTCTTCATGAGTCCTTCCCCACTGTACGTGTTTCTAACACCACCAGACCCTCATAAAGACATTAAAGGAAAATTCCACCCCAAACAACTAATTCCTATAATTTACTGTGTTGAATAACAATAATATGTGAGAACAATATTTTTTGTGAACAAGTGTTTATTTTTGGCATTATAATTTTGGTAGCAACAAGTTAAAATCATTGTGGACATCTTTTGCCTCTCAAGTTGACTACAAAACCCACAATGCAATTCTCTATGGGCTGGCTAGATAGTATACTGTAGCTACACACAGTACCAAAGTCTTATCAGCATGTGAAGTAGTGCAGTTTGTTTAGGTGATTTTACAGCCAAATAGCTATCAATGTACGAGTCTGAAAATGGTGAGATTGTAATCTGACATGTATGATAGATGGGTTCAACTAAGCTAACGTATTGTTTTAACTACTTACGGAGTGGTGGGGCGCCACTCCCGACACTACCCGGTGAAATGCAAGGCGCCAAATTCAAAATCCAAAAGTTTAATTATTAAACATTCATCAATATACAAGTGTTGCATAGTCATCAAAAGCTCTGCTTCTTGGTAATATCACAGCGTTGTCAGATTTCAAAAAGGCTTTACGGCGAAAGCACAACATTTGATTGAGGGTAGCACCTCCAATATTTCTGCATTAGCATAAATTCATAAACCATCGCGGTTCACACAACACATTTCACAGCGAAAACAAATCCCTTACCTTTTGAAGAACTTCTGCTGAGGGCTTCCCAAGTGTCCAACGAAGACATCCAATGGTTCTTTAGTTAGAAAGTCATTTATTATATCCATAAATCTCCGTTTGGTTGGCGCGTTATGTTCAGAAAATCCAACGTCGAATCGCCCATTGAAAAGAACGCGTTCAAATATACCTATAAACTTTTCCTAAACAAATCAAATACCAGTTCAAATGCATCCTTAGCTGTCCTTTTATGAATATTAGTGATAATATTTCACTCGGATGGTCACCTATACATTATATAAGTGAAATAAAGTGGGGCGCACAGCCAGACTCGCGCCCGAGAAAACTTGTTGACATCTGAGCTACCTTGACCATTTCCTGTACCTATTCGTTCTGTTAACTCCAATCTCTCTGAGTCTTTGTATATAGACTATTGACATCTAGTGGAAGCCATAGGTACTGCAGTCTCAGTCCTGGTTACAAATGGATTCAATGGGGAGTGTGTCAAACAGAGCAATAGGTCACCAGAAACTGATTTCCGGATAGATTTTTCTCGGGTTTTTGCCTGCTAAATGAGTTCTGTTATACTCAGACATTATGTTAACACTTTTAGAAACTTCAGAGTGTTTCCTATCCAATAGTACTAATTATGTGCATATCCTATTTTCTGAGCCTGAGTGGCAGGCATTTTGCTTTGGGCACGCCAGACTCTCCAAAACCGTCACCTCACCTGCCGCTCCCTAAGAAGTTAACATGGTCATGCCATGGCTCATTTTAGCTGTTTGATTTAGAATTTTAGAACCCCTTTAGCTATCAAAATACCAATCTAAATTAAAATATAGAATTTAACAGTCTATTCTTGTTCTGAGAAATGAAGGCTATTCCATGTGAGAAATTGGCAAGAAACTGAAGATCTCGAACAATGCTGTGTACTACTCCCTTCACAGAACAGTGCAAACCTGCTCTAACCAGAATAGAAAGAGTGGGAGGCCCCTGTGCACAACTGAGCAAGAAAACAAGTACGTTAGTGTCTAGTTTGAGAAACAGACTCCTCACAAGTCCTCAACTGGCAGCTTCATTAAATAGTACCCTCAAAACACCAGTCTCAACGTCAACAGTGAAGAGGCAACTCCGGGAAGTCTGGCCTTCTAGGCAGAGTTCCTCTGTCCAATGTCTGTGTTCTTTTGCCCATCTTAATCTTTTCTTTTTATTGGCCAGTCTGAGAGATGGCTTTTTCTTTGCAAATATGCCTAGAAGGCCAGCATCCCGGAGTCGCCTCTTCACTGTTGACGTTGACTGGTGATTTGCCGGTACTATTTAATGAACCTGCCAGTTGAGGACTTGTGAGGAGTCTGTTTCTCAAACTAGACACTCTAATGTACTTGTCCTCTTGCTCAGTTGTGCACCGGGGCCTCCCATTCCTATTTCTATTCTGGTTAGAGACAGTTTGCGCTGTTCTGTGAAGGGAGTAGTACACAGCATTGTTCGAGATCTTCAGTTTCTTGCCAATTGCTCACATGGAATAGCCTTCATTTCTCAGTACAGGAATAGACTGACGAGTTTCAGACGAAAGTTCTTTGTTTCTGGCCATTTTGAGCCTGTAATCGAACCCACATGCTGATACCCTAGATACTCTACTAGTCTAAAGGTGGACAGTTTTATTGCTTCTTTAATCAGAACAACAGTGTGCTATCATATTTGCAAAAGGGTTTTCTAATGATCAGTTAGCTAATCCAAGTTTATCACTTAGAAAGGCTAACACAACGTGCCATTGGAACACAGGAGTGATGGTTGCTGATAATGGGCTCTGTATGCCTATGTAGATACTCCATTAAAAATCTGCTGTTTCCAGCTACAATAGTCATTTACAACATTAATAATGTCTACACTGTGTTTCTGATAAATTTGATGTTATTTCAATGGACATGTATTTTTATATTCTTTCAATAACAAGGACATTTCTAAGTGACCCCAAAGTTTTGAACGGTAGTGTGTGTGTGTATTTTGGACACAAAGGTACCTCCATACTAACGTTCATTTGTATGGGTTACATTCAGACGAGTCCCGTGATAGTTATGGGGGTCATAGAGAAAAACGGAGAACACCATCTTATTCATGAGTCTCTTTCCCCTTCTACAGAGTTCATGTTAGTTTGTAGTCCAAAAGGTTCAGACGCTGCAGACCAAAGTAGGCACAACAGCGTTACCGACTCCGAATGAGGGGTCATATAGCAAAACTGAGAATACCATTGTGTACGTTAAGAGTCCCGTCATTCCATAAAGTGGTCATATTAGTTTGTTCGGACGCTACAGACTTTTTTGTGAGAATGTCTCATGGTCTGACAAACGCCACTGTAGCTCGGCCACCTTCCACCACAGATGCAGAAGGCCAATGTAGGGAGATGCGGTGGATTGAGATGCAGCCCATGCGAAAATGGTGCAGCCCATGCAATATCTTAAACTGACAGATTTTAATGTTTTTTTTTAAATTATTTTACTCTGACTGAGGATTTATCACAATGCTATGTCATATCGGTCAAATTTCTGCCTGCTTTGAACGGCAATAGCTCAGATACAAATGAAATGACCTGGAGAATCGATAGAACATTGCTCAGAGATACACAAAAACAATATAACATTCAAAATGGGTGAATCTTTCCTTTTTAATGTTGCTGTCTTGCATATTAATATGAATGAACAAATAACCGTCATATTTTCAGTTAAATTGTTTCCAAGTTGTCCTGGTCGTTGGTTAAAGTTGTAATAATAATTTTACAGCAGCAGGGTTTATGAAAGCAGTGACCCTCGCAGAGCAAGCAGGCAGCAGAGCTAGCAAGCTGTGAGACCACTGCGTCATGGAAAAGTTGTCATCTGCTGGACCGTAATGAAAAGTCAGCAGTAGGCTATATTTGTATCAGCGGTCTGGTATGTTTCATCTCTTTCATGCTATGGAGTAATATTCTCACCGTGCTGTCTAATAACTTCTTAATAACTGTAAATATCTGTGTTATGAGTTATGACCTGAGGCTTTATATTGGTATCGCCCTTTAAGAATATGCTTCTCTAACCACAATAAAACACATCGTAACAGTCTTAACACGGTATGTCTGTGTGAGCGAGTTTGTGTGTGTGCCAGAGTCTGAGCGGAGCGTGCCCAATTTGATTGGAGCGCGGAGCGTGATTGTCAAAAGCTGGACCATCGGCGAAGGCCGCCTCCAGTAGCGCTCACTTCACGAGCTCAGGGCATGCTAGGCCCAGCATGCATTTGTAGTCTACTTGTGTGCTGCTATAGCCCTTTGCTTTAGCTACTGTCATGGAGTTAACTAAATATTTCCATAAAGAAACTGACAAAACACACAGGTTCAAAATCAAGGTAACTTACAAAGATGAGATCACCTTGATTTTGCACCTGTGTGTTTTGTCAGTTTCTTTATGGAAATACGACCAAGAGCAAGAGAGGGAGTGTTGTAATGTAGTGTCCACAACTAAAGAATCATTGTTGAATCTGAAAATACATGTATCCCGAAAGCATGAAGGTGAACTTACTATGTGCACATGCTAAAAGAAAGGAACAAGGTGGGTAGATAACTGTCATTGTATTTATAAACTAAAAATCTGATCTCTTAAAAAGTTGTTCATTTTTGTTCTATTATCTGTACAATGCCTGGCATAGGCCTGGCATATTCTCACTTTCAAGGAGCTTTCCATTTTGATTGGGTTATTTTGCCTAAAAACCTGTAGGCCTACCTATAGAAAAATACAAAATTAACTGCATCTCTGCCCAGCCTGGCAAGAGTGGCCAAAAGGGTGTTTAGCATCCCCAGTGGCTCTGCAAGTGCGGAGAGGATTTTCTCCTTTGCTGGCCTGCTCTCCAGGGAATCACTGCTGGTTTGACATTTTCCGCTCTCTTCCGGTACCTGGTGGTGTGTGTGTTCTGTACACTGTGTTTGTAGTCAAAATAATTATATATATGTCCATGGTATGGCATCGGGACAAGATACCTCTGACATCTGCTAATGTAAAAAGGACTCTATAAAAACGATTTGATTATCGATACATAGATAGATAAATTATGAAAACATCTGATGAAGATGGTGAATACTCCTCACTGCAGGAACGAGTGTAGGTAGGCTAGTGGAGCGATAGCTTCACTCTGGTCCAAAATATGATAAAACTGATTTAATTGTTTTAAAAGCTAATGATATTTATATGGTAGTTTCAAAGATATTGATATAGGTCTACTGATTTAATCCAAGTCAAATGCCTCTTCAAAGCCCATGATTAACACCTGCTTTATTCTTCAATCATACCTGCATTGCAGATAACTGAGAAAATGACTCTTAAAAGGGTTCTTGAAGCCTGTAGAATTCAACAGACTTCCAAGATTGTTAGAGAATAAATCTGTGGGTCAGTTGTTAAACAAGTATTTGTTTTGTATAAATGACACTGCAATTCACAAATGGAGTTGCGAACTCACTTCTTTCACTAATTTAACTGATGTTGTTCTCTCTTCTCTTAACAAGTATAGACCCAGAACTTAATTAAGCATCTGTTCTGCTTATTTTCGAGGCCCATTTTTCCATTTAAAATGTGCCCATCACACAATTTGTTTGATTTAAATGTAACCTTACATTTTTTTCAAGATCATTTTGGCTATTTACTTAATTTCTGTTTACATTTTATTATTTAACCTTTATTTAACTTGGAATAAATACATAATTTGAAGAAAAAACTAATTGTGTCAATTCATATCTTGCCGTGGAATACTTTAATCTCAATAGAAGACCAGTTAAATGTAAAAATAAAAAAGTTGTAATGTTCTTTTACTTAGAAAATAGTATAGATCATATAGGCCTAGATGATATCCCCAAAAATGAACAATATAAAGAATTCATACATTTTCAGTAATATTATTATTCAAGAATTTTGCTGTGTATTTCGGATGGAATCAAGGCATTAAAATGCACCAGAGGCCACCAAAATAGAGCTTGTTCAGCAAAAGATTCTTAACCCCGGCCCGGGAAATCCTGGCTGCCTACTTTTTCTATTTGGATGGCTATGCCCTGTGCTTGTGGAAAACACTGCGCTTGGCATCAGCCTCATTTCATAGCAGAGTGATTAAATCAGACGTTATTGCTTTTATCAAGAACACAGTGGTCCATTTACAAGAATGTGTTTTCCATAACTGACTGTGTGTGTGTGTGTGTGATTAAGCCAGACATGACCATTATGATGCAAGAACTGACATGGAGCAGATGGTTTGAGTTGAGCCTGAAAGTAAAGTTTCTCCCTAGAGGAGATGGAGAGAAGCCACAGAGCGAAGTGTAAGAGTGGACTGACTGGTTTATCTGTAGTATTTTCCCACTAGGCACGTTCATTTCATGTTGGTTCAATGTAATTCCTTTGAAATTACGTGCGAACAACGTTGATTCAACCAGTGTGTGCCCAGTGAGGTGAGTGTCTTATCTTATAAACTCAGCAAAAAAAGAAACAACCCTGTCTTTCAAAGATAAATCGTAAAAATCCAAATAACTTCGCAGATCTTCATTGTAAAGGGTTTAAACACTGTTTCCCATGCTTGTTCAATGAACCATAAACAATTCATGAACATGCACCTGTGGAACAGTCATTAAGACACTAACAGCTTACAGACGGTAGGCAATTAAGGTCACAGTTATGAAAACGTAGGACACTAAAGTGGCCTTTCTACTGACTCTGAAAAACACCAAAAGAAAGATGCCCAGGGTCCCTGCTTATCTGCGTGAACGTGCCTTAGGCATGCTGCAAGGATGCATGAGGACTGCAGATGTGGCCAGGGCAATAAATTGCAATGTCCATACAGTGAGACGCCTAAGGCAGAGGAGACAGGGAGACAGGACGGACAACTGATCATCCTCAAAGTGGCAGACCATGTGTAACAAAACCTGCACAGGATCGGTACATCCGACCATCACACCTGCGGGACAGGTACAGGATGGCAACAACTGCCCGAGTTACACCAGGAACGCACAATCCCTCCATCAGTGCTCACTGTCCGCAATAGGCTGAGAGGGGCTGGACTGAGGGCTTGTAGGCCTGTTGTACGGCAGGGGTGATGGTCGGATTCGCGTTTATCGTTGAAGGAATGAGCGTTACACCGAGGCCTGTACTCTAGAGCGGGATCGATTTGGAGGTGGAGGATCCGTCATGGTCTGGGGCGGTGTGTCACAGCATCATCAGACTGAGCTTAATGTCATTGCAGGCAATCTCAATGCTGTGCGTTACAGGAAAGACATCCTCCCTCATGTGGTACCCTTCCTGCAGGCTCATCCTGACATGGCCCTCCAGCATGACAATGCCACCAGCCATACTGCCCGTTCTGTGCGTGATTTCCTGCAAGACAGGAATGTCAGTGCCATGGCCAGCGAAGAGCCCGGATCTCAATCCCATTGAGCACTTCTGGGACCTGTTGAATCGGAGGGTGAGGGCTAGGGCCATTCCCCCCCAGAAATGTCCAGGAACTTGCAGGTGCCTTGGTGGAAGAGTGGGGTAACATCTCACAGCAAGAACTGTCAAATCTGGTGCAGTGCATGAGGAGATGCACTGCAGTACTTATGCAGCTGGTGGCCACACCAGATACTGACTGTTACCCCCATTATTCAATTTCTGTTAGTCACATGTCTGTGGAACTTGTTCAGTTTATGTCTCAGTTGTTGAGTCTTGTAATGTTCATACAAATATTTACACGTTAAGTTGCTGAAAATAAACGCAGTTGACAGTGAGAGGATGTTTCTTTTTTTGTTGAGTTTATTATTTTCTACCTGATCAGTAGAACAGGGAATTATCGACTCTATCGATTCATAATTAGCAACTCATTAAATGTTTAAGCTCACTGTCCTCCACAGGTGCTATAGGTAGCTGGTAGGCTATTGGAAGTATAAGATGACAGTGACATCCAGTCCTCGGAGTCTCCCTCAACAGCTTCTGGACCTGTTTTCTGGGTATTGGAAAACCTATGTAAAAAAAGAGACAGATTCATAGAGGGGGATGAAATGGGAGAGAGGGGGAAAGAAGTTGTTGAGCTGCTGAAAACGTGTAACTGAAGCCATGTCTTTCTAGTGTAGTTTACGAGCGCCGTTTTATGAAAAGTTATTTCTAGCCCATACCAGGTCTGGTTCTGGTTAGAGAAGAGTGACGTGTGTCCGATTGGGGGGGGGAGAATTCATCCTCTTGTCTCTCCCCTCATCTCTCTCTGTATCTCCATATGCTCAGCTGTCTGTTTTGGTGCTGAAGCATGAACAGTGCAAGAGAGAACTAGTGTAAAAGAGATGTTTTTACCCTGTGGGTACATCAACAGCAGGGGAAGTAAATTCGGTTTTGGCGGGCAGAGGTTGTTTTTGGATTGTAGGGAAGTGGCATCAGATAGCTCTAATACGTACCGCTGAGTGGTATGCCAGTTCTCTTAGAAGTCTGAACCCACCACACACAGACAGACACTGGAAATAGAAAACACGCTCAACTTCTCCCAAACATGGACCAGGGCCCCCATAGTTTATAGATCGCATACAGTCAAAAGTTTGGACACTTAATCAGGGCTTTTCTTAATTTTTTTACAATTTTCTACATTGTTGAATAATATTGAAGACATCAAAACTATGAAATGGCACATATGGAATCATGTAGTAACCAAAAAAACTTTAAACAAATGAAAATATATTTGAGATTCTTCAAAGCTATCATCAAGGCAAAGCTACTTTGAAGAAAATTAACCAATATACTTTTTTTGGTTACTACATGATTCTATGTGTTTTATTTCATACTTTTGATGTCTTCACTATTATTATACAATGTAGAAAATAGTAAAAATAAAAAAAAAACTTTGGAATGATTAGGTGTGTCTAAACTTTTGGCTGGTACTGTACATACACACAGAAGGCCGTGTTACTTTTAAAAACTGCACTGTGAGTTTGATTGAATAGAGCACGTAAGCTTACCGTGTGTGTGTGCCAGTGTAACTGTCTGTCAGGGGTTCCCAAACTTTTTTGGCCCACAACCCCATTTTGATATCTGAAAATTCTTGCAACCACACCCATGTGAAAACAATTATTTAACCTCCAATGATAACTTTTTTGTTTGGGGCTATGGTAGTCAATTGAAACACATTCTAACAGTATTTATGATTGTCTTAACTCACCATCACATACTTTTAATGTGGGGTAGTCAATTTAAAATTTGCCTGACAATGTCTCACCACCACTAATGAGATGGGTGTGCTTGATGCATGTCGCGTTGGAGCTTCTCAAAGTCAGGGATCGTGGTCGACAGTGTGCATCTCTGCTGTCACATCCAACCTGGATCTATATTTGGTTGTAATGCAGACAAGCACTGAATCCAGGTTCACACAGATATGAGCTGGCAAAGGGTAGCCTCCCAGGAATTGAGAAAAATTAGGTCAAATCATGACATCGGTGACCTTTTAGATCGGAAAGTCCGAGCTCTAGAAAGAGGCCCGCGTTTCCGAGTTGGATATCTGTTCAAAACTATTTTTCCCAGTCGGAGCTAGTTTCTTTACGAGTTCCTAGTTGTCTTAAACGCACTGAAATCGAAGTCTGAGATTTCCGAGTTCCCAATTGTTTTGAACGAGGCATTAATGCTCAGAGTGAGACGGCAGGGTATTCCCTTTTGAGTCCCTTTGGCCTGCCTGCCGTCCCGTGATAGGTGGAGCCCCATCTGTGCAAGATATAGAATCTGTTTTTCGTCAATATAGCCATGCAGTACACTGAACGTCCTATATGCCATGTCATGCTCGGGAATCGACCAATATGTCCTCGTGAATAGCATCCCCCGAAATGTATAGTGAACAAAAGTCATTGCATGGGCCTCTCAGCCCTCCCCGCTAATGTCCATTTGGAGAGCATAAGCTGAGTCGTTCAGTCAGTGCACTCACACTCCCCCTACTGTATTACCTCACACTGCATCTCCCCGTTCGCTGAACCTTCTTCCAGCCAGAACAACGGAAACAATAGAGACGAAACAAGATATACACAAAGCAAATGTTTTACTTCATAATTATCAGCTAGATATACAGTTGAAGTCGGAAGTTTACATACACCTTAACCAAATACATTTAAACTCAGTTTTTCACAATTCCTGACATTTAATCCTAGTAAAAATTCCCTGTCTTAGGTCAGTTAGGATCACCACTTTATTTTAAGAATGTGAAATGTCAGAATAATAGTAGAGAATGATTTATTTCATATTTAATTTCTTTCATCACATTCCCAGTGGGTCAGACGTTTACATACACTCAATTCGTATTTGGTAGCATTTCCTTTAAATTGACTTGAGTCAAACGTTTCGGTTAGCCTTCCACAAGCTTCCCACAATAATTTGGGTGAATTTTGGCCCATTCCTCCTGACAGAGATGGTGTAACTGAGCCAGGTTTGTAGGCCTCCTTGCTCGCACACGCTTTTTCACTTCTGCCCACACATTTTCTATAGGATTGAAGTCAGGGCTTTGTGATGGCCACTCCAATACCTTGACTTTGTGGTTCTTACGCCATTTTGCTATAACTTTGGAAGTATGCTTGGGTCATTGTCCATTTGGAAGACCCATTTGCGACCAAGCTTCAACTACCTGACTGTCTTGAGATGTTGCTTCAATATATACACATCATTTTCCTTCCTCATAATGCAATCTATTTTGTAAAGTGCACCAGTCCTCATGCAGCAAAGCACCCCCACAACATGATGCTGCCACCCCCGTGCATCCCGGTTGGGATGGTGTTCTTCGGCTTGCAAGCCTCCAAACATAACAATGGTCTTTATGGACAAACAGTTCTATTTTTGTTTCATCAGACTAGAGGACATTACTCCAAAAAGTACAATCTTTGTCCCCATGTGCAGTTGCAAACTGTAGTCTGGCTTTTTTTATGGCAGTTTTGGAGAAGTGGCTTCTTCCTTGCTGAGCAGCCTTTCAGGTTATGTCGATATAGGACTCGTTTTACTGTGGATATAGATACTTTTGTACCTGTTTCCTCCAGCATCTTCACAAGGTCCTTTGCTGTTGTTCTGGGATTGATTTGCACTTTTCGCACCATAGTACGTTCATCTCTAGGAGACAGAACGCGTCTCCTTCCTGAGCGGTAAGACTGCTGTGTGGTCCCATGGTGTCTATACTTGTGTACTATTGTTTGTACAGATGAACGTGGTACCTTGAGGCGTTTTGAAATTTCTCCCAATGATGAACCAGACTTGTGGAGGTCTACAGTAATTTTTCTGAGGTCTTGGCTGATTTCTTTTGATTTTCCCATGATGTCAAGCGAAGAGGCACTGAGTTTGAAGGTAGGACTTGAAATACATCCACAGGTACACCTCCAATTGAGATGCATCCATAATACCGCTCAGGAAGGAGACGCGTTCTGTCTCCTAGAGATGAACGTACTTTGGTGCGAAAAGTGCACATCAATCTCAGAATAACAGCAAAGGACCTTGTGAAGATGCTGGAGGAAAAGGGTACAAAAGTTTCTATATCCACATTAAAACGAGTCCTATATCGACATAACCTGAAAGGCCGCTCAGAAAGGAAGAAGCCACTGCTCCAAAACTGCCATAAAAACTGAGTTTAATTGTATTTGGCTAAGGAGTATGTAAACTTCCAACTTCAGCTGTATATATTTTTTTGTATATATTTGTTTTTTGACAATTCTCCCGTGATCCCATTTTCATATCAGGTGACCCCTAGTTTGGGAACCGCTGGTCTACGTGTATGTGTCTGATCACATCGCTCCTCTCATACCTATTTTTGAGCCATGACATTAGCTGTGTGGGAAAGTGAACAGGATAGGAGTATAACAGACATTATAGGCCTTGCGTTTCTGGAAAATCCATCTCCTACACGTCATGTAAAACCAGCCATGTAGGGAATGGGGATGCGTACATATTCACAGGATATGATGAGCTAACCACCACCTAACACGTGCTCGGGAATGAAGCACTGTCTTAGAGATGCATTTTTACACACGCCAACATACATTTCATAGGTCTTCCTAGAGGCAGGCAAGGTACTGGTCTGAATGCCAATCAGGCTGTAGGTAATGTTTCTGTGGTATTCAGAAGACTGCCGCTCAGCCAATTACTGTCTTTGTCTCCTGGCCTTACAGCACAGGCCTGGACTCCTAGATGTCATTTTACCACACACAAGTTACTTTCCATTACGACTGCTTTCAACCTCCCTCTCCCCTCCATTCTCACTCTCCCCCCTCTCCTATAGCTCCAGCTGATTCTCTCGTTCTGGTCTGGTCCACAGGGTGTGTGGAGCTCCAGATTTCCACTGTGTTGACTGAAACAAGGCCCAGAGCAGAGAAGTGGCTGTGGTATCTCACATTAGATCGGCTCTGTTAGTGGTTTGGCTGAAGCTGCTTTAGCTGTGTGTGTCTGTGAACTTCAAAATACATGTTGTGGAATCATCTGTCAGTTAGTCAGGGGTGTGTGTACTGTATTGCTGATTTTGGAAATAGAAAGCGGTGAGGGTAGGACTGGGCTGAGACCAACTACAACCGCCAAGACAACCACTGCATCTCAAATAATCATATTGACGTTCATGCAAATGTACGCTCAAAGCACAAGGCAATGTCACCGATTCGACAAAGGCATGGCTCAGACATGACAAATCAAGTGGACCACGTGGCAAATGGTGTTACACAACAGACTGGAGCTGTTTGTTAGGGTAATATCATTGATTGATTCTGTGACTTTGATTCTGGTACTTGAAACCCGGGCGGCCACCCCTAGGCAAACTAGTGAAACCATCTGTGGTTTGTTTCAGCAGGCTGACTGCACTTTACTAGCCCCATTGATGTCCTCTAGTGAACGCTTCTACCTCGTCAAACCTCTCTCTTCACACACTCACCGGGACCACCTCGTCAAACTCAGGCACTAAAGGGCCATCTGTGTTGAGCTGTTTTAAAGCTCTGTGTTTTTTATGCCTATAGAGTGAAATTCTAAAGTTATAAAGTCGTAACGGCTTTTGAATCAGCTGTACAACAGTTCCCTGCTGATTTTACACACACCGGTTGTAATTGGGACAGCTTATGAGATCGCGTTGAAAGCATTGCCCTTTCTGTTATGAGATATCATTTAGGGTTTCCTTTAGTTCAGATGAGAAGAATGAGTTGTTGGGGGAAGTGTTGGGTTAGGGTTATAAAGTTTTAGGTTAAGGTTATGAGGGAATGGCAGGTGGCTGGGTGCTGCCTTCTACATTGGTGGTGGATGGAGTGAGTTAAACCCCCCACACCGTGTCCAGTGCTTTGAGACCTAGTGAAATATTTATGTTTATTTGAGGTTATTCAAGGTTTAATTGTGTGTGTGTCATAAAATGAACACCTGCCAAATGCAGGTAGATTTTGGCATTGGCGGGTAAAGATGTCTATTTCACCAGCCACGTTGGCGGGTGGTCAGGCTCCACTGTGCAAGCATTTCAATCGCATTTGTGAATAATATAGTCAAGTATGATCACATTTATTGTATAATAAATGCTGTTTCAAGGTATTTCCCTCGTTTTGTTTTGTAGCTGGTAAATTGAAAACTACGAACCGTCCGTATATAGCCTGTTCCACCTCGCGCTGCAACACTGCTTGGTGGTGGCTGATGTGCACACGTGAAGAGCTGAGTGAAGGATACATATTTTAGAAGCACTGGCACAAGCTTAAAAGTTGGTAAAAGAAACGAAAGTCTACAGAAGTGAGACTTTGTCCTTGTTTCTTGGCTATTTACATTTGTTTTGTTTTTCTCTGTTTGAGTTTCAACTAGCAGGGGAGAGAAGACCACTCTTCTACTATTCATACTCAATCACATAGGCACAAATATGACTCGAGTCGCATTACCACATTAACCCCCAGCCCTTAGAGGCAGGTGAACATTTTTATCTCGTCTGTGATATTTTGGTTAAGACTCAGGTCACAAAAAATGAAATTAAACAACCAACCACATTTAGTTCTTAATAGTAATACAATTATTGTTTTAGAAACATTACAAAGCATGCCCGTTCTTTTTTTCTTCATGTTTTGTTGGTGTCATTTTGGCTAAAAAATATTTTTACATTTACCTGCCACAGTGGCTGTTGGACCAAAAAGTTAATTGTGTGTGATAATAAATAACATCTCATATCAGACGTTTTCACTACAATTGTCTTCCCCTGGGATCTACAATAGTCCTTTATTGTATATCCATCTCTCCAGCTCCCGCTCTCTCGCTCTCCCAATGGAACATCACAGTCTAGGAGACATTATTAGGAGATGGGGAAGGAGAATGGTGGAGGAGTGGATAACAAGAGTGGGATGGAGGGGATGAGTGACAGCCAGAGGGGAGCGCATGTTTAAAGAGGAGTGTAGGTTAAATAAATGAGTGCTGTAAGAGACTTGACAGCTGGCACCACTGGGCTTACACACACACACACACACACACACACACGGGGTTCTCACTCAGTGGTGTAGAGTGTCTGTCAGGGCAGCAGTATAACAGTTTACTGAGGCCTGCTAAAAGCTGCTGTCAGGAGGCTCTGGACCTCTGCTCTCTCTCTCCCTTTCCTCCTCTCTGCTCTCTCTCTCTCTCGCTCGCTCCACTCCAACCCACCAAGCTCAGCTCGGCTCCTGTTCTCACAAGGGCCATCTCCACTGCTGTCTTAGAACTGATGACGTTGAAGTTTGAAAGCACCCACTCACACACGTCTGTTTTTAATATCTGTGAAATACTTGTTCCCCTCCACACAGAAACACACACAGGGCCATTGCATATTATTTATTTGGGCCATGGGGTGTGTGTGTGTGTGTGTGTCTCACTGGGCCAGATTGTTTGGGGCTGCTGGTGGAGGAGGTTGTTGCTTCCAGACAGACAATCAGGCAGCCAGTCTCTGAGGGGATCATCAAGAGAGTAGTTCAGCTGATTTAATAGAGAATACAACACGTTCCTACTGTTCCATCACTGTGTCCCTTGCCCCCTGGCCCCCTGATAATGTCCCTGACCCCCTAATAATGTCCCTGACCCCTCATCCAGTCTGCTGTGCCCAGAGAGGGCTCTTCTTCCCCTGCTCTGTCTGTGTGGTCTCCACCCTCTCAGGGCTAGTTTCGGAGTCCGTCCAAGTGCATCAATATCGACTGCTCCCCTCTGATTGTGATAGTTACTTACCCTTATGGCAACTTTGACTCTGCTACCCTTCAGCTATCTGTTTCTGACCATGAAACACCTACTCCTCTCTCTCTGTGACTTATTACCGTGTCCCAATGTGCCCCCTACCCTCTCAGTGAACTGTAAAGATCAGACCGAGTTTGTCCTTGGTGGAATACACTAACTCTTTACTCCGTTCAAGACCGTCTGTTGTTTATCGCTGAGTGTGCTCTGTGTTAATGACTTATTTAGGAGCTGCTGAACCTGTGGATGCATGCACCATGTAAATCTGTGACTGTGTGTCTTATGTAAACTTCTGATTAAGTGTGTATGTTTGTGTTTAGGAGCTGTCAAGTTGTGGCTGGAACAAGAAGGAGAAGCACAGCTCTGCCCCCAATGCTGTGGCCTTCACCCGCAGGTTCAACCAGGTAATGCACACACAGGCAGGAAAGTGGGGGTGGATAGGGGGAGAAATGTTCCCCTGGAGCTGAGTTATGAGCTTTGGCTAGCAGGTAATGGAGAGATTAAATCCTCTACTCTTTCCTCCCCTTCTCTCATCACCACATCCCAAATCATCCTCTCTTTCCTAATCCTTTGTTTTGTAGCTTGGATGGTGTCATGGTAACAAAACGTACCTCCTGCTGACTTGTTGACTCATCTTACATAGAGAACAAACACACACACACACACACACACACACACTCCGTTGACATATCTCATAGCAGTGCTTTGGTCTGTATTCTGTACCTGACACTTTGGCCCTTTAGAGCCCTGAATACGACACAATCCATCATCTAAAAAATCCCATTTGTCCTCTTGTCTCAGCCTGCTCTTTCTCTCTCAAATCCTATCGGTCTCTCAAATCCTATCGGTTTCATCAGACTGGGTTCTGTCCATGATACGGCTAATAAACACTGAGAAGAGACCTGAGAGAGACTTTCTTTCCCAACACTCTGTCCTTAGCTGGCCTTCACTGTCTCTGGTGTTTGTTTAAACTGTTTGGACACGTTTCTCTCTGGTCTGATAATGTGTTTGTGCATGGTTTCAGTACATTTGGGTATTTGTGTTTTGAGCGCGTGTGCATGAGTACAATTGAGCTTGCGTGTGAAGTCATCAGCAGGAAGCCCTCTAATGACGCACGGGCAGCCTTCTCCTTTTAATCCTGCTCCGTGTCTCCTCCTTCCCCCTTTCCTCTCTCCCATCTCCCGGTCTCTCCCCCTGCCCATTTGAGTGTCTTTACTACCCTCCATCTTCTCCCTGCCCCTTTAAGAGTGTCTTTAAGACCCTGCAGACTCCGTATGAGATGATGTTAGAGGAATGTGTTTCTGTGGAAACTTCCCCAAACGGCCGTTACAGATGTTAGTTAGCTGCGCAGCACATTACAGGGCCAGCCGGCCGGCAGGCAGGCAGGCATCAGCCAAGTAAAAGGAGCCTTGTGAATAATGGGGCTTAGGCAGGGAGAAGTCCTTAGCATGAGCTCCAGTCTTAGCACTCTTTCTTCAACTCTGTTATTGGCAGAAGGCTTTGGAGGACAAGGGGGAGGCTGCCATCTTTCAGTAATGCTCAACCCCAAATCAACCCATAGGTCGTTAGTTAATAGTTAGTCTGGTTTGCTATTTAACTATCTGCATTGACCTTTTTTGCACTAACTCTTTTGACTCATCACATACGCTGCTGTTACTGTTTATACTCTATCCTGTTGCTTAGTCACTTTATCCCTACCTATTTGTACATATCTACCTCAATTACCTTGTGTCCCTGCACATCGACTCTGTACTGGTACACCGTGTATATAGCCAAGTTAGTGCTAGAGGTGTCACTACCGATCCGGGTTGATCCCGGGCGTGTCGTCCGGGATAGGGGAGGGTTTGGCCGGCCGCTATGTCTTTGTCCCATCACGCTCTAGCAACTCCTGTGGCGGGCCAGGTGCATGCACGCTGACACGGTCACCAGTTGGACAGTGTTTCCTCTGACACATTGGTGCGGCTGTCTTCCGGGTTAAGCGAGCACTGTGTCAAAAAGCAGTGCGGCTTGGCAGGGTTGTTTCGGAGGACGCATGGCTCTCGACCTTCGCCTCTTCCGAGTCCGTACGGGAGTTGCAGCGATGAGACAAGACTGTAGCTACTGTACCAATTGGATATCACGAAATTGGGGAGAAAAGGGGGTAAAAAGTACAATTATTTTTTTAAATAAAAAGAATACATTTCTTTTCCCTATTATTTGAAAAAAATAATGATCTCTGCTTTGTAAGTAAGCATTTCAATGTTAGTCTACACCTGTTTACGAAGAATGTAACAAATAACATTTGATTTGAGCTATCCGTACTGCTTAGCCATTTCTTCATGTTGTTCTGAAAACACTGGATAGATTAAGGTTTTGGTTTGAGTATTTTCACCATATATACAAAACTATTTCAGCTACACCCGTTGCTGATAGTTGCATAAAGTCGAGCACACGGCCATACAATCTCCATAGACAAACATTAGCAGTAGAATGGCCTTACATGACTTTCAACGTGGCACCGTCAGAGGATGCCACCTTTCCAACAAGTCAGTTCGTCAAATTTCTGCCCTGCTAGAGCTGGCCGAGCAGCCGCACAAAAGCCTAAGATCACCATATGCAATGCCAAGTGTTGGCTGGAGTGGTGTAACGCTCACCACCATTGGACTCTGGAGCAGTGGAAATGCGTTCTCTGTTGTGATGAATCGCGCTTCACCATCTGGCAGTCCAATGGACAAATCTGGTTTTGGAGGATGCCAGGAGAACACTACCTGCCCGAATCCATAGTGCCAACTGTAAAGTTTGGTGGAGGAGGAATAATGGTCTGGGGCTGTTTTTCATGGTTCAGGCTAGGCCCCTTAATTCCAGTGAAAGGACATCTTAACGCTACATACTTTTGTTTATGTAGTGTAGGTTGGTATGACTGGAGAGGGGTAGGTGTAGAGTGGGATGTAGTGGATAGGGGAGGAGAGGATGGTTCAGGGATGAAGAGAAGTGAAAAGGACTAAAGGGGATGGGGAGGTTAGGTGTAGAGCTAAAGAAGGTTGGAGAAGGGTAGATAATGTTCTGGGTGGAGGGGCCCTGGGGTATGACTGGATGGGGGTGGGAGGGGAAGAAGGTAAGGCTGGCGGTAACGGAGTGGCTATTTTAAAGGGATACGGCAAGATTTGTTTGTTCTACTTACCCAGAATCAGATGAACTTGTGGATACCATTTTTGTGTTTCTGTGTGCAGTATGAATGAAGTTAGCAATCATTTCATGAGCCAATGCAAATGACTGTTAACGCAATGACTGGAAGTCTACAGGTGAGATGGCTAGGGTTGGAACAATTACCATATAACCGACGGTTGTGGATGAACACTGTCTTTTAAGATAAAATAACCATCATATCGTTTTTTTGTGTGTGTGGAATGAACAGCTGACGGAAGACAGGACGGCCGGGCATTCGTGCGGTTGTGTCTTTCTCCAGTAACAATGTGAAACAAGCAAGGTGTTGTAGCAAACAAGTCTTTGGTTGTCTAGGCAACGCCCCCTTCCCTGCAGCAACACACATATGAATAGAACGAGCTTGGAACCTCTAACCCTGGCAATAAATGCGGTAAAAGAGTAAATGGAACGCAGACATTCCATTGACCAGATTGGCGCACATTCAATAAATATGATCTAACAAAGTGGATATTCGTCAAATCCTTCATGATTGATGTATTGTAACAGGCTTACAATGTGGTTGCTTAGGTCCAATTTGGATATAGTTGTCTGTTTTCAAATCAAATGTTATTTGTCACATGCTCCGAATAGAACAGGTGAAATGCTTACTTTACAAGCCCTTAACCAGCAATGCAGTTTTAAGAAAAAGTGTTAAGTAAAAAATAGATTAATAAATAAAAGTAACAAATAATTAAAGAGCAGCAGTAAAATAACAAAAGCGAGGCTATATACAGGAGGTACCGGTACAGAGTCGAGGTGCGGTTAGTTGAGGTAATATGTAGAGGTAAAGTGACTATGCATAGATAATAAAATAGGTAGCCATTTGTTTAGCTGTTCAGGAGTCTTTTGGCTTGGGGGTAGAAGCTGTTAAGATGTCTTTTTGACCTAGACTTGGCGCTCTGGTACCGCTTGCCGTGCGGTAGCAGAGAGAACAGTCTATGACTAGGGTGGCTGGGGTCTTTGACAATTTTTAGGGCCTTCCTCTGAGACCGCCTGGTATAGAGGTCCTGGGTGGCAGGAAGCTTGGCCCCAGTGATGTACTGGGCCATACGCACTACCCACTGTAATCCCTTGTGGTCGGAGGCCGAGCAGTTGCCATACCAGGCAGTGATGCAACCAGTCAGGATGCTCTCGATGGTGCAACTGTAGAACTTTTTGAGGTTGTTGTCCTGGCACCACACGGCCAGGTCTCTGACCTCCTCCCTATAGGCTGTCTCATCGTTGTCGGTAATCAGACCTACCACTGTTGTATTGAGGATCAGTGTGGCGGATGTGTTGTTACCTACCCTTACCACCTGGGGGCGGCCCGTCAGGAAGTCCAGGATCCATTTGCAGAGGGAGGTGTTTAGTCCCAGGGTCCTTAGCTTAGTGATGAGCTTTGAGGGCACTATTAGTGTTGAACGCTGAGCTGTAGTCAATAAATAGCATTCTCACAGGTTTTCCTTTTGTCCAGGTGGGAAAGGGCGGTGTGGAGTGCAATAGAGATTGCATCATCTGTGGATCTGTTGGGGCGGTATGCAAATTGGAGTGGGTCTAGGATTTCTGGGATAATGTGTTGTGAGCCATGACATGTAGGAGTTGTTAATGTTATTGTTTAGAAGAAGTGGCTGCTAAATGCTAACTCCTGTTCGTATAAGCTGGTTAGCTAGCATACAGAAGTTTTTGGTGTTAGTCAGTTGTGTTTTTTCAACTGTAATGCAGTTGGTTGGTAACAATGACATGAACATGTTCTTGGGGTTGACATCCATACAAGCATTATACTCCGATTTTTGCCTCAACATAGTGTGAAATACACAATAGCCTAAATGTAAGCAAATTTTGCTGGGGGTCAATGAGGCGACTCTGTATCTTTCCCCCACGCGTTTCAATTGCTGTTACATTGTTCTGTTCAAGTTCAGTAGACCTCTTTAACGCTTCTATTTGACTAGTAATCTCATGGGTACACTTGCAATGGCTGCCTGGTATTGTGATGCAATAATTTCCATGGTCATGTAGAATGTTCATTCAAATAACTGATGTGCCTCATAAAATGGAATGTCATTTTTGTAACGTTAGTTGAGTTGAATTAACAAACGACAGCAAATATTTATGGGTACACTTCCTGCCTTTACTTCCTGCTTTTATGTCCTGCTTTTACTTCCTGCTTTGCTCCTTGCAATGGTCACAAGTCTAGCCATTATGCCATCCTTGACTTGAATGGGGATTCTCATGCTATTCATTCTATTTCTATGGCAGCACATGCAGTCAGGAGCAGAGGAGAGGGGAAAATGTGCGTCTTACATAAAATAAATTAGCCCCTGACCCTAGCCATGCCCAGCTGTAGCCTCTTCAGCACCCAGGCAGTGAGATGGAGCTATCGTAAACTCTCCAGTCCTCTGGTGCTTTTATGAGAGACTCAGGCTATTACAGAACTAATCCGCAGCTATCAGCCGGTGTCTCCATGTTCCATGTTATTTATGATGATTGCAGAGTTGGAGCAGAGCAGCCTGAAATAACAGGGATTTATAAGATCATAAACACTACTGGAAAGACAACTGAGAGTCTCTGCTCTTTCCTCTGGCCTGGCATGTAGAGTGCACACACATGACATATGAGGGCACGCACACACTATTTTAGGCTTAGGGGATTAGGGTTATGAGTTTATTTCTATCCAAAAAAACTGATAATTCACAAAAACAAAGTTGTGTGTGGAGGATGTTAGAGGGAAAAAGTTATGTTCCTATCCTGCGACTCTCCAACCACTTTAATCTCTTGCATGGCTGTGACCCTCAATGGTGCCGTAGTGTAGCAGTACATTATTTTTCCCACAGTGGTTTTCTATACAGAGCCACCTGCAGTAAGCTGATATCACACACACTCACACTGTCCCTGTGGGGGGCTTGGCCAGTCTGTTAAGCAGAGCAGCCCCTCCCCTCCCCTTCCCCATGTTGCTTCCCCTCTCTGGGCCTGTCTGGGATTCTCATCATCCGCACAACCCTGCACGTACAGTAGAACCATGATCACACACTCTGAAGAGGGGGAGGACCTAAAGATTTGGAGAAGGGAAGAGGGAAAGTGAGAGGGACTCCTGGGAAGATGGAAAGTTGAAGATGATGCAAGCGACTTGGAAGTGTAAGTGAGGGATAGAGAGAAGTGAGATATGGCTGCACAGGGAAAGTAAAGGATGGACAAAGCTGACTTCAGGGAGCATCAGTATTGTGTATAGTTGATGACATATTGATGTATTGGTCTATTACACAGACAGGCAGGATATACGTTTGGTGAAGTGCATATTTCCTTTGTTTTTCCTGTGGGTAGGTTAGGTGACATCAGCGCTCTAGATCTCTCTGATCCATGCTGATAACTCGGTCTCTCTCTTCTCTGTCTGTCCCTCCCTTCCTCACCATCTCTCTCTCTCTTTCTCCTCTCCTCTCTCAGGCTCTCGCTCTCTCTTACATACTTTCTCTCTCAATTCAATTAAATATATGCTTTATTGGCATGAATGGGTGTTTGCCACTGTTTCCAAAGCCCTGCATATGAAGTATGACACAAATGAACAGTGTGTGAGAAACAATTTTGATATATATCAACAAAAACAGTTATACTGTACATAAATAATACACAAAAAGGAAAACGATAACAATTGAGAAATTAAATCTACACAGGGTCATGTACATGACATGGTGGGAGCTATTGTCACTTGTCTTATGACAGGCCAGGACACACTGCAGCAAGCTCTACGTTTTCACCTAACAAAATGCTGATTTTCTCCTCAACATCCTGAAATTCTTCCTTTACATTTCAGGAGATAAATACCTCATTGGAGCAGTTTAGTACTAAGTGCTGCTCATTCTCTAGTTCACCTAACCCACAGTGCTTACATAGTCTTTCTTCCTCCCATGTTTTTCTGTTTTCTATTTGTTTCTCTCTATCGCTCTCTCTCCCCTCTATCTTTCGCTCTCTGGAACACAGTGTACAGACGGCTTTAGACTATAAAGACTCAGGATGCCTGATATCAGCTTATTTTCCCATTACCACTCCTCTTCCTTCCATCTTTCCATTGCCCTTCCCTCCCTCTCTTCCCTTCCCTCTCTCCTGAGGGTGGTTGGACCAGACACCGATCAGACACTGACCAATTCATTGACCTTATTTGCTTTACTATGAGAGGAGATCTGTGTGAGTGAGCTCTTGGCCAATTGATATATCGGTCAGATCACTTTGTTCTGTCTGGGGGTTATCTCACACACAATCTCTGCCTACATTCTCTTACATACCTTTTATGGGTAGCTGTTGATACATCAGCTGGTGTAATGCCGCCAGAGCCATTTTTTTTTAAATGTAAATATACACGGAGCTGGTCAAACTATTTTTTGAAATGTAATTCTGATAATTATGTATGAGTTATATTTAACCACAAATTCCATGAAAAAGTATAGTATGACAAACCAAATAAATATTTATAGCAACCTAGAGGTAGGTAAATGGTGGTTTCTTCCATGTCTTCTCTCTGGCGGTGATGAGAATGATGAAGAGCTGTAGACTACGTTTGTGCACTGCAGAGGCCAGTCAGAGGCTTGACCACTTTGGCCAATCAGAACATTGAAAAATGATCACCAGCAGTTCCTATCCTATTTTTTAAAGGGATACCATTTTTATGTCTCAGTTTCCAGTATGAAGGAAGTTAGAGGTAGTTTCATGAGCCAATGCTAACTAGTGTTAGCGCAATGACTGGAAGTGTATTTTTTATTTAACCTTTTATTTAACTAGGCAAGTCAGTTAAAGAACAAATTATTATTTACAATGACGGCCTACCAAAAGGGAAAAGGCCTCCTGCGGGGACGGGTTGCTGGGATTAAAAATAAAAATGTATTAGTGGGTATGGGTATCTGCTAGCAGGAAAGGCTAATAGTTTAACACAGTCTGCTCTAAAACAGTCATTCAAGAAAATCTAAATGCATATTTCCATGAAACTGATTGTGATGCGCAGATGCCGTTTCGCCGGTAAAAGTAAATAATTATCATTCACAATTGACAGTAATGATGGCCTATTTTGAAACGAGGTACAGTATGTCTAACTTGGAGAGTATTACAGAGTTTTTTCTTCCACCATTGGCTGGAGTCTGGTCAACTTTCCTCCACTCCTACCCCTCTTCTCCTCCAGTGCTCTTGTTTCCCCCAAAGATCACATTGCAGACAGACAGCTAATCTGATGAACATTCCCATTAGTTCAGCTTCTCTGTAGACATTGTGTTGTGATCTGACCTGAGACCTGTGATTTTTATTTGACCTTTATTTAACTAGGCAAGTCAGTTAAGACCAAATTCTTATCTTCAATGACTGCCTAGGAACAGTGGGTTAACTGCCTTGTTCAGGGGTAGAATGTCTGATATATATTTTTCTTTACCTTGTCAGCTTGGGGATTTGATCTTGCAACCTTTCGGTTACTAGTCCAACACTCTAACCACTAGGCTACCTGCCGTGAAGTAGTCTGAGTCTGTCCTGAAGGAACATTGGACCTGAAGTTAAATAGCTGTTATGTTTAGTCCGCAATCACATGTATGAGTGTGTTTGTCTACTCTGTTGGGAAGTCCTGTTTAACCATCTGTGTCAGGTGCCGTTAATCACTTTGTGCTATGCAAAATAACAAATTGATTGATTGTGTCTCCAGACGACTTTCTGGGTGGTGAGGGAGATCCTTCATGCTCAGACCCTGAAAATCAGAGCTGAGGTACTCAGTCTGTACATCCGAACTGCCAAGGTAAGGAACACACACTGTACTCTGTTTATTCTCAACAGATTCTTGGTTCATTTCCACATGAGTGGACAATAAACCTATAGTAATGCAAAAGTGTGTGTATACATCTCGAGTGTTCTCTGTTCCCAACAGAAATTGTGTGACATCAACAATCTGCATGCAGTGATGGCTGTGGTGTCGGGCCTACAAAGCGCTCCCATCTATAGACTCTCCAAGACATGGGCGGTGAGTTACAGTGTGTGTCCATGCATCTCAAAACAATGATCTTTCTCTAACCGCACGCTACAAAAAACTGAGTTGGTTGAAAATGTGTTGACGGTTTGTTGTAGAGAAGTGGCAGATGTAAATTGATTTTCTTTATTTCACCAGTCATAAGTCATTACATGGTCATTACTGGAATATGTCATGGTTTTGTGTATATGAAGCATCTGTGCAGAAACTTCAGCGAGAACATTGATTAACATGCACTGTCCCTGTAAAAATAAACTCGCATACACAAACTCTCTCACTCACTCTCGCACACTTGTCACTCTCTCACTTTATTTCGCTCACACTCTCGCTTATACTCTTTCTCGCTCACACTCTCTTACTCTTTCTCTCTCGCTCTCTCTCACACACACTCTCACTTTCTGGCAAGGCTGAAAACCAGACTTTGCTTTCCGGGTAATGTACGGTATTATATTGCACTCTGAAGTGACCGGAAAATTGATAAATTAGAGTGAATAAAGTTGAATCTCAATGAGGCCATTCCAGGGAAATGATCCCCACTTCTTACGTCCAGATTTGAGCTCTTTCCCACCTCGTTTTATCCCTTTATCACTTGCTCCCTTGGCTCTTCCTTTCATATGTTTCCACTTTTATTTGTTTAGTCTGTGAATGTTGAATTAATTCTCTGTATGTGTACAATAATTTGTCTCTGTCTGTGTAGTTGTTGAGTCGGAAGGACAAAGCAACGTTTGAGAGGTTGGAGTATCTCATGGCCAAAGAAGACAACTACAAGCGTCTGAGAGACTACATACGCAGCCAGAGCATGAACTCCTGCATACCATACCTGGGTAAGATGCACACACTTTCCCGTCGCCATTCTCCCTGCCATTTTATGTAGAAGGACTGAGAAGCTCAGTTCTGGTGACTTGTTAAAAGAACGTTCTACTCTAAAATTAATTAAAATAAAAGTATACTAACACCATGTAAAATACAATTTCCATCTCTAGAAATGAGCCCAATAATGTATTATTACAATTATTTTAACATATTGGACCATGCGTATAGCTTATGCATGGTCCATATTATCAGGTATGCTATTAGCAACCAGCGTTATCACCTGTAGCCCAACTGATGCAGCATAGTGGCTAGAAATAAACAGGCTGAAGAATGGGGTTGCCCATCTTCATTTACCCTATTGAGCTAGTAATTAGCTTGATCCCCAAATTTAATCTTTTAACTAGTTGGCATCATATTGATGAATTGTATGTCCCAAAAAACGTGCATGAATACAGTGAATATAATGTAGGCCTACCTGTTAGGGTAACTTGGGGTAAAACCCGACTCTGGGTAAAACGTCCCCTGCCTGTACCTCACACAAACCACTTCATGTTAAAAATAAATACTAATAAAAAAAACACTTTCCCTTGTTGCCACCACTAAACATTTCATGTCTCATCACAATTTAAGTCACTCTCCAAAAATTAGGTAAGGTGGCGCTTTACTCTCACCTATGCACTCACTCCAAATTGCACTGCAAATTGCAGAGCTGTAATGTGCTTAACCATGCCCCTGCTAAGAAAACTCTGAGTTTAAAATGGTGCAGTTTGCGCATATTTTGGAGTTGAGAAATAAAGTATGAATGGAAAGCTGGGTTCCCCACGATTGCATTAAGAATTGTTGTGCATTGACTGCTTGCGAGAATGTCTCTCTCCCCATGGCACTCGCCACTTGAATGCACCTTGAGAGAAATATTTATCTCGCATAGAACGCACAACAACAAGCCGACTAGGTAAATATATAATGGGGTTTTCTGTTTTTACAATTCATTACTCGTTTGCAGAGGAAACGTAAATGTGGATTTTCTTTCATGTTCCATATTTTTTTGCCGTGGCGGCAATGTTTTTGCTGTGGCGCAGCGCCACAGCTAAATGACTGCAGCGGAAACACTGACCATGTGCTGCTCATAGCTGGACAAACACATGAGTCATGGAGAAATCATTAAAAGTCACATGTTATTTATTTTTCCTCTGCTTCATCATTTTATATTTATTCCCCCTTTCTTTCCTTCTTTTCCTCTTTGAGAGCTGGCAGCACAGACTGTCTTACTGAGCACTAACAAGGCCCAGGAATCCCCTATGAACTACAGGGGGAAAATACATCCGTCTTCTCTCCATCTCTCACTTTCTTTCTCTTGTTTTCTCTTGCTCTCTCGCTCTCTTCCCCTCTCTCCCTCCCCCTCTCTCACGCTCTCTCACTGTCTCTCTGTGTGTGGTTGTTTGTTTGTTCTGTTTTTCCTTTGAGGACTCGATGGAAGGTTTCCTCTTTTTTATTAGCTCTAGTAAAACAGGACTCTTCACTCGTGATTCTCTGTAGTTCCTGTTGCGGTAGATATGAATGGGAAAGGCAGGAATAGTGCTCTCTCTTACATATCACGCCACACTGTATACAGTAGAAGCAGCCATATCCTGCTTGTGTGTGTGTGTACACAGAGTGTACCCTCTCTGACTGGTATCTTAGTGATGACTGCACTGGCTCCACACTGTGGCTGTGTTGTCCCTCAGTGGAGTGCGTGTGTTATGTTTTTGTTTTGACTCTCCTTGTGGGGACCAGAAGTCCTCACAAGCATAGTAAAACGAGGAATATTTTGACAAGTGGGGACATTTTGCCGGTCCCCACAAGGAAAAAGTATATTTTAGGGTTACGGTTAGGGGTTTGGGGTTAAGGTTAAGGGTTAGGGAAAATACGATTTTGAAAAGGAATCAATTGTTTTCTCCCAACAAGGATAGTAAAATAAAAACCAGTGTGTGGTGTTCCGTGGAACCCTGCTGCTATGAGAGCTAGAGGTTTGTTCATCTGAGCGTGTGTAAACCAGAGATGTATAATACTCATAGTACAAACAGGCAAACGGCTGCTCTGCTAACAGGAGATTGCTTATTTGAGGTAGCTACCTTACAAACCCCCTCAAGGAGTGGAATGCATCCATGGCAGTAGTCATGAGGGGCCTTTGCTCAATGTCAGTCCTAGTACTGGGAAAGGGATTTGGGAATGACTTCTGAGATATGACAGTCCGGGATATTAGAAGAGGGAATGGGATATAAGAATTGAGTGGTAGGGGAATCTTCAGTTGAAGTGCTGAATCCAGTGTGGCTCAGTCGGTAGAGCATGGCGCTTGCAATGCCAGGGTTGTGGGTTTGATTCCCACGGGGAACAAAAAATATTTAAATGTGTGCACTCACTACTGTAAGTCGCTCTGGATAAGAGCGTTTGCTTAAATGGCTAAAATGTAAATTAATTTGTTGTGACCCTGAAGTGGCTGCAGATCTGAACACAACAGGACTCCAGCTGGGGACACACACACACACACACACACACACACACACAGCAGACTTTATGTACCGGAAGAGGCACACACATACACTACCGCACAGACACTGACCTGAGATTCACACTGTGGTCTGAGATTTTGAATGGGAATTAATGGTTTGGTCCCCATTTGGCTTGTTGACATAAGTAGAGGAGTTGGTTGAATTCGATAAGCTGTGTATGTGTCTAAAGGGACACACATATTCAAACCGTATTGAATGTAACCACACTTCCACCCCTTTACGCTGCAGACCGTTACAGAATTGGCTGTAACAGAAGGGAGTCACCCATGTTCTGAGGCAAATCCCTGGCTGCACAGAATGGTGCCAGGGCCATTGGCGAGGTGTCTGTGGTGCAGTAGGGCTGGAGCTGGGCTGTGGAGGAACCAATGTAATGGAAATGTGAGGGCAAAGTGTCAGATGAGAGAAATACGCCAAGTTGCTTTCCAACTCTCCAAACCAACTCTCTTCAATTTCCCTCTGTTTCCATGACCTACAGCCACAGTATTGGAGCCAGATATGCTGTTTGTGTGTGTGTGTGTGTGTGTGTGTGCCCCTATATATTGTGTGTGCATTAGCTCATCATCCTTGCAGTGCTAGCTGTGGTGTGTGTGTAAAGACTAACGGCTCCTTAGGGACCTGGGTCAGAGGAGAATCATAACTTTAGGACGTATCTTAGTAAAACTGAAAGCTTAGCATTTTAACACAGAAAGAATGTCCCCCTCCCTCCTGTCTTTTTTTCATTCCCTGCTCCTCTCCCCTTTTTCTTTTTTGTGTCCTTGACTTTATGTCTTCAATCCATTTCTCTGTTGATCACTCTCCTTTTATCTCTCTCGTCTCCACTCTACTTCAGTATCATCTTTCCCTGTCCTCTCTTTCTCCCTCCACTTTCACCTCTTTGTTGTTCTGACTCCAGGCGCTCTCGCTCTCTCGCGCTCTCTCTCGCGCTCTCTCTCTCTCGCTCTCTCTCTTTCTCTCGCTCTCTCTCTCTCTCGCTCTCTCTCTCGCTCGCTCTCTCTCTCTCTCGCTCTCTCTCTCGCTCGCTCTCTCTCTGAACTACAGAAATGTGGTTCTCATTGTTCCTCCTCCCCGTTTCTCCTCTGTCCCCCTCTTCTCCTCCTCTACTCTCCAAGGCAGCGTTCTTTCATTATGAACTGCTTCATAATGAGAGGTTTCATAAGACTTATCATCCTCAATTTTTACTACCTCTCCGTTCCTGATAGCTCCTTCATACAGCGGTATAATCAAACGTATAATGTATACGGCAGCTGTGACAAAGCAGACTTACTGGTTTGACTAACCTTCCTGGACATTTTTATTTTGTTTGTTGGCCATGGGGTGGTTGGGTGAGAAACCGAGAGAGTGAGATGGTGTGAATGAGAAGTCGTGAGAGCAAATGGTATTTAAAAACTGTTTTATTTAGTAAAGAGCTGCATGGAAACTGATGTCAGAGCAGGGCAGCTATTCACCTTCGTCAACTTGACGTTCGTCTCTGTGTTTGTGTGTGTGTTGGAGAATGACCAATATGGATTGTTTAGGGCCGATGCCGATTTTAAGGGGTCAAGGCTGATATTTTAGGCTGATATCCAATATCATTACATTTTTTACATTTGGATGACAAAATTTCCCAGAGACAGCCGTGTATGCATTAATTTAAAAATCAAACCATACATTTGACTTAGTTTTTACCAATCTAATTACATAACACAATTACACCATTACAAGTCAGATGGTTTGTTGCAGAAAATGGTGCATGTTCAAAATGACAACCAGCTAAATTAGCTATTAGCTCCTATCTGTTGTCTAAGCTACATTTTTATCTAGCTAGCATACTAGCTAATATAGCTAGCTATCTAACACCACAGATGAGAGGGTTAGTTATCGTAATCTTTGCTAACAGGTCACATAGCTATCGGCTTAGCTAGCTTGCTTATTGCCTGCATGTCCGAGCACGTCGACACAAGCCTTATTATTAGTGAATTAACTAAACTAATATTTGCAACAGGAGTTTGATTTTGGTCACTATGTCAATTCATCCATTTCTCAATACTGCACCTTTCTGTTAGAGAATGAGCTAGCTTGCTGCTTACTGCTGCTGATTTTCCCAGCTAGACATTCCTTGGCATTGTGCAGTGCTCGTGGCTGAGGCGTTGAGTGGTGGCTGGCATAGCAGCAGCTTTGCTATGTAGAGGGACTATCGGCAAAGCCGATAGAGAAGGACCAAAAGCCGATTAGACTAGATACAGCCAATATCGTCCCGATATATCGGCTCAGCTGATTATCGGTCGTTCTCTAGTGTGTGTGTGTGTGTGTGACTCTTAACTGGAATAAACAGAATGGCCATACTGGGGCTAAATAGAGCAGGGCGTGACTATAACTATACTCATTATAAATATGTTGATAAATAACAGAAGTGAGAGATGGCTGGGAGACCATGGAGGAAACATTTGGCTTGAGCAGAATCATACGTCTTAAATTAACTCTCACAAATAAAGCCCAATATATTTACATGCCAAAGCGAGTTGGGCCGATTCCACGTCACAAAGCACATTGTTAGAGTCCATTTCCTCTCAGTGCTTGTGGGAACCCCGAAACAACAAGCCCAAACAAAACAACAGAGTAATATGTACATGAAGACCATACCAAGTCCTGTATGCCTGGGGGGAGGTGCGTGCCTCTCAACCCCTTTTGACTGTGGTACATTCTCATTTTGATTTTAACTGATGACATCATAAGGAACTTGTAATGAAATCCTTATTACGCTGTGAAGAAAGGCATTCACTAGCAACTCACTTAGCAACAAACTCCGCTGGAGACAAGCAAAACAGAACAACAAAATGAACAATATTTTTTTCCAGTAGCATTTAGGATGCAAGTAATCTCAAATTCCTTACGTAATCACCTTCATAGCGTATTGAACTGTGACATGGTGGAGTAGCATACTGTATATATAGACTGTTGTAGAAGGCAGTGGCAGCTAGCTCTTTGTTAGAGTCCATACTCTGGCTGTCCACTGCTATCTCTCACAGCATTATCTGGCCATGTTCGAGAGGACTCAATAGGAGCACAGCTGAAACATAGCAGAAAGCTGTGTCTTCTGTCCAGAGAGGGTAAAAAATAACCAGGGTTTCCATTTTGGGCATTGACTGTTGAAATCGAATTCTCTTCTCCACTTGAGAATGGAAGGATGGAATGGAGTGTGGAGATGAAGGGTCGCTTGGTAGAGAATCTGAGAGGGGTCAGGAGTGGGTAGGGGTCATGATGGGTCGAATGTCAAGGCGTAGGTAGGGGGATGTGCCTGCTCCAGGCTCAGTCGATAGGTCGGATCATCATACGGACAGACTTGAGGGAGTAGAACCCTCCTCCGTACTCGGCCCAGAAGATTCCATCCTGGAACTTACTGCGGTAAACCCCTCCGCTGTACCATACTCCGTTCAGGTTGGTCTGGCCACAGGCGTTGTACCACCAGCCACCCTTATGGAAGTGAGCACAGTTACCTAGGGAGGGGAGAGGAGGGGGCTTAGTGGTACAGCATATTCTAGTGCTAGGTGTCACTTGAGCAGGGATGTTAGAGAAATGGACCACAGTACAAAGAAGCTTGTGAAACGGTATGATTGGGAGACTAGTAATGTAGCATAGTAGTGTGTTAGCGTACAAGTACAGCATTGTACTTATATTCTAGCGTACATCCCTATTTTGGCACACTGTCTTGTGTTTTACCTGAGAAAGCGTCCTTGTCCCTGTCCAGCGTAGTGAACATTTTCCCATTGTGGCTGCTGAGGGAGTCTCCAGCGTTTCCCTGGTAGGTGCCCAGTCTCAGGCGGTACCCCTCACTCTCAGGCTCCAGGTGGAAGCTGCTGTACTCAGCATACACCTTCTTTCCCACCCAGTCCTCCAGCTCTACCAGCAGCCTGTAGTCCCCCTGCTTCCCTAGGTTATAGATGTTCTCCAGACCCAGCCAGTACTCACTGTCAATGTTCCCAAAGCCTTTCTGAAGGGACACACACACACACACACACACACACACACACACACACACAGAGCAGGTTATAATATAGAAGGGTTTCTAATGAACGAGTACAGGACAGTGAGTTGTGTAGTGTCCCAGCTAAAGCTTTTGGAATGCTTCTTTCACCCACTAACTTGCCTAACAAACCGCACTGTTTCTAGTCAGCAGCAAAAGGAACCACACCTGTGTCTGTAGACAGTCTAAATAGTCCCGCTCAGAGGACAAAGAGAGGGTAAATCACAGAGGGTAGACTTCAGTAATATGATTACACGCCGCCTCATTGTGTTAAAGGAAACCAGACCTTCAGAATCAATGGAACAGAATTGAATCAGTTCCCTGTTGGAGACGATAATGTGTCAAAGTTCTGCCTTACCAGTCAAGGTGAATTACTGGCTGTGGCAGGGGAGAAAGACTATGGGGGCTACACACACTGTCACACACACACACACACACACACAAACAAACACACTGCTGGGTGTGTTGGGTCCAGATAAGATCTCAGTGATGACGCCGAGAGGAAAGCGGGAGGGATGGAGGAAGGAGTCGGATTTCCTCACCTGCCCATGGGGGGTATAGTGTGTGTGTGGCTCCGTGCCAGGGATTTCTCCAGAGTGATGGGGTGTGTTAGCAGCCCCAGAATGTGGTGGGTAGTGTGCTTGGTTATGTTACGTAGGAGGGGAGATAAGGGGAACATCAGCCCCTCCCTCCATGTCCCTGCTTGGGTCACAGCTGGGCGGCTTCTGGTTGGAGGTCAGAGGGAGAGGGCTGGATGTTCCCCTTGGCTCAGTGCTTAACAATTATACATACATATCCAGATGTTTATGTTCGGTGTGTGTCAGTGTGTGTTATCGTCTGCACTATAGTACCTTGTAATTCTCCCAGTTCCTGAAGAAGTTGACCGATCCGTCCTTCCTCCTCTGTAGCACAGTCCAGCCTCCGTTGTCTAGGCCGTGTTCACACCAGGCCTGGATCAGCCGGTCACTGCCCTCGGACTTAAGCAGGTACATCCCACTGGTGCTGTGGCCTGCCTGGCGCACCTGGTAGCAATCCTTAAACGGACCTGGAAGAAGGGGAGGGAGAAATTGGTCAGTGCCTGTGTCCAATTTGGCACCCTATTCCTTATATAATGCACTTGTTTTGACCAGAGCCCAAAGCCAGTGTGTCTCCTCTGTTAGTACTGCTTCTATTATGTAACATCCTCTTCACTAATCACCATACTATATCTTGCCTCAGGTGAACAAGATGTTTTCCTTCATCACACACAAGCTAAGTGCATTATGTACCCCCACTGGGCTGACAGAGAGACCGAGACAGAGAAAGGAAGGCATCGCTTGCCAAGACCCCCTAGCTTAGGGGGATGGGTAGGAGTAGTTACGATGCTGTAGCAGTCCGTGAGCCCCTTTCCTGCCCAGACAACCATACAGCCTCATGTAGCCAGCCAGCCAGCATTAGCTCAGTACCTAGATCCCCAGCTGTATCTAAACCCTGCTTGTTTCCCGCTCCTGTGTGAATGATATGTATTGAGCAGCCATGAAGACAGGCTTTGTGAGGGGACCTCCGGGGCCCGAGGCACACAGAAGATAGTTTTCTCAGCTGTGTGTGTGTACAGGGAGGACAGAGCCACTGTAGTGCCTCACACACATACCTAAAACCCCACAGAACCGAGATATATTATTCCAGTAACCATACGTCTTCATCTAGACCACTTCTGTCTTGAGAGGCTTTCTTTCTTTCTGTCTATAGCTCTCTTGGACTCATTCATTCTCTCTCCCTCTCTCTCTCTCTCTCCAAGTAAAAAACAGGGGAATATCTAATGTGACCCTAGTGGTTTGAGCAGGGATTGGCCCATCCACAGTGTGGTGTAGGTCTGTGTATTGAGGTGAACCAGCCATGTGTTTTTTGAGAGCTAAACCATCAACAGAAGAGAATTCAGCCTGGCTCCACTCATCCTCAGAGATTCATGATAGATGATCGTGTTGCTTTTCCTCACAGAGCAGGAACAATTAATCGCTTTCTCTCTCTTGTTGCTTTTGGGACAAAATAAACTGTCCAGAATGAAAGGAGATGAGTAGATTTATTTGGGCTACGTTTCAGAGTGGAGGAGCTCTGATATGTGTAAGATTTTAGATGTCTGTGATACTGTCTCTTTTTCAGTGGGCCATCCGAGGAGGGCCCGTTTTGCTCAGTTGATAGAGCATGGTGCTAGCAACGCCAGGGTTGTGGGTTCGATTCACACAGAGGACCAGTACGAAAAATGTATGTCACTCTGGATATGTGTCTGCTATACGACTACAATGTAAATGTAAAATTTACTCAGTGAATTTCATAAATTTAAATGGAGAAACATTTTAAAAAGTAATCCTTTTTAGATAAAACAATATTAAATATATTTACGTCACCAAATAACTTATTAAAACACACTGTTTTGCAATGAAGGTCTACAGTAGCATCAACAGCACACTGTAGGGTAGCACCATGAACTGACATGTTGTCCATCCAATCAAAGTATCAAAGAATTAATCTCGTACTCAAAGCATAAGCTACAGCAAGTTAGCACTGCAGTGCACCAAATGTGGTGTAGTTGAAAGAGAGAAAGATGATAGTTTTTTACAAATACATTTCTTAAAAAATGAAAGAAGCCGCAGTTTTATTTTGTTTATTTCTATTCTTAGTTTACCTTTCACTTACTTAGCTACCCAATGCAGCTTATTTAGCCTACTCAACAACCTGTTGGATAGCCAACACTGCAACTCTTCCAACTCAAGCTAAGCTTTCAGTTGTATTAATTTATTGCCGCCGGGGCCCACCGGTGTAGCTGCTAAACTGCTTGCTGTACACTGTATTGTGTGATTATACACAATATAGTGTCCACATGGATTTGTACACATGGATTTGATTGTGGGTTTACTAACTTGTTAGTTCTAGTAGCTATGTTGACTATGACGTTAGCTAATATGGTGACAGCAATGTAGGCTGTGTAGCGGTTTTTCCAAGCAAATGGAAAAGGTTAGCGGAGAGGTGGTCACTGGTCCAAAAAGTTGGAGAAGCTAGCTAACGTTAGCTAGCTAGGTTAATTGAGGCTGCAGTGCATGCGCTTTCTCATTCTTATAATAACAACAAATCTATTCAGAATATTAAGGAGCAGCCTATATGTTGGTCATTGTAGCCTATCCTTCTCCTTAAACATTTAACTTCATCTTCAATTAACACTAGAACCGCCTGGCCATTGAGCTTGTAAGTTCCCGCTAGAGAACGTTGAGAGCGTTGCCGGGTGTTCTATTTAGTATACGCATCAGATGCATATCAACCTGCAAGGTTTGCAAACATAAGCACTAAGTCTTGATAAATAGTGCATAAACAATTGTAACGCATGAATTGCATGAAGAAATATTTTGGGAAATATATCCATGTAAAAATATAACAATAGTTATTTGTTGGAGTCAAGGATAGTTTTTGTATAATTCTACAAAGTCCTTGTGAAAAATGTACGCCTAAATCACTTCCAGCCAATGACGCATACACATTAACAGTGTAATAAATACATTTCATATATGCTATTGGAAGAATAATAATTTGTTTGTGTGTATAAAGGTCTTAGGTAACATTAGAAACCTAAAAAAAAATATTTCAAATAACATAATAGCATTTTCAATAGTTTGCAGTGGTGTAAAGTACTTAAGTAAAAATACTTTAAAGTACTACTTAAGTAGTGTTTTGGGGTATCTGTACTTTACTATTTATATTTGACAACTTTTACTTTCACTCATCAGACTGTCAATTTAATAGTTTCTATAGCCTAACTCTTATATGTGAAATTAGAGTAATAACTCTATGCATAGCCACTTTAATAACTCTACCTACATGTACGTAATTACCTCGACACCGATGCCCCCGCACATTGACACATTGACTCTGTACTGGTACTCCCTGTATAGAGCCCCGCTATTGTTATTTAATGTGTTGTTTTATTATCTCTTCGTTTTTTGTTGTTGTTGTATTTTCTTAACTGCATTGTTGGATAAGGGCTTGTAAGTAAGCATTTCACGGTAAGGTCTACACCTGTTGTATTGCATGCGACAAATAAGATTTGATTTAAAAAAAAATTATATGTTTTGTTTCGATGGGCCAGCTGTGCAGGCTGACTGGCATCGTTTGTTTCTCCTTGCTCATCAACTTGGATATAGTCACGGCTGCACGTAGCATGTTTTCGTTTCCCGTACAATAAATTTGATTAGTAATGGCGTTACAGTAAATAACATAGACCCATAAAAGAGAATGACCAAAAGGCTCAAGGTCAAATGTTTACATGAGCGCCAACGATGATAAATCAGCATAACCAAACTCATCATTACACTGTTGTTGTTCTAAATTAAATCAACCTCTTCACCATCCTTATCATTCAGTTAGGCCTAATATAATATTTATTGTGAAGAAATGTTCACAATTATCATCCATTTGTCATTCATTCAGTGAGGAAAGAGACTCATTAACGCCTGGCCTTTGTACCAACGTCCTACAGCACATTGTTTTGGTGGGTTAAGTTGGGAATAGGTATTAAAAGAAACAGGATCTAAAGACTTTTCTGTTTGATATCAAGATTCAGACAAATGTTAAATACAAACATTTAGGAAAAGTCAGGGAAGGAGCAGGACATTGGGCTTTTTGGGAGGGGGGGGGTGGGCTTATGGCGGTTCTAGTGTTAGATATCGTTTGCAACACACAGAGGCTCTGACTGTAGCCTCTTTCCATTTTGATGACTTATGATTGGCCAACAACAACAAGCTCCACTCTTTTGGAAAGCAAAAGCAGCAGCATAAATGATAATGTCTCTCTCGCTCTCTCTCTCTACTGTGGCAGTCGCGTTTGGATCTGTACGGGCCCTTCCGGGGCAAGTCAGTTAAAATGACATACCCAAATACAATCATATCAGATCTGACCCAGACCCTTGACATTATTTGGAATTCTGGATCCGGATCCGCTCGGATCCCGGATTGAGTTTTGGGTATTCGGGTAAAGGTGGATCCGTGAAGACTGTTTGTGCGTGTGATCAGGGGTGTATTAATTCTGCTGATTCTCTTGCAAAGCATTTCTTAAACGAAAGCAAACACAACGGGGATGGACCTACCTGAATTCCAATAGAAACTCCAATAAAATCTCAAAGCAGAACTGTTTGGCATAATGATTACACCCCAGATCTGCTAGATTCAGGCAAGAGTGTGCAAGGCGGTATTAAATGTCTAATTTTCACCTTGATTACTCCAATTTGTCTCTCTCTCTCGACCTGTGCACCTTCATTATAAACTTAAATTTGTAGGCTAGGTTGTAGCAATCTCATGATGGGTGTAGGGCAAATGCCAGTATCATGTAGTACTCAAATTTGTAGCGCTTGCATTAGCTCCTATAACTGATGCCTAAACTCTAGTCGTGGTCAGAAGTTGTGTGCTGTGGACGACCCCCCACGTATCCAAGTGGAGATGTTAGTTTGTGCTGCTGTAACATAAAGCTATAGAGCACAGCACCACTGGAGAGGCAGCTGTATGCACAATCAGAAATCTCTATTCCTCTGAAAGTGGGGCCCTAGTCATCACAACCCCTCCATCCCTTCTCCCCTTCTACTTCCCTCTGTCCCTCTCACTCTTTCCCTACCAACCGGCCTTTCTCTCAATAGACTCTTTCTAAATGTGGCCTCTTTCCTCTTCAGTCCTTTCAACTGCCAATAGTCCCACTATTGTTAGTGCAGGAAACGGCTGCTCTGCCTGAAGGAGCTGGAGGCTCACTGGTCTGACACTGACATCACACACTCACATCACACACAGCACTCCACTTATACTTCTCTGGAGGCTCTTTTAGCTGGGCACAGGGCCAGTAGTTACAACACTCACTATACTGGATGAGTGTATATATAGACACTTAGTTAAACTCAGATCACACACACAGACAGACAGACTGCAGGCGGCACTATTTGACAGAGATGTCTGACTTCACGTCACGGAGAAGTCTGCTTTGAACAATGACCACTTCTATCATGGTTTAAGTGCTTGCTAGCTTTTGCTGTTATAACATTTGGCTACTAAAAAGTTGTAGACCATTGTTGATGGCTATTATTACAGTGAGGTTGTTTCCTGTGATGGCTAATGGTAGGAAAACTGTAACAGATTAACCAGTGACGAGGTTAAAATGTCTGCTGTCAAACATTGACCCCTAGATCTTCCTCTGTGTTATTGTATTTTTTATTTTTTATTTTATTTCACCTTTATTTAACCAGGTAGGCAAGTTGAGAACAAGTTCTCATTTAGAACTGCCACCTGGCCAAGATAAAGCAAAGCAGTTCAACACTTAGAATAACACTATTATATTATTTAGTAGTATTGAACCTATTGACCTGGTATAGTACATAGAGTTATGGCCCTACAGTACACCCAGCTGAAGGGTTTAATTGATGCTGGCCCACAGCAGGCCTGAGAGGGGCCGATAGAGGAAGGTAGTGGCAGTTTGATCTGAAGATTACATTCTCAGGCGTTCCTCTCCAATCCACTTTACCCAAAAACAGACCAGAGATTATTTGGTCCTCTGTAATCATATGCTCCATCTGTCTTCTCAGTTTCACCTCACTTCTACCCTAAGCCATATATGAAAGCCCTTGATCATTCTTCTAGTGCAGGGGTACTCAACTACTATTTGAGAAGGTCTGGTCACACAATTTTCCTAGATGGCAAAGTTCAGCATTTTATCAGCATAGTAACAAACCCCCACCTTGCAACTCATGCTGATCAAACAGTTCAAACCCCTGTTGTTGGTGGGGAGAACATTGGGCAATTTTTTAAAGCTAATTTCCTGCAATTTACACGTTTTGTGTGTTCATATGTTGCCGGAGTGACTCAACAAAATCAATGGGGGCCCCTTGGGGGTGAGTCCCCTGGGCACATAATCTGGCCATGATCACTACAACATTTAGATAGCTAAATATCTGGTTAGACTAAGTTACCTAACATGACCAGCAATTGATCAACTGGACATTTCTGACAGGCTGTAATTAGCTATACAAGGTCTGTAAGAGGAAAACTGCCCATACACTACCAAATTTCGAAATTGCACCTTCTACTACCACGTTCTACTATTACAACTCTCAACTACAGAAAGTTGAAAGTCCGACTGAGTTCCTAAAGTGTGTGTGTGCGCACGCGCTGCATTCGGAAAGTATTCAGCCTTATTTTAAAATGTATTAAATATTTTTTTCCCTCATCAATCTACACACAATACCCTATAATGACAAGCCAAAACAGGTTTGCTTAGTTAAATAAAGGTTAAATTATTATTTATTAATTTTTCTGTGGTGGTGGCAGAATCATGCTGTGGGGATGTTTTTCAGCGGCAGGGACTGGGACACTAGTTAGGATCGAGTGAAAGATGAACGGAGCAAAGTACAGAGAGATCCTTGATGAAAACCTGCTCCAGAGCGCTCAGGACCTCAGACTGGGGCAAAGGTTCACCGTCCAAAAGAACAACTACCCTGAGCACACAGCCAAGACAACGCAGGAGTGGCTTCCGGGACAAGTCTCTGAATGTCCTCAAGTGGCCCAGCCAGAGCACGAAATTGAACCCAATCAAACATCTCTGCAGAGACCTGAAAAAAAAAGAGCTGTGCAGCGACCCCATCTAACCTGACAGAGCTTGAGAGGATCTGCAGAAAAATGTGAGAAACTCCACAGATACAGGTGTGCCAAGCTTGTAGCGTCATACCCAAGAAGACTTGCGGCTGTAATCGCTGCCAAAGGTGCTTCAACAAAGTACTGTGTAAAGGGCCTGAATACTTATGTAAATGTGATATTTTATTTTGTATACAGTCGTGGCCAAAAGTTTTGAGAATGACACCAATATTAATTTTCACAAAGTTTGCTGCTTCAGTGTCTTTAGATATTTTTGTCAGATGTTACTATGGAATACTGAAGTATAATTACAAGCATTTCATAAGTGTCAAAGGCTTTTATTGACAATTACATGAAGTTGATGCAAAGAGTCAATATTTTCAGTGTTGACCCTTCTTTTTCAAGACCTCTGCAATCCGCCCTGGCATGCTGTCAATTAACTTCTGGGCCACATTCTGACTGATGGCAGCCCTCTCTTGCATAATCAATGCAAGGTTTTGTTTGTCCACCCACCTCTTGAGGATTGACCACGAGTTCTCAATGGAATTAAGGTCTGGGGAGTTTCCTGGCCATGGACCTAAAATATCAATGTTTTGTTCCTCAAACCACTTAGTTATCACTTTTGCCTTGTGGCAAGATGCTCCATCATGCTGGAAAAGGCATTGTTCGTCACCAAACTGTTCCTGGATGGTTGGGAAAAGTTGCTCTCAGAGGATGTGTTGGTACCATTCTTTATTCATGGCTGTCGTCTTAGTGAATTGTGAGTGAGCCCACTCCCTTGGCTGAGAAGCAACCCCACACATGAATGGTCTCAGGATGCTTTACTGTTGGCATGACACAGGACTGATGGTAGCGCTCACCTTGTCTTCTCCGGACAATCTTTTTTCTGGATGCCCCAAACAATCGGAAAGGGGATTAATTAGAGAAAATGACTTTACCCCAGTCCTCAGCAGTCCAATCCCTGTACCTTTTGCAGAATATCAGTCTGTTCCTGATGTTTTTCCTGGAGAGAAGTGGCTTCTTTGCTGCCATTCTTGACACCAGGCCATCCTCAAAGTCTTCACCTCACTGTGCGTGCAGATGCACTCACACCTGCCTGCTGCCATTCCTGAGCAAGCTCTGTACTGGTGGTGCCCCGATCCCGCAGCTGAATCAACTTTAGGAGACGGTCCTGGCGCTTGCTGGACTTTCTTGGGCACCCTGAAGCCTTCTTCACAACAATTGAACCGCTCTCCTTGAAGTTCTTGATGATCTGATAAATGGTTGATTTAGGTGCAATCCTACTGGCAGCAATATCCTTGCCTGTGAATCCTTTTTTGTGCAAAGCAAGGATGACTGCACGTGTTTCCTTGCAGTTAACCATGTCTGACAGAGGAAGAACAATGATTCCAATCAGCATGACAGAGTGATCTCCAGCCTTGTCCTCGTCAACACTAACACCTGCGTTAACGAGAGAATCACTGACATGATGTCCGCTGGTCCTTTTGTGGCAGGGCTAAAATGCATTGGAAATGTTATTTGGGGATTCAATTCATTTGCATGGCAAAGAGAGACAATTAATTGCAATTCATCTGATCACTCTTCATGGCATTCTGGAGTATATGCAAATTGCCATCATACAAGCTGAGGCAGCAGACTTTGGGAAAATTAATATTTGTGTCATTCTCAAAACTTTTGGCCACGACTGTACACTTGCAAAAACGTCCAATAACCTGTTTTTGCTCTTTCATCGTGGTATTGTGTGTATAAAAAAACATTTAATCAATTTTCAAAATTCTAAATGTGGAAAAGTCTGAATACTTGCACCGTATACCGATACAATTTACATTGCATTTAGTAGTCCAACAGCACAAGGAATTAATTGTTTGAACTAGTTCTTCTTGGCCATGGGCATTCTGAAGCACTGACCAGAGGGAAGCCTCTCGAACTGAGGCTGTAGCGGGTGGGAGGGGTCGCGAAAGACAGCCAATGCCTTCTTTTTGGTTTCCTTGTGGAACAGACTGCTCAAATGGGAGATTACCAGACTGTCATATTGAATGTGAGGATGCTCCCCACCAAGCTGCTGTACACCCTCTCCAGAACATCCTGGCTGGCTGACCCCAAACCCCTATATATATATTTTTTTTATAAAGTCATTGATCCAACCGGCAAGGCCTCAGGTCCAGTAGTCCTTTCAGCAGTGTGTGTATTTGTGTTGAAAGCTAAACTTAAACCACCATGTTCACAAAGGTCAGGGTAGCATCCTCAGTCCCCCTATGTGCCTTATAGGCAAACTGTAATGGGTCCAGTTGATCTGCTATGGACAGGGTAAGGTGCTTATTGACAACCCTTTCCATGCATTTGGCCAAAAGGGGCTTGAAGGCCACAGGTCGAAAGTCATTTGGTGATTTGGCACCTGACTTCTTGAACACTTTTTTGGTTACTACATGATTCCATATGTAATTTCGAAGTTGTGTTTTCTTCACTATTATTCTACAATGTAGAAAATAGTAAAAATAAAGAAAAACCCTTGAATGAGTAGGTGTCAACTTTAGACTGGTACTGTATATGTATACTGTATACATATTATATATACTGTATATATTATATATATACAGTGCCTTCAGAGAGTATTCATACCCCTTGACGTATTCCACATTTTGTTACAGTCTGAATTCAAAATGGATTAAATAGATTTTTGTTCTCACTCATCTCCACACAATACCCAATAATGACAAAGTAAGAACATGTTTGTTTTTCTATACAATCATTTCCAGGTCTTGCCGTATATTTTCAAGTAGATTTGAATCAAAACTGTAACTTTGACACTCAGGAACATTCACCGTCTTCTTGTTAAGTAACTCCAGTGTAAATTTGGCCTTGTTTTTAGGTTATTGTCCTGCTAAAAGATGAATTAATCTCCCAGTGTCTGGTGGACAGCAGACTGAACTAGGTTTTCCTCTAGGATTTTGCCTATGCTTAGCTCCAATCCAATAATTTTTTTGTCCTTAACTATTACAAGCATACCCATACATGATGTAGCCACCACTATGCTTGAAAATATGGAGAGTGGTACTAATGTAATGTGTTGAATTGGATTTGCCCCAAATATAACACTTTTTATTCAGGACAAAAAGTGAATTGCTTTTTTTGCAGTATTTCTTTAGTGCCTTGTTGCAAACAGTCTGCGTGTTTTGGAATATTTTTTTATTCTGTACCAGCTTCCTCCTTTTCACTTTTTGTCAATTAGGTTAGTATTGTGGAGTATCTACAATGTTGTTGATCCATCCTCAGTTTTCTCCTGTCACAGCCGTTAAACTCTTAACTTTTTTAAAGTCACCATTGGCCTCATGGTGAAATCCCTGTGTTTTGATATTCATTGCTCGACTGAGGGACCTTACAGATAATTGTATGTGTGGGGTACAGAGATGAAGTAGTCATTCAAAAATAATGTTAAACACTATTATTGCACACAGTCATGCAACTTGTTATGCACGTTTGCTCCTGAACTTATTTAGGCTTGCCATAACAAAGGAGTTGAATATATATATATATATATATATATATATATATATATATATATATATATATATATATATATATATATATATATATATATATATATATATATATATATATATATATATATATATATATATACATAATTCCGCTTTAATATCATGGGGTTTTGTGTGTAGGCCAGTGACACAAAATGTCTATTTAAATTCAGGTTGTAACATAATGTGCAAAAAGTCAAGGGATGTGAATACTTTCTGAAGGCACTGTATATATTTATTTTAAGCCGGGACCAGTGGTCCGTATTGACCTCGTTCTGGGTCTGGACCGCGGTCCGCATGGCTGTTCTAGTGAGTGAGTGTTGCAGTGAGTTCATTGTCAGCCATCTGTTTGTTTAAGCCCTCTTTGCGGTCTTCAAACCAAATCTCCAGTCATAATAAAATGCTCCTGCCCAATCTTTCAAAGAGGGATTTCCAAGAAGCATTATGACCCTGCAAATTGGTTTCATGCTGGAAATGATCTCACTCACATGGGAGATGTTGTGATTTTGTGGGGGCAAGTCAGGAGAGCAAGTTGAGTCAGATAAGGAGAGCATCTCTTAGCTTCCTGCAGTCTCTAATTTACTGCTTCTGTCTGACTAATCTGGGCCTGGCCCACCAGATGGGTTTGATTTGAGTATATAGTGTGTGTGTGTGTGTGTGTGTGTGTGTGTGTGTGTGTGTGTGTATATAGGCCTATTTGCTTGCATATACATTTTCTAATTTCCATGCAGTTATATTTATCGGGGGGCTGCATCCAGGTTTTTATGATTGTTTTCAGCGGTGTGTGTGTTTGCTGTGGGTGTTTTGGTCAGTGATTAACTGCAGATAGAGCTCTCTATCCCCACTGTATATCTGCCTGTTCTCAAAAAAGGCTTACTTAAGCTGGCCCATATGCTGAAAAATGCCTAGATCATCCACCCAGAGTTCAGATAATATACCCAGGTTGTAGCCTGGCAAACAGCATACAGCTGTGTGAATGGGTTTGTGACTTTGTGTTTGTGCCTGCTCAGTGATGGACTGCAGGTAGAGCTGTCTTTATCGCAGTTTGTATATCTGGCCAGCATTTGAGCCAACACTTAGCTTAGCTCGGCCATACGCCCAGAAATCTATAGTTACGCCCAGAACTAAACCCATACTCTTAGGACTCAGTTTAATTCTCCAGAACCCACTCCATATGCTCAGACACGCATGCAAGCAGTAGGTTATAGCCAGTCCAGCTGTCCCAGAGGCACTCAGAGGAATGTGTGATCTCACTGCTTCAGTCTCTCCTGCTAGGTATGAACCCACTATACCACAGCTGGCCGATTACCCAGACCGTTTACCCATTCGCCAGGCATTCAGGGAATTAGATGCACCATTGGCCACCGCATTGCTAATTTTGAGTTTTTCTGACAATAGAGATGTGAAATGTCTGCCCGGCCTACTGTGAGTTTAGCTTCAGCCTAATTCTGAAATTACAGTGAAAGCACTGCTTCCAACCAACTCCACATGCTGTGATAATTGGACCCAATTATTGTGTTTTTCTCATTTAACGTTAACCACCCCTCCCGGCGCTACTTGGTACATACCGTCTGAGGTGAGCGTGCCCTGCGGTGGCGGCGGATTGAGTGCAAATGGGGAGGCAGTGGGGGAGTCCAATGCGTGACCCCCGTGGGAAGGCTCGGTTGGTATGGTCCCTCTGTATCTCGTTGGTAAAGCGGCTGTTGACTGGGATACTCTCTGGCACCACCTGGACCAGCGGGGGGACCACAGGTAGCTCACTATGCCCCAGGCTCCGCAGACACTGCTCCTCCAACGCAGCGATCAGCACCGACTGGTTGTTCACCACCCCCGCCATCAATGCAAAACGCCCCTCCAGCTCCTGGTGGCAGAAAGAGAAGGTAACAAAAGGCCACAAATCACTTCATTTAGTTATAGAATATCTAAATATCCTCAAACTATATCAAATTATTGTTTGCTGGTCATTTAAAAGCTTCTGTATTATGGCACTGTTGATTTGCTTCTAACACGCTTCGTTTGATTTGATTTATACATGAAAGTAGCATTAAGCACGCTGGTTTCTAGTTCCACCTTGATGTTCTAACCTTGTAGCGTGAGGCCAGCCTCAGCATCTCTGAGGTGACATTGAGAACCCGGGTCTCCAGCTGGGCCAGCTCTAGAGAGTTGTCCCTCTTCCTGATGATCTCGTGCAGCAGCTGCATGTAAAGCTGGGTCACCCTGGAGTTCATGTTCCTGCTCTCTTTCCTCAGCAGTTTCATCTCGTTCACCATGTTGCCGTCCACGTCCACCACCAGCTGCATGGTCTCAATCTCCCGTCTCTGCTTGGACAGCACCTCTCTCACGTCAGCTATGTCGATCCGCGTCACACGCTCCTTGTCCGGCTCTGGGCCTGTGGAGCTGGCACAGACTGGGCCTGATGATGGACAGTAGAATCATTCAAAGTCACAAAAAAAGACCGGACCAAAAAATAAATAACTGTCTTCACAGAAGACAGAACACTGACCTGTGATCTTCTGCTCAGGAATGAGGAAGGTGTAGGAGCACTTCTTGACATCATCAGCAGGAGCTCGTTTGGCCCTGAGCACGGGATGGTCCCTGGTCTCTCTGGCCTGTCTGGAACCTCTGCACTGGCTCAGCCCCCAGAGAGAGAGGCAGAGCAGGCCACACAGGCTCCACGACACCCCCCGTCTCACCCCAAACACACCCTGCATGGTGTTCTTCTACTGGCTAGCTGGATGCCTCCTGGACTTCTTCTAGGCTTCCCGGCAATGGATGAAGAAACAGGAGTTAGTGTGAAGAAATAGTTAACTTTTACCAATAATGAAAAATGCAATTGTTGACAACAAAATACTAGGTGTGCTAGTCCTGTATGTTATATCCCTAAAAAGGAATATAGTTTCGCGGCAGATTCATTCATAACAACAAGGCAAGATGTGTAGAACAGTGGTAGCTACTAACACACAGAGGGTATGTGATTGCCTTGCTGGAAATGGAGTAGTAGAAAATATCAATGATCTCCAAGGCAGTGGATTAGTCATGCGGCAGAATAATTCCCAATAAGATGCTTGAGCACCAGAGCCAAACGTTTAGTTTGGAACAATACAAAGACAAATAGGGATTGTGTAATGATCTGATGGTCTAGGAAGTCCCAGGGAGCTGGGAAAGAAATTGCTGTCCAGTCATTCTGCAGGAGTAGGTCTGGATGTCTGTTCTCTGTCAGAGCTGCCATAGCCCATGCAGTCTCCAGAAAGCGCTAACATCCGGTTTTCAGGGATACGTTATTTTCAATCTAACTTCCGTTTCCCCTGAAAAACAGAAGTGGGAACTTCACTCAGGCGTCTTTCTTCCCCTGCTACGTTATGTTAGAGCTGCCATTGAAACCAGCATTTCACTGCTGTTCTTGGTTTTCATATCAACTTTATTTTGTTGAGCCAAAGGCACAATCTTAGTCATATTATCAACCCATCCTAGTTGTTGCATCTTTACTCACCTAATGCATATGGGTCCGGTAAATTTCTCAAATGGTCGGTGAATGAAAATATTTCTGGTCATGTTGTCCGGCGCCACGTTTTACTAACGGAAACCCAAACACACCACACAGACAGGCGCACACAGACAGGCGCACACAGACAGGCGCACACAGACAGGCGCACACAGACAGGCGCACACAGACAGGCGCACACAGGTATGCTAAGTAGAACATTTTGTTTACCTCTGGAGGTGTCTGTTACTCCCTCTGCCAGGGCTCTAAATTATCATTTTTCATTGGTAGCACTTAGTTAGGAGCACCACATGAAATTTAAGAGCAAAAATAAATAATGTAATTGATTGAGATACAGCCTATATTGGGCCTAAATTAATTTTAGCTACTTTTGAAGGGCATGTTGTGCCCTAGATACTAATATGTAATGCTGTAAATACATTAGTTTATTATATAGGCTGAAATGTTGATATGAATACCTGTCATTGAAATTAAAGTCATTTGTGGAACTAACAAATCTGCACTCACTTGTTTCTCTAGGGCACTCGAAAACGAAGGTACAGCGAAGCCTTATCATTACAACAATTCTTTTTTCATTGTAGCACAGTGCTCCCAAAATTCCTGGTCGCACAGAAAAATATTTACTTGCATATATGCTATCACATTAGTCGCACTTTAGAGCCCTGCCCTCCGCCCACGCCCTGCCCTCCGCACTGTGCTACAATGAAAAAAGAATTGTTGTAATGATAAGGCTTCGCTGTACCTTTGTTTCCGAGTGCCCTAGAGAAACAAGTGAGTGCAGATTTGTTAGTTCCACAAATGACTTTAATTTCAATGACAGGTATTCATATCAACATTTCAGCCTATATAATAAACTAATGTATTTACAGCATTACATATTAGTATCTAGGGCACAACATGCGCTTCAAAAGTAGCTAAAATTCATTTAAAAAAGGAATATAGTTTTGCGGCAGATTCATTCATAACAAGGCAAGACGTGTAGAACACTGGTAGCTACTAACGCACAGAGGGTATGTGATTGCCTTGCTGGAAATTGAGTAGTAGAAAATGTCAATGATCTCCAAGGCAGGGGATTAGTAATGCGGCAGAATAATAACCAATAAGATGCTTGAGCACCAGAGCCAAACGTTTAGTTTGGAACAATACAAAAATATTTTTGTACCTAAACGCTGCTCCACTTTACACCCTGAGTTTTCCTTATGTCAGTGCACACAACACTACCTAAAACCCCCACCCTTAAACTGACGCTCTGTGTGGCTCCTGTAATGCCGTTGTTGCTCCTCAGGACTCTTGAGTCAACTCTGTCAGTTAGATTAGTAGTGTGGATACTGTGTGCGTGAGTGCGTGCGTGCAAGCTAGCCGAGCCAATACGCTGTGAAAAGTGTGTGTAGTCCGTTCTTCATTTCTCTGGCTGTGTGTTAATCTGACAGCAGACACCCCTGACAACATAACCAGGTCCTCTATCCTCACTGACCTGTTAATGGCTTTAACAGCTCCTTCGAGCTCTGTCTCCACACACAGACATACTGCTCTCTGAAGGCAGTTACTTTAGCAGCTCCTTCATCCATGCCCATACTGCTCCATTATCAGGCTCCCTTTGAGACAAACAAACCAATACACAATACACACACGTACCTATCACTGTCCACTGTCATTACATTATTTATTTATCTCTTGACTCTCTCCCTCTCTATCTTTCTATGTATGTACACAACAGCAGTAGAGCATTCTGACCAGACCTGTCAGTGGTCTGTACTCTGTGTCAGTACACTGTGCCCCAATGCCTAGTGAAGGCCTACAGGAAGAGCACGTCTGTAGCGGGGGGAAGAATGTAGATGGAACCAGCTCTCTACTGAGTCGGTCAGCCTCAGGTTATGGCTCTAGGGTGGCCATTTGGGACACAGCCAGTGACTGGTGGAGGTTGGAGGGGTTAGTGTAGGGAGAAGATGAAGAAGAGACGTGTCTCTTTCAGTTAGACATCAAAGCCAGATGAAGGCACCAGCCAGTCAGACCAACCAGAGCCGACTAAACCAAAACAACTCTGACCTGCACAGAACACCCAAAGCCTCATAGGGGGGAGGCAGGCAAACCGAGGTAAGAGCTGACTATAAAATGGATTTGGATCTGGAGAAAGTGAGTCAAACACTCATCTCCCTGGCTGTCTCTCCATAAAGGGGAAGTGGGATACCTAGTCAGTTGTACAACTGGATGCATTCATCTGAAATGTCTTCTGCATTTGACCCAACGCCTCTGAAGCAGGACTACGCCTCAACAAGATGCAACACTCTGTTCTACCTCTTCTGGCTTTCTGTCCCTTTGTCCCCTCTCTGTCCACTCCTTCCTCACTCTCTATGGGTCAGTATTGAGGCTGTAGTAGTTAATGGGTGGTGACTGTAGTGATGGGAGATGAACAGACCTTAGAAAAGCACAAAACACAGCCAGTTAGAAATCACAACCTTTCATTTTCTCCCCCTTCTCAACTTGTTAGAAGCCTTCTCTTTTTTTCTTCACTCTCGCTAAATTCAATACAAATACGTGTTTTTGGCTCCTGGTCCACAGCCGATGGCTCACATATCCCCCTAACAGATGTCGCAACGTCCAACCCCAGCAAAAGGAAAACTAGCCTTAGGAGTGTGATGGTGTGCGTGCGCATGCACTTGTATGTGTTGTAACTGTGCCTGTGTTCTGGAACTGCCCTGGCCTGTCTCCCTCTCCCAGTCTTACACGATGGAAACAGTGTGACCTCCGTCCCTTTCCGCTGGCTGCTCACCTTACTAAAGGTTATTAATAGGCAGCTGACCTAAGACTTTGGCCTGAAACCTCGGTCTCGCTCTTAGCCATATGCTCCCATTCACGTACACACACTGTTAATGGAGCATTCACTGTACAAGAGACACTATCTTACATCTCTCCCTTTCTCTCTGTTACGGTATTACTGTATAAATTATTGCCTCAGCCCAGGGCCAATATAGGCCTACAGCCCAGGATTCAATAGCCCCTTCTACCCAGCTACCTCATCTACACTAGACAAATTACCACCCACTCCTCAAACTCCTGTGTGAAGCCTACCACTGTGTTACATGCTCCATGGCAGGCAGCTCTAGGATCAGTTTCCTGCCTCATTAGCCCTTCTAGTCTTGTTTTAGCTGTGTGGCTCTTATCAGGCCTGTGGGTTGGGGTTTAGAGATTTCTGCCGTGATGTAGTAAGCTGTTCACGGGCGTGCCAACCCTGCCAGCTCCAGCAACCAATCACCCTAGACACAGGCCCAGCCCGACCCTGTGCTCTGAGTAGGGTTAACCAGGAAATCTGTAATCCTTCAACCAGGATTTCTGGAAAACCAGGGAATCTATTGAACGTTCCCGGAATTTTTTAACCCTAGCTCTGAGCCCCCCCCACTCAACACCTCTACCTCTCCCCTTGGCATCTGATCTCCCACATTCCAGGGCTGTGTTGCGGTGGTTGGACATTTTGGGTCCAGTGCCAAATTGTCTGCAAAATATTTTTACGATCCCCGGAGGCAAAGTCATTAATATTAATAAGTTATGTTGGGTGATTGTTTGAGCCTTCTTGGGCATGTGACTGCACTGCAGAGCCGTCTGTTTTAAGCTTGCTCATCTGCATGAGCAGTAAGCACCGAACAACTTGGGAAACCAACCCAGGTTCAGATGAATTATTTGTGAAATAAATGAAAGCCTCACCAGCTAGTTACCAATCTATTTAGTTAGTTTCACTGCCCACTAGTTTCACTGCCCACTTTCCACAAACTGTCTGTTGCTTGATATGAGCAAGTTAACCCAAATGTGTCACGATTAGTTGGCTAAATTACTGAAAGACAGCCATCCTCCTAAATGCGGTGGTCACTGGATAAACAAACTAGGAGTTGAACATATTTTTGTGAAATCTAACTAGTAGCCAGTTGTTGTCCATGGTGGAATAATATCTAAACAGCTGGCTCCTGAAGCTTATGTGACTTGTCTATGTGCTCCCGAGTCTAGACACAGTTTATCTAACATTAGCTAGCTAGCATTGTTAACTGAGCTTTTATAAGAAAATACTACTTAACAAACCCTCCTTGTGACAGTCATTGGGTTGGGTGAATGTTAGAAAGCTACATTGGGGAAAAAAAGTATTTAGTCAGCCACCAATTGTGCAAGTTCTCTCACTTAAAAAGATGAGAGAGGCCTGTAATTTTCATCATAGGTACACTTCAACTATGACAGACAAAATGAGGAAAGAAAATCCAGAAAATCACATTGTAGGATTTTTTATGAATTTATTTGCAAATTATGGTGGAAAATAAGTATTTGGTCACATACAAACAAGCAAGATTTCTGGCTCTCACAGACCTGTAACTTCTTCTTTAAGAGGCTCCTCTGTCCTCCACTCATTACCTGTATTAATGAACTTGTTATCTCATTACCTGTGTTTGAACTTGTTATCAGTATAAAAGACACCTGTCCACAACCTCAAACAGTCACACTCCAAACTCCACTATGGCCAAGACCAAAGAGCTGTCAAAGGACACCAGAAACAAAATTGTAGACCTGCACCAGGTTGGGAAGACTGAATCTGCAATAGGTAAGCAGCTTGGTTTGAAGAAATCAACTGTGGGAGCAATTATTAGGAAATGGAAGACATACAAGACCACTGATAATCTTCCTCGATCTGGGGCTCCACGCAAGATCTCACCCCGTGGGGTCAAAATGATCACAAGAACGGTGAGCAAAAATCCCAGAACCACACGGGGGGACCTAGTGAATGACCTGCAGAGAGCTGGGACCAAAGTAACAAAGCCTACCATCAGTAACACACTACGCCGCCAGACTCAAATTCTGCAGTGCCAGACGTGTCCCCCTGCTTAAGCCAGTACATGTTCAGGCCCGTCTAAAGTTTGCTAGAGAGCATTTGGATGATCCAGATGAGGATTGGGAGAATGTCAGATGAAAGCAAAATACAACTTTTTGGTAAAAACTCAACTCGTCGTGTTTGGAGGACAAAGAATGCTGAGTTGCATCCAAAGAACACCATACCTACTGTGAAGCATGGGGGTGGAAACATCATGCTTTGGGGCTGTTTTTCTGCAAAGGGACCAGGACGACTGATCCGTGTAAAGGAAAGAATGAATGGGGCCATGTATCGTGAGATTTTGAGTGAAAACCTCCTTCCATCAGCAAGGGCATTGAAGATGAAACGTGGCTGGGTCTTTCAGCATGACAATGATCCCAAACACACCGCCCGGCAACGCGAAGGAGTGGCTTCAGAAGAAGCATTTCAAGGTCCTGGAGTGGCCTAGCCAGTCTCCAGATCTCAACCCCATAGAAAATCTTTGAAAGTCCGTGTTGCCCAGCGACAGCCCCAAAACATCACTGCTCTAGAGGAGATCTGCATGGAGGAATGGGCCAAAATACCAGCAACAGTGTGTGAAAACCTTGTGAAGACTTACAGAAAACGTTTGACCTCTGTCATTGCCAACAAAGGGTATATAACAAAGTATTGAGAAACTTTTGTTATTGACCAAATACTTATTTTCCACCATAATTTGCAAATAAATTCATAAAAATCCTACAATGTGATTTTCTGGATTTTTTCCTCATTTTGTCTGTCATAGTTGAAGTGTACCTATGATGAAAATTACAGGCCTCTCTCATCTTTTTAAGTGAGAGAACTTGCACAATTGGTGGCTGACTAAATACTTTTTTTCCCCACTGTATGTCTTTTTAATTTTAAGATAACTGTCATTGAAGTTGGTGTTTACTACTGGTTTTAGATCCGAGGGGAGAGATTGTACGCCATTGTTTTGGTTAGGGCTCAGAGTGATGTCACACACCCAAGAAGGCACAAACAATCACCGGACGGATAATAATGACTTTGCCTCCGGCTATCCTACGAAGGGAAATTTCGCAGACTGGCTGTGAGAAGAGTAGAGAAGGGATTAGGGTGCAACCACACCACACAGTGTGTAGATCTGTGGTAAGTGAAATCACAGCAGCCTCAGCCAGAGAGGAAATGACAGGAGCTGCGTTAGCCACTCACTCTAAAAAAATCTTGGATGAGAAGGATTGTTAAAAGATCTGCAGTCCTCACTGCTGCTACCAAGAGTGTCAGCCTTCTGGCTCTTACCACACTTTTCTCACAGGGTTTATAGACCAGGGTTAAAGTTGATTATAAACTGGGTGGTTCGAGCCCTGAATGCTGATTTGGCTTACAGCTGTGGTATATCAGACCGTATACCATTGGACAAAACAGACCGTATACCATATATCAGACCGTATACCATTGGACAAAACATTTATTTTTACTGCTCTAATTACGTTGGTAAGCAGTTTATAATAGCAAAATCAAAATGTATTTGTCACATACACATGGTTAGCAGATGTTAATGCGAGTGTAGCGAAATGCTTGTGCTTCTAGTTCCGACCATGCAGTAGTATCTAACAAGTTCACAACAACTACCTTATACACACAAGAGTAAAGGAATGAATACGAGTATGTACATATAAATATATGGATGAGCGATGGCTGATCGGCGTAGGCAAGATGCAGTAGATGGTATGGAGTACAGTATATACATATGAGATGAGTAATGTAGGATATGTAAACATTATATAAATGCATAGTTTTTAAAGTGGCTAGTGATACATTTATTTCATCCAATTATAATTATTAAAGTGGCTAGAGATTTGAGTCGATGGCCGAACGGCATAGGCAAGATTCAGTAGATGGTTTAGAGTACAGTGTATACATTTGATATGAGTAATGTCGGATATGTAAACATTATATACAAAATTGTTTAAAGTGGCTAGTGATACATTTGTTACATCCAATTCCTATTTTTAAAGTGGCTAGAGATTTAAGTCAGTATGTTGGCAGCAGCTACTCAATGTTAGTGATGACTGTTTAACAGTCTGATGGCCTTGAGGTAGAAGCTGTTTTTCAGTCTCTCGATGCACCTGTACAGACCTCGCCTTCTGGATGATAGCGGGGTGAACAGGCAGTGGCTCGGGTGGTTGTTGTCCTTGATGATCTTTTTGGCCTTCCTGTGACATAAGGCACCTCAGGGGTTTGTGGTATATGGCCAATATACCACGGCTAAGGGCTGTGTTCAGGCACTCCGCGTTACGTCGTGCCTAAGAACAGCCCTTAGCCGTGGTATATAGTCCATATACCACACCACCTCGGGCCTTATTGCTTAACTAGAGGTTAAAGTGGCCAATATATCACATGGCTCCAGAGACGTATATAAAGATTTATCCAACGGGTGGGTCTGATCCTGATTGCTGATTGGTGAAAACCGCATTCTAGCCAGTGTCTGTTCCACACATTACCACTGGCTAAATCTGATGTTAAAATGCCTATTTACTCTGTTCCATCTGACCGCGCAATCCACTGTCTCATCAGCCCAGCCAGGCAATTTATTAATTATCTCCACTAAGCATCTAGACATTATCTCACATTTTCTTTTAGAATAACATTTCGTTTTCAACAGAGGAGATTTGTGTGAACCTTGCTGTCTGTCTCTACGACATTTTCAACATTGTTTCAATATTCAAATTCGATCTCCAGCTCTCCCATAATAATGAACGTGTCGGGATGAGACAGGTAGGCAGCTTTTCTCAGTCTGTCGAAATCATGAATCAGCATAATTGTTGTGTGTATATATACAAAGCACTATCAATAGAAAAAAGTTCAAATTAAACGTGCAGCTAGTCTTTCCAGCTTCAGTTAAGTGATTGTGTTAGCTGTGTGCTGCTACCTCTGAACAACAGTGTCCTTACAAGAGAGCACATTTTCTATGCCATGCGAAATCGCGCCTCATTAGCTTATTTTTACAGATGTATCAAAAATAAACGTCACTAGAAAAACGCTTAAACAAATGTAAATGGAGCTATTGTTGTTGTTCTGTCTGCAATGTTTGACATGCCTCTAAGTTAGTTGGCTAGCTAGCAAGTAAGGGATAAGAACGTTGCCAGCCAGTATAGCAATGGAACATTTCGAACGAATGACTGGGTCGCGTCCATAGATACAGACCAAAAAGACTGAACGTCTGGGTCGTGTCATTGGCAACCGAACCGATAGAACGAACGACCTGTTGGCTTGGGTAGCAACCTTAGATTTGTGCCAGGACTATATCTTTTGGAAGGATGAAATAGTATGGATAAATTCATCAGAATAACATTTTTAATGAAAATATGAGTTTTTGTTCTGCCTTTATGGACGCGACCTAGTCGTTCGTTCTAAATGTTCCATTGACATGCTGGATGGCAGCGTTCTTCTCCCTTGCTTGCTAGCTAACAATACCTGTATCCTCCAAACACCGGCTTCTCAAGCATTATCAATTAAATAACATATTTATATACAGTACCATTCAAAAGTTTGGAGACACTATTTTCTATATTGTAGAATAATAGTGAAGACATCAGAACTATGAAATAACACATATGGAATCATATAGTAACCAAAAAAGTGTTAAACAAATCAAAATATATATTATATTTGAGGTTCTTCGAAGTAGCCACCCTTTGCCTTGATGACAGCTTTGCACACTCTTGGCATTCTCTCAACCAGCTTCACCTGGAAGGCTTTTCCCCACATACGCTACCGGTCAAAAAAATTTGAACACTTTTTATAGCAATTTGCACAGTTTAATGTCTTAATGTACTCTGAAATCTTGGAGTCGTTTTGTAAAACAAAATGTAATCTACATTTTTGACTCATCAGTAGCCACCTTTTGCAGACATACCAGCCGAAACATGCTTGTGGCAGTCTTTCTACAATGGAAATCAAATATTGTTCAGAAAGTTCTTCCCAACACTGTTGTAGAAGTTCTCACAAATGTATTGCACTTGTAGGTTGCTTTGCTTTCACCCTTCCCAGTTCATCCCATACAAGCTCGATGGGGTTTAAGTCTGGAGACTGTGCTGGCCATTCAATGATTTGAAGCCTACCGTCTTGTTCTTTTCTTATAAGGTAGTTCTGACATAGCCTGGAGGTATGTTTTGGGTCATTATCTTGCTGTCGGATGAACCCCCCTGACCAACTGGGCGTACACCAGAGGGTATTGCATGGCACTGCAAAATACTGTGGTAGCCATTATGGTTCAGCGTGCCAATCACTCTGCAAGTCGCTGACTCTGGATCCAGCAAAAGAGCCTCACACCATCGCGCTTCCTCCTCCATGTTTGACAGTTGGTGTCACACACTGAGGAACCATCCTTTCGCCTACCCGACGGTACAAAAACCCTGCACGATGAACCGAAGATTTAAATTAATTGGTCCATAAGACCTTCTTCCAGTCTTCAGTAGACCACTGGCGTTGCTTCATGGCCCAGGCAAGCCTCTTTTTCTTATTACTGCCACTCAACCTGTCAAACCTATAGCTCTCAAAGTCTTCTCTTCACAGTTGAAACTGAGACTTGCTGACTTCATTGTGTGTTAAGCTATGCTTGAAGCTGTTGTCCTGTGAGCTGCCTATCACGCAAGCTGTTAAATCTCAGAAACTTGTCTTCTGATTCTGTTGTGGTTTTGGGTCTGCCAGACCTCTTCCTTTCAGAGATTCATCCAGTTTCAAAGTGCCTTTTGATGGTGTAGGAAACTGTACTCACTGACACCTTGGCTTTCTTTGCAATTTCTCTAAAGGAAAGACCTACACTTCAAAGGGTTATAATGGTCTGTCTTCCTTTGTTAATTGCCTTTTTCTAACCATTATGATGGTGATATACTACTTCCTGCAGTACAATACTGTCCAAATAATGCTTAAAAGGGTGTAGTAACACAGTCTGTTCCAACACTGCTTTTATACAGACAGAGGGTTTGTAAGTAATCAACAAAAGTTGGGACACCTGTATGAATTGTTAGCATCAACTTTCAAGGCTTAATTTACTTCCATTGCTGCAGAACAGCTGTAAATTGTTAACCCATTCTTATTTCCCTTTTTCTTTGTTTTTTTCTTTTTTTTAAACCTCTGGCAGTTTAACGCTTACCTTTGTACAATTTCAGGTTATTCACTGGACTTGAGCCGCTTAAATTTCAATAAAAACTGGAAAAATGGGGGTGTTCTAAAACTTTTGACCGGTAGTGTATGCTTAGCACTTGTTGGCTGCTTTTCCTTCACTCTGCGGTCCAACTCCTCCCAAACCATCTCAATTGGGTTGAGGTCTGGTAATTGTGGAGGCCAGGTCATCTGATGAAGCACTCCATCTCTCTCCTTGGTCAAATATTCCTTACACAGTCTGGAAGTGTGTTTTGGGTCATTGTCCTGTTGAAAAACAAATGATAGTCCCGCTAAGCACAAACCAGATGGTATGGCGTATTGCTGCAGAATGCTGTGGGAGCCATGCTGGTTAAGTGTGCCTTGAATTCTAAATAAATCACTGACAGTGTCACCAGAAAAGCACCATCACACCCCCTCCATCCCCCTCCATGCTTCACGGTGGGAACCACACATGCGCCAATCATCTGTTCACCTACTCTACGTCTCACAAAGACACATTGGTTGGAACCAAAAATCTCAAATTTGGACTCATCAGACCAAAGGATTTCCACCGGTCTAATGTCCATTGCTCGTGTTTCTTTGCCCAAGCAAATCTCTTCTTATTGGTGTCCTTTAGTAGTGGATTCTTTGCAGCAATTCGACCATGAATGCCTGATTCACGCAGTCTCCTCTGAACAGTTGATGTTGAGATGTATCTGTTACTTGAACTCTGTGAAGCATTTATTTGGGCTGCGATCTGAGGTGCAGTAAACTCTAATGAACTTATCCTCTGCAGCAGAGGTAACTCTGGGTCTTCCTTTCCTGTGGCGGTTCTCAAAAGAGCCAGTTTCATGATAGCTCTTGATGTTTTTTGCGACTGAAATTTTCCAGATTGACTGACCTTAATGTCTTAAAGAAATTATGGACTGTCATTTCCCTTTGCTTATTTGAGCTGTTGTTGCCATAATATGGACTTGGTCTTTTAGCAAATAGTGCGATCTTCTGTATCCCACCCCTACCTTGTCACAACACAACTGATTTGCTCAAACTCATTAAGAAGGAAAGAAATTCCAAGGCACACCTGTTAATTCAAATACATTCCCGGTGACTACCTCACTAAGCTGGTTGAGAGAATGCCAAGAGTGTGCAAAGCTGTCAAGGCAAAGGGTGGCTACTTTGAAGAATCTCAAATATAAAATATTTTGACTTGTTTACACTTTATTGGTTACTACATGATTCCATATGTGTTGTTTCATAGTTTTGATGTCTTCACTATTATTCTACAATGTAGAAAATAGTACAAATAAAGAAAAACCCTTTAATGAGTAGACATGTCCAACCTTTAAATGGTACTGTATATGGCTGGATGGTGTCTCTTTTCCATTCATTTTTATTGAAGCCTGCAGATTTGGATACGGGTTGTGCCTATGTGTCAGTCTCTAGTCTGATGGATGGCAGAACCAGGAAGAGAAGGGGCATATTAGAAAAATATTGATATATATTTTTATAGCCAATGTATTTCCCAGCCTCGCGGCTCCAGCTTCCAACATCCCATCTGGCCTTCAGCCTTTCCCTGTCTGCTTCCAAACCCCCCAAGCACACAACAGATACTCTACATCACTAGAGGAGGAAAGCGGGAGGAGGAAAAAATATAGGGATCAGAAGAGGAGGACAGGATGCTTTAGAAGCACAGCTGTAAAAAACTCTACGACAAACTTGGTCCAGTCAGGACCCTACTGTTCACACACACGGTATCATAAAAACACAGTCCTTCCCAAACATAAATATGATCCTCTCGCTCTCTCTCGTTTGCTCTCTCTCTCTCGTTTTGCTCTCTCTCTCTCGTTTGCGCTCGCTCACTCGCTCCCTCGCTCTGTCTCTCTCGTTTGCTCTCTCTCTCTCGTTTTGCTCTCTCTCTCTCGTTTGCGCTCGCTCACTCGCTCCCTCGCTCTGTCTCTCTCGTTTGCTCTGTCTCACACGCACCCCTGAAACATGTTAGCAATTAATCAGAGCAGGCAACAGCCCAGGCAACCTCCACACGCTAGACACCCTGTCATACTAAGTGATAGAAGCAGCGATGGAGGAGGAGATGTGGAGAGCAGGGGGAAAGTGAGATTATAGAGGAGAGGGGAAGCGAATGAAGAGTAGAGAGGGAGAAAATGTCCTTCAGATTGAAGTGAAGGAGTCTGTCTAAACTCTAATTGGTCCTGGAGCCGGTCTGTAGGATGAGGAAGAGGGAACTAGAGAAAAAGAGGAAGGGATCCACAAGGATATGTGTCTGGGCCTTTGGTTTGATCTCCCAAACCCAAAAAGCCTTCTTACAGAGATTTCTTCCACAGCCCTACACCACACTGGAGTCTGTTTTGGTTCTTCTACTGTGCGTTTAGACTGGAACCCTAGACGAGTTTCAGGTCAGATGTCAAATGTGGGGTTTGCAGAGTAGTAGGGTGTGGTCCCACTCTGCCTTCACCCCCACCCCATAATCAATTACTCTTTGTGGGGCATAAGCCCTAGCAGGTCTTTCTCTCTCACACACAGACATACACACCCAAGCTCCCTTGTGGGCTTCTCCGTGTGTGTGTGTATATGTCGTTGAGTGCTGACTGCTGTGTCTAGGGTTAGCTTGGGTTCATACAAGGCCTCTCTTACTCTCTCAATCACACACACTCACTCTCAAGATAACAAGGTGTGTGTGTGTGTGTGTGTGTGTGTGTGTGTGTGTGTGTGTGTGTGTGTGTGTGTGTGTGTGTGTGTGTGTGTGTGTGTGTGTGTGTGAGACCCTCCAGGACCTATAGGGTGGATAATGCAGTGTGTTTTATGTTGGAGCGGAACCGTTAATCCTCTGGTGTTGTTATTTTTACTGCTCTGTCAGTCACCATGCTACTTAAAACCTACCTCTGCACATATGTTACCTATTAGACACACACACACACTGTCCTCTGACTCTTGGTTGTGTGTGTGCCTGTGTCTTGCCTCCCGCTGTCCTCTCCCTTCTCGCTTCCTCTTTCCTTTCCTACCAGAGTAGTTTTGACTCATCGCTGTCTGATTCTTCCTTAACACATAACCGATCCATGTATGAGCTCTGTACATACCTCTTTGTCTCTTATATCCCCCTCTGTTTCATTGGTGCAGGTAACGGCTGACTTAAATTAATGTAGAGTTTTTATTTGCTTATAAAGTGTGGATTACTCCCTGTGTGACAGGCAGGCTCAGGGGAGTGTGTGTGTTGTAGCTGTGGTATTGTGGTCAGAGCGAGAGCTGCTAACTGTGTGTTTGTGGACTGACACAACAGTGTCTGTTTGAGTTGCTTGGGATCCCATATGAATAGACCTACTCCTCAAAAGTGTCAAGTCCCGCCAATGTGTGTTTCTGGGAAGCACTGGGTCTTCTCTGATGATGTTTGACTGGGAAAGTCCCTCTCCCTCTGTCGCTCTGTGTCTGTTGGATGATTTAGGGCAGGGATTTGCTCTTTGTTTTATCGCTTGTTGAAAAACACTTGTCCTCACGAAACATTTTCAGAACATTTAGTCCTGCCCTCATGTTTTCTTTAGCTGTTAATACTGCCTATGTGATCTCTGTGACTGTGCGCGCATGCGTATAAACGTGCGTTCCCTATCTCCTGTCGTACAGCATTAACAGATGTGCATCCTCAGTGAGCGGAGAGAGTTTTCCATGTATCTCACTGACAGAGCATGTATAAGTGAAAGCAGTTTAACATAATTGTGAGTGGCAATATGAGCGCTAGCAGACTGATACTATTAGCGTTCAAAGCCCCCAGTATCATGGTGAGGTTTAGAGCGGCTGCATGGCAGTGGTGTATGTCTGGATGCAGGGTAGCGTTGGCTGCAGCAGGATATGGTCAGAGTAGAATTACATTGTATTATCAGGGTTGTTTTTCTTCAAACAAGACGCCATGAATGGGACTTTCTATTCACTCAGAAACAACCCCGGTCACTCTTGATGAAGTGTGCAAGTGGGGGTGTGTGTGTGTGTGTGTGACATCTAGCCACACACTGTAGAGTGTCACTACCTCATTAGGTTGTGACTTATTTATTTAACCCTAATCGATCCTGGTTAATTTAACAACCATTTGTCATTCTGCACTAGGACAGGCAGAGAGGGTATTAGAAAACCAAAGCTTAGAGAAATAAACAGGACCTTGGGTCTCCCTCTCCTCTTGAATAATAGAGTTATGGAAACAGTCCAGCTCGACAGGGAGTTACTCCAGTGAAAGACATGCACTTTATTTAACTAGTGGTAGTTTGAAGGGTAAAGTTTCAGTAGCCCGGTAAAGAGCCCAGCAGCAGTGAATGGACATTTACAGTGTAGCAGGCTACCTGTTGCTGAGCACCTGTGTGCAGCTAGCTCCCTTCTGTCCTGCAGTCCAACTCAAATCTTGAGTGACGTCTGAATACAGCCTGTTTGTCGCAGCCTCTTTGTCTGAGGCGTCCCTCTTACTCGCACTGTACACTATGTACAACCAGCCTCACAGTAAAGCTGTTCAGATCTAAATCCCAGTCCTCTGGAGAAGCGGAGCGTTGATAAACTTGTCTGACTCTTCTGCAGCCAGAAAATAACTGCCTCACAGAACGTCCTAACCTCTCCTGCAGAGCTCTCCCAGCTGCTCACATAGCTACACAATAGAGAGGGGGGGGGACACAGACAGACAAACTCTTGAGACGTGCAGCTCCTTACCTTTGTGTGTTTGTTTGTGAGAGAGTGTGTCCAGCAGATGTGTGTGTCGTTAGTCAAGCAGTGCTCAGTCAGCCTCGGTGCTCCGGTTCAGTCCCCTCCTCAAGCTCTGCTCATGTGCACATCTCCCATCTCACACAGGGGCTCATCTCTGGCTCTCTCACCCACTCTACTCCCTCTGTCCTGGGATCTCAACCGGTCCCCCTCCTAGAGAGCCAGAGTCCAGAGGCCTTCTGTCTGCAGCCTGCTGCCCAGCAAAGTCTCCTCTCTGTGGGCTCAGTGAGGCTGGGGTTAAGGGTTAGAGCTGGAGCTCTGTCTGGAACCTGGCTGAACTAGCGGCTTCTTCTACACACTGAGCTCCGACGCCTGGTGCCTCAAGGTTTTCACAAAGGATTGGATGGAGACTGAAGGGAAGGGAGGGAGGAAGAGGGTGTGGAAGAGGGAGGCTGTTTTCCCCCTCCATTTCTCCCTTCGTCTTTTTTTAGAACGTGCCTGCCCACCTCTGATGTCATTGGTCTGAAAAAAGAGAGGGAGTATCAGAAGAACCTCCTTAAGTTTCACATCCTCCAGCACTCCTGCCCTGCTTTTTTAAGGAAAGAAAGAGAGAAAAAAGCCAGTTGGAGAAACTTTCAACTTCAAAAAATCTGTTTGAACTCAAACAAGGAGGATAACACACACACACACACACACATTCCTTTTCATCCACCATATATTCAAGTCCACGTCTGCCCCTGCAACCCCCATCCCATTAGTACCCCACAATTACCAGACAGCAGCTTCTCTCTGGCTTACTCCTCTGTGCTTAGACCCCTTCTGTGTGCGAGTCCATAAGACTCCCTCCATCCCTCTCTCCTCTTCCCAGGCTGTAGTGTATGTTCATGCTGTGCCACAGTTCTACTGGTGTGGTGTACGGTTTACTGCATCTTCCTTTTAAGGCCAGTCCACGCTGTGCGTCAGATTCAGTTTTTTACCATTATTACATGTCATGCTGTGAGATGTTAGCATATGAAGATATTGATATCAACCTGGCCAGATTTGTACAATTTGCTTCAGGTTTGTCATCGTATTCTGCGATTGGCTTGCGAGGCTACGTCAGCCAACGTAGGCTGTGTCAGCTGCAGTGGTGTATTTGATCTGTGCACGTGCCCGCAGCACAAGCCTCCCTCTATGCTTATGCGCGAGCGAGTTTGTAAAAACTGAAAGTATGCATCTTAGAAATAGTTTTCACATACAAACATTATTTGTCCGAACTTAGAATCAAATGGCCTTCTCCAAAATAACATGGTCGCTGTGGTCAAGCGTTTATTTTGATATGTCAAAATCCCGTCTGGTAGCCTGATTTCAAATGTGTCATGTAAACAAGATTATTAGGGAAGCTGTTAATTTTGCACAGCATGTAAACGTTTAGATCTAACTATTATATTAAACTTACCATTCACAATAATCTTATTATTGTGTGCATACTCAGTGCTGAAAATCTCCCCTGCCAGAATCCCCTTCTAATTTCCTCAATTTTGTGGCTAGAGATGTGGCACACATCTGAGTCAACTACTTTCTACAATAAACATTTCAGAACAACTATGGCTGAATTATTATCCTTACACTTTCAAAAATACTAGTCGAGTAAGACATGACAAATTTTTATGTACAAATCAGTAGCGGATTTAGGTACAGGTGACATGGGCAGCCACCCAGGGCGGCATCTTACCGGGGGCGGCACGGAGGGTTTGCCCAGGGCGCCATACAAGCTAGAACCGCCACATACACTTCGAACAAATAGCCAAACCGAAAACTGAGTGAAGAGCAAAAATCTCAACTAGCAAGCATGTCGAAGCAATGAAGATCGCGAAGGGGGGGAGTATTCTGGCAGGTGTGAGATTTTCAGCACAACATCGGCCGTGTTCCTATTGGTCAGTCACCGGGATCGGCTCGTAACACCAACCACAGTACACAATAAAGGCAAAACATTTTGCCAGAACTTTGTCGGAGCCTACAACCGCACGTAGTGGTAATTTATCATCAGAACTAGACCCTGTCACACTGAACAAGCCAAGACGTCTGGCAATCGTTTACAACCTAAGAATTTGCCTACAACATGGAAATTTGGTCTGTGACGGCAAAATCGTGGCAAAAGACAGCCAAATAAAATCGTACAGTTTGTACAGGCCTTTAGACACTATGTAATATACACAGCTGTGTGTTTGTTGATCACACTAATTTGTAGAGAGATGGGAAGGAGAGGCCAGCTCCAGGTGTATGGAGAGTTCCTCTTCTCCCCTCCCACTTTCACCTTTCCATCCCCTCCTCTCCCTCTCCCCAACCATGTGAGATGTCTGAGAGAGAGCAGATTTATGTTTTGGAGAAAGGGGTTTTTCTGGTTGCCAGCCTGGTTGATAATATCCCACCAGATGGGGAGTTCTCTTCATGTCAGACACACTTCCAGATAGAACACTGGAATGAGAAGAGGGGGATCAGGGGAAAGGAAAGGAGGATAGATAGAGTTGAAGTCGGAAGTTTACATACACTTAGGTTGTAGTCATTAAAGCTTGTTTTTCAACCACTCCACAAATTTCTTGTTAACAAACTATAGTTTTGGCAAGTCGGTTAGGACATACTTTGTGCATGACACAGATACTTTTTCCAACAATTGTTTACAGACAGGTTATTTCACTTCTAATTCACTGTATCACAATTCCAGTGGGTCAGAAGTTTACGTACACTAAGTTGACTGTGCCTTTTTAAAACAGCTTGGAAAATTCCAGAAAATAGCTTTAGAAGCTTCTGATAAGCTAATTGACATCATTTGAGTCAACTGGAGGTGTAGCTGTGGATGTATTACAAGGCCTGCCTTCAAACTCAGTGCCTCTTTGCTTGACATCATGGGAAAATCAAAAGAAATCAGCCAAGACCTCAGCAACAAAAAAAAATCATCCTTGGGAGCAATTTCCAAACGCCTGAATGTACCACGTTCATCTGTACAAACAATAGTATGCAAGTATAAACACCATGGGACCACGCAGCCATCATACAGCTCAGGAAGGAGATGCGTTCTGTCTCCTAGAGATTAATGTACTTTGGTGCGAAAAGTGCAAATCAACCCCAGAACAACAGCAAAGGACCTTGTGAAGATGCTGGAGGAAACGGGTACCACAGTAAAAAAAAAAGAACACCATCCCAATAGTGAAGCACTGGGGTGGCAGCATCATGTTGTGGGGGTGCTTTGCTGCAGGAGGGACTGGTGCACTTCACAAAATAGATGGCATCATGAGGAGGAAAATTGTGGACATATTGAAGCAACATCAAGACATCATTCAGGAAGTTAAAGCTTGTTCGTAAATGGGTCTTCCAAATGCACGATGACCCCACGCATACTTCCAAAGTTGTGGCAAAATGGCTTAAGGACAACAAAGTCAAGGTATTGGAGTTCCCATCACAAAGCCCTGACCTCAATCCTTTAGAAAATGTGTGGGCAGAACTGAAAAAGCGTGTGCGAGCAAGGAGGCCTACAAACCTGACTCAGTTACACCAGCTCTGTCAGGAGGAATGGGAATCTTGTGGAAGGCTACCCAAAACGTTTGACCCAAGTTAAACAATTTAAAGGCAATGCTATGAAATACTAATTGAGTGTATGTAAACTTCTGACCAACTAGGAATGTGATGAAAGAAATAAAAGCTGAAATAAATACATCTCTACTATTATTCTGACATTTCACATTCTTAAAATAAAGTGGTGATCCTTACTAACGTAAGACAGGGAATTTTTACTAGGATTAAATGTCAGGAATTGTGAAAAACTGAGTTTAAATGTATTTGGCTATGGTGTACTTAAACTTCTGACTTCAGCTGTATGTATGTATATATTTATATTTGTCTCCAATTTCTGACCTGTGTGTGTGTGTTCTGGGCACTGGGCAGACTACTCTTGCATGACTAACTGCCGTCATCCGTCCGACACGCTATGAAGTGACCAGCTGTTTCTCCATAACCATTTGTCTGCACTCCTCTCTGTCCCGCTCTCTGTTGCTCCTTTTCTCCTTCCCTGTATCTCCCTCTGTTCCTCCCTCTGTCTCTGGTTCTAATCAGAGTGATGGTATGTATGATGTAGCCATTAGAGGGCTCCATGGTAAGTGGTGCTGGCCCAGGACTAGTGTCTGCTGCTCTAGTGTTGTCAACACTGGTGGTTTGTAGTTGCACTGTTGCTTTTACAACCACTTGGCTTCCTGTGTGTGTGTGTCAGAAGGAACAACTCATATGTCATGATGGTGTGAGACATTGCCTTGCATCTGCTGCTGCTTTCAAGCTCTCATTACGAACATGAATGTGAGGGGGAGAGAGGTTTGGGGGGTGTTGAAGGAGAAAGATGGGGACAGGATAGATAGCAGTAGAGAGGGGAGGGAGAGACAGAGAGTACAAAACATTAGGAACACCTTCCTTGTATCGCCCTCAGAACAGCCTCAATTTGTCGGGGCATGGACTCTACAAGGTGTCAAGCGTTCCACAGTTGTGTAAAGTGTGCTGGATGTCCTTTGGGTGGTGGAACGTGTGGAAAAACTAGCAGCGTTGCAGTTCTTGACACAAACCGGTGCACCTGGCACCAACTACCATACCCCGTTCAAAGGCACTTAAATATTGTCTTGCCCATTCACCATCTGAATGGCACACACACAATCCATGTCGCAATTGTCTCAAGGCTTAAAAATCATTATTTAACCTGTCTCCTCCCCTTCATCTACACTGATTGAAGTGGATTTAACAAGTGACATCAATGTATGACTAACAGGATTATGGAAAATGGTGTGTTTTCTATTAGTGGTGTTTGTGGTACACATTCCACTCATGTCCATGTTATGTCTCGACTCCAGTGTGATGTCATTAGACTACCGTCAAATGATCTCTGTGTGTGTGTGTGTGATCAGAATGTGTTTGTTGACTAAGGAATAGGGATCAGTCAGTATGTGGTCTGGAATTATTTATTTGTTCCCTGGTGTTTGTTTTAAGTCACGCCTCAGACAGATGGGCCTTGTCCTCATTTAGCAGGAAGAACAGAGATGACTGAGAGATGGAGAAAATGAAATTGAGAGATTGGTGTGTCTGCAGGCAACTAATGCAATCTTTTTCACTGAGTCAGCAGATTATATTCTCTGTTTGGGTTCGTGTTTGTAAGAAAGAGAATGCTGAAGTTCCCATGGCAATTTGATAGTCTAGTATGTGTCAGTGTTCTAGGATTCTACTCTTGTGTTTGACAAGTCCTTGACCATCTCTCGCTCTCTTTCTGTCACCCTCTCTCTGTGTAGGTATGTATCTGTCTGACCTGACGTATATAGACTCAGCGTATCCCTCTACTGGCAGCATCCTGGAGAATGAACAGAGATCCAACCTCATGAACAACATCCTGAGGATTATATCTGACCTGCAACGCTCCTGCACCTACGGTACACACACACACACACACACACACACACACACACACACACACACACCCCCCTCCCTCCCTGCCCCATACCCTAAGACCTTTCTCTCTGTCTGTACAGATATACACGTGTTGCCTCATGTCCAGAAGTATCTCAACTCAGTCATGTACATCGAGGAGCTACAGAAGTTTGTGGAGGATGACAACTACAAGTGAGTTGTGGCTCTGTTAGGTTAATGGAGTTTGATTAGTTTGACCTTATATTTGAAGTCATAGTCAGGTGTGTGTTATGCGGGTTCCCATGTGTAATGTTGTGTTCAGGTTGTCGTTGAAGATTGAGCCAGGCTCCAGCACCCCCCCCCCGCTCCACTGCCTCTAGAGAGGACCTTGTAGGTTCGGATGCGTCTGCGTCTCCTCTGTGTGGCCGTAAGGGCCCCATTGCAGACGGAACCAAAGTCCCTCCCACGCCCCCCTCCCCCCGGAACCTCCTCCCCTACGGACACAGGAAGTGTCACAGCCTGGGCTACAAGTGAGTCACCCACTACCGCAGGCTAACTTTAGCGTCCATTACCACATAGCATCTGAGTGCAATGCTTCCCACTTCAGAATCTTCTGGATTCCAAGCCATAATCATGTGCTCTTTTAGGGATTTAGCACATTTTACTGCATTGGTTAATTGGTTGTCATTTCTAATAGTTATTTTGTTTCTCTGTAGTTTTATTCATAAGATGAATACGGTAGAGGTTAAGAGCGCTACATTCCCCAATGCTGGTTCTCGTCATCTATTGGACGACAGCGTCATGGAGAGCCACACCTCTACGAGAGGACAGGCCAAGAGCTCAACGCTCTCCAGCGGCATCTCACTGGGTTAGACACACACAGACACACACAACTGTGTTTTTATTCCTTTCTGTTGACTTTGACAGTAACACTGTCTGTCTGTGTGTCTATCTGCAGGGAGCAGTGAGGGTTCAGAACTCAGTGAAGAGATGTCCTGGCCAGCCTTTGAGAGGTAAGTTTGAACACACACACACACACACACACACACGCGCACGCAATGATGTGTGAAGCTCTTTGACCAAAGAAAGCTTAGCCCACTGGCAAGCAGCACTTACTTCCTTGTGAGCTGCTGTTCTACTAGCCTGTCTCTCTGGCTCCATGATAGTGTGACCGAGGTGCTTTGGTAATGTCTAGGCCTCAGCTCAGTGGGCGAACAGTCTAGTGGTGCAGACGACCAGGGTTTCAACCCAGTAACTGGTCACGTAAGTCATTATGCCCGAGCGTCCGTTGCTTTGTACCAAAAACACCAGTCCTGAAAGAATCTGGTGGGGGGAAAAAACAAAAAAACATGCTCATCCCAACCCTCACAGTTGTGCTAGAATGAGCCGAGCTGAGAGAACCCAACCTTGACTGTTCCGTGCCCGTGCCCTGTCCCTGTCCTCTGCCGCACAGGACTCGATTCTATCACTCTCTGGGCCCTGTGACCCGCGTGGCCAGAATCCCCTACAGAGGAGGCCTGAGGCCCAGCAGGTACACCCACATTACCACCTCCTCCTCTACACCCCTCTCAACACCCTCGCCCCCTTCTCAACTCTCTCTCCACTCTGCCATCTGCCGCCAATATCCTCTCTGCCCGAGGCCACTGTGCTGGTGTGTGTGTGTTGAAGGTGGTGGGAGTGTATGTGTGTGGTATAATCTGGTGGTGGGCCTCTGTGGGTGACTCTCCGCTCAACACTCTCCCTGAATGGCATCTCTCACACATGCAATGAACCAATATGCAATATGGAACCTGCAGGTTTTCTAAGAGGTGACCGTGAGTTTCCAGTGTACCACAGGAGCTCTGCCCTGTGTCAATCAGGGATGTCCTCCCATAGACTTCTATTCTAGCTCCATACAGTTCTAATGGATGGATTCTCTCACTCTCTCTGTCTCTTTCATATATATACAGTCGTGGCCTAAAGTTTTGAGAATGACAGAAATATTAATTTCCACAAAGTTTTCTGCTTCAGTGTCTTTAGATATTTTTGTCAGATGTTACTATGGAATACTGAAGTATAATTACAAGCATTTCATACATGGCAAAGGCCTTTATTGACAATTACATGAAGTTGATGCAAAGAGTCAATATTTTCAGTGTTGACCCTTCTTTTTCAAGACCTCTGCAATCCGCCCTGGCATGCTGTCAATTAACTTCTGGGCCACATCCTGACTGATGGCAGCCCATTCTTGCATAATCAATGCTTGGAGTTTGTCAGAATTTGTGAGGTTTTGTTTGTCCACCCACCTCTTGAGGATTGACCACGAGTTCTCAATGGGATTAAGGTCTGGGGAGTTTCCTGGCCATGGACCCAAAATATCTGTTTTGTTCCCCGAGCCACTTAGTTATCACTTTTGCCTTATGGCAAGGTGCTCCATCATGCTGGATAAGGCATTGTTCGTCACCAAACTGTTCCTGGATGGTTGGGAGAAGTTGCTCTCAGAGGATGTGTTGGGACCATTCTTTATTCATGGCTGTGCTCTTAGGCAAAATTGTGAGTGAGCCCACTCCCTTGGCTGAGAAGCAACCCCACACATGAATGGTCTCAGGATGCTTTACTGTTGGCATGACACTGGACTGATGGTAGCGCTCACCTTGTCTTCTCCGGACAAGCTTTTTTCCGGATGCCCCAAACAATCGGAAAGGGGATTCATCAGAGAAAATGACTTTACCCCAATCCTCAGCAGTCCAATCCCTGTACCTTTTACAGAATATCAGTCTGTCCCTGGTGTTTTTCCTGGAGAGACGTGGCTTCTTTGCTGCCCTTCTTGACACCAGGCCATCCTCAAAGTCTTCGCCTCACTGTTCGTGCAGATGCACTCACACCTGCCTGCTGCCATTCCTGAGCAAGCTCTGTACTGGTGGTGCCCCGATCCCGCAGCTGAATCGACTTTAGGAGACGGTCCTGGCGCTTGCTGGACTTTCTTGGGCGCCCTGAAGCCTTCTTCACAACATTTGAACCGCTCTCCTTGAAGTTCTTGATGATCCGATAAATGGTTGATTCAGGTGCAATCTTACTGGCAGCAATATTCTTGCCTGTGAAGCCCTTTTTGTGCAAAGAAATTATGACGGCACGTGTTTCCTTGCAGGTAACCATGGATGACAGAGGAAGAACAATGATTCCAGGCACCACCCTCCTTGTAAAGCTTCCAGTCTGTTATTCGAACTCAATCAGCATGTTTGAGTGATCTCCAGCCTTGTCCTCGTCAACACTCACACCTGTGTTAACGAGAGAATCACTGACATGTCAGCTGGTCCTTTTGTAGCAGGGCTGAAATGCAGTGGAAATGTTCATTTGCATGGCAAAGAGGGACTTTGCAATTAATTGTAATTCATCTGATCACTCTTCATGACATTCTGCACTATATGAAAATTGCCATCATACAAACTGAGGCAGCAGACTTTGAAAATTAATATTTGTGTCATTCTCAAAACTTTTGGACACGGAAAGTGTTTAGATCCATTTACATTTACCCACATTTTAAGGTTACAGCCTTATTCTAAAATGTATTTAAAAACAATGTTCTCAACAATCTTCACACAATACCACATAATGACAAAGCAAAAATAGTTTTTGACACTTTTGCTAATTTATTAAAAATAAAAAAACATCACATATACGTAAGTATTCAGACACTTTACCCATTCTTCTCTGCAGATCCTCTCAAGCTCTGTCAGGTTGGATGGGGTGTGTTGCTTCACAGCTATTTGCACGTCTCTCCAGAGATGTTCGATGGGTTTTAAGTCCGGGATCTGACTGGGCCACTCAAGGACATTCAGAGACTTGTCCCAAGCCACTCCTGCGTTGTCTTGGCTGTGTGCTTAGGGTCGTTGTCCTGTTGGAAGGTGAACCTTCACCCCAGTCTGAGGTCCTGAGCGCACTGGAGCAGGTTTTCATCAATCTCTATGTACTTTGCTCCGTTCATCTTGAGCCTGACTAGTCTCCCAGTCCCTGCCGCTGAAAAACACCCCCATAGCATGATGCTGCCACCACCATGCTTCACCGTAGGGATGGTGCCAGGTTTCCTCCAGACGTGACACTTGGCATTCAGGTCAAAAAGTTGAATCTTGGTTTCATCAGACCAAAGAATCTTGTTGCTCATGGTCTGAGAATCTTTCAGTATCTTTTTGGCAACTCCAAGCAGCCTGTCGTGTGCCTTTTACTGAGGAGTGGCTTCCGTCTGGCCACTCTACCATAAAGACCTGATTGGTGCAGTGCTGCAGAGATGGTTGTCCTTCTGGAAGCTTCTCCCATCTCCACAGAGGAACTCTAGAGCTCTGTCAGAGTGACCATCAGGTTCTTGATCACTTCTCTGACCAAGGCCCTTCTTGGAAGAGTTCATTGTTCATTGCGGGCGGAGAGCTCTTGGAAGAGTCTTGGTGGTTCCAAACTTCTTCAATTTAAGAATGATTGTGGCCACCGTGTTCTTGGAGACCTTCAATGCTGCAGAAATGTTTTGATACCCTTCTCCTGATCTGTGCCTCAACACAATCCTGTCTCAGAGCGCTACGGAGAATTCTTTCAACCTCATGGCTTGTTTTTTGCTCTGACATGCACTGTCAACTTAGATTGTAAACTGTCATGGCAAAACATGTAGATTCAATGATTGTAGAGATGGGGAGAAGTCTGTCCATAATAAGCGATGCTCTGCTTTTTTGACACCATCTCCCCAAAGCAAGTCCTGCAGGCTCTAGTTTTGTCTTGATTATTGTCCAGTAGTGTGGTCAAGTGCTGCAAGGAAAGACCTAGTTAAGCTGGAGCTGATCCAGAACAGAGCGGCACGTCTTGCTCTTTATTGTAATCGGAGAATTTCTATAAATACTATGCATGCCATTCTCTCTTAAGAGTTGAGGATAGACTGAGTGCATCACTTCTTCTTTTTATAAGAAACAATGTGTTGAAAATCCCAAATTGTTTGCATAGTCAACTTGCACACAGCTCTAACACGCACACTTACCCCACCAGACATTCCACCAGTGGTCTTTTCACAGTCCCCAAATCTAGAACAAATTCAAGAAAGCTTACCGTATTATTATATAGAGCCATTATTGCATGGAACTCCGTTCCATCTCATATTGCTTAAGTGAACAGATAAAGCAACACCTCACAGCACAACGCGCCTCCGCTATTTGACTTATATTGTTTGTGTGTATGTATTGATATGTAGGCTACATGTGCCTTTTTTATTTTACAAAAGTTAATGTAGTTCTGTTCTTGAGCTGTTGTCTACTAATGTTCTGTATTATGTCATGTTTTGCGTGGACCCCAAGAAGAGTAGCTGCTGCTTTTGTAACAGCTAATAAAATACCAAAAAAATACCAAAAACTGTGGGAACTTTATATAGACAGGTGGGCCTTTCCAAATCCTCAATTGAATCTCAAGGGTGATCAATGGAAACAGGATGCACCTGAGCTCTATTTCGAGTCTCATAGCAAAGGGTCTGAATACTTGTGTAAATAGCGTTTTCTGTTTTTTATTTTTATACATTTGCAAAAATTTCAAAAAAACTTGTTTTCACTTTGTCATTATTGGGTATTGTGTGTAGATCATTTAATACATTTTAGTGTAAGGCTGTAATGTAACAAAATTAGGAAAAAGTAAAGTGGTCTGAATATTTTCCAAATGCATTGTATGCCTTACTGGTGTCCTTCTAGTTCCCACTGGCTGCCCTCTCTTTACTCTCTGTGATCACAGCCAGAAAGACACTGCACTGGAACCTCCCAGACAGGAAAATATATCTGTGGAATTGATTCAAAGCAAGCCAAATACTGCTGCTACACAATTTAAATATGCAGATGGTGCAGTTCATATATTGATTAATGAGGAAACTTCCCTGCAGATTCCGCTTGGCCCTGCGTCAAAGAAAATACTTTCCCGAATGTCTGCATGTGTGACTGTCCGTTTGTGCCTGTGTTTTGATGTGTGTTCATGTCCTTGTCTCTGTGTTTTGCTGTGTGTTTGTCTTTGTCTCTGTGCGTGTGTGTGCTTGTGTGTCAGGGCTGGGCGATATATCGTGAATACCGGTATGGTACCTCATACCGGTATAGATTTTTACAATACCGTCTAACAGTATTTTGATACTTCGCCAAACTAAATGCAACGTTCAACAGACTCACTTTTGTCGTAGTTTGGTTGAATGCAAAACCATCAGAAGGGAGAAATCCCATTGCAATCACTAAGAATTAAGTTGTTGCCTTCCTACTCATAAAACATGTTTAGAACTTTTATTATTCAGAAACAAATATACTGTCAAATACCGCCATACTGTAAAACATTTGAGAAATATTGTGCTATTATATTTTGGCCATATTGCCCAGCCCTACGTGTGTGTGTGTGTGTGTTTCGCTGTAAGTGTGTGTTGTAATTCTGCTGTGTTCTGCTCTAGCTCTGCTGAGTCTGAAGAGTTAGCAGTGCACCTGTACCCTGGAGCCGTCACCGTACAGGGAGTCCTACGACGCAAAACTGTCTTCAAGGAGGGCAAGAAACCCACAGTGAGAACACACACTGCATACATAAAGAACATACTGTACGTTGGTCTTTCTATAAATAATGGGGCTAGTGTGTGACATTGGGATAAAAATGTCTAAATAGTTTGAAATAAAAATTCTGTTTATGCAGTTCCACTTGTGAACTTAACTACTTAGGCAGCAGTGGGGCCAAATTCAAAATCCAAAAGTTGAATTATTAAACATTCATCAATATACAAGTGTTGCATAGTCATCAAAAGCTCTGATTCTTGGCAATATCACAGCGTTGTCAGATTTCAAAAAGGCTTTACGGCGAAAGCACAACATTTGATTGTTTGAGTCCGACCATCACCCATGGGCTCCCCTTTTCCCCCAACTATGCAAACCTGTATGTGGGACAATTTGAGGAATCACTCCTTTACAAAACAGAGACACACCCCCTACTTTCTAAAATCCTCCTTCGGAAGAGATACATAGATTATGTATTTGTGCTCTGGGAAGGAAGTCAGCAGAAACTAAATTAATTCCAAACTCTACTAAACGAGAGCTCTGAATATCTCAAATTCACCATGCAGACTGATGAGAGAAAAATAAACTACCTGGACTTATGGATCATCAAAGAGAATAATGCATTACACACAGACTTCTACACAAAGCCCACAGACCGCAATACCTTGCTATGTGCGGATAGTATGCATCCTCTTCCCCTCAATAATGGTCTACCGTATAGCCAGTTATGCAGGGTTAAACAAATCTGTGGCCACCAGACAGATTGACAGCCATGCCAAAAAAAATGACAGATCAATTCAAAATGAGAGGCTACAAGGACAAAACTCTTGATGCGGCAATGATGAAAATATCTCAAAAACCAAGAGAGGAATTACAAAAAACTCAACCAAAGAAGAAAAACAACTCAACCCTCTTTTGCACTAAGTACACCAAGGGTTTGGAGAAAATGAAAGCAATCCAGAAAAAGCACTGGCATATTCTGCAATCAGACAACAAAAACAACATCATAAAAACAAATATCACACCTCTTCAAGGTACCCCCCACTGGTGGTATATAAGCATGGTCGCAATATTGGAGATAGATCTCATCAAGCTAACATTCCCCCTGAGCCCACTCAGACACTCTTAACACCCATTCCAAACGGGAACTACAAATGTGGTTAATGCGCACAGTGCAATAGCACTATAACAACATCCTTCTTCAGACACCCACATACAGTTCGAAAAATCCCTGGTAGGGGTATCATCTCACGCAAGACCAAGGGAGTAATCTCATCACCTGTTCATGTGGAAAAAGCCTACGTAGGACAAACGAAAAGACAGTTAAAACAACGCAGCTCAAATCAGGTGTAAGAACATTGACTATCCAGTAGCAGCTCACTTTGTTGAAGTTAACCATCCAATCTCCTCCCTCAAATACACAGGCATTGAGCATGTTGCTCTAAAAAGCAGAGGAGGTAACATTGAGATTCTACTACTACTAAGAGAGGCTTACTGGATATCTTATCTAAAAACATTGACCCCTAGAGGTCTGAATATTGACTTTTAGCTCAGGCCCTTCTTATGAACAATTCTTTCTTTTATAAACACATCTAATAAATTCATATATATTCCTTCTACAGCTTATTAGTGTACACCTAAGATGTTCCCCCTGTTGATGATGCTTATTATGGATTAAGGTTGAACCAAAAGATGACATGTACAAATATGAAATGAAATAATAAACAATTAAATATGTGAAATGTAATTGAACAAAGTATGTGGATGCTAATATTATGTACAATATTCAAGTATGTTTCTTTATGATAATAGCCTAATATATTTAATATGACAAACTATTGTTTTAACAGTTTCACTAATTCATTCTAATTAACTTAATCATTATGACACACCCCTCACTATTGTCATTGGTTGCACGAATTGCACTGTTTGTCTACATAACCTGGTTCAAGTATTCATTACATTATCCTGAAGAAGGCACAGTGATGCTGAAACGTTGGTAAATACCCAATAAGTTACTGGGAGTTTATATATGGAGTGTGTGACTATTTTGCTAGTTTATTCGCCGTTAGTCAGCACCTCCACAAAAAACACATTTGTCTGGGTGTGCGCCAGCTCGTGTTTTTTATTGAGCTGTTTAATTAAGCCTTGATATTTTCACACATAAACATCTGATTATGTTGTATTAGCACATGCAATGCAGCAGCCCAACTGCTGGAAAAAAAGGTGTTCGCAAGGAATGTCCAGAATATTTTGGTATAACATTCGTTATGCCGGTGGATCCACGTTGAATCTAATAAATCCCTAGCAAATTGATGTTGATCATCTCATGTCTGCTTGATTTACAGCAGGGTCACAGCATGAGCCCCTTTCATATTTTATGCATTATCCTAGTTTCTGGGCCTGAGTGGCAGGCCTTTTACTTTGGGCACGCCAGACTCTCCAAAACCGACACCTCAGCTACCGCTCCCTAAGAAGTAAAAATAAAGTGAATATATGCAAATTGGCCCATAACTCAACCTATACAACTCCACCAATACAACAACATAGGTCTAGGACTATTCATCCTTTATTAGGCAGGGTTCATACAGACATTGACAGGTCAAATACAATGACTTTCAGGGACCTTTTCAAGCATTTAATTACAATTTTCAAGGACCTCAATGTTATATAATTGTACATATAGTGCCTAAAATAGAACCCCGCCTCATTGCCATTTTAAGAAAAACATTTTTGTGGGGGCTTTGCCAATGCATTGATAGACTTGGTTTTTGTCCAAGTTTTGTCCTTGTAGCCTCTCATTTTGAATTGATCTGTCATTTTTTTTGGCATGGCTGTCAATCTGTCTGGTGGCCACAGATTTGTTTAACCCTGCGTAACTGGCTATACGGTAGACCATTATTGAGGGGAAGAGGATGCATACTATCCGCACATAGCAAGGTATTGCGGTCTGTGGGCTTTGTGTAGAAGTCTGTGTGTAATGCATTATTCTCTTTGATGATCCATAAGTCCAGGTAGTTTATTTTTCTCTCATCAGTCTGCATGGTGAATTTGAGATATTCAGAGCTCTCGTTTAGTAGAGTTTGGAATTAATTTAGTTTCTGCTGACTTCCTTCCCAGAGCACAAATACATAATCTATGTATCTCTTCCAAAGGAGGATTTTAGAAAGTAGGGGGTGTGTCTCTGTTTTGTAAAGGAGTGATTCCTCAAATTGTCCCACATACAGGTTTGCATAGTTGGGGGAAAAGGGGAGCCCATGACTACACCCCGAATTTGAAGGAAAAAGTCTGACTCAAAGACGGAGTAGTTATTGGATAATACCAGTTCAGTAATTTGTAAGATGCAAGGGTAGAGTCTCTCTGCTGAAGGAAGTGTTGCAGTGCCTGCAAGCCTCCAGTGTGTGGGATGTTAGTATACAAGCTCTCCACATCAAAAGTGGCCAGCAGGGTGCCCTCTGGTATCCTTCCTAAGCCCTCTATCAATGAGATCATGTGACTAGTGTCTTTGACATAAGATGGGAGATTCTCAACCATCGGTTTAATGTGGTGATCCACAAACTTATAAATGTTGGATGTCAGAGTCGATTGCTGCTACAATGGGTCTACCTGGAGGAGGATACACTTGTTTGTGTAATTTGGTGACTGTATAGAAAGTTGGTATCTTGGGAAATTTCACACACACATAAAAAAGAAACACTAAAGAGGCCTTTCTACTGATTCTGAAAAACACCAAAAGAAAGATGCCCAGGCTCCCTGCTCATCTGCGTGAACATGCCTTAGGCATGCTGCAAGGAGGCATGAGGGCTGCAAGGAGGCATGAGGGCTGCAAGGAGGCATGAGGGCTGCAAGGAGGCATGAGGGCTGCAAGGAGGCATGAGGACTGCAGATGTGGCCAGGGCAATAAATTGCAATGTCCGTACTGTGAGACGCCTAAGACAGCGCTACAGGGAGACAGGACAGACAGCTGATCGTACTCACAAGTGGCAGACCACGTGTAACAACACCTGCACAGGATCGGTACGTCCGAACATCACACCTGCGGGACAGGTACAGGATGGCAACAACAACTGCTCGAGTTACACAGGAACGCACAATCCCTCCATCGGTGCTCAGACTGTCCGCAATAGGCTGAGAGAGGCTGGACTGAGGGCCTGTTGTAAGGTCATTAGACTGGCAGCCATATTAATTACCCATGAGCCCTCAATTCAGGAGACGCGCACACACACAGCTCCATCATGCCGCCAAACAATCTCTGTTCTTAATTTTTTTTATACTCATTGTATGTTGCCCTAAGATTTGTGCAAAGTTGGTAGAATCTTAAATACAATTATTCCAAGCTGTATTGGCTCTTAAAGGTGCTTCCACCAATCATTAACTCAGGGGGGTGCAGACTTACTCACTTTCTTTCACTTTGGAAATGTGGAGTAGGTTGTGTAGATCTGTAGAAAAGCCATTTTTATATGTAATTTTAAGGCAGCAAAATGTGTAAAGTTTAAGAGGCTGTAAACTTTCTATAGGCACTGTATAGTACAGTACACCTCCAGAAAAAAACTACCAGCTCCCTTTCTCTCGCTCTCTCCCTCCCTCTCCCCTTTTTCTGTTTTTTCAGCTCGTTTACTGTGCTGCTTCTGTTTTGTGCTCTTTCTCTGAATTTTCTCTGCCCTCTTCCCGCTCTCTTTTTTTCTTCCCTCTTTCCCTGCTCTCTCTCAACTGTCTCTCAGATCTCCCTGTCATCCTGACTATCTTAGTTCTGTCAAATGAGCTTCTCTCTGCTGTCTCTCTGGGATAAACTCATCTGGACATGGTTATATACTTGAGGCTGGTAGGGCTGACGTACGTAAAGTTGACTGGGTGGCATTAGCATAAGGGTTACTGTAGGTGACATAAGAACTGTTTTCTTTGATTGTCAGGACGACTTGCTCTCTCTCTGTGGGTTTAGTTGTTGAAACTAGTTGTTGAGACAAGGTGCATCAATAAAGTTGTATTGAATTGATAGACTGGTGTAAGTGACTAATGCGTGTGACCTCTAAACCCTGACCCCTGGGTGTTTGTAGGTGGCATCTTGGACCAAGTTCTGGGTGGCTCTGTGTGGAACTCAGCTCTACTACTACCATGCCAAGTCCCTAAAGGCCACAGAGAGAAAGCACGTAAGTCTCTCGCTCCTTCACACCCAACCTTCTCAACCCTCTCACTGTACACATCTCCCTCTCGCCATCATCCCTTCTCCCTCCCTAATCCCTTCTCCCTCCCTAATCCCTTCTCTAGCCCTCCCTCCCCCATCATCCCTCCCCCATCATCCCTCCCCCATCATCCCTCCCCCATCATCCCTCCCCCATCCTCCCTCCCTCATCCTCCCTCCCTCATCCTCCCTCCATCATCCCTCCCTCCATCATCCCTCCCTCATCCTTCCTCCCGCCCTCCATCATCCTCCCTCCATCATCCTCCCTCCCTCATCATCCCTCCCTCATCCTCCCTCCCTCCCTCCATCATCCCTCCCTCATCCTCCCTCCCTCATCATCCCTCCCTCATCCTCCCTCCTTCCATCATCCCTCCCTCATCCTCCCTCCCTCCCTCCATCATCCCTCCCTCCCTCCATCATCCTCCCCCATCATCCCTTCCTCCATCATCCTCCCTCATCTTCCCTCCCTCCCTCATCCTCCCTGCCTCCATCCTCCCTGCCGCCCTCATCATCCCTCCCGCCCTCATCATCATCCCTCATCTCTCACCCTCCTTCATCTCTCTCGCACTTGCTCGCTCACTCGCTCTCTCCAGACCTGGCTGTTGCTACAACTATTTTCAAACTCTCTCAAATCTTGTATTTTTGTTTTGTATATACACTCCTCCGTATTAATTCATACATTTGATCAAATGTTTCATATGAATGTAACCTTTCATTTGAGGGTGGTTTTATGCATATGTAATTTACTGTATAGAAATTAAAACACTTTATGCATCTAGTCCCCCCATTTGAAGAAGGTGTAAGTATTTGGACAAATTCACTTTATAGTGTGTTAAAGTAGTTAAACGTTTAGTATTTGGTTCGTTATTCCTAGCACGCAAGATCACCCCCCCCCCAAAAAAAAAACAAATGCTAACATCCCGTTATTGGTAATGGTGCATTTTTGGGGGCATACAGATCCTCCTTATTCATGATACATTCATGATTATCCGTAATCATGTTAGCATCCACATTAATGTAGAAGTGTTCAGAAACATCTATTTTTATTTATAATAAAAATGACACTACATTATTCAAGATTCAGTTCCTATTTAGGCAAAACATTATCCAAAACACAAGTTTGGAGAGTCACAAGCTTGATGTAGTCAATGCGTAGTAGGAATATGGGACAAAATACTAAACCTTTGACTACTTTAATGCACAAGTGAATTTGTCCAAAAACGTATGACTTGTTCAAATGAGGGGGACTAGATACATAGTGCTTTCATTTCTAAATGTTTAAACATATGTATGAAAATACCATCAAATTAAAGGTGACATTCTGTACTTTAGCTTCATATGAAACATTTGATCTCAAATGAAATGTTGCCTTCACTTTCCAAATACGGAGGTGTGTATGCTATTTTAGCAGACGCTTTTATCCAAAGCAACTTAGTTGTAAGTGTATACATTTTTTTAGGCATGGGTGGTCCCGGGAATCAAACCCTTTATTTTGACGTTGCTACCCAACTGAGCTACAGTTGGTAGCTGTTTTAGATTTCAGAAAGTATGCTTGTATACAACGATATGAATCCAAAATAATTTCTAAATGTGGCCCCCTCCCACCTCTCTCGCTTTCTCTCCATCTCCCTTCAGTTCAAGTCGTCTAGCAGTAAGAGTGTGTGTGTTGTGGGGTTAATGGCCATCATGTCAGACGACCCTGAACATCCCGACGTCTTCCTGCTCACAGACTCCGAACACGGTGAGACTACCTGTCAATCAATCACCCACCCACAGCCAGGAGTGTTCAGCCCAACTACACTTATCTCAACTCCTCAGATGGTCTGTATGTTCCTAGTTTAAAATGCCAACAATCCCCATAACTGTCTCACACACTCACATGCAGTATACACCCATATTGTACACATATGCAATCACACACACAGTGCTCTATTATAACACTATAGGTTCAGGGGGTGTCTGAAATATTTTTGCTATTTTCACAACCAGAATTATGGGCGCAATAGCTGGCAGTGGCGCGAAAGGGCTGGGTTTTGGTGAATAAACAAGTTGGTGTGGAGACATGACTCCTCACTGGCAAACAGAACGTGCTCCATAGCTAAATACACTCAGTGGCCAGCTTATTAGGTACACCCATCTAGTACCAGGTCGGACCCCCCTTTTGCCTCCAGAACAGCCTGAATTGTTTGAGGCATGGAAAAGTTTCTAAATTAGTTGCTCAAGTAGGGATTAATATTTTCCCGGTATTTTAAATATGTTCCATCCCGAGAATGACTTTTCTCCCGAGTAGCCCGGTATTTCCCGCCAAAACCGGATAAGTCATTTTAAAGTATATAAACCATATAAATATGTCTGGATTTGATTAGACCTTTGATCTGCATGAAAATTCAAGCCGCATTTGTGCCTGATCAACCATACATTAAATATATTTTATGTTCCCAAATTAAAATTATAGTTGAGCAAATGTAATTTAATTTTGAAATATAATGGTGTCTATTTTCCATTTTAATGATTCGAAGGCTGATGCATACAGTCGGAAGTTTACATACACCTTAGCCAAATACATTTAAACTCAGTTTTTCACAATTCCTGACATTTAATCCTAGTAAAAATTCCCTGTCTTAGGTCAGTTACGATCACCACTTTATTTTAAGAATGTGAAATGTCAGAATAATAGAGAATGATTTATTTCACTTTTTATTTCTTTCATCCCATTCACAGTGGGTCAGAAGTTTACATACACTCAATTAGTATTTGGTAGCATTGCCTTTAAATGGTTTAACTTGGGTCAAACATTTCGGGTAGCCTTCCACAAGCTTGAATTTTGGCTCATTCCTCCTGACAGAGCTGGTGTAACTGAGTCAGGTTTGTAGGCCTCCTTGCTCGCACGTGCTTTTTCAGTTCTGCTCACAAATTTTCTATAGGGTTGAGGTCGGGGCTTTGTGATGGCCACTCAAATAACCTTGACTTTGTTGTCCTTAAGCCATTACTTTGAAAATATGCTTGAGCTCATTGTCCATTTGAAAGACCCATTTACGACCAAGCTTTAACTTCCGGACTTATGTCTTGAGATGTTGCTTCAATATATCCACATAATTTTCCTCCCTCATGATGCCATCTATTTTGTGAAGTGCACCAGTCCCTCCTGCAGCAAAGCACCACCACAACATGATGCTGCCACCCCCGTGCTTCACGGTTGGGATGGTGTTCTTCGGCTTGCAAGCCTCCCCCTTTTTCCTCCAAACATAATGATGGTCATTATTGCCAAACAGTTCTATTTTTGTTTCATCAGACCAGAGGACATTTCTCCAAAAAGTACAATATTTGTCCCCATGTGCAGTTGCAAACCGTAGTCTGGCTTTTTTTATGGCGGTTTTGGAGCAGTGGCTTCTTCCTTGCTGAGCGGCATTTCAGGTTATGTTGATTTAGGACTCATTTACTGTGGATACAGATACTTCTGTACCTGTTTCCTCCAGCATCTTCACAAGGTCCTTTGCTGTTCTTCTGGGATTGATTTGCACTTTTCGCACCAAAGTACGTTCATCTCTAGGAGACAGAACACGTCTCCTTCCTGAGCGGTATGACGGCTGCGTGGTCCCATGGTGTTTATACTTGCATACTATTGTTTGTACAGATGAACGTGATACCTTCGTGCATTTGGAAATTGCTTCCAAGGATGAACCAGACTTGTGGAGGTCTACAATTTTTTTTGAGGTCTTGGCTGATTTCTTTTGATTTTGCCATGATGTCAAGCAAAGAGGCACAAAGAGTAGGCCTTGAAATACATCCACAGGTACACCTCCAATTGACTCAAATGATGTCAATTAGCCTAACAGAATCTTCTAAAGCCATTTTCTGGAATTGTTGTTTAAAGGCACAGTCAACTTAGTGTATGTAAACTTCTGATCCACTGGAAATGTGATACAGTGAATTATATGTGAAATAATCTGTCTGTAAACAATTGTTGGAAAAAATTACTTGTCATGCACAAAGTAGATGTCCTAACCGACTTGCCAAAACTATAGTTTGTTAACAAGAAATTTGTGGAGTGGTTCAAAAACGAGTTTTTAAAGACGGAACCCAAATCGGCTGCGCACGTGCGCCATCGTGCATAAATTTATTTTGTCCCTCTACACCAAACACGATCACGACACGCAGGTTAAAATATCAAAACAAACTCTGAACCAATTATATTAATTTGGGGACAGGTCGAAAAGCATTAAACATTTATGGCAATTTAGCTAGCTTGCATTTGCTAGCTAATTCGTCCTATTTAGCTAGCTTGCTGTTGCTAGCTAATTTGTCCTGGGATATAAACATTGAGTTGTTATTTTACCTGAAATACACAAGGTCCTCTACTCCGCCAATTAATCCACACATAAAACGGTCAACCAAAGGCTTTTTCTTCTCTTGAATTTATATTGCGATTGGCAACTTTCATAAATTAGGTGCATTACCGCCACTGACCTCGTTCGTCTTTGTCACCCACGTGGGTATAACCAATGAGGAGATGGAACATGGGTACCTGCTTCTATAAACCAATGAGGAGATGGGAGAGGCAGGACTTGCAGAGCGATCTGCGTCACAAATAAAACTGACTTCTATTTTAGCCCTTGGCAACGCAGACGCTCATTGGCGCGCGTGAGAAGTGTGGGTGCAATAATTGAATAACATAGATTACTAAATTAATTTTGTAATCAGGCTATAAGTGTATGTAAACTTCCGACTTCAACTGTATGTATTAGCACGTTGAAAGTCACTGAGCTCTTCAGTACGGGCCATTCTACTGCCAATGTTTTTCTATGGAGAATGCATGACAGTGTGCTCGATTTTATACACCTGTCAGCAACGTGTGTGGCTGAAATAGCCGAATCCACTAATTTGAAGGGGTTGGTGTGCGTGCGCCCGTAGGGTGCCTGTAGTAACCAAAAAAGTGTTGAGAGAATGCCAAGAGTGTGCAAAGCTGTCATCAAGGCAAAGAGTGGCTACTTTGAAGAATCTCAAATATAAAATATATTGATTTGTTTAACACTTTTTTTTCATTACTACTGATTCCATAAGTGTTATTTCATAGTTTTGATGTCTTCGCTATTATTCTACAATGTAGAAAATAGTAAAAATTAAGAAAAACCCATGAATGAGTAGGTGTGTCCAAACTTTTGACTGGTACTGTATGTAAATGTGATATTTACGTTTTATATTTTTATAAATTTGCTAACATTTCTAAAAATATGTTTTTGCTTTGTCATTATGGGGTATTGTGTGTAGATTGATGAGGGGGAAAAAAACCATTTAATCTACTTTAGAATAAAACTTTTGACTGGTACTGTAAATAAAAAAAGCGGAATGTCTTGACTGTTTTGCTGCTTGTAATATTTGAATTAAACTTTGCTGATAAGGCTCCTGTGTGCATCTCTGTGTGCACCTCCTCTGGCAAATCAATGCTGTAACTAATTGCGCTACCACTAAGACCAGCTTTTAGTCTGTATTAAATATCCCTACACACAGATGGACACACACACACACACACACACACACACACAAACACAGGTTCCTGTCTGTCTGACCCAGCAGTAACCCTGTCTGCTATGTGGACTGCTTGCCTGTCATATCTGACGTTTCTGTATTTATCTCTCCCTACACACACACATGCACGCACACAGTCTCTGTTCTCATATGATCTGCATTGCGGCAGCTTCCTGCTGTACACAGATGGGGATGGAAGAGTCGAGTAGTGTAACTGTACACGACTGGACTTACACTGGGCTCAATCCCAGTTTTCTGCTACAGGGACATCTTGTGATGGTGTGTCTGTGTTTCCTAGGTAACACCTATAAATACCAGGCAGGGAACAAAATGAATGCCCTTCTGTGGTTCAAACACCTCAGTGCTGCCTGCCAGAGCAACAGACAACAGGTAACACACACACACACACACATACCCACACCAACCAGCTCTCATGCCTTTTTCTCTCTCTCTCCAGGTCCCAGCCAATCTGATGTCCTTTGAATGAGTGCTGCTATAGAGGACGGAGCGATAGAGATAAAATAGAGGAAGAGGGCTAGTGACTCAGCAGCAGGAGCTTTCACTGCCATGACCCCAAAACTATAACCCCAGATTCCAGCCCCACCTGCCACCACTGCCTTAACCTAAGGAGCCGTGTGTGTGTGGTGTGTGTGTGGTGTGTGTGGTGTGTGTGTGTTGAAGCAGTGGTCATTTTGGTTGCATAGACTACTGATTGAAGACCTAAACCACTTCTCTCTCGTTCTCTCGCTCTGTTGTTTTTGCCTGTGGAACTATGGGATGTCTCCTTTCCTCTTTCTTGGATGCTTCTTAAGGATGGATGGACATGATTTATCCTTGTTTTCTCTCACTCACACTCTTCTTGACATACTGTGCTCTGGTGGAAGACTGACTCTGCCCTTGCTAGGGCTGGACTCACACACACAATACTGGACTAACCCAATGTAATTGGATTTCAAACACACTTTTCTTTATTAAACTTTGGTTCACAAACACACACACACACACACACACACACACACACACGACTCCGATGGTCTCTTCACACTTGAGTTGGGCTCACAAAACGGACACTTTTTACACACACACTCTCAGACGGGGGGAGTGAATGTGTGATTGGCCTGTGTGATTGCAGCATTGTAAACATTAAGGGCTCTGATTCTCAAATCAATTCCAGCAGAAACCACTCCCACACACATGTCCTGAATGTATCCTACTGTTTTATATTCGAGCCTCTCCTCACCGTGTGTGTGTGTGTGTGTGTGTGACACTATATATGGTAAGTCACATCACGGTAATGATAAACCCAGACTAAGCTTTCCTCTATTCCAACTTTTATGGACCCAGTTATATCGCTCTTATAAACAGGCTTTATGTTCTCTCTGGACCGCTGTCTGCTCTGTCCACATGTTAAAGCTCGAGATTCACTAGAACACACGTGTACACACACATTAACACTAAAGACTTGAAAGCTGTGAAAAAGTGAACGTTGGAATGTTAACCCCAGAATTTTTTTTATCTCCACTTACTTTTTTTGTTATTGCTTGAACATAAGAGGGAGCTTCAGGTCCTGACCTGATCTGCTTTACACATCGGAGTGTGTTTTATACCCACACAAAGCTATCGGGAGCCATTCAGAATCCATTTGAATGCTTATTTTGTTGGTTAGTGTTTTCTGTTACCTTGGTGTTGTTGTGTTGGGGACGTATCAGCAGTATTACCCTGTAGATTACTTGCACATGTCAAGCTTGTTTTAATTGTCTGTTACATTTCTTTGTTAGATTTCATTTCTGGCCTCTTCCCTTTTTTTTGAACATGTTGTACCTTTACTTGTGTTTGATTTTATTTGTGTAGTTTTTTTGTTTTCTCACCTATGAGTTTGTCACATAGGGGTACGGTCCTGATCTACAACTCTATTGCCTAGTTCCATGTCATCCTCTAGACCCATCCCCTTGCCACTACTCAGGGCATCTTCAATTAAAGCTATGGATAGGTGTAAGCAAGTTGTTGATGACTCCACCTAACCCTCCAATTGGCTGAGAGAAACTTCCACCATATTGCTTACACCTATCCAGTCCTTTCAGATATGTGGACAGTTAAGGAGTACGAGCTAGAGGGAGGGGCTAACAATTTGAAGTGGATGGTTTGTGTGTATGGTTTGGGACTCAACCCTGAGTGTGTGCCAATGTACCAAACACTTTTTTTTCTTCAGATTTGGGAGCAAGTGTTACAATTAGAACAAATTAAATGAATACGTTCTTTGGGAAAGGAGAAAGGATGGTGTGGTCACATTCTCATAATACTCTCAGAAAGGACTTAACGCTTTACTAGTTGTTTATCTTGCATTCTCTCCTGACTGTTTCCGTCTCAACCTGACAGTCAGGTTAGGTCCTGACTTGTAACAATGGTTTACATCTCCCATCTGTTCAAATGTTTGTATATTTTGCATGTCTATTGTTTACACACAGAGGTCCAGCAAGTTAGCATCACATTCCTCACACCTCAAACTGACACTATGTACTCTAGCAGCAAGAGACTCCAACTCCCATGGGCCAGTGCGGCAACAGTTGTCTGTTATGTCCTGTAGAGGCTAAGCTAATGGGAGAAGGTAGAACTTATCCAGAACCATTGATACCGGGTCAGATATGTATTCACCCCCTAATGGCTAAGATTGGGGTTGGTGTAATCTGATCCTAGATCTGTTGTTTAGGGCAACTTCTACGTATTCCATTTCAGGCTCATTTCCGATGTGCTCTGTTCCTCAGCTCCCAGCAGTTATCCCACACACAGCTACAGCATCAGCTACAGCTACATTAATAGCAAGACTCCTGCAGGGCTATGTCATACACAGATTAGGGGATGAGGAAGCCAGAGAAAGAAAGGATGGAATGAGAGGGGTAACGTTACAGTGGTACAACAGGACAAGAGAGGAAGGTAGTACTACAGTATGAGTGTGTGTGTAAACTATTTTTGTTTACCTGCTAGTAAGCATTAGACAGACAGAGCCTCATGGCTGCCATTTCCTCACTGTTGAGCAGTGGGTAGAGCTGTATAGAATGTGGTATAGCATATTCTGTGTGGAGTATCATTGAACAGGGAAGGATATAGTAGAAATAGAGGGGTGAATGTAACTCTGATGCAACAGGGGCTGTACAGAGAAGCAGGCAGACTGAAGCTCCCCACAGAAGACCAGCAGAGGAGAAAGTAGTCTGATTCTCTCTGTTCTAAATGGCAGACATAAATGCTCCCATGTTACAGTGTAGTGTCAAACAGTGCTAAAGTGAGGTATGTGTCACATAACTATTATAGGGAAAAGGTTAGGAGTGCGAGTTTTTACAATCTGTTATGGTGGGCTTTTTGTTTCTGAGAAATATCAATGTCAAAATGATTTTTGTTTTTGAGGTTTCCCCATTGTAACCAGAGTTTCCACAGTTTCTGTGTCCATGTACAAATACACAACCAGCTGTGTATTATTTACTGTCTAGAGTAAAGTTGCTTTTTGGATTTGTCTGCAGCGTTAATTTTTATTTACCTGAGAAATCCTTTAATAGTTCAGCTGAGGTGACTGGGTGGTGTGTGGTTAACATGAGGGGGGTGTCATGGTGTTATATGTGTGCTGTAGGGATGGAGAAGTTGCCCTTAGCCCGCAGCTCAAGGGTCAACTTAATTCCCTTTAAATCCAAACTTTAACCATTAGGGGGAAATGTAAAACTGACCTTAGATCAGTTTCTGGAAGAGACATCTACCTACTCTATGTGGCTCAGTTTGAGAGTGATGTTTATGATGTGTTGAAGACGTCACTTAGCTTTGTCCATGTCCCATGACCTGTGGGGTGTGTCCATGTGCTATCCCTCTACCTCCTGTACTCCGACCCCTAGTGAGGACCCACCCATGTTACGTGACCCGGGTTTGAACTATGACCTCTGAATTGAGTGATGTGACCTGAGTCTCAGCCAGATAACCAATAAACACACTGCCCTTTTTATACTCTGCCCCTCGGTTCACTTTTATTTATATAAACATGGTTTCAGCTAAATGTGGTGTATGTGTGCAGGGCCAGGAGTTTCTACTTACCACATAACCTGTTAAATGTCCTGGACAGGGTATGTGGTTAGGAAAAATGTGTATGTTTGTGCTTAAACTAGTGTTAATACACTTTAGGTATGGATTGATCTGTAATCTTTCCTACTGAAATAAACCTACTTGAATTGTTGAACTGGTGTAATGGTTTTTCAATTGACAGTCTCCTTAAAATAAACCCAACAATTTAACTCAAATTTAACTCCCATTCTCTGAGTGACTTATCTTGTAAACCTAGTTAGTCATTTCATGCGCTTTAGGGGGAAATGAGTGGCAACAGTGTTTCTATTCAACCCTGGGCAATCTTTGTGTTGTGTAGGACACTGGAAATCCCAGGCAGAGGCTGCTTCTCAATCTAAAGTGGCACTCTTTCCTTATTTCCTCTGTCAACTTGGATCTGAAAACACAAGACTAGTGAAAGCAATATGGCATACTGGGAAAATGGCTTTCACCTGTCCAGTTGTTCTTTCACTTAGACTATTGAGATGCAGCTTCTGCCTGGAGAGGCTAATGTAGACTATTGACATGAAGCAGAGGAGGGAATTTTAGATTGACACACAGCTGTGGATTCCAGTGTTGACCTACTGAGAGCAGATGTGTGCAGCTGGACTGGGAGGGGGCTGCTTGGGTGTGTTGGTGCTCAGAAAGAACTATGTGTGACCCTAGAAGCCCCCTTACACACACTTGGTCAGAGCGGGCTATGAAGAAATGCCGTGTGCTGGCATTGATTGGGCCATCGGTCTTTGCTGTATTCCGTGTGTGTGTTTGGGAAAGCGGCTGTTTAGTAACCCCAGCTGAACTTAACTAGCTGCAGTGACTAAGACAAGCCTATGATGGTGACGCTACACACAAACACACCAGGGGAACTCTGTTTGGGATGCAGTTTTATACACACACAAGATCCATATGCTGTAATAGTTATTAACCCACCACACACCGCATGTACTGTATATCTAAGATGGCGCCGGAGAGGAAGGCAGACGTTTAACATGTCCCCAACCCATTTTGTTTTTTTGTTTGTTTATTTGCGTTGTTTAACTTATTTTTTTTAACTTATTTTGTAGATAATGTTGCAGCTACCGTCTCTTATGACCGAAAATAACTTCTAGACATCGGGACTGCGATTACTCACCACGGACTAGCAGAATCCTTCTTTTCCTTTCACGACTGACGAGCCTGACGCAAAGGATATAGTGCTTTCTCGGGAACAGGCCCAGATCCCAGCGATTTGCGTGAAGAGGAGGCGGAGAAAAAGGGGCCAAATGGCGAGCTGCCTTCTGAGAATTCGGAGGCGATAGAATAAATATTTTTCGTAGCTGTTTACATACCACCACAGTCAGAGGCTGGCACTAAGATAACATTGAATGAGCTGTATTCCGCCATAAGCAAACAAGAACAAACTCACGCAGAGGCGGCGCTCCTAGTAGCCGGGGAAACTTAAATCCGTTTTACCAAATTTTTATCAGCATGTTAAATGTGCAACCAGAGGAAAAATAAACTCTGGACCACCTATACTCCACACACAGAGACGCATACAAAGCTCTCCCTCGCCCTCCATTTGGCAAATCTGACCATAATTCTATCCTCCTGATTCCTGCTTACAAGCAAAAATTAAAGCAGGAAGCACCAGTGACTAGATCAATAAAAAAAGTGGTCAGATGAAGCAGATGCTAAGCTACAGGACTGTTTTCCTAGCACAGACTGGAATATGTTCCGGGATTCCTCCAATGGCATTGAGGAGTACACCACATCAGTCATTGTCTTCATCAACAAGTGCATCGATGACGTCTCCACAGTCACCGTACGTACATACCACAACCAGAAGCCATGGATTACAGGCATCATCCGCACTGAGCTAAAGGATTGAACTGCCGCTTTCAAGGAGCAGGACTCTAACCTGGAGGCTTATAAGAAATCCCACTATGCCCTCCGACGAACCATCAAACAGGCAAAGTGTCAATACAGGACTAGGATCGAATCGCACTACGCCAGCTCTGATGCTCATCGGATGTGGCAGGGCTTGCAAACCATTAGACTACAAAGGGAAGCACAGCCGAGAGCTGCCCAGTGACACGAGCCTACCAGACGAGCTAAACTACTTCTATGCTCGTTTTGAGGCAAATAACACTGAAACATGCATGAGAGCACCAGCTGTTCCGGAAGAATGTGATCACGCTCTCCGCAGCCGATGTGATTAAGACCTTTCAACAGGTCAACCTTCACAATTCCGCATGGCCAGACGGATTACCAGGACGTGTACTGCGAGCATGCGCTGACCAACTGGCAAGTGTCTTCACTGACATTTTCAACCTCTCCCTGTTTGAGTCTGTAATAACAACATGTTTTAAGCAGACCACCATAGTGCCTGTGACCAAGAACACTAAGGTAACTTGCCTAAATTACTACCGACCCGTAGCACTCACGTCTGTAGCTATGAAGTGCTTTGAAAGGCTGGTCATGGCTCACATCAACACCATTATCCCAGAAACCCTAGACCCACTCCAATTTGCCTACCGAACCAACAGATCCACAGATGATGCAATCTCTATTGCACTCCACACTGCCTTTTCCCACCTGGAAAAAGGAACACCTATGTGAGAATGCTATTCATTGACTACAGCTCAGCGTTCAAAACCATAGTGCCCTCAAAGCTCATCAATAAGCTGAGGACCCTGGGACTAAACACCTCCCTCTGCAACTGGATCCTGGACTTCCTGACAGGCCGCCCCCAGGTGGTAAGGGTAGGTAACACATCCGCCACGCTGATCCTCAATACAGGGGCCCCTCAGGGGTGCGTGCTCAATCCCCTCCTGTACTCTCTGTTCACTCATGACTGCACGGCCAGGCACAACTCCAACACCATCATTCAAATTTGACGATGACACAACAGTGGTTGGCCTGATCACTGACAACGACAAGACAGCCTATAGGGAGGAGGTCAGAGACCTGGTCGTGTGGTGCCAGGGCAACAACCTCTCCCTCAACGTGATCAAGACAAAGGAGATTATTGTGGACTACAGGAAAAAGAGGATTGACCACGCCCCCATTCTCATCGACGGGGCTGCAGTGGAGCAGATTGAGAGCTTCAAGTTCCTTGGTGTCCACATCACCAACAAACTAACATGGTCCAAACACACTAAGACAGTTGTGAAGAGGGCATGACAAAGCCTATTCCCCCTCAGGAGACTGAAAAGATTTGGCATGGGTCCTCAGATCCTCAAAAGGTTCTACAGCTGCACCATCGAGAGCATCACTGCCTGGTTTAGCAACTGCTCTGCCTCCGACCGCAAGGCACTACAGAGGGTAGTGTGAATAGCCCAGTACATCACTGGGGCCAAGCTTCCTGCCATCCAGGACCTCTATACCAGGCGGTGTCAGACGAAGGCCCTAAAAATTGTCAGACTCCAGCCACCCTAGTCATAGACAGTTCTCTCTGCTACCGCACGGCAAGCGGTTCCGGAGCGCCAAGTCTCGTAAGTATGCATTTCACTGTAAGGTCTTGTTGTATTTGGCGCATGTGACTAATAAGATTTGTTATCTTTATGCTATAATGGTTCACATCTACAGAGATGTATGGTTTACACGCACACCACCATGCACACACACAGACCTCTCTTCAACCCAGGTGTGCAGGATTTATTGAACTGGAACCATTTTTACTGGGAGACTCTCCCTAGAGAATTAGGCCTATGTCTGGGTCCATTTCGAAAGGAAGGTTATGCAGTGATGTGCATTACTTATGTGATAAATGCATAACGATGACTGCTGAATTATAATACAACAGCGCTACCTGGTGTCTAAATCGAAACGTGACATTAATAAACCCCATTATGTTGAATACATTTTGTCTACAATTAAATAGGTCCTGGTCTCTTTAAGATTTAGGTGGCGGCGTGCTTGAGGAAATGTTTCGGAAGTGTAAACGCCAAGGTAGGAGGAATCGAAGGAAATGAGAGCAAAGGGATGGAGAAATGATCCCTTTTTGACAGCCTATTGGTGAATACACAGTTCCACACAAAATACCAAGCACACACTGACTGGTGCATTGTCGTCGTTTGACATCCAGTAACGTTAGCGGTAATCGTGAAAGGTAAGCCATTTATCAGACTTACCAACTAGCTAAAGGCACATCTTTACAAATAACGTTGGCAAGCTAGCTAGCCTATATTAATCATATTCATAAATGTTTGATAATGACTGATGTTAGTTTACTCGCCAGGTACTGTAGGTACAGTACTAGCTAGCTTGTCAGCAATCTACGCAAGCTTTGATGTGGAAAATATCGATGTAGTTCGTCAGCTATCACTATAAATAACGTTAGCTAGGTACAGTAGCTACGTTAGTACTGTAAGTTGCTGCATTGCTGGAGCTTGCTAACGTTAGTTAGATGCTCTCGTGAACCCAAGCCAAGGTATTACAGATAGATAACGTCTAGTGTGGGCTACGTCGTTAGCTACAGAGTATATGTCTACCTAGCTGTGGGCCAGTTTCTAAACCATACTGCAACGGTACTGTCTTTGTGTGGGCCTTTGCCATTTCCAACCAACCAACCAACCAACCAACCAACCAGCAAGCTAGCTAGAAGGCTAGCTAGCCAATGTTGTTGGTCCCATGAAAGACCGATTGTGTGGAAGGCAGATCGAGTCATTCCTGCCTGCGTGGCCACCGCTACTTAGCCGGTTAACGTTAATTCACGGGTTGTCCTCGGTTACTGGTATGCATTTTTCATTCATTTTCAACAAGACGGTTTCATGTGAATCAGAATCTGGCCTTACAGGAGGCGTTGATATGGCGAATTATATCAACGTCTTCTGACCTGTAAAACCAGATTCTGGTTCAGTTTCATGTGTATGTGGGTCATTCTTGGGCTCGGGTAATATTTCAGTCCCTCTGACTTTATTTCAAGTATTGGGACACCAAAATGAAATGTTGTTGTATATAAATTGAAATGTCCAGCATAAGGAATTTAAATAAATATAGCATTAATTTAAACTTTATTATAAAATAAAATCTTTCGTTTCACTTAATCTTTACTTGGGAAATTAATATTAAAATGTGCACATAATTAATAACTTTTGCCATTAATGCAAACATACATTTGTGTTTTTGTTGCGAAAGTATTATCAAATAAATGCATGAATAATTGAATAAAATCACACAATTTTCCCTCGGTCTACACTCAACCCCATCACACCAACTAAACTCCGCCATTTAAAATGGGTCAGTCCACACTTATGCACCGTCAATAACAGGAAGTGACATCATTCAACAATTGTCAACTGCATGGTACAGAAACAGGCAAGTAATCACATTCTTTTATATCTGTATTTTGTTGTTTTTTAAAGTCAGGTGGGGATCGTTGAGCTGACCAACTCAAACCCGTTACATGAAATAAAGATGGAAAACTAGTTGTAAACCTGTGACAGGGTTGAGTTATGTACTTTATGATTATTGCATCTAAACAAACGAATAATTCAATATATTATACATTATATGTTGTTTATATTCACTTATGAAACATGCTGTTATGTATTCCATGTGAACAAAAAATATATTTTAAGGCAAGTGGTAGGAGAGTTGGGCAAGGCTCTTAACTACAGTTGTTCCTTTAATTAAGTCGCTCTAGATCCTAAATTACTCAAGGATTATAGTGTAGACTTGTATATATTCTAAGAATATATACATATTCTAACAAGGACCTACACTGTGCATGCTTAAACACACAGCACTTCAGTTTCCGGCAGAAGGTCCTGGCTGCTCCAGAACAGCCAGCCAATGGCGAAAATCCACAACCTGTGGACAAAATCCAGTGGGGAAATCCAGGTCTTCTTGGGCAGTGGTGTGTAGTGGAATATGATGATGACCTTTATCCAGGCATCATCCTCGGCACGGAGAGAGAATGTGTGTACAAGTGAAATGTATGCATCGTGTAGGACCTAACATATTTTTCTGGCCTTCTGGAGACGAAAACCACTGGTATCAGTTTGATGAAGTCCTTGAGATGATTCCACCCCCACAGCGTATGACATCCTGCCACGTAGAGGTTGAGAGAGATGTGTGGGCCAGACGCTCAGGAAGAAAACCATGAATGAGTGAATATAGTGCTCCTGAGAAGAAGGATGGTCATGCTGACACTGGAGCTGTAGTTACAGCTGTTCTAGCTTTCTAAATGCCCTTGGAAAATGTTCCTACAGTTTGATGACACGTTGAACTTTTCTGATGAAACCTGTTGAATGTTATTAATTACCCTAATGCCTGATGTTTTGATATTTACTGCAGTTTGGTTAATAAAACCCAGATTATTCTAAATATATTTAATGTCCTTATTACATGGTTGAATACAATGAAATTAAATGTTTGGGGTAAATCTTGGATGGATTTTTGACAGTAAACTAAACTAGTTTATATGTAAACCGATCTCTTCAACCCCGTTACAGTAGTCAACCCTGTCACCCTAGTCTCAACCCGTCACATTACAATATTTGTTAAATAAAATGGCAAAGATTAATAAATATGAATTTTATGTTTTGTGAGCTCAATCTGAAATGTGAAGGACAATCCCCAAAATATTAGATTTTTGTTAAAATTCTGAATTGAAAGCATTTTTTTATTTAAATGAGCCCGCTGACACACTGTGTGTATTTCAGGGTTTAATATTGTAAAATCTCTGAATTTTGCTTACATTTTATATTTATAAAAGTTTAATTGGTTTGGGGGACACATGAGCATTAGGTAAATGTTGATTTTATAACAAGTATCTAATATAATCACAACTTCCATATTGTCTGTGGCAGGGTTGAAGATAAATGGTGTCCATATCAGACAAAAATTGACAATAATAAAAGGGCTTTAATGCCAGAGGTGGAAAAATGTTTTCTTGAAGGTTTAATATGTACTTTAATGATGTGGGGTGGTCAGAAACACTTTTTTTTTCCTAGAGTAAATGCATTATTTAAAAAAAAGTATTTTCGCAACCCAAGAAGGACCCATATGTTGGGCTTCCTAATTGAAGCTTAATAGTGAGTCCTTTAATTTGAAGGAAACATGATTGCTGTTGTTGATTATGCTTATTCCAGCAGACTGTCACACGAAAACCTGTTTTGGAATTATTGTTTTTTTTGGCTATGATGATTCTGACATTGACAGTGTCACTTTGACAGATTATGGCAAGGACATGGTACTCATGTCATTAGGTAGGGCAATCTGTCCTTTTTGAGTTGTGGAGAGCTTAAATAGTTGGATAGAGTTGCAGTATGTTTATGTTACTGAAGATGGCATATCCATTGCTATACAGGGCAATTGATTTGCAGGTAGTTTGCTTATTTGACCCAAATAGCACAACAACCTCCATCTATGGACATGAAATCTAATCAATATCTTCGTCCTGAACACACCCATTACCTACCGATCAATACATCCATCTCAGCTTAGCCTGACTTTACCCTTTATTCTTGATGACTCCGACTCAAATTCCGTTTCATTACATTGAGCCATTGGACATCGCCTTTAGCCTTGTGAGGAAGATGGCCCAACGCTGCCCAAATGTTCTGTCTTCGCAAATACGCCTCACACACCATACAGTTTTGGAAACAATTGGAACTTAACTTTCATATAAACTAGAACTAGTTTTGCAAATAAAAAAGTTGCACCCGGCTATATTTTCAAGAACACAGCGTCCAACCAGTCTGCACTTCCTCCAATTTCTGCTTCAAATGTCTCCAAGGAAGAAACTCAAATGGTTTCCTTTATCTCCTTGCCTCCTTCTCAAAACCCATTGGAGGAGGTCCGAGGAGAGGGCCCTATGACCTTCTCTTCCAATGGGTTTTGAGAAGGAGGTGAGGAGAGAGAAAGCTAGGAATCAAGGAACCAATTGAGATTCTCCCCAATGGAGTGTAACTGGGGAGGAAGTTTCAAACCTCATGTTTTTGAGAATTCTGCTGGGTGCAACCAGGATGCAACTTTGCTAAACTGCGTACAGTAAGTATATAATTTGTATTTGAAATATTATTTCTAGCTGATGTGAAATTTAAGTTCCAAAGGTTTCCAAAACCGTATCGCAAGGGAGGATTATTAACGTTCCCGAATAGTTACAACTGAACATTCGTATTGTAGTTCATTGATCCAGCTGTCATCCATAGGGCTTTGATTGAGAACTCAAGGGCTGGGTAGCTATACACCCTTCAATTATAGAGAGCTAAGCCTGACTGTATGAGAGTCTGAGAAAAGCCTAGCAAAACAATTTAACTCGTGTCCAGTTAGTCACGAAACGTGGCAATGCCTTCAATTGTGTAGGCAACACCACACATATTTACATAGACAAGGGACGTTTGTTTTTTGTTCCTATCACGAACGTTGAATAAAATTACATTTGAACCTACTCTACCGATTGTCCATGGTGTTCCTTCAGCTGGTTGATATGAGACAATGTCCACAGGACATTTTTATTAAACCGACTTCTTCTAAACGGGTGTCTATGTGTTTGGCAATCAAGACGGAAGTACACTGAACAAAAATATAAGTGGCGTGGATCAGAAAACCAGTCGGTATCTGGTGTGACCACCATTTGCCTCATGCAGCGCATCTCCTTTGCATAGAGTTAATCAGGCTGTTGATTGTGGCCTGTGAACTGTTGTCCCACTCTTCAATGACTGTGCGAAGTTGCTGGATGTTGTCAGGAACTGGAATAATCTGCCGTGCACGTCAATCCAGAGCATCCCAAACATGCTCAATGGGCGACATGTCTGGTGAGTATACATTATCATGCTGAAACATGAGGTGAAGGCAGCAGATGAATGGCACTCCAATGGGCCTCAGGATCTAGTCACAGTATCTCTGTGCATTCAAATTGCCATAGATAAAATGCAATTGTGTTCGTTGTCCGTAGCTTAAGCCAGCCCATACCATAACCCCACCGCCACCATGGGGCACTCTGTTCACAACGTTGACATCAGCAAACCACTCGCCCATACGCCACCCTACACTCTTTCTGCCATCTCCCTGGTACAGTTGAAACCAGGTTTCATCCGTGAAGTGTACACTTCTCCAGCTTGCCAGTGCCATCGAAGGTGAGCATTTACCCACTGAAGTCAGTTATGACACCGAACTGCTGTCAGGTCAAGGACAACGAGCATGCAGATGATCTTCACTGAGGCGGTTTCTGACAGTTTGAGCAGAAATGTTTTGGTTGTGCAATCCCACAGTTTCATCAGCTAATCGTCTCAGACCATCCCGCAGGTGAAGAAGCCAGATGTGGAGATCCTGGGCTGGTGTGGTTACACGTGGTCTGCGGTTTTGAGACCGGTTGGGCGTACTGCCAAATTCTCTAAAATGAGGCGGAGGCGGCTTATGGTAGAGAAATTAACATTCAATTCTCTGGCAACAGCTGTGGTGTGTGTTCCTGCAGTCAGCATGCCAATTGAATGCTCCCTCAACTTGAGACTTCTATGGCATTGTGACAAAACGTTACATTTTAGTGGCCTTTTATTGTCCCAAGCACAAGGTGCACCTGTGTAATGAGCATGCTGTTTAATCAGCTTCTTGATATGCCACACCTGTCAGGTGTATGGATTATCTTGGCAAAAGAGAAATGCTTACTAACAGTGATGTAAACAAATTTGCGCACAATTTGAGAGAAATACGTGCGTATGGAACATTTCTGGGATCTTTTATTTCAGCTCATGAAACATGGGACCAACACATTACATGTTGCGTTTATATTTTTGTTCAGTATACATGCACAAGATGCATGCGTACTAACAGGTGTTGACATGGTTTTGCACATGTGCCAGAAATGTCAATTTTAGTACCCGCTCTCATATAAGTCGGGTAAAACAATTAGGGCCCCATTTAGTAGACTGTTTGATTGTTTGGTCGATTAGTCTGTTGGTCGACCAAGATTTTATTAGTTGAGCAGTTGCAATTTTAATTTTTCACCGTGCACAAGACACCTGTCTGATAAGCGCCTGTCTCAGTGGACTAATCCATTGCTGAGGCCACGGGGATGGCACAGTCCATCACTCTAAGACATGTGATACTGAAATTGTATTTGGTTATATAATATAAATATAATGGTGCATCACTAATAAATCGATTTTATAACATGCGCTTCCTCCCATGTTGGATACGGTCTGAAATGTGGTTCTGAAACAAACTTCAGTGCACAGTAGAATTGGCACCTTTCCCTATGTTGCTATGTGCATAATAGCAAAGCAGATTGAGAACAATGCAGTGGAGGCAGCAGAGATGAGGAAACTGCCCTAGCCTTAGCCCAATTGTCTAAGAAAATTGAAGCGAGAGGAAACCCCAACTTATTTAGGTATATAATCAATAGGCTAACTGTTAAATGTGCCTGGCTTTATAAATCCTCCATATACAGTACCAGTCAACATTTGACACAGCTACTCATTCAAGGGTTTTTCTTTATTTTCTACATTGAAGAGTAATAATGAAGACATCAAAACTATGAAATAACACATGGAATCATCTAGTAACCAAAAAAGTGTTAAACAAATCAAAATATATTTTAGATTTTAGATTCTTCAAAGTAGCCACCCTTTGCCTTGATGACAGCTTTGCATTCTCTCAACCAGCTTCATGAGGAATGCTTTTCCAACAGTCTTGAAGGAGTTCCCACATGCTGAGCACTTGTTGACTGCTTTTCCTTCACTCTGCAGTCCAACTCATCCCAAACCATCTCAATTGGGTTGAGGTCGGGTGATTGTGGAAGCCAGGTCATCTGATGCAGCACTCCGTCACTCCTTCTTGGTCAAATAGCCCTTATACAGCCTGGAGGTGTGTTGGGTCATTGTCCTGTTGAAAAACAAATGTTAGTCCCACTAAGTGCAAACCAGATGGGATGGCGTATACAGTGGGGCAAAAAAGTATTTAGTCAGCCACCAATTGTGCAAGTTCTCCAACTTAAAAAGATGAGAAAGGCCTGTAATTTTCATCATAGGTACACTTCAACTATGACAGACGAAATGAGAAAAAGAAATCCAGAAAATCACATTGTAGGATTTTTAATTTATTTATTTGCAAATTATGGTGGAAAATAAGTATTTGGTCAATAACAAAAGTTTATCTCAATACTTTGTTATATACCCTTTGTTGGCAATGACAGAGGTCAAACGTTTTCTGTAAGTCTTCACAAGGTTTTCACACACTGTTGCTGGTATTTTGGCACATTCCTCCATGCAGATCTCCTCTAGAGCAGTGATGTTTTGGGGCTGTCGCTGGGCAACACGGACTTTCAACTCCTCCAAAGATTTTCTATGGGGTTGAGATCTGGAGACTGGCTAGGCCACTCCAGGACCTTGAAATGCTTCTTACGAAGCCACTCCTTCGATTGCCAGGCGGTGTGTTTGGGATCATTGTCATGCTGAAAGACCCAGCCACGTTTCATCTTCAATGCCCTTGCTGATGGAAGGAGGTTTTCACTCAAAATCTCACGATACATGGCCCCATTCATTCTTTCCTTTACACGGATCAGTCGTCCTGGTCCCTGTCCCTTTGCAGAAAAACAGCCCCAAAGCATGATGTTTCCACCCCCATGCTTCACAGTAGGTATGGTGTTCTTTGGATGCAACTCAGCATTCTTTGTCCTCCAAACACGACGAGTTGAGTTTTTACCAAAAAGTTCTATTTTGGTTTCATCTGACCATATGACATTCTCCCAATCCTCATCTGGATCATCCAAATGCTCTCTAGCAAACTTCAGACGGGCCTGAACATGTACTGGCTTAAGCAGGGGGACACGTCTGGCACTGCAGGATTTGAGTCCCTGGCGGCGTAGTGTGTTACTGATGGTAGGCTTTGTTACTTTGGTCCCAGCTCTCTGCAGGTCATTCACTAGGTCCCCGTGTGGTTCTGGGATCTTTGCTCACCGTTCTTGTGATCATTTTGACCCCACGGGTGAGATCTTGCGTGGAGCCCCAGATCGAGGAAGATTATCAGTGGTCTTGTATGTCTTCCATTTCCTAATAATTCCTCCCACAGTTGATTTCTTCAAACCAAGCTGCTTACCTATTGCAGATTCAGTCTTCCCAACCTGGTGCAGGTCTACAATTTTGTTTCTGGTGTCCTTTGACAGCTCTTTGGTCTTGGCCATAGTGGAGTTTGGAGTGTGACTGTTTGAGGTTGTGGACAGGTGTCTTTTATACTGATAAGTTCAAACAGGTGCCATTAATACAGGTAACGAGTGGAGGACAGAGGAGCCTCTTAAAGAAGAAGTTACAAGTCTGTGAGAGCCAGAAATCTTGCTTGTTTGTATGTGACCAAATAAATTCATAAAAAAATCCTACAATGTGATTTTCTGGATTTTTTTTTCCTCATTTTGTCTGTCATAGTTGAAGTGTACCTATGATGAAAATTACAGGCCTCTCTCATCTTGTTAAGTGAGAGAACTTGCACAATTGGTGGCTGACTAAATACTTTTTTGCCCCACTATAGCTGCAGAACGCTGTGGTAGCCATGCTGGTTAAGTGTGCCTCGAATTCTAAATAAATCACAGACAGTGTCACCAGCAAACCTTCATGTCTTAAAGTAATGATGGACTGTCGTTTCTCTTTGCTTATTTGAGCTGTTCTTCACATAATATGGACTTGGTCTTTTACCAAATAGGGCTATCTTCTGTATACCTCCCCTACCTTGTCACAACACAACTGATTGGCTCAAACGCATTAAGAAGGAAAGAAATTCCACAAATTAGCTTTTCACAAGGCACATCTGTTAATTGAAATGCGTTCCAGGTGACTACCTCATGAAGCTGGTTGAGAGAATGCCAAGAGAGTGCAAAGCTGTCAAGGCAAAGGGTGGCTACTTTGAAGAATCTCAAATATAAAATATATTTTGATTTGTTGAACACGTTTTTTACTACATGATTCCATATGTGTTATTAAATAGTTTTGATGTCTTACATATTATTCTACAGTGTAGAAAATAGTAAAAATAAAGAAAAACCCTGGAATGAGTAGGTGAGTCCAAAGTTTTGACTGGTACTGTATATCTACAGAAATAAGACATATCTTGCTTCTGTTGCCTGTTTGAGCATGCAATGGCAAAATGTCGGATAAAGCAATTTCACAGATTTTGCTGTTTTGAGTCTTTGATTTGCAATAATAAAGGCTTTACATATATATTTTACAACAGACTGGTATTACTTATTTATTCAGTGTTGTTTACACTGTTCCAAACAGGCAGAAAAATAATATTGTAATCTAACAGCACCTGTTTGTCACGCATAATATGCACACAGCTCTCACTCCTCTACCCTCCTTTTTCTTGATCTCCTTATTGTTATTACCATTATTATTATTATTATTATTATTATATGTAATGTCATTATCATTGGTGCTCTTTGTATAGTAGCCTTGTATAACCACCATCGAGCTGTAGGCCTAAGAGCGCGTCCTGTTTAGACTTAATACCGTAACTTAATTAGGCCTTTGTTTGATACAGTAGCCTATATATTGAAATAATCATTCATGCCATCACACAGCATAGGAGACATTCATGCTTTGAAATGCGAACAAGCATTTTAGTTTTAAAATTAAATAAAAAAGGAGCTTTGAATAATTTGCCTAAACAATAAATGAACCGCAATTCATGAATGCATGCAATGCTCTATATATATATATATATATTTCCCCCCTGTTAGAGCAGACTCTCTGCAATACTTATTTTGTGTTTTTACACTGTTCCCAATGTTTACAAAAAAGTATAATATTGTAATCTAACAGCAACTATTTGGCATTCATAATACTCGTGCAACCCTTGCTCCTATACCCTCCTTTTTCTGGATCTCCAGTAGTTTCCACAACTAAGTCAAATGTCTTCCACAGATCTGACTTCCCCTTTCCCTCCTGAGCAACCAGTAAACATTTGCCCGTTTAGAGTTTTTTTTTCTTCATGTCCTCCGCATCCATTTTGCTGTTACGTGTTACTGTATTCTGAGTTTATAACCAATTTATTGATGTGATTATGATAAGTTATAGGTCAGGCCCTATTGGTCACATGCATGCGATGCTTACAATGTTTCACGTGATGAGAGCAAGGGTTGAGAGAATAGGGAAGGTTTTTCCTAAATTAACAGAACTTTAACAGAACTTTTCGGTCAGAAACAAGTAAGAAACGAAATGGCTGACATGATGTTGCAGCTTCAGCACGGACAGCACAATAAACACTTACTGTGGTTTGGTGCCTTTTCTCTGCAGTAGGTAGGAGAGTGAGACAGTGTGCCAGTCACACAGGCACTCTGTCATTTTTTTATAACACAGTGACCATCAGGCTTTTTCTTGAGTCTTATGTTTCTTAATTATTTAATTAAACTATGCTTAAAGCATCAGACAAGCTCAGTGCATATGTAGTTGATTTTATTCAAACACATAGTGTCTATATATGGAAAAATAAGATTTTGACCAATCGATTGGTCGAAAGAACAGGACGAATCTCGGTCGACCAAGAATTTTATTTAGTAGGGACAGCCCTAAAACAAATACTTTCCTGTGTATATTTTGTCTCAAATTGCGAACAGATGAAGAATCAACCGCAAGGACAACCAGTACAGGAAGTTCAAATGTAAATGTATTGAACATTCTGGCTTGTAAGGAAAATTCCCACGATTTTCCAGTGCTTTGTTTGACTATGTACCAATAATTGGTATCTAAGTCTGAATTATTAGGCAAGTCCATAATATGTCTACTGAGTTAAATTGTTACGGCGTCCATCAGAGTGTACCGCCAACAGCAGAGTCACTATCAGTCGATAATTGCCATTATTTAATGCTTGCTTTGTACCCGTCTTTGTCCTGTCTAACTGTGTTCTATTCTTTGGGTGCTGATATCTGTAGTTTTTGATAAAATCTTCAATGTAGGTGACGTCTGTAAAATGGAATAGGATTCATCGATAGTTAACTATAACCTAGCAAATTCCATTGGGTTGTTCGCCATGCAAAATGACTTGGAGATCAATGACTGTCAACACAGTGCCTTCAGAAAGTATTCATACCCCTTGACTTATTCTACATTTTGTGTTACAGCTTGAATTTAAAATGGATCAAATTGAGATTTTGTCACTGGCCTGAACACTATACCCCATAATGTCAAAGTGGAATTTTGTTTTTAGGAATGTTTACAAATTAATTAAAAGCTTGCCTTCAACCCCTTTGTTATGGCAAGCTTAAATAACTTCAGGAGTAAACATTTGCTTAATAAGTCACATAATACATTGCAATAATAGTGTCAACATGATTTCTGAATGTCTACAGAGGAAGGAAACCGCTCAGGGATTTCACTATGAGGCCAATGATGACTTTAAAACAGAGTTTAATGGCTGTGACAGGAGAAAAATTAGGATGGATCAACAACATTTTAGTTACTCTAAAATACTAACCTAAATGACAGTGAAATGAAGTCTGTACAGAATACAAATATTCCAGAACAAAGTAAAACTGCAAAAGATGTGGCAAAGAAATTAACAAAGTATTATGTTTGAGGCAAATCCAACACAGCACATCACTGAGTACCACTTTTCATATTTTCAAGCATGGTGGTGGCTGCATCATGTTATGGGTATGCTTGTCATCGGCAAGGACTAGGGAGTTTCTTTGAATGAAAATAAATGGATTAAAGCTAAGCACAGGCAAAATCCTAGTGGAAAACCTGGTTGTCTGCTTTCCAAAGGGCACTGGGAGAAAAATGATCGCATCTGGAAGTTATTCTCAGAGTGATAATTTGGAAAGTTGTAAGATATATATTTTTTTTCGATATACAGATGCTCAATTTAGTTTATTATGCCTGATCCTTTTAATTTTTATAAATTGATTAACAGTTCTATAATGAACACTGCTTGGGAATGAATTATGGCCAGTACATCTGTTTTGTGAGTAGGCCAAGGGTTAATGATTCTGATGAATATACGCTCTTTGTCTTTATCAAACTAATGTTTTTGCATATTTTCAGTGTGGAACCTGTCTATGTTTAGGGGGGTAATAGCCTAGGCTAACCGATTATAAATGCCACTAGCAGTTTGCAAAGTATGGTCGTCACTAATGTAAGTTGCCACAGTCATAAACACTGCCTGTTTCTACAATTTAGTTTCTTAAAATCTGATGTTAAACCTTAACCACAACGTTAACCTTATGCCTAACATAAAAATATAAAGTAAGTGTATGATGCAAAAATGGGCATTTGGTTTTATGTTCCATATGAGATATCGCTGCGCATTCAGTGTCCCATCAGCCCAGCCAGCCAATTCATTAACTTGATTTCCACTGTAAAAATCATCTAGATATTAGTTCCCCTTGCTTCTATCTTTACATTTAGTTAGCAACAACGGGGGTTTGTACAAACGTTGCCATCCTTTCTCTAGACATTTGCAGCATTGTTTCAATATTGAAATTCGATCTCCAGGACGAGATGGACATCTTTTCTTAGACAATTGAAATCGTGAATCGGCTTATTGTATTTTTTATATATATATATATATATACACACACACACACACACACACACATATATACATATACACACACACACACAAAGAAATGTCAATAGAAAAACAGTTTAAACTAAATGAAATGCAGCTACTTTGCTGTTATTCTAGCTGCACGGTTTGACGTGACTGTGTTAGCTGTAGTTGGCCAGCTAGCAAGCAAGGGATAAGAGCGTTGCCAGCCAGCATGGCAATGGAACATTTAGAAGGAACGACTGGGTCGCGTCCGTAGATACATAATAAAAACACTTCACGACTGTCGTGTCTCTAGCAACCTAGCCAGTAGAATGAACGGACATCTTTTGTCAGCCAGTCGAAATCATGAATCATCATAATTTTCATGGATATATAAAATACAATTTTATTGGTCACATACACATATTTAGCAGGTGTTATTGCAGGTGTAGTGAAATGCTTGTGTTCCTAGCTTCAACAGTGCAGTAGTATCTAACAATTCACAACAATGCACAAATCTAAAAGTAAAAGAATGGAATTAAGAAATATATAAATATTAGGATGAGCAATGTTGGCGTGACATTGATAGAATGAACGGCCAGCCGGCTTGGCTAGCAACCATAGATGTCGGGACAAGGCCTATATTTTCATTGAGGAATGAAATAGTAGCATATGAATACATTTATTAAAAAAAAATGGTTTTATTGAATTGCTAACCCGCGGTAGAAAATTAATTACACAACTACATTTAAGCACGGCTGTGCTGATCTACGGTACTCGGCAACCTCGTACCCATGACCGCAGCACAGCCGTGCTAAAAAAGTATTTTAGCACACCCTCTCGTGTACAATTGCTTTAGTCAACACCGGTTGGTGTGTAGCACCGTGGCATGGTTATAGCCATCAGGTGAGGTAGTTCCTGCTCCCAAGACTGGATTAATCCCAGCCTCTCTCCCTTCTCTACAGTGCATCTCCCCACACGTGCCACAGCTTCTTTAGTGTACATTCACGGTCTTTGTGTCCCCATCCGCATCTGAGACACCTGCCCTTCTGTTGGACCCAGGAGGACCGCTGTGCAGTATTCAACTTGGAAAAGTTGGTGTAGTTATTTTAAGTAGTGCTCCTTAGAATCACAAAAGGGGCAAATAGGCTTAAACCTGTCATTAACCCTGGTTTGTCCTTTGTTAGGTCCACTAGGCTTATGCTCTACCGTGACCTGGTGCACACCAGAGAGAGAGAGGGTGCTGCTCTATGCGTTCTGCAGGCCTCTCTGTGGGCTAGAGGTCAGTGGCTTTCCTAGCTACCTGCATCACTGCCTCTTTCCTCACCAGCCAATCAGCAAAGTCTGTGTGTGTATGTCTGTGGGCCTCCATCTTGCAGTATTCTCTTGGAAAAACAGTGATCAGCTAAGCTATTCCGGTAGGCTGTCCACAAGGGACCCACAAAGGAGCTTGTTTAGCATACCCACAAGGCCTCCCACTGATAAAGCAAAGACCTCCAGCGCCTGGGCATCTCCCACTCTGATGGAGGGTGCATTCAGGATGGCAGACAACTCACCCTGTACCAGTTGTGGTTGAAAATTGCGCAGCTGCAAGGCTTACATGGCCCAGTGTTAAGGACACTACCTGTTTGTTAACTACCACTGCCTCTCCCCCAGTGGATCAATACAGGCATGTGGAGAGACTGTGGCAGATGGACACTCTTCTCTACAGAAATGAGCACCTTGTGACCTGCTCTAAACAAGACCATATGGCAGTGGACATTCTTGAGGCTAAGACTGTGCCAGTGGGTGGTGTAGAGAGTTATGCCACCCCACTACTGAGAAAAGGGGAGGCCCCCTGAGGCTCTAATGCCGCTGCTGCGCAGTAGAGTGCCGCCTGGCTAAGGTCTCCACAGACTCATCAGCAGTGGAGAGGGGATTGGGAATGATATCTGGTGTGGGCTGTCTCTACAGCAGGCAGCTCCTGATGACCAGCGGGGGCTGGGAACATGACGTGTCTCTGCCCGGTCTCAGTAGCAGCTGTTAGAGGAGAGGCAGCTTCCTGCTGCTGAACTGCATAAGACCGTCCCATATCCTCCACTGCAACCTGTCGGAGACGGCTCCCCTGATTGGAGGAAGCCTGGGATCTGGTCTGTTGTTGCAATAGGCAAATCAGACCCTCTATACTCTGCTCGATATTGTCAAAACATGCTTCCTGTACTCCATACAACATAGTCAGCGATGTCCATGGCGCTGCAACTCCCTGGCACTCCAACGTAGGAGTATAATCCACCCGCTGGGTTGTTGGGGATGCAGCCCCACCTGGTGCCGAATACTATTCCACAGGTGGAAGTGACATCGCGGAAGCCCCTGCCTGTCCCGGGGTGTAGGTATAATCCAAATGTTATGGCGCTGCGGCTCGGGGGGCATCACTGGCTGGGGGATAACTGGTAACATAGTCCCTCAGGTACTCGAGGCCTCCTGCTCCGGACCACACATGGTCTGGATGTTAGGTCCTCTGCAGGACCTCTGCAGGTTGCCATATATCATTATCAGTAAGCCACAAATGTGTGAGGTAGAACCTCCAGAATAAATGGGCCTGTGGCTTTACTGATACCTACAGTTGAAGTCGGAACTTTACATACACTTAGGTTGGAGTCATTAAAACTCGTTTTTCAACCACTCCACAAATTTCTTGTTAGCAAACTATAGTGTTGGCAAGTCGGTTAGGACATCTATTTTGTGCATGACACAAGTAATTTTTCCAACAATTGTTTATTTTACTTATAATTCACTGTATCACATTTCCAGTGGGTCAGATGTTTACATACAACTAAGTTGACTGTGCCTTTAAACAGCTTGGAAAATTCCAGAAAATGTCATGGCTTTAGAAACTTCTGAAAGGCAAATTTTATTTTTTATTTATGTTATTTCACCTTTATTTAACCATGTAAGCTAGTTGAGAACAGGTTCTCATTTACAACTGCGTCCTGGCCAAGATAAAGCAAAGCAGTGCGACACAAACAACAACACAGTTACACATGGAATAAACAAGCGTACAGTCAATAATACAGTAGATAAAAAGGCTAATTGACATAATTTGAATCAATTGGAGGTGTACCTGTGGATGTATTTCAAGGTCTACCTTTAAACTCAGTGCCTCTTTGCTTGACATCATGGGAAAATCAAAAGAAATCAGCCACGACCTCAGAAAAAAATTGTAGACCTCCACAAGTCTGGTACATCCCTAGGAGCAATAGTACGAAAGTATAAACACCATGGGACCACGCAGCCTTCATACCGCTCAGGAAGGAGATGCGTTCTGTCTCCTAGAGATAAACGTACTTTGGTGCGAAAAGTGCAAATCAATCCCAGAACAACAGCAAAGGACCATGTGAAGATGCTGGAGGAAACAGGTACAAAAGTATCTATATCCACTGTAAAACAAGTCCCACATCGACATAACCTGAAAGGCCACTTCAGCAAGGAAGAAGCCACTGCTCCAAAACTGCCATAAAAAAGCCAGACTACGGTTTGCAACTGCACATGGGGACAAAGATCGTACTTTTTTGAGAAATGTCCTCTGGTCTGATGAAACAAAAATAGAACTGTTTGGCAATAATGACCATCGTTATGTTTGGAGGGAAAGGGGGAGGCTTGCAAGCCGAAGAACACCATACTACCAGTGAAGCACGGGGGTGGCAGCATCATGTTGTGGTGGTGCTTTGCTGCAGGAGGGACTGGTGCACTTCACAAAATAGATGGCATCATGAGGATGGAAAATTATGTGGATATATTGAAGCAACATCTCAAGACATCAGTCAGGAAGTTAAAGCTTGGTCATAAATGGGTCTTTCAAATGGTCAATGAGCTCAAGCATACTTTCAAAGTTGTGGCAAAATGGCTTACGGACAACAAAGTCAAGGTATTTGAGTGGCCATCACAAAGCCCTGACCTCAATCCTATAGAAAATTTGTGGGCAGAACTGAAAAAGCGTGTGCGAGCAAGGAGGCCTACAAACCTGACTGTTACACCAGCTCTGTAAAGTGGAATGGGCCAAAATTCACCCAACTTATTGTGGGAAGCTTGTGGAAGGCTACCAAAAACGTTTGACCCAAGTTAAACAATTTAAAGTCAATGCTACCAAATACGAATTAAGTGTATGTGAACTTCTGACCCACTGGGAATGTGATGAAAGAAATAAAAGCTTAAATAAATCATTCACTCTACTATTATTCTGACATTTCACATTCTTAAAATGAAGTGGTGATCCTAACTGACCTAAGACAGGGAATTTTTACTAGGATTAAATGTCACTAGTTGTGAAACTGAGTTTAAATGTATTTGGCTAAGGTGTATGTAAACTTACGACTTCAACTGTATCTCCTATTAGAGAGATAAGGCAACCTCCAGAGTATTTCAAACAGATTACTTTATTGGCCTATTACAGCTGGGAATAGGTCTAACACAGAATAGAAACATGGAATGAAGCTATGATGAATACAATAACTACAATATACATGTAATGGATATAATAATGGGAGAAGTGGCACTGAATAGAATACTATGAATGGATGACAAATAAGACAATAGCAGTAACAATAACAGGCAGAGTAAAGGGACTGTAAATACACTGCAACAGTGAATGGCAGGCTATTACATAGTAACAAGCAATAACAAAGGACTGTATGAAATGAATAACAAATTGATTATAGGAAGTACTGGCTATTTGTTACCATCAATAATATAAGTAGCTATTAACACAATATTAATGAGATGGAGTAACTAAGTAACACCAGCTATACTATCACACAGTGCAAAAATAACAGCACTAAGAACAAATAATGAACTTATATTCTTTCATGCAACCCAAACCCATAAATACAACCAAGCTCTCACAAGGAATTACATTGGGAAGGAAAAAGACTATCTGAGAGGAAATTGACTTATACCCTTGTGAGAGCATGGTCTGGGCTGACTGTCCATTCACAAGCCAGAAGCACTGCATCCTGGGGTATGGGCAGGGATGAGACACATGGCTACTCCCTGATTGGCTGGGCTGCAATCTAATGATCTCTCACATGTTGACTAAGAGGGGTAAGGATGGTTGAGACCTAGACAACACGGCACCAGCCAAATTAGGTAACCGGTTGTAATTTAGCCTAACATCCTGGAGGGGGAATTCTTTACAATCTGCAATAGTTTTGGTAGTTTTGCTTTAAACAGTCAGTGTATATGGTCATTTTTAGATACACAGGGTAAAATTGATAATTTAATAACGAGGAATCACTTTTGCGAGGCGAACTGCACGGCCAAAGAGGGAGGAGAAAAGAAGCTCACAAAACTTCCAAACGGTCAAAACCATTGGATTTTGAAATGGGGATGAAATCCAAAGTTATCCAATATGTTCATTGGCTATGTCATAGCTGATCTGTAAATTGATACATAACTTGCTCAAGCACATAATCTGCAACAATGACAAGTGATGGTGATTTCTGTGAGTGGTAATGGGGTGTTAGATGTCTAGTCTCTCTTGATGGCTCAGGTCAGGTACCTACATATACGCACAAATGTTAGTGCATCGATTGATTGCACTGAATTGTTTCAAACTGAACCGTATCGTTCAGACTAAAATGTATCATATCGGAGCCCATGTATCTAGATTGAATCGTCTTGAAAGGGAAAGATGCACATCCAGTTTTTGATAAAATTGCGTCTATGGGTCCCCTACCAAAACCAAAAAAGATCTGTTGTGCTGGCTGCTCTTTCTTTGCCCGGTTACCCATCCACTTCGCCCGCTAAAATGTATTATCCACAATGATGTATGTAGTGATAGAGCAGCAGTATTAGACTGAGTCATCAGGCAATCTCCTTCTCCGTTAACTAACAAACAACTCCCTTGTCAGAGGTAGCGTGAAATTATATATATTTTTTTTATTACTATGGATATCAGCACCCAAAGAATAGTATGCAGTTAAACAGGTAAGCAATAAAGAATGGACATTTTTACAAGTACTGACTGATAGTGACTATGTATACTGTACAAAAATATAGACGCAACATATAAACACACAAAAAGCTTATTTCTGTCACATTTTGTGCACATTTGTTTTACATCCCTGTTAGTGAACATTTCTCCTTTGCCAAGATAATCCATCCCCCTTGTGCTGGGGACAAAAATGTATAGTTTTGTCGCACAACACAATGCCACAGATGTCTCACGTTTTGAGGGAGCATGCTGACTGCAGGAATGTCCACCAGAGCTGTTGCCAGATCATTTAATGTTACTTTCTCTACCATAAGCCACCTCCAATGTTGTTTTAGAGAATTTGGCAGTGCATCTAACCAGCCACACAACCGCAGACCACATGTAACCATGCCAGCCCAGGACCTCAGGGAGTGATGGATGGATCCTTTAACTATTCTGATAAAGAGAGTGGGAGAACAAACAGTAGGTTCGGCAGGGTTTGATGTTGTCAGTAAAGGGATGGTTTAAAACCCAGGATGTGTAACCAGGAGTCAGTCAGGTTTGCCGGGTATGGGTGTGTCTCTCTCTAAGCCGCTATGACACATAGATAACCACTCTAATATGTTACTGCGCCCAATAATAATACATTACTTTGTCATGCTCCTGTCTATCATGTTCCTGCCTGGCGGACTTGGGGCATTTAGGCTCCTGCTGTTTCTGTCTGTCTACATTTTTGGATTTATAATCAAACTGATTTTGTATTTACAGTTGAAGTCGGAAGTTTACATACACCTTAGCCAAATACATTTAAACTCAGTTTTTAACAATTCCTGATTTTTAATCCTAGTAAAAATTCCCTGTTTTAGGTCAGTTAGGATCCCCACTTTATTTTGAGAATGTGAAATGTCAGAATAATAGTAGAGCGATTTCTTTATTTCAGCTTTTTATTTCTTTCATCACATTCCCAGTGGGTCAGAAGTTTACATACACTCAATTAGTATTTGGTAGCATTGCCTTTAAATTGTTTAACTTGGGTCAAATGTTTCCGGTAGCCTTCCACAAGCTTCCCACAATCATTTGGGTGAATTTTGGCCCATTCCTCCTGACAGAGCTGGTGTAACTGAGTCAGGTTGTAGGCCTCCTTCCTCGAAAACACGCTTTTTCAGTTCTGCCCACAAAGTTTCTATAGGATTGAGGTCGGGGCTTTGTGATAGCCACTTCAATACCATGACTTTGTTGTCCTTAAGCCATTTTGCCACAACTTTGGAAGTATGCTTGGGGTCATTGTCCATTTGGAAGACCTATGTGTGACCAAGCTTTAACTTCCTGACTGATGTCTTGAGATGTTGCTTCAATATATCCACATCATTTTCCTCCCTCATGATGCCATCTATTTTGTGAAGTGCACCAGTCCCTCCTGCAGCAAAGCACCCCCACAACATGATGCTCCCAGCCCATGCTTCACTGTTGGGATGGTGTTCTTCGGCTTGCAAGCCTCCCCCTTTTTCCTCCAAACATAACAATGGTCATTATGGCCAAACAGTTCTATTTTTGTTTCTTCAGACCAGAGGACATTTCTTCAAAATGTACGATCTTTGTCCCCATGTGCAGTTGCAAACCGTAGTCTGGCTTTTTTATGGCGGTTTTGGAGCAGTGGCTTCTTCCTTGCTGAGTGGCCTTTCAGGTTATGACGATATTGGATTCGTTTTACTGTGGATATAGATACTTTTGTACCTGTTTCCTCCAGCATCTTCACAAGGTCCTTTGCTGTTGTTCTGGGATTGATTTTCACTTTTCACACCATAGTAAGTTAATCTCTAGGAGACAGAACGCGTCTCCTTCCTGAGCGGTATGACAGCTGCATGGTCCCATGGTGTTTATACTTGCGTACTATTGTTTGTACAGATGAACGTGGGATCTTCAGGCATTCCTCCCAATGATGAACCAGACTTGTGGAGGTCTACAATTTTTTTTGAGGTCTTGGCTGATTTCTTTTGATTTTCCCATGATGTCAAGCAAAGAGGCACGGAGATTGAAGTTAGGACTTGAAATACATCCACAGGTACACCTCCAATTGACTCAAATGTTGTCAATTAGCCTATCAGAAGCGTCTAAAGCCATGACATCATTTTCTGAAATTTCCAAGCTGTTTTAAAAGGCACAGTCAACTTAGTGTATGTAAAATTCTGACCCACTGGAATTGTGATACAGTGAATTATAAGTGAAATAATCTGTCTGTAAACAATTGTTGGAAAAATTACTTGTCATGCACAAAGTAGATGTCCTAACCGACTTGCCAAAACTATAGTTTATTAACTTCTCAGGGATCACTGGGGCGCTAGCTGGCTGCTCCCGACACTACCAGGTAAAATGTAAGGCGCCAAATTCAAAATCCAAAAGTTGAATTATTAAACATCCACCAATATACAAGTGTTCCATACTCATCAAAAGCTCTGTTTCTTGGCAATATCACAGCGTTGTCAGATTTCAAAAAGGCTTTACGGCGAAAGCAGCACATTTGATTGTTTGAGGGTAGCACCTCACATATTTTTCCCATAGCCATGAATCAATTAGCCATCATGGCACACACATAACACATTTCACAGCGAAAACAAATCAATTACCTGTTGAAGAACTTCTGCTGAGGTCATCCTAAGTGTCCAACGAAGACAATACATGGTTCTTTTGTTAGAAAAAGTATTGTATTTTTTCCATAAATCCTCCATTTGGTTCGCGCGTTATAATCAGAAACGACAGCCTCCACTCCTCCATTGAAACGTGACGCAAACTCGTTCATCTTATACCTATAAACTTGTCCAAGAACAATCAAACATAGTTTTAAATGTATCCTTAGGAACACTTTTACGTATATTTACTATTATAAATCAACCGGAATATAAACTGATCGATAACGACGGTAAAAAAGACACAGCGCATACCCGGCGCGCGCACTGGGTACTGTTTACATAAAAGATATACTTCCTGGTTTGCTCTTATTCTCTGGTCTAATTCATCCAAAATGAAAACTTACACTGTCTCGAGACTGTTGACATCTAAAGGAAGCGATGGGTACTGCATTCATATGCCCTTATATGGTCATTTTCATGAGGGAGGGGTGCCCAAATGAGCAATGTGTCAAAATCACTTTTTCCAGGACAGAAATTCCTCGGGGTTTCGCCTGCTATATGCGTTCTGTTTCAGTCACAGACACATGGTTAACAGTTTTGGAAAATTCAGAGTGTTTCCTATCCAATGGTACCAAATATGTGCATATCCTATTTTCTGGGCCTGAATGGGAGGCATTTTACTTTGGGCACGCCAGGCTCTCCAAAACCGACCCCTCAGCTGCCACTCCCTAACAAGTTAACAAGACATTTGTGGACTGGTTGAAAAACTAGTTTTAATGACTCCAACCTTAGTGTATGTAAACTTCCGACTTCAACTGTATATCAAACTGTTTCATCACTAATGTCCTCTGTCCTCCCCTACTCTCTCTACAGGGTGGTTGCTGAAAAATTAGGGACCAGGGCTAGCTGTGGGTCTGGTGGTGAGACAGCGAGCCATACCTCCTGCCTCGCTGAATAGTGTGTGTGAGAGAGAGGCGACTGGAGGGGGAGGCAGGTGCCATGCTCCAGGGGTGAGGTGGGGGAGAGAGAGACACACACACACATACACACAGGGCTCAGGGGTGGTGGGTGAGGTTGCCAAGGAGATGAAGTTGAAACAGCGCGTGGTGTTGCTGGTTGCCGTGCTACTCCTATTGGGGCTGGCCAAACTCTTTCTGCTGGATGGAGGAGAGGGGTCTGCAGCCAGTCGACGAGACCTCCGAGCCTTCCGCAAGGTACGACTGTCTGTGTGTGTGTCAATGTTTATATCTGTGCGTGTGTACTTGTGAGCATTAATGTGGAAGTCTGTGTTACCAGATGGAGGCAGGCCTGTCTCTCTCACGTGGTGACCGGCTAACACACACCCTCCAGTCTCCATGGGAGGTGGCAAGCCAGTGGGTGGGCCCCAGGGAGGTGTACCCTGAGGAGACCCCCGAGCTGGCAGCCGTCCTCTCCGCGCTGGGCACTGCCCGAGTGGAGCGGGCAGATGTGGGCTACAAGGGCACCCAGCTCAAAGCTCTACTAGTACTGGACGGGGGGCAGAAGGTGGTATTCAAACCCAAGAGGTGAGAGAGGTAGAATACTCACACACATACATACGTTGTCCTCTGGTTCTCTGTTGCTGAGTTGTACTCGTGAACCGTGAGTCCTTGTTTTACTCCAAGTCTGCATCTATGTGTGTTCATGTTGTCTGGTTTTGTTGGGTCAGATTAGGCACAGTGCTTTTATTCTGTGTCTTACGTAAGAGGATAACTCTCTCAATCATGCCCTCCCTCTCCATTTCGCTCTCTCTTTTTAGGTATAGTAGAGGCTATGTTGTAGAAGGAGAGCCTTATGCAGGTTATGACAGACACAACGCAGAGGTGGCAGCTTTTCACCTGGACAGGTACACACATGTATCGGCCTAATGCATTAAAATATATACATTTTAGTTTTGGCCAACTGGATACTGGTGTTGCTAGTGGTATGTGACTGTCCTGTGTATCTATCTGCTGTAGGATCCTGGGTTTCAGGAGAGCACCCCTAGTGGTCGGGAGGTTTGTCAACCTGAGGACTGAGATCAAACCTGTCGCTACAGACCAGCTACTCAGTACCTTTCTAATGCAGGGTGAGACGCACACACTAGAGGGCTCTTTTCAGTCCCACCCATAATGTTTTCTTATAGACCACTCTGTATAAAGTTGATAAGATAACGTTGTGTGTCTGGGTTCAAGCAGCAGTGGGCTGGATCTCTCTCTAAGTGGAAATGGTTAACCATTTTCTATCCCTTTCTTTGTCTCTGGCCCTTCCTCTCTCTCCAGGTAATAATAGTTGTTTCTATGGCAAGTGTTACTACTGTAGAGAGAGTGAACCGGCGTGTGCGGAGGGAGAGATGATGGAGGGATCGGTAACTCTCTGGCTGCCAGACGTCTGGCCTCTCCAGAAACACAGACACCCCTGGGGACGCACCTACAGGGAGGGCAAACTGGCCAGGTAGGGGTGTGTGCTTTAATGTTAAAGTCCTACTCCAGTCTCCTTTTCACTTCATTTATAACCCGATTTACTTAACAACATTTTGGCACACAACATTTTGTCCAGTATTGCCATGCGTCACTTGATCAATCTGAAACTTTGCACACACACACGGCTGCCATCTAGTGGTCAAAGTCTAAATTGCGCCTAAACTGCAATATTATATGATGGCCTTTCTCTTTTTTCAAAGATGAAAAAAATTAAATAAATAGAAAATACATGTTTTTGTTTGTTTTATCTTTTACCAGATCTAATGTGTTATATTCTCCTACATTAATTTCACATTTCCACAAACTTCAAAGTGTTTCCTTTCAAATGGTATCAAGAATATGCATATCCTTGCTTTAGGTCCTGAGCTACAGGTAGTCAGATCCTTTTTAAGAGGGCGTCAGGTAGCCTAGTGGTAAAGAGCATTGGGCCAGTAACTGATCTACCGATGGTACTTATTGATCCCGGAAGTTGCTAAATTACAAAAATGTAAATGTTAGTGTGTTTACATTACTCTGCTTATACTTGGGATATCTCTTTTAAACAGGAAAAGTAAAAAACAAAATGCTTTAACTGTGTGTGTAGGTGGGAGTATGATGAGAGCTACTGTGATGCAGTGAAGAAGATGCCTCCGTACGACGCTGGTCCCAGACTGCTGGACGTCATAGACACAGCCATCTTTGATTACCTCATCGGCAACGCCGACCGACATCACTACGAGAGTTTCCAAGACGACGGAGGAGCTAGCATGCTCATCCTGCTGGATAACGCCAAGAGGTAAGGAACACAAACACATCACTAAGTGTAAACTCTACACATGCTGACTAAGCTGGCATCTCCTTCACCTCTAACTCCATCTCTCCATCCCCCAGTCCACTCCTCTTTTACCTCTGTCCCTGTTGATTGATCTGCTGAGCTAAGTGTGAAATAGAGCAGTGTTTCCCAACCCTGGTCCTCCAGTACCCCCAACAGTACACAGTTTTGTTGTAGCCCTGGACAAACGCGCCTCATTCAGCTCATTGAGGGTTTGATGATTAGTTGACAAGTTGAATCAGGTGTGTTTGTCCAGGGCTACAATAAAACTGTGTACTGTTGGGGGTACTGGAGGACCAGGGTTGGGAAACACTGCTCTATTTCACACTTAGCTCAGCAGATCAATGTGTGTGTTATGAAAGTGTGTGAGGGTTTAACTTGTCAAATCAAATTTTATTGGTCACATATTTATGTTTTGCTGGTGTAGCGAAATGCTTGTGTTCCTAGCTCCAACAGTGCAGTAGTATCTAACAATACACAACAATGCACAAATCTAAAAGTAAAAGAATGGAGTTAAGAAATATATAAATATTAGACAAGCATTGTCAGAGTGGCATTGACTAAAATACAGTACAATAGAATACAGTATATACAGATGAGTAAAGCAGTATGTAAACATTAAAGTGACCGGTGATTCCATGTCTATGTATATAGGGTAGCAGCCTCTAAGGTGCAGGGTTGAGTAACCGGGTGTTAGCTGGCTAGTAATGGCTATTTAACAGTATGATGGCCTTGAGATAGTAAGGCATCTGAAGACAGCTTCTATGGTGTTTTGTTGTTTGCAGTTTTGGGAATGCAGCTCTGGATGAAAGAAGCATTCTGGCCCCTCTATATCAGTGTTGCATGTGAGTAAACACCAACACACTGAAAATACCAACATTTCCTCAAAGGACTCACAACCCATTTCTAGTGTTTATGAAAAATGTTCTCTTTCTCTCCCGCCATTCCTCCCTCCTGCTGTCAGGGTGCGTGTGTCTACGTGGAACAGGTTGAACCTGCTGAGAGCTGGGGCTCTGAGTTCAGCTCTGAGACAGGCCCTGACCTTTGACCCCATTAACCCTGTCCTGGCCGAGCCCCACCTGGCTGCCCTGGACAGACGACTGTCTGGTGTCATAGCAACCATCCAACAGTGTGTGGAGTCGCTGGGCCCCGACAGCACACTGATAGAAGACCGCATGATACTGCCACACCCCTAGAAAATGACAGGAGAGAGGGATGGAGGGAGGGAGGGAGGAAGGAGAGGAGGGAAAGGAGGGATAGAGGGTTTAGCTATGGGAGGAGGAGCTGGATGATAAACCCCTCCTCTCACGGCCTCCCCAGAAAGGAACAGGAAATTACCCCAGCAGCAGGAAGTGACTTGATAAAGGACTGGGTGTTGAGTCCTCTGTGGTGTCCTCTATAAACTTCCCCTCCACACTAGGACCTATTGGATACCTAACTTTTTTCCTTACGTCTCTCCTCTCCCACACACACACACACACACATGCACAGACACACACACACTTCTGCCAAAACCTCTCTCTCCATCCAGTGTAAATGAGGGAACCAAGGCCAAAGGACTCAACCCAAAGACACTCAGGATAGCAGGGGGTCGCTCACAGGTCCATACCCCCATCTGGACACAACCCCCAGTGAAATCCACTGGACAGACAGTGGAGAGAGAGACTGGCTAACTGACCATGGGGGGCAGGAGGGGGATTTTGGGGTCAGTCTGATTGTGACTGACAACAGATGTGTCTGTATACAAAATGGCATCCTGTTCCCTGTATAGTGCAGAAGGCTCCAAAAGTAGTGCACTATATAGAGGGAATTTGCTGCCATTTCACATTTGCTCAATGTGAGCAATCTGACCAGTGACTACGGATGCTATTCGACATATTGCACTAGTTTCGGCCCCTGTTTCTTGGCCCCAATTCCTGTTCCTGGAGTAAAAGCACTTTCAATAGAGCTTCTTTATACATGCCATAAAGAGATCAATGGGACGCAGACCATGTTGGATAGAAGAGGGACGCCGTCATTGGTGCCCATTTAAAAAAATCTAATCTAACAAAGTGGATATTCGTCAATTCTCTCATGATGTACACTGAATGTATAAAACATTAGGAACATCTTCCACCCCCCTTCCCTCAGAACAGCCTCAATTTGTCGGGGCATGGACTCTACAAGGTGTCAAGCGTTCCACAGGGATTCTGGACCATGTTAACGCCAATGCTTCCTACAGTTGTCAAGTTGGCTGGACATCCTTTGGGTGGTGGACCATTCTTGATACACATGGGAAACTGTTGAATGTGAAAAACTCAACAGCGTTGCAGTTTTTGACACACTCAAACTGGTGCGCCTGGCACCTACTACCATACCCGTTCAAAGGCATTTAAATCATTTTTTGGGGCCTTTCAGCCTCTGAATGGCACACAGACACAATCTATGTCTCAATTGTCTCAAGGCTTCTTTAACCTGTCTCCTCTCTTTAATTTACAATGATTTTAAAGTGGATTTAACAAATTACATCAATAAGTGATCATAGCTTTCCCCTGGGTTCACCTGGCCAGTCTGTCTTTTTTTAAGTGTAATGCAGTTGATTGGTAACAATGATATGAACATGTATTGGGGTTGACATCCATACCAGCATTATACTCAGATTTTTACCCCAACATAGTTTGAAATACACATGTAAACACTTACATTTTGATGGCCGGCAATGAGGAGATTCTGGATTTATACCCCACGAAGGGACACGTGTGGCATTACCATTATTTAGGATTGATGTCGATGTTCGATTGATGTCTTTACCACATGTATTGAGCATGCTTTTTTAGTCTGGAATTAGACTTTATCTGGGTCCCAGAAACTAACTAGCCTTTGGGGCCCTGGTCAGGACTGGTGCACTATTTGGGGAATAGGGGGCCATTTGAGATATGACCGGTGTGTACATACTGAACTAACTGTTGAAAAGCATAACTGAGAGTATAATTGAGAATTATAATATTAAAGAAACCTAATTTAGTGTCAAGTTTGGATGGTGTGTGTGTGTGTGTGCGTTTTTGCGTGTGGTGTGTGTGTGTGTCTATGTGCATGAGTCCAATGTTTCTCAGAACATGTTTTGTTTTTTTGCAGCAGTGGAAAAGGTCGGGCAGAAGGGGCATGCCCCCACCCCGGGACAGTTTTTATAGAAGGACTGTGAGAATGTCATTTCTTTTTAAAAGGACGTTCTACTCTAAAATGAATGAAGATCAAATTATGCCGACACCATCTGTCTATGATCTCCCCCATAAATGAGCCCAATAACATATTGCAAAAAAAATAAATGTTTAGGGCTGACTGTCTTACCATAGCCTATACATGGCACCATACCATATTATCTGGCAGGTGTGCTATTAGCAATAAGCACTTTTTTTTCTGGATTAAAACAGGGCTACTTTCCTGCAGTTCTATACATCTTTCCATGGAGCTGACAGAAAATGTTGCAATGTGAAAGCTAATTTCCTGCAGTTCTACACATTTTGCAACTGACATTAAAGAAAGAATTTGGGAAATTGAGGGGGTTGCTGGGAAGTTTGGGGCTGTATGTATGTTTTCAACATTAAAAATGATCTATTTAAATATGCTGTATTTCAATGTTTAAAAAAAAGTAATGGCTCCACTTCAATTGGCTGCTCTTGTATAGATTGTTTATGGATGCTTTCGTGTAAATGCTCCTGTATAGGGGGTCTAGAGATGCTCAAACTATCAACTGTTACTTGTCTATATCCAATAACCTGCATTTTTTGTGTTCCTCCCTTAGAGGGAGACAGATCATTACAGTAGAGAGAAATCTAGATACAATGATGCAATGTCTAAATTGATAGTCTGTATCTGTCCCATAATGGCAACTGGGGGAGAACCCATTGGATGAGAAAGCCACATGTCCCTCCCCTTTGAGAAGGAGAGGATGCGAGAAGTATGCAATTGAGATCCTCCCCATGAGAGCACAGGCAGCGCCATTGAGGCCATCTTCATTTTGAAGTAGTTAATTTTTCTACTATTTCTATGAGTTGGCATTCAAACTTGAAAGGGTGCATACTGCCACCTGGATTGGCGATTTACTGCCACCTGCAGTTTTGGAATGTTTGCTCACAAGTATAGTTCATTGGCTGATCCCTCCTGGTGACCTAGATGGAATTATGTGATCTTTCCATAACCCGTTGGAAGTCCCACCCAGTTGACTACTTCAACATGGTGAAAGCCCTCACTGGTGCTGCCCATGCTAAAATGGACTTTTGGGCACTAGAGTCCTCTATTGGACAACCAATGCCACCATTTTCTCTCCTCCTTCCCTCCCTCTGTTCTATCTGATACAAACGGCCTGTGGTCATCTGTGGCATCGCCAGGTGTTGACAGATTAAAATAAGTTTACAATTATATAGGAGAGAGAACAGAGTGTGTGAAAGGCCTTGTGTGGGACCAGTGGTGGTGGTAGCCTCACATGACCGCATCGTTTCTAATCAAACTGAACTCTGGAATTTCCACTGTGACTGGCTGGCCTGAATATTGTGTTTGTGTGCTGCGAGGTGTTGGGTGTTGTTAATAACCCTTTAATGATGGCATATATACAGACACAGTCATCATAGTTCTGAATATTAATAATGTCACGAAGGGGGGCTGTTATCGGTAAGTCAATCTTTGTTGAGTGGAAAAATTCCCAGAACAGAATTTCTAACTAAAAACCTAACTTTTTGTGTTAGAGCTGAGATTGAGCTGTCAGATACAGACTTACAGGGGGAGTCCCATGGACAACACCCCTGGAGAACGGGCCTTCTCCCCATCTGGGGGGATGGTGGTACACCACTAATATTATGTGCATAACAGCCCATTCATACTCAGTCAGGCCTGGTCTCCCAGTATCAGGGTTGGAGGAACAGGCACATACAGTCCTAGGGGGTCTCCCCATGTGTATGTATGTGGAACAGATCCAGCACTGACCTGCATCCACCCATCATTTCCACTAACCCCAGCTCTCAGCTGTCTGCTTAACAAAATAACAAAAACATTTTTATTTTCCATTGAGTCGTGCTTACAGAGATGCTTGGTTTTATGCTATTTTTCTTCCTCTCCTCTACCCGTCTCTCTCTTTGATGCACTTTTGCAGGTTCGCTATGACTCAGCAACATCAAAAACATGTCTCACAAACACACACACACCTCCCTCAGAAATCAGATGGGGGGGGATGTATGGGGGGCAGGTTAGTGGTTTTTATCATGAATCGTGCTCTGGAGGCAACTCTGCATAATGGTCACTAGCCAGCTTACAATTCTAGGGGTAGAGAGTGTTTTTGTAATGTTACCTGTAATGTTCCTCTGTTTGAGTTTCCAGTTCTCAGTTAGGGGGAACGTTCTGTTAAGCAAAACCCTTCTGAGAACCTATTTAGCATGTTTTGACATTAGTTTAATGTCAAACAGAACATACCCAGAATGTGGTTACCATGTTCTCAAAATATCCTATATTAATGTTCTAGACACGTTTCATGAGAACATTGCAAGAACATTCATGTGTCCAGTTTTCTGAAGGTTAGGAGAATATTCCCTTAATGTCAAACTGAACATACCTAGAACATGGTTGGCATGTTCTCACAATAAGATTTTCTGAGAATATTCCATCAATGGCCCACCAAACATATCAAGAACGTGGTTGCCATGTTCTCAGAATATCCTATATTAATGTTCTAGACACGTGTTTGGGGTCACTTAGAAATGTCCTTGTTTTTCAAAGAAAAGCACCTTTTTTTGTCCATTAAAATAACATCAAATTGATCAAAAATACAGTGTAGACATTAACAATGTTGTAAATGACTATTGTAGCTGGAAACTGCAGATTTTTGGGGGAATGTCTACATAGGCGTACAGAGGCCCAGTGAAGAGCCGACTCTGGGATGCTGGCCTTCTAGGCAGAGTTCCTCTGTCCAGTGTCTGTGTTCTTTTGCCCATCTTAAACTTTACTTTTTTTGGCCAGTCTCAGATATGCCTTTTTCTCTGCAATTCTGCCTAGAAGGACAGCATCCCAGAGTCGGCTCTTCACTGTTGATGTTGAGTCTGGTGTTTTGCGGGTACTATTTAATGAAGTTGCCAGTTGAGGACTTGTGAGGCGTCTGTTTCTCAAACTAGACACTCTAATGTACTTGTCTTGTTGCTCTGTTGTCCACCAGGGCCTCCAACTCTTTCTATTCTGGTTAGAGCCAGTTTTCACTGTTCTGTGAAGGGAGTAGTACACAGCGTTGTACGAGATCTTCAGTTTCTTGGAAATTTCTCGTATGGAATAGCCTTTATTTCTCAGAACAAGAATAGACTGACGAGTTTCAGAAGAAAGGTCTTTGTTTCTGGCTATTTTGAGCCTGTAATCAAACCCACAAATGCTGATGCTCCAGATACTCAACTAGTCTAAAGGCGGACAGTTTTATTGCTTCTTTAATCAGAACAACAGTTTTCAGCTGTGCTAACATAATTGCAAAAGGGTTTTCTAATGTTCAATTAGCCTTTTGAAGTGATAAACTTGGATTAGCTAACACAACGTGCCATTGGAACACAGGAGTGATGGTTGCCGATAATGGCCTCTGTATGCCTATGTAGATTTTCCATTTAAAAAAAAAGCAGTTTCCAGCTACAATAGTCATTTACAACATTAGCAATGTCTACACTGTATTTCTGATCAATTGGATGTTATTTTAATGGACAACAAAATTGTTTTCTTTAAAAAACAAGGACATTTCTAAGTGACCCATAACTTTTGAACTTACAAAATAATCATTATTCAACATGTCCTCACCTGGGATTTGAACTCACAACCTCTTGGTTCACAGTACTCCGATCTTCCTGCTACACCACCATGTCCGTGTCATGTGTTGATTAATGTGAATATTCTCATCGTTGATTGAGGCCTAGTTATTTCAGCAATTTAAGAACTTTCAATATAGTTGTCTAAGGTTTTTTCATGGGAACGTTGCAAGAATATTAATATGTCCAGATTTCAGGACCTCACCTGATGGTCCCAAAAACGTTTTCATTACACGTCACTTTTAACAGCTGAGATTTACTTCAAAGTGCACTCACCCTATTGCTTACACCTATCAAGTAGTTTAATCTACATAAGTGTCTAGGTAGGAGGGGTTAGGGTTTAATCTGGACAGGGTTTAACGATACTGGCCCAATAACCACACACCCTGAGATATCCCTTATTGGGACATTTTAATTAGATCAGATGTGTTGTAAATGTTGCCAAATAATGACTAACATGGGCCCCTGCACATTTCCTCTGTACCGGTGCCCCCTGTATATAGCCTCGCTAATGTTATTTGGTTGCATTCTTCTTTTCTTTTTTTACTTTTATTTCAGTAAATACTTTAACAATTTTTCTTAACTGCATTGTTGGTTAAGGGCTTGTAAGTAAGCATTTCACTGTAAGGTCTACACCTGTTGTATTCGGCGCATGTGACATAACGATTTGATATTTTGCTAATGTGAGAGTAGCGTGACTGCCCTAGTTGGTCTTAAACCCAGGCCACCAGCACCAATGACAAAAACCCTAGCCACTGTTCCAATAAAGGATATCTCTAGGATGTGCTTATTGGGCCAGTATAGTTAGGTCCTGTCCTGTCCAAAATAAACCCTAATCCCTCCTCCCTAGGCACTAGTGTAGATCTGAAACAATTTGATAGGTGTAAGGCTCTAAGCAATAGGGTGAATGCACTTAAGTACATTTCAGCTCTGTTAAAAGTACACTCATGAAAAACTTTAACATGCCCCACCAACAGACAACTATACAGAAAGCCCTTAAAATTCTGAAACAACCTCGTGGAGTTGCAATGATCATGAGAACGGTGAGGAATCAGCCCAGAACTACACGGGAGCTGGGACCATAGTCACCAAGAAAACAATTGGTAACACACTACGCCGTGAAGGACTGAACTCCTGCAGCGCCCGCAAGGTCCCCCTGCTCAAGAAAGCACACATACATGCCCGTCTGAAGTTTGCCAATGAACATCTGAATGATTCAGAGAACAACTGGGTGAAAGGGTTGTGGTCAGATGAGACCAAAATGGAGCTCTTTGGCATCAACTCAACTCGTCAGCCTCGAAACCTTAATGACTTGGAGAAGATCTGCAAAGAGGAGTGGGACAAAATCCCTCCTGAGATGTGTGCAAACCTGGTGGCCAACAACATGAAACGTCTGACCTCTGATTTCCAACAAGGGTTTTGCCAACAAGGGTTTTGCCACCAAGTACTGAGGTCAGACGTTTATTGTAGTTGGCCACCAGGTTTGCACACATCTCAGAAGGGATTTTGTCCCACTCCTCTTTGCAGATCTTCTCCAAGTCATTAAGGTTTCGAGGCTGACGTTTGGCAACTCGAACCTTCAGCTCCCTCCACAGATTTTCTTTGGGATTAAGGTCTGGAGACTGGCTAGGCCACTCCTTTGTTGCCTTGGCAGTGTGTTTTGGGTCATTGTCATGCTGGAATACCCATCCACGGCCCATTTTCAATGACCATCGTCCCTTTGATGCGGTGAAGTTGTCCTGTCCCCTTAGCAGAAAAACACCCCCAAAGCATAATGTTTCCACCTCCATGTTTGACGGTGGAGATGGTGTTCTTGGGGTCATAGTCAGCATTCCTCCTCCTCCAAACACGGCGAGTTGAGTTGATGCCAAAGAGCTTGGTCTCATCTGACCACAACACTTTCACCCAGTTGTCCTCTGAATCATTCGGATGTTCATTGGCAAACTTCAGACGGGCATGTATATGTGCTTTCTTGAGCAGGGGGACCTTGCAGTCCTTCACGGCGTAGTGTGTTACCAATTGTTTTCTTGGTGACTATGGTCCCAGCTGCCTTGATCATTGACAAGATCCTCCCGTGTAGTTCTGGGCTGATTCCTCACCGTTCTCATGATCATTGCAACTCCACGAGGTGAGATCTTGCATGGAGCCCCAGGCCGAGGGAGATTGACAGTTCTTTTGTGTATCTTCCATTTGCGAATAATCACACCAACTGTTGTCACCTTCTCACCAAGCTGCTTGGCGATGGTCTTGTAGCCCATTCCAGCCTTGTGTAGGTCTACAATCTTGTCCCTGACATCCTTGGAGAGCTCTTTGGTCTTGGCCATGGTGGAGAGTTTGGAATCTGATTGATTGCTTCTGTGGACAGGTGTATTTTATACAGGTAACAAGCTGAGATTAGGAGCACTCCCTTTAAGAGTGTTCTCCTAATCTCAGCTCGTTACCTGTATAAAAGACACCTGGGAGCCAGAAATCTTTCTGATTGAGAGGGGGTCAAATACTTATTTCCCTCATTAAAATGCAAATCAATTTATAACATTTTTCACATGCATTTTTCTGGATTTTTTTGTTATTCTGTCTCTCATTGTTTAAATAAACCTACCATTAAAATTATAGACTGATCATTTCTTTGTCAGTGGGCAAACTTACAAAATCAGCAGGGGATGAAATACTTTTTTCCCTCACTGTAATACTGACCTATATCAACCAGCTAACTGGAAGCAGAGGTCTCTTTCAAGCTGTTGTTTGATGCTTATATCACTGACTGTAAATCAGCATCACTGACTGAGAAATAGGGGGGGAAACTGTTTATAAATGGAGAAAAGAGAGAAAGCATCATGGTACGGGAGTGAGAGTGATTAATCTGTCACCACATCCCATCCTGATGAAACATATCACAACTACATATTGTACAGCCCCTAATGGGAGCTACTGCTCTGTGGGTGAGAGGGGTATTTACTGACCTGCATGCACATGCACATGCATTTCAAATAACATTTTATTTGTCAGATGCTTCGTAAACAGGTGTGGACTAACAGCGAAACGCTTATTTTCAGGCCCTTTTCCAACAATGCAGAGAAAGAAAATTGAGAAATACCCATACACACACACAAAGTCAGTGGGTTTCTGATTTCTGGGAACTGTAATGTCAACGCACTATTATCAGAGGGCTTGGAAAAAAGACACACACAAACCTTTGACCGGCTCAACTCAGTGTGAGAGCCCTTGCTTAATGATTAAGATGGTTGTAGTCCAGTCAATTATTTGCAGTGTTTCCTATCATGACAACACTGGGATCGAATTATGATGGTTCAACTCTAACACACACAGTTTAGATCAGAAGGAAAACAGTGACTCAGGCTGTAATGGGTGGAAAAGCGGGTGCATCGTGACGCACGGCCCACCGCAGAGTGAGTTTCCCACCTTCATCAGAAGGAAAAAATCTAAGGCTGATAAAAAAATTGTGTGGGAGGGAAAGTGTGTGAGATTTAGAACACAATGACACTACTGTGACCTTACATGTCACCTTTCATTTGGTGAACCTATAAAAACAGATTTATTGTGTCAAATATCTGAATAAATGATCTCTGAATCTGATAACACAACTTGTGTAAACATAAACAGAATATGATGCAGTGTTCAATCTTCAGGAAATGCTGCACAGCTCAGTTTACTGCAGTACTGCACTGCTGTCTATTTCCTGATGCAACTAAAAAAGTACAGCATGTTACAGTTTATGCTTAATCAATAAAACAGTCTGTGGATAGGTATTTAGTAAAACCTATAGATTAATAGATTCAAGTAAAATGTTACTTTTTACTGACAAAAGCCTCAGCTCTAAATGGTCAGCCAGTCTAACAATGGGATAACCAGTGGATTATCACATAGTCTTCTCTACATGTGGGTCCAACAGTGTTCACATTTGCAGTTCTGGTTGGTACCCGTGCAGCTCTCCAGGACCCTAGTATGAATGCAAGCTGGCCAGTATTCACTTTTTCACAGCCTTTAACTTTTCCAGGAACAGACAAAAAGTAGTTGGTATGTTACTTACTGTTAGCTATACGGATACAAGTTGCAGTTATGTTCAGTTAAAACATTTATGGCACTCACTGTAGCAGGGGTAGATAACTCTGTTCCTGGAGTACTGCAGGATTCTGTTCCAACTAGTCACGACACCCGACCAACTGAGCTAATTGAACAGTTCAGTGACTGTCTAAATTCAGCACACCTTGTCTTCCAAATGCCACAGATGTCTCAAGTTTTAAGGGAGCTTGCAGCATGCTGACGGCAGAAATGTCCGCCAGAGCTGATGCCAGATAATTTAATGTTAATTGATCTACCATAAGCTGCCTCCAACATAGTTTTAGAGAATTTGGCAGTACGTCCAACCAGCTTCACAACCTCAGGCCACGAGTAACCATGCCAGCCCAGGACCTCAACATCCGGCTTTTTCACCTGCGGGATCGTCTGAGACCAGCCACCCGGACAGCTGATGAAACTAAGAAGTATTTCAGTCTGTAATAAATCCCTTTTATGGGGAAAAACACATTCTGATTGGCTGGGCCTGGCGCCCCAGTAGGTGGATCTTGCTTCCAAGTGGGTGGGACTATGCCCTCCCAGGCCCACTTATGGCTGCACCCCTTCCCAGTCATGTGAAAAACATATATTAGGGCCTACTGAGTTTATTTAAATTCACTGATTTCGTTATATATGAACTGTAACTCAGTAGAAATGTTGAAATTGTTGCATGTTGTGTTTATATTTTTGTTCAGTAGATGTTGCCCAAATGTAACAGGTAGGAAATACCTGTTTTGGTAGGGTTTCTCTCAGATCAGCCTTGGGAGGTTGAGCAGCAAACAGAACTGTGTCCCTGTTGCCCAACACATTTAACTCACCACAGTACTTAGTATTAGTGGCACTTTTCCTAATAGTATAGGGTGAAAAGTTTTTAAATAACTCACTGTATACAGCCCCTCAGATTAGGTGGTTAATATCATGGAGCATCCACCTGCAATAGATCCCAATACCTATGACAGGTTAGGCCCTCTTCCCCAAGGCAGTAGTAATGAAAAGACAGTTCTGCTTTAAAATAATGAAGTTTTAGGCAACAACGCAACGGGCACAATTTCACAGTTTACAGAATAGCCTACTGTAACCTACCTCACGTGCACGTGTAGCCTAGCTGGAAGACAACCAATGAAAACATAGCAATCCAACCCAACAGTCTTACAGCATTTATCTCAAATATCACAATAACAAACACACAAACAAAAACAAATGTCAATAACACAATATAAAAATCTATATACAGTGTGTGCAAATGGAGTAAGGAGGTAAGGAGGTAAGGCAATAAATAGGCCATAGGAGCGAAGTAATTACAATTCAGCAAATTAACACTGAAGTGATAGATGTGCAGATGATGATGTGCAAGTAGAAATACTGGTGTGCAAAAGAGCAAAAAAAGTAAATAAAAACAATATGGGGATGAGGTAGGTTGTTGGATGGGCTATTTACAGATGGGCTGTGTACAGCTGCAGCGATCGGTAAGCTGCTCAGATAGCTGATGCTTAAAGTTAGTGAGGGAGATATAGGTCTACAACTTCAGCGATTTTTGCAATTCGTTCCAGTCATTGGTAGCAGAGAACTGGAAGGAAATGCAGCCAAAGTGGGTGTTGGCTTTGGGGATGACCAGTGATATATACCTGCTGGAGCACGTGCTACGGGTGGGTGTTGTTATGGTGACCAGTGAGCTGAGATAAAGCAGAGCTTTACCTAGCAAAGACTTATAGATGACCTACAACCAGTGGGTCTGGCAACGAATACGTCGCGAGGGCCAGCCGACGAGAGCATACAGGTCGCAGTGGTGGGTGGTATATGGGGCTTTGGTGACAAACCGGATGGCACTGTGATAGACTGCATCCAGTTTGCTGAGTAGAGTGTTGGAGGCTATTTTGTAAATCGCCGAAGTCGAGGATCGGTAGGATAGTCAGTGTCCCTTCTTATCCTTGCACTACTATGTAATGTCAAACAACTAAAAAGTCCACAACTTTAGATGTCCTCTTCTTTCAGAACATAAACAGAAAGTGAAATTACTTCAATAGGAATCTTTAATAACTAGGTTGAGTCATGCGTTCTCTGAAACATAACCTGCCAAGCCACGCTTCTTAATACCCACTTGCTTATTTTGGAAGTCAGCTGTACCAATGTGTCAGAGTAAACTGTTTAACTGACAACCGAAGTCAGCTTGCAGGTGCCCGCCTCGCCACAAGGAGTCGTTAGAGCGTGATGAGCCAAGTAAAGCACCCCCGGCCAAACCTTCCCCTAACCCGGACTATGGGATCGAACCCCAGGCTGTAGTGACTCCGCTGTCCCTTAGCTCGTTGTGCCATTCGGGAGGCCAGAACTAATTTAGTCCAGCAATATGAGTCTGCCAGAATTTGTCACGCTGGATGGGGATGGTGATGGAGGCTTTGGAGGTCCACTCAACGAACAAGTCCCTTCCAGTGATGTGGAGCTTCCCCTGGACCTGGTGCCAGTAAGGACGGTCTCCATGGAGGCGGTAAGACCCTTCACTGCCTTAGCAATGGTAAGGTCCCCTTGCACCATAGGGACACTTGACCTTCACCACTGCCTTGTGATGCCCTCCTCTTTGTTATCTGTGCCTCCCTTTACAGTCAACATCCCATCCAACGACTGTGATCCGAGGACCCTTTTTAGCACCGGTTCCTTAACCACTGAAGATCCTCATCTGTGGGCTCCAGGGACAGAGGCTTGTAGTCATCAGCTGGGTACAGGTCCTCCACTGACTGGGCATGGCTGGCTTCTTCCACTCGCATTCCACATCCGCACAGCCGAAGTTGTGAACTGCAGAAATAGTCAATGCAGCTGCATCACAACATTTAATGAGCTCCACGGGGGCATTCGCTTGTGGTAGAGAATCCCCTGGTCAACTGTAGAGACCTTCCCAAGAGGAAGGATGTTAAGTGCCACATGCCTTTCAATGCATGACTATGAACACCTTGAAATGCATTTGCTGTAGAAATGTGCTATATAAATAAAGTTTGATTTGATTGATGACATAACAGCTGTATAATATTTAAAACACTTATTTTCACGAGGACAAAAGTGCAGTTTTCTTGATAACTCAGGATTTTATCACTTGACATTTCAATCATACAGTGGGAAGGATTTGCATAAATCAAGACTGTGTGAATGCATGTACCACTCCGAATAAATACGGTTCCTTTGAAGATTTGTCTCTGGTCATGCGACTACAATACAGGCTGGATGTCTAAACAAAGTCAGTAATTCTGAATGTCAATAGATTTTTTTGATTCATTCTCGTCAATGACAACATTCTAGAACGGAGTTATCACTCATCGAAGTGTGGTATCCGGGGTAATCTGGTTAGTGATTATTTAATTAAGTGTCTCTTTCCTTGTGGAATGTTGACATCTCTATAGAACATATTGTATTGATAAAATGCTCAAACTTAACTTAATAGCTACACTCATCAACACAGGATAAACTTTATCCCTCATGCTGGCCTTGACCAAACCGGTAAATTGCCCCTCACTATAGCGGCACTTCTCCACATGGCCAGACATATAGTGGTCTTCTCCCCTTTTAATGCTCTTATGCTCATCCTTGAAAATTGCCATAAGGTCTGGACTAGGCACCAAAGTCAACATACTGTATAACCAATTATCTAGGCTATGTAAAACAAAAAGATTGATCTACTGCTCTGCTTACTAGCTAGCTAAAGTGTATTCAGTGTGTTGCTTAGACAGAGAAAGGGGATGCAAGAAGTTCAGTGCTGGTGAACATTAGCTGACATTGTCGGCTAGGGATGACGTGCAGGAGCTTCTTGCAGGAATTTGTAGTCTTGCTGAGGTCTTCTCTGTTGATAATTAGCAGAGACTAATATATTAATAAAATTCACCTTGTCAGAGAGATAATTACACATTTATCAAAACATCACGCCAAGGTAAGCCTACACCAAACACATACTTAATTTGAAGCGTTTGTAAAATTCACTATGTGAAAAATAATTTTATGTGGGGCTCTATACCCTGCCATACCAAATGGCTGCTCCTGGTCCCAGAATGACATAATAGCTAGTGAGAAAGCTATCTGCTCCTCCTAGCTACTAGCAACATATCTACTTGTTGTAACTAGCTAGCTAACTAGTAAGCTAGCTACATTACGAAGGTTGCTGTGTTCTAAGTTGGGGGTCATTTTACAGCTTGCACTGATGGTATTACATTTCTATAACTCAATAGTTCGATTACACACACACACAAACATGATTGTACATTATACTAGTTTGTCGGACGGAGATCTCCCTCAGCTGTGTATAGACAACCCCTATATACATAAAAGGTGATTGGCATACGTGATCAACAGAGATAGTACCATGGATAGTACACAAATGTTGATGGATTTACAGTTTAGTAATCTGTGGCGTTTGCCTGTCCAGTTAGCGAACATAAAAGTAAGTACAAACAATATGTAAAAACCAGCTCCTCCCTCGAAAGAGATCGATCATCTCGAAAACTAAATTGGATAGCTTGCTATAGCCCACCACCAACAACAACAACAACAACAACAACAACAAAAGCAGATCAACCCCCACACACACCAAAAACCCCTATTGGTTTTCAAGTTTCATGCATAGGCCTTACCATGGCCAATACAATACCAGTAACTGGAAAAAGTGCCACATTTGAAAAGGGTTCACCTATTTTGAATGCAGCTGTTCAATAACATTGTTCAAGGGAAAAGAGTGAAACACACAGGTTACACTCTTAAAAATAACCTACAACCTAAAAGGGTTATTCAGATGTCCCAATAGGAAAACCCTTTGAAGAAACCTTTTTGGTTCCAAGTAGAACATTTTTGAATTCCGTAATGAACCAAAAAGAGTTCTACCTGGAACCCAAAAGGGTTCTCTTATGGGGACAGCAGAAGAACCCTTTTGGAAACCTTTTTTTATAAGAGTGTACTATAGTTTTGAGCCAGGCGAATATTATGGCCTCCAGTGCTAATAGATGCCTATTCTCCAGTGTTGTGCCAAGGTTCTCCAGTGTTGTGCCAATCAAATTGTATTGGTCACATACACATATTTAGCAGATGTTATTGCGGGTGTTGCGAAATGCTTGTGTTCCTAGCTCCAACAGTGCAGTATTATCTAACAATTCACAGCAATGCACAAATCTAAAAGTAAAAGAATGGAATTATGAAATATATAAATATTAGGACGAGCAATGTCAGAGTGGCATTGACTAAAATACAGTAGAATAGAATACAATATATGGTTGATTTAGTAACTACGGGAACTTTTGGATGTTAAATGTTTTGGAAAATGAAACCTCTTGAAACTGCTTTTTATCTATCTGAATATTTTCTGGATACAAGATCTAATAGTGCCTGAGACCATACTATTTAAGAATATAAAGATTTGTATTGGTTTCAACAAATACCCGAGGGGAAATGTCATTACCACCACGTCATAAAATTTGCTATTGTAGTTGAAAAGGAAATGACAGAAATTGTGCCTATGGTATTTTATATAACATTTCACATGAATTGTATTTTTTCATGTTATTTATTTACTATTTAGAAGTTTTCTTAATTATATGTATTCATCATTGTCATTTCTAAATGTCCATATATGCCTTGATGATACTCAGAAACATGTATTTACATCAAAATCTTAATATTTTACATTACTTTAGAAATTATCTTAAAAACAAGCATATAAGGTTCACATATGGGAAAATATCATCAATATCAATTGTAATTTAATGCACCTCAAAAATATGTACCGTGATGGTAATGACAGTGTGGTGGAAATTACATTTCATATAAAATATCTGATGAAAAATAGCATTAAACATTTTAATGTCACAGTTGTACATATTTCATTTTATTAAATATATAGAACAGACCATTCGTTCCAATTCATCCCAAAGGAGTTCGATGGGGTTGAGGTCAGGGTTCTGTGCAAGCCAGTCAAGTTCTTCCACACCGGCTCAACAAACCATTTATGTATGGACCTCGCTTTGTGCTGAAACAGGAAAGGGCCTTCCCCAAAACTGTTGCCACAAAGTTGGAAGCACAGAATCGTCTAATGTCATTGTCTGCAGTAGCGTTAAGACTTCCCTTCACTGGAACTGAAGGCCTAGCACAAACCATTAAAAACAGCCCCAGATCATTATTCCTCCTCCACCAAACTTTACAGCTGGCACTCTGCATTGGGGAAGGTAGCGTTCTCCTGGCATCCGCCAAACCCAGATTAATCCGTCGGACTGCCAGATGGTGAAGCGTGATTCATCACTCCAGAAAAACCAGTTTCCACTGCTCCAGAGTCCAATGGTAGCCAGCTTTACACCACTCCAGCTTGGCATTGTGCATAGAGATGTTGTGCTTGTGTGCGACTGCTCGGCCATAGAAACCCATTTCATGAAGCTCCCGACTAACAGTTATTTTGCTGATGGTGCTTCCAGAGGCAGTTTGGAACTCGGTAGTGAGTAGGACAGATGATTTGTATGCGTTACACGCTTCAGCACTTGGCGGTTCCGTTCTGTGAGCTTGTGTGGCCTACCACTTCGTGGGTGAGCCGTTTCCACTTCACAATAACAGCACTTACAGTTGACCGGGGCAGCTCTAGCAGGGCAGAAAGTTTGATGAACTTACTTGTTGGAAAGGTGGCCTCCTATGACGGTGCCACGTTGAAAGTCACTGAGCTCTTCAGTATGGAGAGTGTTTGTCTATAGAGATTGCATGGCTGTGTGCTCGATTTTATACACCTGTCAGCAACGGGTGTGGCTGAAATAGCCAAATCCACTAATTTGAAGGGGTGTCCACATACTTTTGTATATATAGTGTATGTCCTTGTCCTCTCCTTGGTTGATTTAGGGGGCATCTTATAGAAACATTTAATATAAATAACCAAAGTCAGTAATAACCTTAGTAAGTCACATAAATAGACATCAAAATCACTCAATCAACCTAATACAATATGCAACGGTCTTATTTAGCAAATGCGTGTTCAATTTCAACTTAACCATGATCATATATGTCATGTCTTTTCGGGTGAGTTAAAATGTATGAACTAATACATTTTGTCATTACCACTACATTCTGTCCTTACCATCACAGTTCATTATGAGGTGGTAATGAGATGTGGTGGGAATGACATTTTTACAGTATTTGGTCATAAATAGCAGGGATTCTAGTATGCTAACTCCAGTTGAACAGCTAGCATACAATGTATCCTAATATTTATTTAGCCTATTTGGTAATGACGTACAATACACATATTATCTTCTCAAGTCATATTACCTTTATTTTTCTATAATGAAAGTTGGAATTCTCCTCCACTATTCATATCCATGGTAATCAAGTACACACACAAAAAAAAGGTTATTATCATACAAAAAAATAAGTTGCTTGTTGTGTTGGTAATGACACAAAACTTAGAGACGACTGTATTCTGTGTAAAATAAAGAAGGAAATGGCTTATTCACATCTAATATGTATATAGTTTCTATTTATTTGACTCTTTTTTTTAAACAGGTGCATTAAATATTTTGTAATTTGAAGACTTTTGTAAGTGTAATACATAGAAGAATGTCAAAAGTCTGGGTGTGAGACAGGACAAAAAGTGCAAAACAGTGAAATCCAGACATGAAATGCTTTGGAAAATATATATTTTTAAACATTTTGAAAGCTGAAAAGAAAACGTAGTTATTTTAGTCTCTACTTATGTGTGAAAAAAATCTAAATGAACATTTTAGCTTAAAAATCTAACCCTGATACACAAAAAGGCCCGTATTTGCAAAATCACCCATATACATATGACTTCCAAGAAAGATTTTATTATCATGAAGGAGCGTGCAGTTCCGTGTTTGCACTTTCTATCGCGGTTCCTTCTGTATTTTATAAACAGGACTTCCATTTAAAACCCTTTCCTGCAGTCAAATGACCAAATCGCCCTCTAGTGGCCTCATGGGTAGAATGATATTCATATTTTCATAATCTCATAATCAACATAAAAAAAAATGCAGATTTGTTATATTTAACTCTTCTGTGATATATATAGTGTCATATTGGGATGCAAACTCAAAACGGAATAGCTTCATACTCTGACATGACATGGGACAGGTGTCATCTTTATTTAAGCCCATAACCATGTGTGTGAGGTGTATACTTTTGTTTCAAAGTAGATTTGTTTAAGACTACCAAGAAACACTTTGTGTGACCCTGTGTAGCCCAATGCAGTAAAAGGTTAAAGCCAAATATTGTAGTGAACTGAAGCTATTATCATCACTCCCTGCCCTGCCCGCCAAATAACTTCCTCTACCTGACTAAATAGAAATGGTTGTTTATTAGTCATATCACTTTCAAATCCAATCAACATTCATTTATTCATGAATTAGTGTGTGTGCTGTAATGTACTCCACTGTGCTGTCCCAGACACCCACTCACTACAGCACAAATCTGACAAACAACCCGCCCATATGGCAGTGGATTAATGGCCTTAAGTACTGTAGTCAAGAGGGTAGAGAGGCTGTTAAGGCTTGGCTGCATAGGGCAGTCATGTGAAATAGGTTTGGCTACTTAGGCCTTGCATAGGTATGGCTCAGGTGAGGCAGCCATGTGTAGCCAGCAATCAAACATTGCTTCATGACCATGATGATGAGAAACACTCCATCCCTGCTGAACTTTCACTTTCTAAATGGTCCCTGCGGTGGAACAAATGCTTACGCAATGTCCTTGGGCACAGTATCACACAATGAACACCCTGCCTTTGGCTGACAGACAGACCTGGGCCCTGGAAAAACTTTCAAAACAGCGCTGATGAACAACAGCAGACCACAATATAATTACATAGACAACATATTCACATACAATCATATTCCACCACCTTATTATTACATTTAATCACTTTGTAACTTCATGGTTGATCAATATGTTTTACAACTAAAATAATATAGAAAATATAAGGTATGCATGTCTTTCTTGGGATTCCCTGTCCCCTAACATTCTGATAACATACAATAACGATACCAGTATACACACACACACACAAACTGAGTGTACAAAACATTAGGAACACCTTTTCATTACAGACTGACCAGGTGAAAGCTATAATCCCGTTTTGATGTCACTTGTTAAATCCACTTCAAATCAGTGTAGATGAAGGGGAGAAGACAGGTTAAAGAAGGACTTTTAAGCCTTGAGACAATTGAGACATGGATTGTGTCTGTGTGCCATTCAGAGGGTGAACTGCAACGCTGCTGGGTTTTTCACGCTCAACAGTTTCTTGTGTGTATCAAGAATGGTCCACCACCCAAATGACATCAGGCCAACTTGACAGAACTGTGGGAAGCATTGGAGTCAACATGGGCCAGCATCCCTGTGGAACACTTTCGACACCTTGTAGAGTCAAATGTCCCAACGAATTGAGGCTGTTCTGAAGGCAAAAAGGGGTGGAACTCAATAGTAGGAAGGTGTTCCTAATGTTTTGTACAATCAATTTATATTTATTGTACACAAGTGAACACGTATGCATGTAATGTACCAGTATTTACTGCCCGATTCTTTTAAGCAAACGTTACGATTTTAAGTTGCATGTAGAAATGTAATGGAATGCATCAGCCGTTGTTTATGTTTTGTTGGTGATTCAGTCTTTAACGGTATCTTACAGAGTGTGGTAGAACACTTCTAGACTGTACCGTTTCAGGCCGGTCACTGCTTGACGAGCTCGTAGACTGAGAAAGTGCTCTCTTCCAGGTTGGGTTTGCCCGCGTTGAAGACGAGGTAAACCTGACCGCCTTTCAACAACTTGACCTCGATAGCGAAGGTGATCTCAGGGCAGGTTCCGTTGTTGGTTTTGATCTTACGGCTGCTTTTGAGTTTCCAAAACAGGTAGACTTTCCCCTTGCCGTCTGCCATTGTCACCTGGCCATGGATGAAATAGATGGCATCCTTCGGGACGGTGAAGATGTCATAGTAGAATTCGTCTGTTTTTTCTTCTGACGGTTTGCCCTCTGAGACAGAGGAGGGACAGTTACAGTTACCGTGTGTATTGGATACTCAGTTTTTTTTTGCCATAACCAAAGCCTTGTGTCTATTGCTGTCTACTTATTTCATTACACCGAGAGACGGTTAACATACACATACAGTCAGTACATAAAGGACGTACAAAGTACTACCTGAGGTGGAGATTACTGTGTGATATGAAGACCATAGGAGAATAAAGACAGAAGCATTAACCTTGAAGTTTGAAGGTCTTGTTGAATTTCTCTGTGAAATTTGCTTGTCCAGTTCCCTAGAGAGAGAGAGAGAGAGAGGAGAAATACAACATTGCACACACGCACACACACACACACGCACGTCCTTACCTGTGTGGCTTTCTGGGTGTAGAACCCGATGCAGAACCCCACGAATAGAGTAATGATCACGAGCCCCATCACTGATACCAAGGCAACCACACACCTGAACCAGGGGCCAGGGGCTGCTGGTGAGAGGGGCCCAGGAAGGAACACCTTGGTGTCGATATGTCTGTCTGCCTGTTTGTCCATCTGTAAGTTTACCTGAAAGTCTACCAGTCTTTCCATTCTGTTGTGTGAGAGTAGTGTGTCTACTTGTCTGACTGGCAGTCCTGACTGTGTTCCTTATTAATAGGAGGGAGCTCCTTTCTTCCCACACACTGTTATAAAGGCAGAGATCCTGAGTCTGGCCCCCAGCCAGCATGACAAACTTCATACTCTTCTCTTTGTCCCGCATACAAACACTGCTCTACACACACTCTTGTCTTGCTTCTTTTTACTTTGCCCATGCACAAAGAGAAAGGAAAATTTCGAACTGTTACGGACAGCCAGGCCACTGTGGGCGCGTGCATGTGTTTGTTGCATGCAAGTGCACGTTGGTGTGTGTCCCAGACTGTTCCCAGTACCAAGGCCGTTCCCATGCAGGCACCAGTATGTATCAGGCTGCCAGGAACAGCCAGAACAGCCACAGCCAGGCCTCTATAGCCCTCATGTATTCTTCTAAAACAGTCAGTTACAAGTTACACTCAGTTGTTAATCGATATCATATTTCTTCATGGTATCCTAATAGGAGAGATGTTCCATTATCAGATCCAGACCTTAGGGAATGATTGGTAACAAATACAATGCTCTTAGTCTTCGATATATTCAGGACTAATTTATTACTGACCACCCATTCTGAAAGAAACAGCAACTCTCTGTTTAGATTTGCAGGGATTTCACTAGCTGTGGGTGCTGACGTGTATAGGGTTGAATCATACGCATACATAGACACACAGGCTTGTGTTTAGGTGCTGCAAAGAAAGACATAATGAAGCTAGCTACAGCTGGCCCAAAACAGAGCAGCACGTCTTGCACTTTATGGTTCACATAGAGCTAATCTCAACAAAATGCATGTTGACCTTCTTGGCTCAAAGTAGAGGAGAGATTGTCTGCATCACTTCTCGTTTTGGTAAGAAAAATGAATATGTTTAAAACTAAAAACTGTCTATTCAATCAACTAACATACAGCTCTGAAACACATTCATATTCCACAAAACATACAACCAGAAGTCTCTTCACAGTCCCTATAGCCAAAATGAATTCAAAGCAACGCACAGTAATATATAGAGCCATGATAGCATGGAACTCCCTGGAATCACAAATCACTCAAGCAACAAAATCAGCAAAATTTGCATTAAAAAACAAGTAAAACAGCACATCACAGCACAACGCCTCTGACCTAAATAGCTTGTAGCATCTTCCTCCCAAGCACATCTGGTGTTTGGGTTCAAGTGAAATATATGATGTGCCCTTGGCATGAGTATATCAGGGCCTGCTTCAGAAAACAATTGTAAGAAAGGCCTCAGTAGAGTAAGGACTCCATATGATATGATACTCTGCGCAACTCACTGACTAACCGATGTCACAATCTCTCAGGATGTTTAAAGAACATTTGAGCAATGCCATTAGGATATCAGGGCCTGCCTCAGTCGAGCAAAGTATTACTGATGTATGGAATGTAAGGCTGAAGTGTATAAAGTGTGTATTCTTATTTAAAAATGTATATATGTTTGTCATTGAGTTGATAGCTAAGTATATACTGATATGTGTGCATGTGTGTGATTGGTGGACGCTGCTGGGTGTGAATGTGGTGTAAGGGAAAGAAGGTGGAAATGTAAGACAAGTTGCTGATGTGGAAACCATTAAGTAGAAACTTTAGAGGAAGGAAACTACACACGAGTGTGCTGCATTCATGTCTGTTGACTTGCCTAGTTAAGTAGATGTAAAAAAAATCACGCTCATCACGGTGGCAGAGGTGTAGGCCTCAGTGGGAGCCAAGGACCTTGGGTAAACTCCCATCTGATTCTGCTTCATATTATAGGAACAGGAGTGTAACAACTATCTATCTGATTCATGTTCATTTTATGAGCAGGTCCATACCTCAGCTAGCCCGTCATGGGCGGTAGACTATAACATGTTACAATATATCTCAACTAACCCGTTAAGGGCGATAAGACTGTAACAAGGCTCAAGATTCAAGGCCTGGTTATTTCATGTTCCTGTGTACCTAATGAAACCCATAGCAGGTGGTAACTGTATAACAAAAGGCCTACAAGTCTAAGAGATTACATGTTACCCCAAGATACCCATTACGGGTGGTAACTTTAGAAACAAGGTTGCTTTATTCACTCAGGGGAATTTAGCAAAACATGGTTGCTTTATTCACTCAGGGGAATTTAGCAAAACAAGGTTGCTATATTCACATCAGGGGAATTTAGAGAAGTGTTATTAAGGACAACAATGGAACTACGTTTTAAAGATTTATTGTGTTATGCTTGATGATTTTCTTAAATAGCATGTGGAGGCGTCACCGTCTGGAGTGCCCTTTTTTTGTATCAAATAAATTCAATCAATATTGCATTTTCGTTTTTGTGTGTTGCACTTGCTTTCAGTAAGTCTATGAATCACATGATTATAAAGACAAACACGTATGAAAGCATGCATATGTGACACACACATATGTATGGCTATATTTTGATGTTATATTTAGTTTTATTTTATGGAGCCATCCCTTGTATAATTTTTCTAGGCCTCCCAGGTATCTGCATTGAAAGTAAATGTACAGTACAGTGCCTTCAGAAAGTATTCACACCCCTGAACTTTTTCCACATTTTGTTGTGTTACAGCCTGAAATTAAAATGGTTTACATTTTGAGTTTGTGTCACTGGCCTACACACAATACCCCATAATGTCAAAGTGGAATTATGTTTTTAGAAATGTTTCCAAATTAATAAAAAATTAAAAGCTGAAATGTCTTTAGTCAATAAGTATTAAACCCCTTTGTTATGGTAAGCCTAAAAAAGTGCAGGAGTAAAAATGTCTTTAAAACCTCAGATGTAAAGTGTGACCTGCGTGGTTCTGGTACCAGTTCCGACCGACATTTTCGCTTATAAATCGATCTGTGGACACTGTAGACTGAAATGGCTTGCATTAAGCGATAGCCCTGGTTTCCAGGTTTCCACGGACACATAACATATTTTCTGAGCCTGTCTGAAGAAGGATGTGAAATCTGAAACCACTTGAAGATGGTATATCCCTCCTACCATTTCATTCGCTCTTCCGACTGACCATCCATCAACTACTGGCTGAACACTTCTTCCCAGCCACTGACAAAGCACATGCCTGCAATCCTCACATCGTAGTGCAGCAGGAGAGAGTTGTTTCATCATTATAGCACATTCTGATATCGATGTATAGCCATTCATCTCAAATAATTTATAGATTTGAAACAAAAAACACTTTGTCATAGTCGGACAAAATGTATATTTCCTAACGAGTTCAGGAAGTCAAGCTAGACCTCACAGCGATGGGGGCGGACGTTTTGATCATTACATGTTTATTTTAAATGTAACCTTTATTTAACTAGTCAAGTCAGTTAAGAACAAATTATTTTACAATGATGGCCTACACCGGCCAAACCCGGAAGACGCTGGGCCAATTGTGAGCAGCCCAATCACGGTCGGTTGTGATACAAGAGAAACCTTTAGAGAATATACGCATTTTCCAACACTAAACCTACAAATATGCATTTTAACGTTATAAGGAAGGTGAAATCTTATAGTATGTTGTTTTATAATTTAATTATACTTTATTTAGAAAGCATATGTCATTTCAAAACGTACACATTTAATATTTTATCATATTTTTACTTGATCTTGTGTCCTCAAAAGTGACTACACTACAGCAATGTTTAACTATTTTTTTACCATAAAGGTGAGATATTTACCTTTCGTTGAGTGTGCAGAATTACTAGTTATTGTTAATGGCCCTCATGATAAATACTTACTTTTGGGGATTACCCAAGATAACATTTTTGATTACATTTAACAAGTCACATAATAAGTTGCATGGACTCACTCTGTGTGTAATAAGTGTTTAACATGATTTTTGAATGACTACCTCATCTCTGTACCCCACACATACAATGATCTGTAAGGTCCCTCAGTCGAGCAGTGAATTTCAAACACAGATTCAACCACAAAGACCAGGGGAGGTTTTACAATGCCTCACAAAGAAGGGCACCTATTGGTAGATGGGTAAAATAAAATAAAAATCTGACATTGAATATCCCTTTGAGCATGGTTATTAATTACCCTTTGGATGGTGTATCAATACACTGTACACCCAGTCACCACGAAGATATAGGCGTCCTTCCTAACACAGTTGCCGGAGAGGATGGCACCGGAGCAGAAGGCAGACCGCACGGCAAGGGGTACTGGAGCGCCAAGTCTAGGTCCAAGAGGCTTCTAAACAGCTTCTACCCCCAAACCATAAGACTCCTGAACATCTAGTTAAATGGCTACCCAGACTACTTGCATTGGTTTGAAGTAAACCATGAGGACAATGTTGACTTTAAAACAGTTAGAGTTTATTGGCTGTGATACGAGAAAACTGAGGATTGATCAACAACAATACTAACCTAAATTAGCAAGTGAAAAGAAGGAAGCCTGTACAGAATAAAAAAATATTCAAAAATCGGAAGTACGGAGAGCCTGACATGCCCAAAGTAAACTAGGATATGCATATAATTGGTAGCATTGGATAGATAACACTGAAGTTTCTAAAACTGTTAAAATAATGTCTGTGGGTATCACAGAACTGATATGGCAGGCGAAAACCAGAGGAAAATCTATCCGGGAAAAAATAGTTTTTTGATGTCACAGTTTTTCCATTGACTTGCTATTCACTATAGAGGGAATTAGCTCCCAGATTGCAGTTCCTATGGCTTCCACTAGATGTCAACAGTCTTTAGACATGGTTTCAGGCTTGTTTTTTGAAAAACGAACAAGAAATAGAAGTTCTGACAATTGGCTGTTGGAACTGACACTACTGTTCTGCGCGCGTGACTGTGTGCGGGCTCTTTGTTATTTTTCTTTCCTATTGAACAGGCTATTCTCCGTCTGAAATATTATCAATAGTAAGTCAGGCAAGTTCTTCAGTTCCTGTGCAAGCTCTCTGCCATCCAAGTCTGAGTGTTCTTTATAGTGCAGTGTCACACTAAGGGTCTCCTCTTTCAGTGACGAAATTCTAATCACAACTGACAACTGTTCAGTGTGGCTGACATCTGAGGTGCAATCTAGAATGATAGAGAAGAATTTTGCCAGCTTGATGTCACTCACCATTATTGAAATGACCTTGTTGCTCTACAAATCAATGAGTTCATTCTGGCCAAGGTAGCTGGTGGTGTGACTCAAGGTCCTTTTTTGGACACGGTTAAGGTGCTCTTTCATGACTGGATTAAAATTGTGCCACCAGTTAAACCTTTTTGAGGAAATGTCCATTTGATGGAGAGTAGTGTTTCTGTGTGTCCCCTTAGTGCCAGATTTCTAATTGCCAGAGACTGCACAATCGCAGTCAGACGTGTCAACACCTCTCTCCATCTTATCCTCTCAACCTCCATAAGTGCCATCTCATGCTTATGAATTGTTTCCCCTTTTTTGATCCTCATTGCCAGTTCTTTCCATGTTTTCATGCATTTTTGGTGTTCTGGACTGCTGTCATGCCCCGAGTCCTGAGTTTGCTAAATTAATTTTCTTCTTAGAAAAGAGTTTTCAGCAGAAGAGGCTGTTGTTTCTTTCAGAATACACCAACCAACTTCTAGGGATTTTTTCCACCGCTCACTAAGGTCTTGCTAAAATACTAGTGGTGGCAACTTCTTCCATCACTCTCATTCCTTGGGAAAACAAAGTTAGGTGGTACCTCACTTGGTCCGCTGTCATCATTGTTACCTACAATATGGAAACTTAAAACTTGCAAAAGGGAAATTATTTATTTTGTTTATGTTATGCAGGGATGCACACAAACACATGTGCGTGTACACACACACACACACACACACACACACACACACACACACCTGAAAAATCCTGCTGGGGAGAAGTGGAAGCAAATTCTTGTACATCCTCAGACAACATTTGTGAAGACACCTGTGTGGCTGAGGAGGTGGATGGCTCCTCATCCTGAGGCTCCGAGATCTTTCTGAAGAGGCCTGTGTGGCTGGGGAGGTAGATGGTCCCTCATCCTGGCCAGTGCCAAAATATTTCAGAAGTGCCCTTGAAATTGCATTAAAATACAGTATGAGTCTGACACCCTAAATACATTTGTTGCACAATTAAATATACATATCATTATGCACAATTTATCTAACTTTCAGAATAGGAACCAAATGAACATACAACCTCCTTGGCTAATTCTAGGCATAAGACACCCCAAGACTCAATAAATCCCAAAAGATACAAAATATCAGCATAATATAGACATATTTTAAGTTAGCCTACAGCATTGGATATTCCCCTTACTGAGCTCAGGAACTAGTCAATACAAATACAGAACACCTTTATGACGTCACCTCAATGAAAGTTAACCAAATCATTAATGTGCTAGTTAGGTTGTAATCGTTTTGCTGCAGGCTACACACATTATCATGATGAAACTGTGTGAAATTATATCCGTGCTAGTTGGACAGAAAACAGAATATTGCAGCCCTGTGTAATAGCATAGCAAGCAACATAGGCTAGTATTACTCTTATGTTTGTTAGCCTATTTCATTACATGCATAATATTATACCGCATACTTTAATATTTTGCGCGTTTCTCTTCTTCTTTCCCCTTTTTTCTAAACTGGGCACCTGATGGCTTAGAACTTTTCTTATCCATTTGTGTTGATTTGGCACTCGATTACCCATCCCAACAATGTCAACCAAGAGTCAAGACTAAACCAATTCACCTTGGTGGTGTGCAAACTGGTTTTATATTATTCTTAACGATTTCGCACAAACCATAAAAAAAATGCAACAATATGTCTGTGAAACTATTTATTCACAGTATTATGAATGAATTGTGGTTCATTTGGTAGCATCTCGTAGTTTGACTGATTTTACTAATTGTATTAGTACTGTACAAAGTTAGAGGTGCGCTATTTAAAAAGATTCCCCCCGCTCCCCCTACCTCGGGCTTCCAGTGGGGAGACCTGAGGTCAACCTACCCCCGCCCCCCTCCCCATCTTGTACTTCTGAGTGGGAGACCTTCTCAGGGCGCCCACTCAGACAAGGTTAATTGACCCACAGTCCCACACAGTGACATGATATCATTGACGTGACGTGCAAATGAGCGATAGAAAACTGATCGCGCAAATGGCGGCGGCACGGGCACCCCCGTGCCGCCCCCCCGGTAAGATGTCGCCCATACCTAAATCTGCCAGTGTGGTGACAGATATCTTTTCAATGATTCCATGATATTGCTTGCACCTATCCAATACATTCAGATATGCAAAGGTGTAAGGCCTTAGGGAAGGAGCTAGGGGTTGTATCTGGAAAAGGCCCAGTTCTTCAAACGCTTGATTAGAGTGTACTGGGAGACAGGGTTGAGGAACATTCAATTGAAGCCAGTTAATTCAAGAAGGAAACAAAAATTTCAATTACATCTCAATTACCTGAAAAGTATTTTTTTATTTAAAATCACTTCCTGAATTGGCTGCCTCAAGTTTAAATTGACCCCAACCCTGTTGGAGACTTGACTTCAACAGGACCTGGAGCCCTCATCACATTTTCCACCATGAGAACACTCTACCTGCCACACATGGAAAATGGAAAACAACAAAACAAGAACGGTTTGTTGGTTTGGATTCTGTCATTCTCATTCTGTCTGCAATAGGCTTGAAAACCTAGACAAAGAAACGGAGAGAAAACCCCTTAAGTCTATTAACAGACACAAAGGTGTGTAAAGTCATGTCTGCAAACCAGCTTCATTTGAAAAGACAAGACAAGTTTGTGCTGGTGTTCCATTTTGCCTTCAGGCAGCAAAACACTGAAAATACAGTTTCCTGTGTGTTACATTTGACAAGGGTCCTTGTACCCAGAGTCAGTTACTGACCCAATAGGAGGAGATGATTAATGTGTAGGGCCAAGAGTTTTTTCTGACCATGTGACCTGTCCAGGTAAGGTGATACAGGTGTGTGTGTCAAACGAACTGATCCCATGTAGAACTACAGTTGACTGCATGTCAGAGCGAAAAACAAGCCATGAGGTTGAAGGATTGTCCGTTGAGCTCCGAGACAGGATTGTGTCGAGGCAAAAACATTATGCAGCATTGAAGGTTCCCAAGAACACAGTGGCCTCCATCATTCTTAAATGGAAGAAGTTTGGAACCACCAAGACTCTTCCTAGAGCTGGCCACCTGGCCAAACTGAGCAATTGGGGGATAAGGGCCTTGGTCAGGGAGGTGACCAAGAACCCGATGGTGACTCTGACAGAGCTCCTCTGTGGAGATGGAAGAACTTTCCAGAAGGACAACAATCTCTGCAGAACTTACTTTATGGTAGAGTGGCCAGACAGAAACCACTCCTCAGTAAAAAGGCACATGACAGCCCGCTTGGGGTTTGACAAAAGAACCCTAAAGGACTCTCAGATCATGAGAAACAAGATTCTCTGGTCTGATGAAACCAAGATTGAACTCTTTGGCCTGAATGTCAAGCGTCACTTCTGGAGGAAACCTGGCCCTACGGGATGGCAGCATCATGCTGTGGGGATGTTTTTCAGTGGCAGTGACTGGGAGACTAGTCAGGATCGAGGGAAATATGAACGGAGCAAAGTACAGAGAGATCCTTTATGAAAACCTGCTACAGAGCGCCCAGGGTCTGAATACTTATGTAAATGTGATATTTAACCTGTTAGGGATCGGGTCCCGCTAGCGGGAACATTTTTGACTACATCCGGTGAAATGCAGAGCGCCAAATTCAAATGACAAAAATCGTAATATTAAACATTCATGAAAATACAAGTGTAATACACAGTTCTTTAGCTTAGAATCTTGGTAATCGAACAGCGTTGTCCGATTTACAATAGGCTTTACGGCAAAAGCATAGCATTCGATTATCTGAGGTCAGCACCCAACATCAACATATTCTTCCAACCAGCACAGGCTTAACAAAAATCACAAAAAGCGATAAAATAAAATCACTTACCTTTGAAGATCTTCCTCTGGTTGCAATCCGAAGGGTCCCAGGAACACAAAGAATGGTCATTTTGTTCAATAAAGTCCTTCTTTATATCCCCAAAAAGTCTGTTTAGTCATGGAGTTCAGTAATCTACCCCAACAGCATGCACACAAAGAAGTCCCAAAAGTTACTGGTAAAGTTCATCCAAACAAGTCAAACAACGTTTCTAATTAATCCTCAGGTACTCTAATATCTAAATAAATGATAATATTTAATACGGAGAGAACTATGTTCAATAGAAAAGGAAAATAACATATGCATATCCTAACTTCTGGGCCTGAGTAACACTTTGGGCATGTCAGACAGCCAAAATTCAGGATACTTCCCCCTAGCCCTAACAAGTTGTAGTCGTTTTTTTTTATACATTTGATAAAATTTCTAAAAGCCTGTTTTAGCTTTGTCATTATGGGCTATTGTGTGTAGATTGATGAGGGGACAAAAACAAATTGATCGATTTTAAAATAAGGTTGTAACGTAACAAAATGTGAAAAACATCTAGGGGTCTCAATACTTTCCGAAAGCACTGTATATACAGTACCAGTAAAAAGTTGGACACACCTACTCATTCAAGGGGTTTTCTTTATTTTTACTATTTTCTACATTGTAGAATAATAGTGAAGACATCAAAACTATCAAATAACACATATGGAATCATGTAGTAAGCAAAAAAGGGTTAAACAAATCAAAATATATTTTAGATTCTTTAAAGTACCCACCCTTTGCCTTGATGACAGCTTTGCACACTCTTGACATTCTCTCAACCAGCTTCACGAGGTAGTCACCTGGAATGGATTTCAATTAACAGCTGTGCTTTGTTAAAAGTTAAATTTGTGGAATTTCTTTCCTTCTTAATGTGGTTGAGCGAATCAGTTGTGTTGTGACAAGGTAGGGGTGGTTTACAGAAGATGGTATTTTACCAAATAGGGCTAAGTCTATATTATGGCAAGAACAGTTCAAATAAATAAAGAGAAATGACAGTCCATCATTATTTTAAGACATGATGGTCAGTCAAGCTGGAAAATGTCAAGAACTTTGAACGTTTCTTCAAGTGCAGTCGCAAAAACCATCAAGCGCTATGATAAAACTAGCACTTTTTCAGTTCTGCCCACACATTTTCTATAGGACTGAGGTCAGGGCTTTGTGATGGCCACTCCAATACCTTGACTTTGTCCTTCAGCCATTTTGCCACAACTTTGGAAGTATGCCTGGGGTCATTCTCCATTTGGAAGACCCAGTTGCGACAAAGCTTTAACTTCCTGACTGAAGCATACCCCAAGCATACTTCCAAAGTTCCATGATGCTGCCAATCCAAAATTTATTTTTGATACTGTCGTAAAGCTAACTAAAAAGCAGCATTCCCCAAGAGAGGATGGCTTTCAATTCAGCAGTGATAAATTCATGAACCTCTTTGAGGAAAAGATCATGATTATTAGAAAGCTAATTACGGACTCCTCTTTAAATCTGCGTATTCCTCCAAAGCTCAGTTGTCCTGAGTCTGCACAACTTTCCCTTGATTCTATGTCCTGGCAGACACTCAAGTTTTTGACACACAGCTGTACATTTCGATGAAACATGGTGAAGCCCCAAAATTGCCCTCCCTGGAAGCCTGCGTTTCAGACATAAGGAAGTGGATGGCGGCAAATGTTCTACATTTAAACTCGGACAAAACAGAGATGCTTGTTCTAAGTCCCAAGAAACAAAGAGATCTTCTGTTGAATCTGCCAATTAATCTTGATGGTTGTACAGTCGTCTCAAATAAAACTGTGAAGGACCTCGGCGTTACTCTGGACCCTGATCTCTCTTTTGACGAACATATCAAGACTGGTTCAAGGACAGCTTTTTCCCAATCTACGTAACATTGTAAAAATCCGATACTTTCTGTCCAAAAATGATGCAGAAATTTTAATCCATGCTTTTGTCACTTCTAGGTTAGACTACTGCAATGCTTTACTTTCCGGCTACCCGGATAAAGAACTAAATAAATGTTAGTTAGTGCTAAACACGGCTGCTAGAATCTTGACTAGAACCCCAAAAAATGATCATATTACTCCAGTGCTAGCCTCTCTACACTGGCTTCCTGTTAAGACAGGGGCTGATTTCAAGGTTTTACTGCTAACCTACAAAGCATTACATGGGCTTGCTCCTACCAATCTTTCCGATTTGGTCCTGCCGTACATACCTACATGAACGCTACGGTCACAAGACGCAGGCCTCCTTACTGTCCCTAGAATTTCTAAGCAAACAGCTGGAGGCAGGGCTTTCTCCTATAGAGCTCAATTTTTATGGAATGGTCTGCCTATCCATGTGAGAGATGCAGACTCAGTCTCAACCTTTAAGTCTTTGTTGAAGACTCATCTCTTCAGTAGGTCCTATGATTGAGTGTAGTCTGGCCCAGGAGTGTGAAGGTGAACGGAAAGGCACAGGAGCAACGAACCACCCTTGCTGTCTCTGCCTGGCCGGTTCCCCTCTCCACTGGGATTCTCTGCCTCTAACCCGATTACAGTGGCTGAGTCACTGGCTTACTGGTGCTCTTCCATGCCATCCCTCGGGGGGGTGCGTCACTTGAGTGGGTTGAGTCACTGACGTGACTCGGCCCCCTTGGGTTGTGCCGTGGTGGAGATCTTGTGGGCTATACTCGGCCTTGTCTCAGGATGGTAAGTTGGTGGTTGGAGATATCCCTCTAGTGGTGTGGGGGCTGTGCTTCAGCAGAGTGGGTGGGGTTATATCCTGCCTGTTTGGCCCTGTCCGGGGGTATCGTCGGACGGGGCCACAGTGTCTCCCGACCCCTCCTGTCTCAGCCTCCAGTATTTATGCTGCAGTAGTTTGTGTCGGGGGGGCTAGGGTCAGTCTGTTATATCTGGAGTATTTCTCCTCTCTTATTCGGTGTGAATTTAAGTATTTTCTTTCTCTCTCTCTCTCTGAGGACCTGAGCATTAGGACCATTCCTCAAGGCCTACCTGGCCTGATTCCTTGATGTCCCCAGTCCACCTGGCCGTGCTGCTTCTCCAGTTAACTGTTCTGCCTGTTTTATGAATATTTTAAAATCTTGTCCATGTTCTGTTATAATCTGCACCCGGCACAGCCAGAAGAGGACTGGCCACCCCTCACAGCCTGGTTCCTCTCTTCATAGGTTTTGGCCTTTCTAGGGAGTTTTTCCTAACCACCGTGCTTTTACACCTGCATTGCTTGCTGTTTGGGGTTTTAGGCTGGGTTTCTGTATAGCACTGTGACATCAGCTGATGTAAGAAGGGCTTTATAAATTAATTTGATTTGATGTCTTGAGATGTTGCTTCAATACATCCACATATTTCTCTTTCCTCATAATGCCATCTATTTTGTGCAGCAAAAGCACCCCCACAACATGATGCTGCCACTCCCGTGCTTCACGGTTGGGATGGTGTTCTTCAGCTTGCAAGCCTCCCCCTTTTTTCTCCAAACATAACGATGGTCATTATGGCCAAACAGTTCTATTTTTGTTTCAGCAGACCAAAAAGTACGATCTTTGTCCCCATGTGCAGTTGCAAACCGTAGTCTGGCTTTTTTATGGCGGTTCTGGAGCAGTGGCTTCTTCCTTGCTGAGCGGCCTCTCAGGCTATGTCGATATAGGACTCGTTTTACTGTGGATATAGATACTTTTGTACCTGTTTCCTCCAGCATCTTCACAAGGTCATTTGCTGTTGTTCTGGGATTGATGTGTGGTCAGCCTACAAACCTGACTCAGTTACACCAGCTCTGTCAAGAGGAATGGCCCAAAATTCACCCAAATTATTGTGGGAAGCTTGTGGAAGGCTACCTGAAAAGTTTGACCCAAGTTAAACAATTTAAAAGCAATGCTACCAAATACTAATTGAGTGTGTATGTAAACGTCTGACCCACTGGGAATGTGATGAAAGAAAAAAAGCTGAAATAAATAATTCTCTACTATTATTCTGACATTTCACATTCTTAAAATAAAGTGGTGATCCTAACTAACCTAAAACAGGGTATTTTTACTAGGATTAAATGTCAGGAATTGTGGAAAAACTGAGTTTAAATGTATTTGGCTAAGGTATATGTAAACTTCCGACTTCAACTGTATGTATATATATTTTATGGACAGTATGTGGATAGAATACGTAGTATATCTGAAGAATACGAAGGATAGAATAGTATATGTACAGCAATAGTTGACTAGGATGGCCTTGATTACAGTATATACATTAAATGGGTAAAACAGTATGTAAACATTATTAAAGTGACCAGTGTTCCATTATTAAAGTGGAACTGACAGCATTTTAGCAACATTAAATCTTATTAAAATCTGCTCATATACATCCCAGGAAGAATATGACACCTTTAAAATATATATTTTTTTTTAATAAATAAGAATATGACTAGTGAGCACTTAGATATAGTCATTTTCACGTTTTCATAAATTCATAGAATGTTTGGGAATGACAATATATTCTCACTCTATAACACCAGAGTGGGAAAGCGGCCATACATCTGGACAATTAATAGGCACTGCCAGGGGCACAACCTTCGCCGGGGACATGTCCCCCCCACATTCTGAAATTGCATTTTTGTCCCCCCCAGTTTCATCATTGCACTGTGATACAAAACACAGCTCCGCTGTGCTTTAAGACCATGCGGACGCCTCAGAGCGGTGGGGTAGGTTGTTTTCCAGTTTCAGCCGGATGGATAGGAACGCACAGACACCGCAGATCATGCGGACAGGCTGTGTGAAGGCAAAACTTCTGAAAGGCTGGGGTATAGGAACAATATGGGAGATATGAACAGAGGCAGCTACTGTCTGTGTTGCACTTTTCTCCGTGTTGTAAAAGCAAGCAGAGCAGAAACTGGCCACTCTTTAGTTGACTGATCTAGCTGGCACGGTAACTGCTGTTTGACATAAATAATTTTGTTTTATTTCCAGTGCTGAGCTAGTAGTGTAACTGACATGTTACGATAGCTAATGTTTCATCCCCTCTTGACTGAATTGAATGAACTACTACTGCTAGTAGCTACCACAGCCAGTTTAGCTCTAGCTAGCCTTTAGCCATCTGTCAGGTAGCAGTATCTAACTGTTGTGTGTATGGAAATGTATTCTGGGCTTTGTTTTGTCCCATTTCAACAGAAGTAAATTTGATGATGTACCATTGTAGCATTAGCTAGCAGAGCTAGCCAAAAGTTGACTAACGTTAGCTAACTACCTCACTAACGTTAGCTATTATGTTTGCCTCAATCACACTAGATCTGAATCAAACGATGAAACCAGCGGGCAAAAAATTTAAGACTGATATTGAGACTTATTTTTTATTAGTCAGTTTAGCAATGTAATGTTATTAATCTGTCAGTTTCCCTAAAATGTAAGACTGATATTCAGACTTCTTTTTTATTAGTCAGTTTAGCAATGTAATGTTATTAATCTGTCAGTTTCCCTAGCTAATTCCCTACTTTTCACACAGCATAAATAGCTCTACAGGCTTCACTGTCATGGTGCAGTCAGTACACAACACTATGCTCATCATGTCTTAGCAGGATCAGATGGTGACAGGTGTCCCAGCAGCGTCAGACAGCCAGGAAAGACCAGTCTACAGAGCTCAGGTTAATTTTGCAGTATATTATAACAATCAGTGAATGAATACAAAGTTCCATATTGAGTTAATGGGTAGGCTACAGTCAGATCTGTGAATAATTGTCATTTCAATAATTGAACCATTATATTATCCATGAATAGAATCCATGTATAAATGTACACCAATGTAATTCTTTGTCATGCCTCATCTGAGCAGGATCAGATGGTGACAGGGGTCTCATCAGGGTCAGGCAGCCAGGGAAGACCAGTCTGTGACAGAGGTGAGCTGAATATTTGCAGATACAACAATGTATTTCCCTGTGCAGCAAACACTAGGACAAGCAAAAAGCTTCAAAGATTGAAACTATTTTAAGGCAGTCTGACAAATCTCTAAAGTTGATTTCCAAACTGTTCCAAGGGTTGATAAAAGGCTTTTCCAGATGACACAAAACTAAAAAGTGAGGAAGACCTGGGAGATGCTATTGATGATGATGAATGGATACAGATACAGTGGGGCAAAAAAGTATTTAGTCAGCCACCAATTGTGCAAGTTCTCTCACTTAAAAAGATGAGAGAGGCCTGTAATTTTCATCATACAGTGGGGAAAAAAAGTATTTAGTCAGCCACCAATTGTACAAGTTTTCTCACTTAAAAAGATGAGAGAGGCCTGTAATTTTCATCATAGGTACACTTCAACTATGACTATGACAAAAAAAATCCAGAAAATCACATTGTAGGATTTTTTATGAATTTATTTGCAAATTATGGTGGAAAATAAGTATTTGGTCACATACAAACAAGCAAGATTTCTGGCTCTCACAGACCTGTAACTTCTTCTTTAAGAGGCTCCTCTGTCCTCCACTCGTTACCTGTTTTAATGGCACCTGTTTGAACTTGTTATCAGTATAAAAGACACCTGTCCACAACCTCAAACAGTCACACTCCAAACTCCACTATGGCCAAGACCAAAGAGCTGTCAAAGGACACCAGAAACAAAATTGTAGACCTGCACCAGGTTGGGAAGACTGAATCTGCAATAGGTAAGCAGCTTGGTTTGAAGAAATCAACTGTGGGAGCAATTATTAGGAAATGGAAGACATACAAGACCACTGATAATCTTCCTCGATCTGGGGCTCCACGCAAGATCTCACCCCGTGGGGTCAAAATGATCACAAGAAGCGGTGAGCAAAAATCCCAGAACCACGGGGACCTAGTGAATGACCTGCAGAGAGCTGGGACCAAAGTAACAAAGTCTACCATCAGTAACACACTACGCCGCCAGGGACTCAAATCCTGCAGTGCCAGACGTGTCCCCCTGCTTAAGCCAGTACATGTTCAGGCCCGTCTGAAGTTTGCTAGAGAGCATTTGGATGATCCAGATGAGGATTGGGAGAATGTCATATGGTCAGATGAAACCAAAATAGAACTTTTGGTAAAAACTCAACTCGTCGTGTTTGGAGGACAAAGAATGCTGAGTTGCATCCAAAGAACACCATACCTACTGTGAAGCATGGGGGTGGAAACATCATGCTTTAGGCTGTTTTTCTGCAAAGGGACCAGGACGACTGATCCGTGTAAAGGAAAGAATGAATGGGGCCATGTATCGTGAGATTTTGAGTGAAAACCTCCTTCCATCAGCAAGGGCATTGAAGATGAAACGTGGCTGGGTCTTTCAGCATGACAATGATCCCAAACACACCGCCTGGCAACGAAGGAGTGGCTTCGTAAGAAGCATTTCAAGGTCCTGGAGTGGCCTAGCCAGTCTCCAGATCTCAACCCCATAGAAAATCTTTGGAGGGAGTTGAAAGTCCGTGTTGCCCAGCGACAGCCCCAAAACATCACTGCTCTAGAGGAGATCTGCATGGAGGAATGGGTCAAAATACCAGCAACAGTGTGTGAAAACCTTGTGAAGACTTACAGAAAACGTTTGACCTCTGTCATTGCCAACAAAGGGTATATAACAAAGTATTGAGATAAACTTTTGTTATTGACCAAATACTTATTTTCCACCATAATTTGCAAATAAATAAATAAAAAAATCCTACAATGTGATTTTCTGGATTTCTTTTTCTCATTTCGTCTGTCATAGTTGAAGTGTACCTATGATGAAAATTACAGGCCTCTCTCATCTTTTTAAGTTGGAGAACTTGCACAATTGGTGGCTGACTAAATACTTTTTTTGCCCCACTGTATATTAGAATGCCCAGTCACGTTTATATAATCTCAGACATAAATGACTGCAGTTTAAGACCATCCATAGAACATACTATATGCCAGTGAAACAATATTATGCACAAAGAAATGTAACTATTCTTCTGGAGGTGTTAAACACAAAAGGGGACATATTTACATATGTTATGGTCTTGTGAAGGCTGGCTGAATTCTGGCAAAGAGCATGTTATTTTATCTCAGCATGTCCACAGATTCTCCCTTCCCTGTTTTTGTTTGCTTGGAAATGTTGATACTAGAGTCTTATCAGAAGAAACTGTGTAACCTAGCATTTATAGCAGCTAATAAATGCATTGCCAATAACTGAAAGGTTGGTTAGTAATGTCAAGTTGTGTGTCACTAGATTTCATTTATTACAAGATTAAGGGTATACTGTGCAACTTTCATAAGGTCTGGATGCCTTATATGGAATTCTGTATGACGGAATTCTGTATGACAAAAGTCTGTATTGAAAACATGCCCACGTCAGGGGAGATACGTATTTAGGCAATCCCTAGCTGCTTGGCTGCTCAGTCCTGGCCCTGGGGATCTGCTGTACTGTTGGTTGACCGCTGGCCTTGGCCTAACACACCTGAAACCAATAATGAATGTTTCACTAAGAAACTAAAGCTGACTGGGGTATGTTGGGTTGGGGCGCTGCAGGGCTGTGGACCCCTATGGGCAGGACGGGGTAACCAAGCTATATTGTGTGCAAGTAAAAAGAGCTCAAATAAAATGTTATTTGTCACACGCGCCAAATACAACAGCTGTAGACCTTAGTGAAATTCTTACTTACAAGCCCTTAACCAACAATGCTTTAAGAAGTTAAGGGGAAAAAAAGTGTTACGTAAAAATAGATAAGTAGAAAATAAAAGTAACAAATAATTCAACAGCAGCAGTAAAATAACAAGCGAGGCTATAGACAGGAGGTACCGGTACAGAGTCAATGTGCGGGGACACCAGGTTGGTCGTGGTAATTGAGGTTATAAACTCAGCAAAAAAAGAACCGTCCCTTTTTCAGGACCCTGTCTTTCATAGATAATTTGTAAAAATCGAAATTACTTCACAGATCATTCATTGTAAAGGGTTTAAACACTGTTTCCCATGCTTGTTCAATGAACCATAAACAATTAATGAACATGCACCTGTGGAACGGTCGTTAAGACACTAACAGCTTACAGTATGGTAGGCAATTAAGGTCACAGTTATGAAAACGTAGGACACTAAAGAGGCATTTTGTTCAGTTTATTTCTCAGTTGTTGAATCTTGTTATGTTCATACAAATATTTACACATGTTAAGTTTGCTGAAAATAAACGCAGTTGACAGTGAGGACGTTTCTTTTTTTCCTGAGTTTAGGTAGAGATAAAGGGACTATGCATAGACTAGAAACTGACAGTAGCAGCAGCGTAAAAGAGCGGTCTGGGTAGCCCTTTGATTAACTGTTCGGGAGTCTTATGGCTTGGGGGTAGAAGCTGTTAAGAAACCTTTTGGACCTAGACTTGGTGCTCCGGGACCACTTGCCGTGCGGTAGCAGAGAGAACAGTCTATGACTAGGATGGCTGGAGTCTTTGACAATTTTTAGGGCCTTCCTCTGACACCGCCTGGTATAGAGGTGCTGGATGGCAGGAAGCTTGGCCCCAGTGATGTACTGGGTTGTACTCACTACCCTCTGTAGTGCATTGCGATCGGAGGCCGAGCAGTTGCCATACCAGGCAGTGATGCAACCAGTCAGGATGCTCTCAATGGTGCAGCTGTAGAACCTTTTGAGGATCTGAGGACCCATGCCAAATTTTTTTCAGTCTCCTGAGAGGGAATAGGCTTTGTCATGCCCTCTTCACGACTGTCTTAGTGTGTTTGGACCATGATAGTTTGTTGGTGATGTGGACACTAAGGAACTTGAAGCTCTCAACCTGCTCCACTACAGCCCGTCGATGAAAATGGGTGTGTGCTCGGTCCTCCTTTTCCTGTAGTCCACAATCATCTCCTTTTGTCTTGATCACGCCATGCAGTCATGAGTGAACAGGAAGGGACTAGGCACACACCCCTGAGGGGCCCCGTGTTGAGGATCAGCGTAGCAGATATGTTGTTACCTACCCTTACCCCCTGGGGGCGGGGGCGGCTTGTCAGGAAGTCCAGGATCCAGTTGCAGAGGGAGGTGTTTAATCCCAGGGTCCTCAGCTTATTAATGAGCTTTGAGGGCACTATGGTATTGAATGCTGAGCTGTAGTCAATGAATAGCATTCTCACATAAGTGTTCCTTTAGTCCAGGTGAGAAAGGACAGTGTTGAGTGCAATAGAGTTTGCATCATCTGTGGATCTGTTGGGGCGGTATGCAAATTGGAGTGAGTCTAGGGTTTCTGGGATAATGGTGTTGATGTGAGCCATGACCAGCCTTTCAAAGCACTTCATGGCTACAGACGTGAGTGCTACGGGTCGGTAGTAATTTAGGCAGGTTACCTTAGTGTTTTTGGGCACAAGGACTATTGTGGTCTGCTTGAAACATGTTGATATTACAGACTGAAAATGTCAGAAAAGACACCTGCCAGTTGTTCAGCGCATGCTCAGAGTACACGTCCTGGTAATCCGTCTGTCCCTGCGGCCTTGTGAATGTTGAACTGTTGAAAGGTCTTACTCACATCGGCTACATAGGGATTAATCACACAGTCGTCCGGAACAGCTGGTGATCTCATGCATGTTTCAGTGTTACTTGCATCGAAGCGAGCATAGAAGTAATTTAGCTTGTCTGGTCGGTTTGTGTCTGGGCAGCTCGTGGCTTTGCTTCCCTTTGTAGTCTGTAATAGTTTGCCAGCGCTGCCACATACGATGAGTGTCGGAGCTGGTGTAGTACGATTCAATCTTAGTCCTGTATTGACCCTCTGCCTGTTTGATTTCCTTTTGTTTTCCAAACCTTTCCCAAGTTGTGTTGGTGAGAGAGTTGAGTTATTGACTAGACTGGTTTGTGGTTGGGCGTGCAGGCTGCTTGGGCTGGCTTGGTGGTCTGGCAGAAATTTGATAGAGGTTGTCTTAATAAAGACAACAAAAGTTTTTGTACTTTATTTGTAAGAGTTATTCATTTGTTAGGCTATTGGTTAAAGGTGCAACACAATATTGATTATTGAATAATCATTAATCTAGTTCAGTCATCAATCACTTAAACATCTTACCTACGTACATTATGTTGTTCTAAATAGAGACGGCTAGAAGGGCCATGGGTCATATTAGATTGTGAAGAAATGCAGGAAATTATCTTTAGATGCCCCGCCAAAATGGGAGGACCCACAGACCCCTCACCAAGTTATGTCCCACCCACTTATAAAACCAAAGTTGCCTCCTGGACACGTACTGCAGTAAATAAAACTGAATAAAAACATCTGTCCTGTCCAGGACCGGAGCGCCATAGCCAATCAGAGCTACAGTAGGCCTATATGCAAATGAGCTGTGACACACAGTATTGCCATCATTCAAATCAAATCAAATTTATTTATAAAGCCCTTCTTACATCAGCTGATGTCACAGAGTGCTGTACAGAAACCCAGCCTAAAACTCCAAACAGCAAGCAATGCAGGTGTAAAAGCACGGTGGCTAGGAAAAACTCCCTAGAAAGGCCAAAACCTAGGAAGAAACCACTGAACTAGTTCGTGTGTTTACAGGCAGTAACAACTGCGCCCCTTTAGATCATTAGAACACATTAACCAAAAGCCGCAAAATACTGTAAACCTTAATGGATTTCTGCTAATATGTAAATACCACAGTAGCTCTCTTACATTTGGGAACTTCACAATCCTATTGATAAAACAACGAGGAAAAGGTAGTCTCTCTCTCCCTCAGTTGCCTATGCACATCAACAACTAATACTAGCCAGAGCTAGATGAGCTAAAATCTAACGAAAGAACATTAGATAAACCTTCTCCAACTTTTTCAGCTAGCTGGCCATCAAAATTGCATTGATAAACAATGAGGAATAGTAGCCTTTATGTCCTTCTGCAGCTAGCAAAGCGATGAACATGTATTGCTAGCTAACCAAATGGCACCTGCAGCATATCTAGCTGTAGCCAATGAAAAACAATTATGAGGGGAAAAGATTGGTCACTCACCCACTCCTCCAATGACATGACTAGCTAGCTAATGTTAGGCTCCGTGTTTTTAGCTTGCTAAATAATAGCTAGCCTAGGGGTGTCAAACTCAATCAGCAGACGGGCCATATAGAAAAAACACAACAGATTCGCGGACAAGACATAGCCTATTTTTTTTTTTTTAAACGTGCAACTGAGACCCAAACTGGCCATTGTTTTATTAAAAAATATTGCCCTTTATAATGTTAACTTATGCATATAGGATGCTGTATATACAGTCGTGGCCAAAAGTTGAGAATACACAAATATTAATTTCCAAAGTTTGCTGCTTCAGTGTCTTTAGATATTTTTGTCAGATGTTACTATGGAATACTGAAGTATAATTACAAGCATTTCATAAGTTTCAAAGGCTTTTATTGACAATTACATTTAGTTGATGCAAAGAGTCAATATTTGCAGTGTTGACCCTTCTTTTTCAAGACCTCTGCAATCCACCCTGGCATGCTGTCAATTAACTTCTGGGCTACATCCTGACTGATGGCAGCCCATTCTTGCATAATCGATGCTTGGAGTTTGTCTGAATTTGTGGTTTTTAGTTTGTCCACCCGCCTCTTGAGGATTGACCACGAATTCTCAATGGGATAAAGGTCTGGGGAGTTTCCTGGCCATGGACCCAAAATATCAATGTTTTGTTCCCCGAGCCACTTAGTTATCACTTTTGCCTTATGGCAAGGTGCTCCATCATGCTGGAAAAGGCATTGTTCGTCACCAAACTGTGCCTGGATGGTTGGGAGAAGTTGCTCTCGGAGGATGTGTTGGTACCATTCTTTATTCATGGCTGTGTTCTTAGGCAGAATTGTGAGTGAGCCCACTCCCTTGGCTGAGAAGCAACCCCACACATGAATGGTCTCAGGATGCTTTACTGTTGGAATGACACAGGACTGATGGTAGCACTCACCTTGTCTTCTCCGGACAAGCTTTTTCCGGATGCCCCAAACAATCGGAAAGGGGATTCATCAGAGAAAATGACTTTACCCCAATCCTCAGCAGTCCAATCCCTGTACCTTTTGCAGAATAGTCTGTCCCTGATGTTTTTCCTGGAGAGAAGTGGCTTCTTTGCTGCCCTTCTTGACACCAGGCCATCCTCCAAAAGTCTTTGCCTCACTGTGCGTGCATATGCACTCACACCTGCCTGCTGCCATTCCTGAGCAAGCTCTGTACTGGTGGTGCCCCGATCCCACAGCTGAATCAACTTTAGGAGATGGTCCTGGCGCTTGCTGGACTTTCCTGGGAGCCCTGAAGCCTTCTTCACAACAATTGAACCACTCTCTTTGAAGTTCTTGATGATCCGATAAATGGTTGATTTAGGTGCAATCCTACTGGCAGCAATATCCTTGCCTGTGAAGCCCTTTTTGTGCAAAGCAATGATGACGGCACATGTTTCCTTGCAAGCACCACCCTCCTTTTGAAGCTTCCAGTCTGTTATTCAAACTCAATCAGCATGACAGAGTGATCTTCAGCCTTGTCCTCGTCAACACTCACACCTGTGTTAATGAGAAAATCACTGACATGATGTCAGCTGGTCCATTTGTGTCAGGGCTGAAATGCAGTGGAAATGTTTTTTGTGGATCCAGTTCATTTGCATGGCAAAGAAGGACTTTGCAATTAATTGCAATTCATCTGATCACTCTTCATGACATTCTGCAGTATATGCAAATTGCCATCATACAAACTGAGGCAGCAGACTGAAAATTTTAACATATTAACCCTCCTATTATGTTGCGGGTCAATTTGACCCACTTTTGAGTTGTCTAAAATACTAGTTAATTGTTCCATATCTTTTTCTCCATGAAATGAAATGACTTTTCCTCATGTAGGGTCATGAACATAACTTCAAAATGTGGACACACTGATGTGTTTGTGGAATGTCTGTGTAGATTTTGTAGACAAACATGATGTTGTGGGTCATTTTGACCCAGAGGCTTTCATGTGAACAGATATTTGCACAGGTCCAAAATAAACAAGTGTCTTTGATGTATTTTGTTTTGACTGGTTCTGGTTGCACTTTTATAATTATGTTTGTGTGGAAAGGAGTTTCCCAAGCTTCTCCTTCTCAGTGCGAGAGCAGCAGATCTCTGACACAGACACTCAGTCACAAATTCTGGACTGACAGTGAAATAGAAGAGGTTTCAGAGACAGGGGACATTTCAGAGATAAAGGACAATGCTGTTGATGATCCAGATTGTGACTTTTTCTTTGGTAATGAGGATTCAGAGGAGGAGTCTGCCATACCATCCCCTCCATCAGATGCGAGAGCATGCAACAACCATCATCCAGAGAAGAGAGGACATGGAAGTCTAAAGATGATAATATAGAATAGGAACCGTCACCACAATGAAGTCAAGGTACTGTCAGCTTCCAAAGTAATCAAAATTGTTCCAGGGCCTACATGATTTGCTCTGCTCCCCTTGCCAAGACAGTAAAACCAGCACCACTTGTGTAGAATGCAATAAATACATCTGCAGAAAGCACACACGTAAATTGTATTCAACATGTGGAGAGAAAAACTGAAGGGATCATTTTGACCAATAGGGTCAAATCCCACCTAAGTGTTACAGTTACTGGGAAATACAAAAGAAAAATGCCTACTTGGGGAAACAGAAAATGCTTGTTTGTGAGAAAGGAAATTTGTTCGACAAATAGTTCTTAAATATAGAGTTTTTGTTCTTGCATTTCTTCTTTCTGAAAGGTCTGACAACAAAATAAACTTTTGGCTGTTTTTACTTGATTCTTTGACTGTCTTGCGTGTTTAAAATGTGCGGGTCAATCTCACCCATACCACAATGGATATAAAAAAAATATCAGCAAAGCACAAGGGTTAAAACAAAAAGAGATAAATAATATTTGTCCAGCCTTTGCTGCTATGATTGTAGATGTGCATAATATGCTGCAACCCTAACAAAAAAAGTATTTAATAACTCAAAATAACACAAACTTAGCTATAGGTTGTTGTAAAACAAACTTAAAACATATTTTTCTTTTTTTTGCACCACATGCATCACCGGTGTGGTTGAATGCAGCATTGCTGTATGGTGCACTCAAAATGTATTGTAGTTGAGTAGCCAAGTTGAATTCACCGATGCGAGCACATCAGGCTGTAATTTCATGAAGTAGATTACTCAACTCTTAACTCATTTAGGCTTGCTGGTGTGTCCAATTAGCCACGCTATGACTGACTTGTGATTGTTGCTAGTTTGACTGCATTGACATTCTCAGCCTTTGTTACAGTCGTCCGTTTTTGTTCAAAACATTGAGTCATTGAAACTGAAATGGTGCATCCCGAGTGGGTGCAGGCAGGAAACAATGTACCAGGCCATCAGATTCACAATCTGATAGCAATATTGTTTAGACTACCAATACATGTTTTGTTGAATTATATTAACCCTTCAGACCACAATAGAATTCTAGAATGCTGCTGTAGTTTACTGAACATTTTCAAGAGAAAGCCCATTTTCTCACACATTAAAAAGCAAAAACAGACATAGCTCAAAAACAAAACAAATGACAATTACAAATTAACTTAGTTTAATAATATAATTATAAATATTGTTTACATATAAATAATTATCCAAAATGTGACAAGAGGACAATATTCAGAAAGTGTTATAAAACCACATGAAGTAGGCTATTGTTACAGAAGTAAGAATCGTTGTCAATGTAAAAAGGCAACTATTAGGACTATTTCAAAATGTCTCTCAATAAGATTGAGTACAGACCTAGGCCTGAAACATAATGTAGAAATAGTAGCCTACTTTGACATCAATTCAGTAAATGCAACAAGTATTAGATAGTCAGATAAAGAAATAAGATATAAAATGCAACTGTTCAGAGACAATAGAAGATTTTTAGGACAAATTCATATTTCACACTGTCACTTTAGTATTTGCATTTAGCCTACATTACATGGAACTTCTGGAAGCACAGCCCTATCCTGCAAAGTGGCACAGAACACGTAAAGCATCCAAAGGAGGTTTCTACACAACTCCCACTCTTCGCCATGTCCACTCCAGATGCACACCACCCACCCTCTCTTGCGTCCTTCAAACTTCACCTGATTTCAAAGAGTTACAACTTGGTCCACACACCCCGGTGCCACACTCTTGCCACACCCTTCCCCTCCCTCGTCCTCTGCTTCAGCATCTCCCTCTGTTTCCTCCACTTCTTTCCACTCCACTCTCCTCTTCACTCTTCTCTTACTCCACATCTCTATCCCTCCAGTCATCTTTAACTCCTCTTCCTCCCTGCCCTTTGCTGCTGAGCCCTGACTCTCCACATCACTTCATTTGTTTTCACTGACCTAGAGGAACAGAGGGAGAAGAGCAACACAAAGAGTACAATTGTGTCCAGGAAAATAATCTCTCTCTCTCACACATTGTCTGTCTCTCTCTCTCTTTCATTTTCTCAACCATAAAAAAAACTATTCCTAATAAGGGGTTTCCATAATAAATTGTGTGATAAAGTTTACATGCCTCCCATTCCACACACAAGCTCTCTCTCCTCCAATCGACTCGCATGACACGCTAACTACAGAGTTCGCCAATGTTATCTGATTAGTTACAGGGCTGGGACAGTTTCCAAATGAATAGCATCTGTAGAAACAGGAAAAAACGTGCAACTTGTTTCCAGGCTATGTAAACAAATATCCAACTCATAATATGAGCTCCACTGTATGGGCATCTACTACCCTAACACGACAGCCAAACTGTCAAATAATAGGAAAACGAGGCAATGTATGGACTATGAATATCTGCACCTAGCAAACATGACAAACCATAACCAACAGATAAACACAAATGATTCGAGCCTTCATGTCGGTGGCTAGTTAGCTGGATATCTGTATGGTTAGCTAGTGAAAGTGACAGCTGAGGTTGACACTTCGTGAGCGCAGCCCAAATTTACCACTAACATTACACACATGTTCTTGCCTGACAGACTAACGTTAGTTAGCTAGCTAGCTAGCTAACTAGCTGTAGCAAGGAGCTTGGGCCGTTTCCATATGAATTACATCGGTAGAAACAAGACAAAACAACCAACTAGTTAGCTGACTATATACAACTAAACACTGCATCTATTTCCATGAGACAGAGAACAATTATTCGAGCTCCACCGCTGATGTGCTCGCCTGTACCAACCACGTTATTATGACATTTATTTACAGGATTTGCTCATCTGAGAGCTATTCCCCAAGTTTCACAGCATCAAACATCAACAACACCAAACATTTAACTGATTTTTACTTATTTCACTCACCTCGACATCATCGCTTTTTAAAGTGCAAGAACGTTTCCGAATCTATATCACCAACCAACGTAGATACAGCCTCTTTCACAGTGAAAAGTTTTGTCTGCTTTGGCGCCGTCATTTTGAGTAATGAAGAAAAAAAGAACATTGAAAAGTAAAATGACAGCAAACCCTGTTTCCGGTTTCTGGTTGATGACAACAGCCACGCGGACACGACAAGCAAGTTCATTTTGCGATATTGACAGATATTATTATTAGAAAAACAAGGCAGTTTGCGGCCGCTATAGTAATTTAAAGAAAGGCCGTCCATGGCCGCTACGGGTTCTAAAGAGATGTATTAATCATGCATTAAACTGCATCCATCTATTCTGCCAACAATGCCTTACTTTACAGCATGGATTGTTTTGTAAAATATAACCTATTTTTAGTTTGAAGTATAAACTGGGAATTTGATATATATTATGATTGTCTGATTGTTTCATATCTGCAAAGTAGTTAAAACGCTGTCAGTTCCACTTTATGTAAACTCAGCAAAAAAATAAACGTCCTCTCACTGTCAACTGCGTTTATTTTCAGCAAACTTAACATGTGTAAATATGTGTATGAACATAACAAGATTCAACAACTGAGACATAAAATGAACAAGTTCCACTGTGTCCCTGAACAAAGGGGGGGTCAAAATCAAAAGTAACAGCCAGTGCCTGGTGTGGCCACCAGCTACATTAAGTACTGCAATGCATCTCCTCCTCATGGACTGCACCAGATTTGCCAGTTCTTGCTGTGAGATGTTACCCCACTTTTCCACCAAGGCACCTGCAAGTTCCCAGACATTCCTGGGGGGAATGGCCCTAGCCCTCACTCCCCGATCCAACAGGTCCCAGACATGCTCAATGGGATTGAGATCCGTGCTCTTTGCTGGCCATGGCAGAACACTGACATTCCTGTCTTGCAGGAAGGTGTGTATTATGTCATGTTTTGTGTGGATCCCAGAAAGAGTAGCTGGTGCTTTAGCAGTGGCTATTGGGGATCCTAATAAAATACCAAATACTGCCATTCAGAACACTGTAATGAACACAAATTACACACACACACGCACACACAGGCTTATCTCAATGAGAGGGGAGAGTGTGGGAATTACTCTGCAGTTTCATTGTCTGTCTGTCTGTCTGTCTTTGTAGCAGGGGGGATTGGCTACACTACAGTTTTCAGTGTTAGCAATATGGCGATAAATAGCTTTTCACTGCTTGCATGATATTGCTTGCACCTATCCAATTCCCTCAGATCTGCAAAGGTGTAAGGCCTTAGGGAAGGAGCTAGGGGTTATATCTGGACTGGGCCCAGTTCTTCAAACCCTTGATTAGAGTGTACTGGGAGACAGGGTTGAGGAACATTCAATTGAAGCCAGTTAATTCAGGAAGTAAACTGAAATCCCAATTAAATTTTTTCAATGACTTCTCAATAAACTGAAAAGTATTTTTTAATTTAAAATCACTTCCTGAATTGGCTGCCTAAAGTTCAAATTGACCCCAACCCTGTTGGAGACTTGACTTCAACAGGACCTGGAGCCCTCATCACATTTTCCACCATGAGAACACTCTACCTGCCACACATGGAAAATGGAAAACAACAAAACAAGAACGGTTTGTTGGTTTGGATTCTGTCATTCTCATTCTGTCTGCAATAGGCTTGAAAACCTACAGACAAAGACAGGGAGAGGAAAAACAACCCCTTAAATCTATTAACATACACAAAGGTGTGTAAAGTCATGTCTGCAAACCAGCTTCATTTGAAAAGACAAGACAAGTTTGTGCTGGTGTTCCATTTTGCCTTCAGGCAGCAAAACACTGAAAATACAGTTTCCTGTGTGTTACATTTGACAAGGGTCCTTGTACCCAGAGTCAGTTACTGACCCAATAGGAGGAGATGATTAATGTGTAGGGCCAAGAGTTTTTTCTGACCATGTGACCTGTCCAGGTAAGGTGATACGGGTGTGTGTCAAAAATGAACTGATCCCATGTAGAACTAAAGAGGATGACAGCTATGATGATGATCAGTAATACCGATTTTACTAGGTTTTCCTGGGAATACCATGGTTTTCCTGGAAATAGCAAATATTGGAACATCACAGATCCCACTCATGTCTAATGTTTCAACTCAATGATTAGTAGCACGTTAAAAAGGGGCACACTCATTTATTACTTACTGTAAATATAGATTTTGACTCCATATCAAATTGAATGTGTGAATTATTGACTGCTGTGAGATGACCAGTATTGTGCCTCTGCCAAACACGGAAAAGACATGACTGTCTGGCCAACTGAGTCACACGCTTTATGTTTACATGGAAGCCTACTGACCACGCCTTCATTGGATTAGATTATATAATATATACAGTACAGTGCCTAGTGAAAGTCTACACACACCTTGCACAGTCTTCACATTTTGTTGTCTTAAAATAAAAAATAAAAAAGGGGATTAAATTATACTTTTTTCCTATCGATGTGCACAACATACTCCACATTTCCAAAACTATAGAACATTTTCCAAATGTATGAAAAATACTACACACACGCATGCGCGCACATGCACACACACACACACACACACACACACACACACACACACACACACACACACACACACACACACACACACACACACACACACACACACACACACACACACACACACACACACACACACACACACACACACAGGGTTACTATACAGTGTTCTAATGCACTTTGCTGTTTTGTACAGGGATTCCCTGGCAGAGAGAAACTGAATGTGTGCAGTACACTCCTTTTTTTCTATCTAAGAATGAATGCTTGCATTATCTACATCGATCACAAATGTTGTTGTGGCAGCATCGTGTTATGGGTATGATTGTCACCAGAAGGGACTGGGGAGTTAGTCTCTATCATCATAAATATAAAAGTAGCAAAGCTCATGTAATAAGTTTGAGGAAAACACACCCTTAGTAGGCCGTCATTGTAAATAAGAATTTGTTCTTAACTGACTTGCCTAGTTAAATAAAGGTAAGAAGTGTCTTCTGAAACCCTAACCCTGGGATAGATTTATATTTTTAGCGAGACAATTACCCAAGAAGTGACTTCAATTCGCTTGAAAATCAGTGACAAGTGGAAACTACAGTGCTCCAGGCTGATGCTGTGCTGCTTCTAGCCTATTGTGTGTATGTGTGTATACACTGTAGAACAGTTCCCATCCTTTTTCGGTTACTGTACCACTGAATTTTGCTTTGCCCGGAGTACCCCTGATGTACCCCCTCATGTGCATTTTACCAGTAGGCCTATGGTCTCATGAGTCTTCTCAAGTACCCTCTGTGGATAGGCCAAGTAGGAACCACTACTGTAGAACACTCAGCTGAGATATCAGTGAAACGGAGGTTTCATCTTCTCATTTTATTTATGAAACAAAAAAGAGTACAAAAGGGTTTCTAATGGAAAAAGGAGAAGTGCATAAAGGTCACAACAGCAGCAACAACAACATAAACAGTAGTGAAAACCAGCCAAATCAAAACCAATAAAAGACATTTGTTACTTTCACTTTCAGAGCAGTCATATGTAACACATCTGTCTGTACACTGATACAATGATGTCAAAACCGAGCGAGAAGGAGAAAGAGAGAGCGAGAGAGAGAAAGATGAAAGTGAATAGTGAGGCAAGAGTATAAACTTATACTAAACTAACAGTTCCAGTCAGTGATCATGGACAGGAAATACAGTACTCTGATGTGACACACATTTTAAAGGTGTATGACAATAACGATAAACAAATAGATGAAATACCAGTATCTCGATTTCAATCATATATACTTTTAACCACATACTACACATAAACAGTGATTTATTGGCATTAAATAAAATGACTTATTACCATAAAAGTTGCATTAAAACCGAAAGCTCATGCACCTTATTATCAACTATATGATCTACTATGAAGACCAATGTAATCATCACTTTCATGAAAGTTAATTACATGACAGTTGTAATTAAAAATAATCTGTATTTCTACATTTCTACATTCATCATCATTCCCTGAATATCATCTTTATAAAAATGCTGTTCTTGTGCAAGCCTGTGTGTGTGTGCGCGCGCGCGTGTGTGTGTGTGTGTGTGCGCGTGCATGTGCGCATGTGTGTTGTCCCCAGCACCTCAGTGCTGACATTGTGTCCCCAGCAGGTAGTGCAGTCCCAGAGTCAGCTTCTTCACCACCAAGTTCTTCTGGCCTTTCGAGGTGAAGTGTAGAGTGGCGATCTCCCCCTTTCCTGAGGTACACTGTCTGGTGGAGGAGAGAATCCCTACAGTCCTCTTCTCTGGCCTGCAGGCTGAAGCTGGCCAGCTCCCGACTCCCCTCCCTCAGCTCCAGAGTCCCATTGCCTAACTGTCCATCCAGACCCTCACTGCACACCTCCATGTACAGCATGTAAGGACCAGTACACCTGACCTGAATCCCACTATCGCCGCTGAGATTCATTGTATGGTTAGCATACCTCTTAAACCTGACTGGCTCATTGTCTTGGATGCCTGCAGAGAAGGGGAGGGAGGGAAAGGGGGGAGGGAGGGTGGAGAGGGAAAACCTCCTGCATCACTTTCATGTTATAACATATTCTTCACCTGCTAAGTTTCAGTTGAATGCTTTGTTGTACAACTGACTAGGTATCACCCTTTCCCTTTCCTAGACTTATAATGTATTATTACACTGTTATAACACCTACTGTTAAAAATGTGTGAATAACAGGATGTCCTGTTATAAGGCCTAGTGTAATGAGATAGAGTATTACGAACAGGGGATAACTCACCTGTAATAGGGTCAAAGTGGATGTAGATCTCACTCTCCTCCAGCCTCTCAGACCCCTGGCACAGCAGAACACACACCGTCAGAGAACACACAACACACACATGTTCATGGTCTGTGGTTGTCCGTCCTGCTTTCCTGTTATTAGTATATAGTGAGTCAGCATGTCAATAAGGGACATCCTCTATGTCTCCCTGATATCCCTTCAGAAAGGTTACAGAGCACTGGGGAGTCCTGTGGTCTGTATGGGGGCTGCCCCTACACACTGATCTAAGGTCAGCTTACACTCAAATGGTTATGGTTAGGATGGCGACGGGTAAGGCAATCCTAGATCTGAGTGTATCCAAGTGCCAATGCCGTTTAGCAAACTCCAGGCATTTACAATCGTTACATTTAAATAAAGGTTATTATTATTATTTTATATATTTTTAAATACATTGGTTGGTTACTCTCAATAAAGTTTTTTTATGGCAACCCTTCCAAACAGCCTATTGGCATGGAGGTGGCATCTAATTGTAGATATGAAGACTTAGTGACCGCAACATGCGTCCAAGTTCTGTAATTCTCTAACTGTGGCCCTTGGACTTTTCTTTGCCTCCCAAACCATCTTCCTAGTTGTGTGTGGGGACAAGATAGACCTGCGTCTAATACCAGGCAAATTTACCACTGTTCTAGTGGTTTTAAACTTCTTAATGGTTGCCCTAATAGTAGTAAGTGGTGCATTTTTTTTTTACCCCTTGCCTGATTTATGAAAGTCAACAACCATGTGTCTTTTTCATTTGTGAGTTCTTTGCCTTTCCCCATGATGATGGATGACAAAGGGATTTTACATGCGTGTTACCTCATTTTTATACTCCAGTGAAACAGAAAGCCATGGAAGGCCACAATACAGTTCCTTAAACTGAGATTAACTATTAATGCAGACTTCATTTTATTTTATTTTATTTTCAAGAATCTTTAGGGATGGCAATCATTTTGACACCTATCTTTTTTTATTATTATTGTTTTAATTGTTAAACAAAATATATTTCTCTGAGCAATTGTATTAGTATAAAATAATATAATTGCCCAATTTGTTTGCATACAATACTGCTCTGTATTTGTATTATTTATTTTAGATTTTTGTGCTCATCTTTACCAAGGGTGCCAATAATTTTGGAGGTGACTGTATATGAACACTGACAGATAACGGTGATATGATTAACTTGCTATGCCTGGTTGTTTGTGATTATTGTGTGCTTTGCTGTGGTATGGTTTATGATGACATCTAGTGGTTTAAGAGTAGTCAATTCCCCCGAACTTGTAAAGTAAATAGGCTTATCAATAGTACGTTTATTTGTTGGTGATGTAAGAAGTGCTTTTTATTTTCCCATTGTGTCAAAACATTCAATTGCAGGTCAATTTCAGGGGGTACGCATTAGCATTTACCCTGTATACATGATTAATACACTTTGATTTGATTTTAGGTCTGTGTGTGCAGAATTCTCTGGCTCTTTTTGGTTATTAAAAAATAGAGATAAGCATGCATAGATAAAACCACAGTCTTCTTGTAGCTACTCACACGTTGCTGCTCAAGCCAGAAGCAATAGAAGCTTACAGCCAAACAAACTGCCACGAGCGCGTTCTGAACAGACAGGACCACCGCCAGCCTCCAGCTTCTCCGGGGAGGATGCGCCCGAACAGTGACGTACTCCATCTCCGTCTCCACGTGAACTTCTCTATCCATTACTGGTTTGTCCAATGTCTTGACACACTGTCCAATTGTAGGCTTCTTTGTACCGGTCTTTCCCAGTCTAAACTATTATATTACATGGCATTTTATATCCAATGATTATTCTACATACAGTAATCCTCGCGCGCTTGTGAGAATGCTCAGTGGCATCTCGTCTGTTTTAATAAACCGGCAAGTGCGTATGAGAGGAGTGACTGAAAACATCCCACTCATCCTAAGAAAAAAAAAACCCACAAACTATTCTAGGTTTCATGTTTTCAGTTTCTAAAATAGGATTGTTGACTGGTGACATTTGTTAGTTTCAGCTCCTAACTGGCGAGATCCGGTAGCCACGCTTGCTTCGCCCTCATGTTGGTGCTAGCATGCTAGGTAGTGTGAGGTATCAAAAGCCAATCCATTATAGGAGCTGGAAATTATAGTGAGCTTCGATTGGTCAATAGCCAAAGCAATGTTGCAGAATATTTGCATAAAGTTCAGCTTTCCCCAATTTTGGTCGCACCCTTTTCATGTCCCTTGCCTTGCTCGCCCAACCGCCCACATTGCTTCTGTCATTGATAATTAATGGCTTCCGTTTCATCGCCCGAAGCGTTTATTTGTATAGCTTATACTCGCGCGTTATATCAGGATAACAGATGGTGGGTAATATGACCTGTAATATGTTATATGTATATTCCATAAAGGTAAACATTGTCAGAACATGAACAGACATGTCTCTCGGTGGTTCGTCTGATGAAAACCTTGACTAAGATCAGGACTCGATAAGGAAATCTGAAACAAGTACTTTTCACACTCATCTCTTTTTCTCTCTTCTCTTATCTCACCTTTTTTTTTCTCTTCCCTCACCTCTCTACCTCTACTCCCCATCTCTTCATTTCACAATATCTTTCTCTCCACTAACCTTCCTCTGTCTTTCTCATATCGTACCTCATCTCTCTCCTTAGCCCAGCCACATACGCAGGGTGATGTGACTGTGAAAAGCCACAGAGATATAGTGGTACTACTGGAATCCGGTCAGTTTCAAAGGTAACTAGGTAACTGCCAACATAAAGAAAACACTTAAAGTGGAAATTACAGCATTTTAACTACTTTGCAGATATGAAACAAACAGAAAATCATAATATCAGTAAAAAAGATCACATTCCCAGTTTATGCTACAAAACCAACTTTCTAAGTACGCTAAGGCATTGTGGGCAGAATAGATGGATGCATGATTAATATAATTCACCAATACATTTCTTGGTAGTCCCAAAAATATTGCTATCAGGTTGTAAATCACAGCTGGCCTGGTACATTGTTTGCTGCTTCCCGAACTGTTTAAGTTTCAATGACTCAATATTCTGGACAAAAATGGACGAATGTAACAAAGGCTGGGAATGTCAGTACAATCAAACTAGCAAGGGCAATGATCATAAGTCAGTCATAATGTGGCTAATAGGCTGGCGAATCTATTTATGTAGCAAGCTAAAAACACAGAGCCTAACGTTAGCTAAATAGCTATCTGCTAGGAAGATGTCATGTCATTGGAGGAGGTGAGTGACTGGCTTTTTCCCCTCATATCGTTTTTTAGTGGCTATACACAGCTACAAATGCAGGTGTCATTTGGTTAGCTAACAAGAACTTGAACGACGGTTAGCCAGTTAGCATATCTCTTGCGTTCGCAAATTCACTCTGGCTATCTACTCCAATTTCAGAGCACGTTCGTCTGAGTGTGCAGAATAACTGATGAATTTACAAATGCGCAACAACTGCTAAATATGACTGTTGTCAGTAATAGTCACGAACACTCTAGATAATAAACCTAACCAGCTCTGATAGGGCGAGTAAAATGGTCAGAGTGAGATGTTCTCTCATTTGTTTCTGGAAGTAGCTAGCTAGCCAACTTTAGCCAGTTAGCTTGAGTGTTTGGTTGGGACAAGCATGCATTGGCAGGCAAGCTGCAGAATGATGAGTAAGCTACAATTCCACGTCGTTTATCAATGCAATTGTGACTGCCAACTAGCTGAAAAAGTTTGAGGGTTTATCTAATGTTCCTTCGTTAGATTTTAGCTGGTCTTGGCTATGGTGCATCGGTCTGTGTAGACTTCGGTCTTGGTTGATTGGGTTTTATTTTTTAGGTTTTATTTACTGAAGTGTCTATTAATTGTCCAAACACATGGCTGCTTTCCCACTCTATATTGTTATAGAATTAAAAAAAAAAGCCTTAGTATATTGTAATGAAGCAGCATGTCTCGAACCCTCGACCTTCTAGCCCGAGGTCCGGCGCGCTATCGACTGTGCCGCAAAAGCATGCTCGAGCGGCAGAGTCGATATCCGCGGTTATAAACCCAGGGTCGTTACACTACTCCCTCCTTTCAAAGAGCGCGCTAGCTTGCGACTCTACGTCTTATAGGAACGCGCTCAACGTCCAAGCACACGCACTGTCGTGGATGCAAGGTCCGATCACTTCTGACACCAATGTAATGAAACAGCAGGGAGTAGGTCTCGAACCCTCGACCTTCTAGCCCGAGGTCCGGCGCGCTATCGACTGTGCCGCAGTGAGCGGTAGAGTCGATATTTGCGGTCATAAACCCAGGGTCGTTACAATATGTATTTCCCAAACATTCTAAGAATTTATGAAAAATGAAAATGACCAAATAGTGCTCGCTTGTCCGAAAATATTTTTAAAGGTGTCATATTATTCCTTGGGATGTATATGAACAAATTCTATATAACATTTCATGTTGCTAAAATGCTGTCAGTTCCATTTGAAGTAAATTAGGGATACAAAGTATATTGAAAGCAGAGGCTTCCACACAGGTGTGGTTTCTGAGTTATTTAAGTAATTAACATTCCATAATAATTAGGGTCATGTAGGCTATAAAAATGCAGAGTTGCCCATTCTTTTGTCTACCATGGCTAGAAGAAGAGATCTCAGTGACTGAAAGAGGGATCTCAAAGGAGCTTAGGGGGTTTAAAGCGACAATCGGCAGTAGAAACAATAACAAAGCCCCTGTTTCGGTAAAACAAGCGTATATTTTAGTTCTGATGGGGTACGACAGTTGAACTAAGCTCATGAGGCATTTATAAGTTATATTCTTCAAGAATCAATGAATACATATCAATAATGTACTCCAAAAATGGATATAGCAACTGCTAATTGACCCTTTAAAGGGTGTGTGTGTGTCCCAGTTACCGGATCTCAACCCAATTGAACGTATGGGAGACTGGAGAATTTCTCATGGAAGATTGGTTTCGCATCCCTCCGCTAGAGTTCCAGACACTTCTAGATTCTATGCCAAGGCGCATGGAAGCTGTTCTGGCGGCTCATGGTGGCCCAACGCCCTATTAAGATACTATGCTGGTGTTTCCTTTATTTTGGCAGTTACCTGTAATGTCACAGTACCTGTCAAAACCACAGGCAGTTTCACTCTCTCTCTCCTCTCTCTCTCTCTCTCTCTCCTCTCTCTCTCTCTCTCTCTCTCTCTCTGAAAACTCCACATCTCAGAATCAATAAGATGTTAGCCTAAATTAGTAAATAACCGTCTCTAATCTCAGTGTTTGTTTCAGTTGAGCTGTTATGGAGTAAACTGTACCAGGGTACAGGAGAATCTTTTACATTTTTATTATCAAAGCAGTTAGTTTCAGTGAAATGTGAAGTGAGTAGGATGGCAGATGAGGGAAGAGATACGGCTCTGGGCATCTTATATACAGGGGAATTCCAGACATTACAGAAAAACTGCACTGACCTGTGAATGATTATTGAAAAAGCACAGCGGAAAGTTGTCTAGCAGACACCCTATTGGCCCCATATGTGTATTCGGTGGCCAAGGTGGGCACAGGCTAGCCCACAGCAAGCCCACACCAGCCTGACACGGGCCAGCCCACATCAGCCGAACACAGGCTAGCTTGCACCAGCCCAACACAGGCTCTGGGTATTGTACATACAGTGAGGGAAAAAAGTATTTGATCCCCTGCTGATTTTGTACGTTTGCCCACTGACAAAGAAATGATCAGTCTATAATTTTAATGGTAGGTTTATTTGATAAGTGAAAGACAGAATAACAACTAAAAAATCCAGAAAAACGCATGTGAAAAATGTTATAAATTGATTAGCATTTTAATGAGGGAAATAAGTATTTGACCCCCTTTCAATCAGAAAGATTTCTGGCTCCCAGATGTCTTTTATACAGGTAATGAGCTGAGATTAGGAGCACACTCTTAAAGGGAGTGCTCCTAATCTCAGTTTGTTACCTGTATAAAAGACACCTGTCCACAGAAGCAATCAATCAATCAGATTCCAAACTCTCCACCATGGCCAAGACCAAAGAGCTCTCCAAGGATGTCAGGGACAAGATTGTAGACCTACACAAGGCTGAAATGGGCTACAAGACCATCGCCAAGCAGCTTGGTGAGAAGGTGACAACAGTTGGTGTGATTATTCGCAAATGGAAGAAACACAAAAGAACTGTCAATCTCCCTTGGCCTAGGGCTCCATGCAAGATCTCACCTCGTGGAGTTGCAATGATCATGAGAACGGTGAGGAATCAGCCCAGAACTACACGGGAGGATCTTGTCAATAATCTCAAGGCAGCTGGGACCATAGTCACCAGAAAACAATTGGTAACACACTACACCGTGAAGGACTGAAATCCTGCAGCACCCTCAAGGTCCCCCTGCTCAAGAAAGCACATATACATGCCCGTCTGAAGTTTGCCAATGAACATCTGAAGGATTCAGAGGACAACTGGTTGAAAATGTTGTGGTCAGATGAGACCAAAATGGAGCTCTTTGGCATCAACTCAACTCGCCGTGTTTGGAGGAGGAGGAATGCTGCCTATGACCCCAAGAACACCATCCCACCATCAAACATGGAGGTGGAAACATTATGCTTTGGGGTGTTTTTCTGCTAAGGGGACAGGACAACTTCACCGCATCAAAGGGACGATGGACGGGGCCATGTACCGTCAAATCTTGGGTGAGAACCTCCTTCCCTCAGCCAGGGCATTGAAAATGGATCGCGGATGGGTATTCCAGCATGACAATGACCCAAAACACACAGCCAAGGCAACAAAGGAGTGGCTCAAAAAGAAGCACATTAAGGTCCTGGAGTGGCCTAGCCAGTCTCCAGACCTTAATCCCATAGAAAATCTGTGGAGGGAGCTGAAGGTTCGAGTTGCCAAACGTCAGCCTCGAAACCTTAATGACTTGGAGAAGATCTGCAAAGAGGAGTGGGACAAAATCCCTCCTGAGATGTGTGCAAATCTGGTGGCCAACTACAAGAAATGTCTGACCTCTGTGATTGCCAACAAGGGTTTTGCCACCAAGTACTAAGTCATGTTTTGCAGAGGGGTCAAATACTTATTTCCCTCATTAAAATGCAAATCAATTTATAACATTTTTCACATGCGTTTTTCTGGATTGTTTTGTTGTTATTCTGTCTCTCATTGTTCAAATAAACCTACCATTAAAATAATAGACTGATCATTTTTTTGTCAGTCGGCAAACGTACAAAATCAGCAGGGGATCAAATACTTTTTTCCCTCACTGTACAGGGGAATTCCAGACATTACAGTAAAACTGTACTGACCAATGGATGATTATTGAGAAAGCACAGCTGGAAGGATGCCCAGCAGACATTACCCTGTTGGACCCATGTGAATATTTGGTGGCCAAGGTGGGCACGGGCTAGCCTACTCTGAGCCCACACCAGCCCGACACGGGTCAGCCTACACCAGCCCACACAGGCTAGCCCACACCAAGCCCACATCAGCCCAACACATCCAAGCCCACATCAGCCCAACACTGGCCAGCCTACATCAGCCCAACACAGGCCAGCCCATACCAAGCCTACATCAACCCAACACAGGCCAGCCTACACCAGCTCAACACAGGCTAGCCACATCAGCCCATCACAGGCCAGCCCACATCAGCCCAACACAGGCCAGCCTACACTAGCCCAACACAGGCCAGCCCACAGCAAGCCCACATCAGCCCAACACGGACCAGCCTACACCAGTTTAACACATGCTAGCCCACACCAAGCCTACATCAGCCCAATTTCAGGCTAGTCTACACAAGCCCACACCAGCCCAATACGGGCTAGCCTACAAAAGCCCAACACAGGCTAGCCCACACCAGTCCAACACGGGCCAGCCCACACCAAGCCCAACACGGGCAAGCCCACACCACCCTCATGAAAAAGTACTATGGAATGAATACACAAAACCTATTTGTGCAGTAGTGACTATGTAGAGACATGTAGGAATTATATACTGAATGTTTAGTTTATGCACTACTCAAGATACACAAGTACACTCTAAACCCCAATGTGCTGTCATTACTCAACCTTTTAGCACACCTGTTGCACTTAATCAAATCAAATTGTATTGGTCACATGCGCCAAATACAACAGGTGTAGACCTTACCGTGAAATGCTTACTTACAAGTCCTTAACCAACAATGCTGTTCAAGAAATAGAGGTAAGAAAATATTTACTAAATATGCGAAAGTAAAAAATGTAATAAAAAGTAACACAATAAAATAACAATAACGAGGGTGTATACAGGGGGGACTGGTACTGAGTCAATGTGCAGGGGTACAGGTTAGTCAAGGTAATTTGTACATGTAGGTAGGGGTAAAGTGACTATGCATAGGTAATAAACAGTGTAAAAACAAAGGGGGTCAATGTAAATTGTCTGGGTGGCCATTTGATTAGTTGTTCAGCAGACTTATGGTAACGCTTGCCGTGTGGTAGCAGAGAGAACAGTCTATGACTTGGGTGACTCAAGTCTTTTGACAATTTCTTGGGCCTTCCTCTGAAACCGCCTAGTATATAGGTCCTGGATGGCAGGAAGCTTGGCCCCAGTGATGTACTGGGCTGTACGCACTACTCTCTGTAGCGCCTTATGGTCGGATGCCGAGAAGTTGCCAGGCAGTGATGCAACGGGTCAGGATGCTCTCGATGGTGCAGCTAAACAGACATTTTCAAGTCTTGCCATAGATTTACAAGCCGATTTTTCCAATGTCTTCTTGGTAAGCAACTCCAGTGTAAATTTGGCCTTGTGTTTTAGGGTATTTATTGTCTTGCTAAAAGGTGAATTTGTCTCCCGGTGTCGTTTGGAAAGCAGACTGAACCAGGTTTTCATCGAGGGTTTTGCCTGTGCTTGGCTCTATTCCGTTTTTTTTTAATCCTAAAAAACTCGTTAGTCCTTGCCGATGACAAGCATACCCATAACTTGATGCAGCCACCACCATGATTGAACATTTTGACCCAAACATAACGCTTTGTATTCAGGACATAAAGTTAATTTCTTTGCCACATTTTTTGCAGTTTTACTTTAATGTAGTGGTGAACCGTGACTGTAGGACCTAGGCCTTCAGAGAGACCAAAAATCTTTCAATAAGTTGTATCAAACAAAAAATTACAGAAAATAACAGAAAACATAGCATCACTTAATGCGCCCAACATTATATATGTTCTGTAGTCGCACCATTCTAGTTCTAGTGAAGGAGAAGCAATATTTTTGATAACATTATAAAAGAATCAAACGGGCCTGGCAACACTTCGGGCTGCCGCACACACAGAGACAGAACTGGCATGGACACAACATGACACACAGCATAAAATGATGCACTGTTTACACAATTTATGGTAGCCAGCACCACTATCACACTATCACCAATAGCGACAACAAGTGTCACATCAAAGGTGACAGGCTCATGGTCCTGAAATGGCGGAGAGGATTTTGCAGGTTTTATGCTAATTCTCTTGCAATTCTATACATTTAGCCATGTCTAATGTTTATTCATGTGATATTTGAGTGACAAAAATTACAACAATATCTTTGGGCTAAAAAAACTGACATGGGCTAGTTGATCTGGACATTATAATATTATAAATAGCTCTCTAAGGAATGCAATGACTAAAATGACAAGAGGAGCTGATGATACACTACCCAATTTTGAAATTGCACCTTGTGCATTCTACTATTACAACTTTCAAGAGTAAGTTTAAAGCCCACCCCCCTACTGACCCCTCGCTGCCCCCTCCCCAGTTTGGGAACCACTTATCTAAAGTTTGAAGCTAATCTTGAATTTAATTTAATTTATTTATTTAACCTTTATTTAACTAGGCATTTATTTAACCTTTATTTGAAAAGGGTGATGTTAAAGGGTGATGTTTATGTAGTGTTGTGTTGTCTCTCTTGTCGGGATGTGTGTTTTGTCCTATATATATATATAATATTTTTTATTCCAGCCCCTGTCCCCGCAGGAGGCCTTTTGGTAGGTTGTCATTGTAAATAAGAATTTTGTTCTTAACTGACTTGCCTAGTTAAGTAAAGGTCAAATAAAAAAAAGTAAAAAAATTGTTGTGTTTATGCCACAGTAAAAGATAATACATTGTAAAAGTTAAATAACAAATCTTTATTACTAGGCCCACAGAGATGGAATTCAATCCTCAAGGCTCTGTTTTAGGACCACTATTGTTTTCACTATATATTTTACCTCTTGGTGATTCGGGAAACATAATGTTAACTTTCACTGCTATGCGGATGACACAGCTGTACATTTCAATGAAACATGGTGAAGCCCCAAAATTGCCCTCCCTGGAAGCCTGCGTTTCAGACATAAGGAAGTGGATGGCGGCAAATGTTCTACTTTTAAATTCGGACAAAACAGAGATGCTTGTTCTAGTTTCCAAGAAACAAAGAGATCTTCTGTTGAATCTGACAATTAATCAATGATGGGTGTACAGTCGTCTCAAATAAAACTGTGAAGGACCTCGGCGTTACTCTGGACCCTGATCTCTCTTTTGCCGAACATATCAAGACTTTTCAAGGGAAGCTTTTTTCCATCTACATAACATTGCAAAAATCCGAAACTTTCTGTCCAAAGATTATGCAGAAAAATTCATCCATGCTTTTTTTCACTTCTAGGTTAGACTACTGCAATTCTCTACTATCTAGCTTCCCGGAATAAGAACTAAATACATTTCAGTTAGTGTTAAATCAGTTAGCGTTACCATAAGTCTGCTAGAATCTTGACTAGAACCCAAAAAATGTATCATATTACTCCAGTGCTAGCCTCTCTACACTGGCTTCCTGTTAAGGCAAGGGCTGATTTCAAGGTTTTACTGCTAACCTACAAAGCATTACATGGGCTTGCTCCTACCTATCTTTCCGATTTGGTCCTGCCGTACATACCTACATGAACGCTACGGTCACAAGACGCAGGCCTCCTTACTGTCCCTAGAATTTCTAAGCAAACAGCTGGAGGCATGGCTTTCTCCTATAGAGGTCCATTTTTATGGAATGGTCTGCCTATCCATGTAATATATGCAGACTCGGTCTCAACCTTTGTCTTTATTGAAGACTCACCTCTTCAGTAGGTCTTATGATTGAGTGTAGTCTGGCTCAGGAGTGTGAAGGTGAACGGAAAGACACTGGAGCAATGAACCGCCCTTGCTGTCTCTGCCTGGCCGGTTCCCCTCTCTCCACTGGGATTCTCTCCCTCTAACCCGATTACAGGGGCTGAGTCACTGGCTTACTGGTGCTCTTCCATGCCGTCCCTACGAGGGGTGCATCGCTTGAGTGGGTTGAGTCACTGATGTGATCTTCCTGTCCGGGTTGGCACCCCCCCCTTTGGGTTGTGCCGTGGCGGAGATATTTGTGGGCTATACTCGGCTTTGTCTCAGGATGGTAAGTTGGGGGTTGAAGATATCCCCGACACTGTGGGGGCTGTGCTTTGGCAAAGAGGATGGGGTTATATCCTGCCTGTTTGCCCTGTCCGGGGGCATCATCTGACGGGGCCACAGTGTCTCCCGACCCCTCCTGTCTCAGCCTCCAGTATTTATGCTGCAGTAGTTTATGTGTCGGGAGGCTAGGGTCAGTCTGTTATATCTGGAGTATTTCTCCTGTCTTATCCGGTGTCCTGGGTGAATTTAAGTATTCTTTCTTTCTCTCTCTCTCTCTCTCTCTCTCTCTCTCTCTCTCTCTCTCTCTCTCTCTCTCTCTCTCTCTCTCTCTCTCTCTCTCTCTCTCTCTCTCTCGGAGGACCTGAGCCCCAGGACCATGCCTTAGGACTACCTGGCCTAATGACTCCTTGCTGTCCCCAGTCCACCTGGCCGTGCTGCTGCTCCAGTTTCAACTGTTCTGCCTGCGGCTATGGAACCCTGACCTGTTCACCAGACGTGCTACCTGTCCCAGATGTGCTGTTTTCAACTCTCTAGAGACAGCAGGAGCGAGAGAGATGCTCTGAATGATCGGCTATGAAAAGCCAACTGACATTTACTCCTGAGGTGCTGACCTGTTGCACCCTCGACAACCACTGTGATTTTTATTATTATTTGACCCTACTGGTCATCTATGAACATTTTAACATCTTGGCCATGTTCTGTTTTAATCTCCACCCGGCACAACCAGAATAGGACTGGCCGCCCCTCATAGCCCGGTTCCTCTCTAGGTTTCTTCCTAGGTTCTGGCCTTTCTAGGGAGTTTTTCCTAGCCTTCTACACCTGCATTGCTTGCTGTTTGGGGTTTTAGGCTGCGTTTCTGTACAGCACTTTGTGACATCAGCTGATGTAATAAACACAATTGATTGATTGAATTAATAGGGATTCTAAATATAAAGTTCATTCGGAAAGTATACCCCTTGACTTTTTCAACATTTTGTTACGTTACAGCCTTATTCTAAAATCAAATCAAATTTGATTCGATTTCCCCCCCCCTCATCAATCTACACACAATACCCCATAGTGACAAAGCAAAAACAGATTAATTAAAAATAAAAACATAAATAGGATCTTTGCAAAGTCCGCTGCCTCAGTTTGTATGATGGCAATTTGCATATACTCCAGAATGTCATGAAGAGTGATCAGATGAATTGCAATGATCAGATGAATTGCAATTAATTGCAAAGTCCCTCTTTACCATGCAAATGAACTGAATCCCCAAAAAACATTTCCACTGCATTTCAGCCCTGCCACAAAAGGACCAGCTGACATCATGTCAGTGATTCTCTCGTTAACACAGGTGTGAGTGTTGACGAGGACAAGGCTGGAGATCACTCTGTCATGCTGATTGAGTTCGAATAACAGACTGGAAGCTTCAAAAGGAGGGTGGTGCTTGGAATCATTGTTCTTCCTCTGTCAACCATGGTTACCTGCAAGGAAACATGTGCCATCATCATTGCTTTGCACAAAAAGGGCTTCACAGACAAGGATATTGCTGCCAGTAAGATTGCACCTAAATCAACCATTTATCGGATCATCAAGAACTTCAAGGAGAGTGGTTCAATTGTTGTGAGGAATACTTCAGGGCCCAAGAAAGTCCAGCAACAATGTATTTTCCAGCATGATGGAGCACCTTTCCATAAGGCAAAAGTGATAACTAAGTGGCTTGGGGAACAAAACATCTATATTTTGGGTCCATGGCCAGGAAACTCCCCAGACCTTAATCCCATTGAGAACTCGTGGTCAATCCTCAAGAGGCGGGTGGACAAACAAAACCCCACAAATTCTGACAAACTCCAAGCATTGATTATGCAAGAATGGGCTGCCATCAGTCAGGATGTGGCCCAGAAGTTAATTGACAGCATGCCAGGGCGGATTGCAGAGGTCTTGAAAAAGAAGGGTCAACACTGCAAATATTGACTCTTTGCATCAACTAAATGTAATTGTCAATAAAAGCCTTTGAAACTTATGAAATGCTTGTAATTATACTTCAGTATTCCATAGTAACATCTGACAAAAATATCTAAAGACACTGAAGCAGCAAACTTTGTGGAAATTAATATTTGTGTATTCTCAACTTTTGGCCACGACTGTATATACAGCATCCTATATGCATAAGTTAACATTATAAAGGGCAATATTTTTTAATAAAACAATGGCCAGTTTGGGTCTCAGTTGCACGTTTAAAAAAAAATAAAAATGTCTTGTCCGCGAATCTGTTGTGTTTTTTCTATATGGCCCGTCTGCTGATTGAGTTTGACACCCCTAGGCTAGCTATTATTTAGCAAGCTAAAAACACGGAGCCTAACATTAGCTAGCTAGTCATGTCATTGGAGGAGTGGTATTCCATAGTAACATCTGACAAAAATATATAAAGACACTGAAGCAGCAAACTTTGTGGAAATTAATATTTGTGTTGTTCTCAAAACTTTTGGCCACGACTGACATTGGAGAAATATGGTAAGAATGCCTATTTCTCTGTCCATTCGTCCCTGAAACTTCTATTTTCATTATCCACTTTTCTTTTGCGATTTTTCAGAATACATTTTCTCTTGATTGCAAGTTGTTTTTCCCCAATCAATGCATAAAATGTAAAAAAAGTAATTTAATAGTGACATTGGTGATTTTATTAGTGTAATCAGAAAATATTAGGATATGTTTTGTCATCGAACTGATTATATAGTCTACTAACCAGATGTTAAAACAATTGTTTGATTTGCTTTGTTGTGTCGATAATTAGCTGAGAATTTTCTTTTCCCAAGCTAAACCTTTTGCTGACCCCTGCTGTACACTATTCTAGTTTAGCAGCGATTTGAGGAGGTTGCAATTTTTTGTCTCACCTAAGGCGACTGATCTAGGGCCTGTTATGTGCATACATTTTTTTTGCACACATAGGAGGGCCCATACCTGGAAGAAATTACATATAGGTTAGTATTTTGGAGTAACTACAATGTTGTTGATCCATCCCCAGTTTTCTCATAATACAGCAATTAAACTCTGTAACTGTTTTAAAGTCACCAACGGCCTCATGGTGAAATCCCTGCTCGTTTTCATTCCCTAACCGGCAACTGAGTTAGGAAGGACACCTGCATCTTTGTAGTGACTGGGTGTATTGATTCACCATCCAGAGTGTAATTAATAACTTCACCATGCTCAAAGGGATATTCAATGTCCTATCTACCAATAGGTGTCCTTCTTTGCGAGCTGTTGGATAACCTCCCGGGTCTTTGTAGTTGAATCTGTGTTAGAAATTCACTGCTCAACTGAGGGACTTTACAGATATTTGTATGTGTGGGGTACAGAGATTAGGTAGTCATTCAAAAATCAGGTTAAACACTGTTATTGCACATGCAACTTATTATGTGACTTGTTAAGCAAATGTTTACTCCTGGACTTATTTAGGTTTGCCATAACGAAGGAGTTTAATACTTAGACATTTGATCTTTAATTAATTTGTAAACATTTCTAAAAACATAATTCCACTGACATTATGGGGCATTGAAGCTCGTGTTTGGAGGAATCGTCCAAACTCCGGCTTCAGGGGCATTATCGCTTACATATTAAATATTGAATCCCCTCTCTACTGACGTGAATGAACTACTAGCATGTAGTTTAATTAGCTAGATAGCTAGTAGCTTCCACAGCCAGTTCAGCTCTAGCTATCTGTCAGGTATCAGTATCTAACAGCTCTTGTGTGTATGGAAATGTTTTGTAGCCTTTGTTTGTCCCATAAATTTGATGATGTACCATTGTACCACGGCTAGAGCCAGCCAAAAGTTGGCTAACATTAGCGAGCTATCTAAGTTGATTTTCAAACTATATCAAGGGTTGATAGAGGCTTTTCCCGATAACACAAAACATGTAAAACAAAAATGTGACGAAGACTTGGGAGACGGTATTGATGATAATGAATGGATACAGATATATTAGAATGCCCAGTCATGTTCATATAATCTCAGACATAAATGACTGCTGTTTAAGACCATCCATAGAACGTAGTATATGCCCATGAAACTGAACATCATGCAATCAGAAATTGTAATTCTTCAGCTAGAGGTGTAAAACACAATAGGGGACATATTTGCCTTTGTATGGTCTTGTGAAGGCTGGCTGAATTCTGGCAAAGAGTATGTTCTTTTATCTCAGCATGTCTACAGATTTTCCCTTCTCCCTGTTTTTGTTTGCTTGGAAATGTTTATACTGGAGACTGCTATCAGAAGAAACTGTGTAACCTAGCATTTATAGCGGCTAAGAAATGGATTGCCATTAATTGGAAGGTTGGTTATCCTCCCACAATGGATGGCAGAAATGTAAAGTGATGTGTCACTAGATTTGATTTATTACAAGATTAAGGGTATACTGTGCAACTTTCATAAGGTCTGGATGCCTTATAAGGCTGTGTGGGTTGTGTTAGGTAGGGGCGCTGCAGGGCCGTGGACCCCTATGGGCAGGACAGGGTGACCCAGCTATATTGTGTGCAAAAAGAGCTCTACAGTATTATTAGGCCTATGATATGAATTATATTGAGGATGTACTGTTTCTATGTGTTAATGTGTAGGTGTATGTGTGTTTTTATTAAACTGTTGTTCAAACCTTTCCCTTGACACCTAAAAAAATATGGGAAAGAAGTTGTTGGGGAGAGAGTTGAGTTATTGACTAGACACAGATTAATTGTCCTCCTGGACTAAATTTAGTTTTAGTTGAAGCACAAGTTCCAATTCCCATGTTGAGAAAAAAACACACACCTACACTGTGCACACACATGCACGCACACACAAACACACGCACACACGCACGCGCACACACATTTTTATCACACAGGCCACCTTGTAATATCCAAAGCTGGCTGCAGTTCCTTATCTGACAGGCAGATGGTGCCATAGACTGAGAGACTGAGGAAACACTGCGTTTCATCAGATAAATTGTTTCCTGCCTTCTGCCTAAACAGATCGGACAGGACTGGGTAGGTGAAGGAAATGCAGTGGCCACTAGATGTAGCTATAGCAGATCCTTGAGTAAATGATATCCAAAGTTGTGCATTGATGTCAATTGCAGACTTGCATGACAGTGTGTATGTCAATGGCAGCCTGACATATTTAAGCTGTATACAGTCAAGTGAATTCTGCAGACTTGTGTTATCTCCCAGAGTTAATGCCTAGGCTTTAGCTCAGAGCTACTGTACCATGATCTTTAGACGTGCAGACAACCTGAATTTTTTACCATGTTGGTCACATCTACAGCTAGCTTGGTCCCAGATCTCTTTGTGCGATCATGTCAACTCCTTACCATGTCAAGGAGTGGCATGATGGCAAAGACAGCTGGTACCCAGGCTAATATACAGTGGGGTTCAAGTATTGATTCCTGCATTTGTTGTGTGTAACGTGTATGTTAATGTAATAATATGAGTTGCATTGGATGAATGTCTGCTCGACAAGCTGGTTGATATCACAGGTTCAGGTTTAAATGTGGGGCAGCAGGTAGCCTAGTGGTTAGAGCGTTGAGCCAGTAACCATGCCCCTGAACAAGGAAGTTAACACACTGTTCCTAGGCTGTCATTTTAAATAAGAATTTGTTCTTAACTGACTTGCCTAGTCAAATGAAGGTAAAAAAAAAAAGAACGTTGACATTTAGGTAGAATGTGTGGGTAGTATGGTTACAAGGTCTCTGCCTCCCTTACAGCTGATTTTATAGTACCATATGAGCCTAAGGGCTAAAAAAATACAAAAGAAATAAATTGGTAGCACTGGTGCTCCCAAATAAAAAAAATAGGAGCACAACTTAGAAAAGTTAGGAGCACCACATGAAATGTAGGAGCACCAAAAAATATATTTTTAGAAAATGTATTGAGTACACCTTATATTGGACCTTCTGTTGAAGTCAGAAGTTTACATACACTTAGGTTGGAGTCATTAAAACTAGTTTTTCAACCACTCCACAAATGTCTTGTTAACAAACTATAGTTTTGGCAAGTCGGTTAGTGCATCTACTTTGTGCATGAGACAAGTAATATTTCCAACAATTATTTACAGACAGATTATTTCACTAATAGTTCACTGTATCACAATTCCAGTGGGTCAGAAGTTTACATACACTAAGTTGACTGTGCTTTTAAACAGCTTGGAACATTCCAGAAAATTATGTCATGGCTTTAGAAGCTTCTGATAGGCTAATTGACATAATTTGAGTCAATTGGAGGTACCTATGGATGTTTTTCAAGGCCTACCTTCAAACTCAGTGCTTCTTTGTTTGACATCATGGGGAAATCAAAATAAATCAGCCAAGACCTCAGAAAAAAAACTGTGGACCTCCACAAGACTGGTTCATCCTTAGAAGCAATTTCAAAATTCCTGAAGGTACCACGTCCATCTGTACAAACAAAAGTATGCAAGTATAAACACAATGGGACCATGCAGCCTTCATACCGCTCAAGAAGGAGACGTTTTCTGTCTCCTAGAGATGAACGTACTTTGGTGCGAATCAATCCCAGGACAACAGCAAAGGACCATGTGAAGATGCTGGAGGAAACAGGTACAAAAGTATCTATATCCACAGTAAAACGAGTCCAATATCTTCATAACCTGAAAGGCCGCTCAGCAAGGAAGAAGTCACTGCTCCAAAACCGCCATAAAAAAAGCCAGACTACGGTTTGCAACTGCACATGGGGACAAGGATTGTACTTTTTGGAGAAATGTCCTCTGGTCTGATGAAACTAAAATAGAACTGTTTGGCCATAATGACCATCGTTATGTTTGGAGGAAAAAGGGGGAGGCTTGCAAGCCGAAGAACACCATCCCAACCGTGAAGCACGTTGTGGCAGCATCATGTTGTGGGGGTGCTTTGCTGCATGAGGGACTGCATGAGGGACTTTTAAATGTATTTGGTGTATGTACTTTTCCCACTTCAACTGTATATGAATTATAGCTACTTTTGAAGTCATTTGTGGAATATTAGGTTTCTACATTCTACATTCAACACTATTTTTCTATTGAGATTCATTGTACACTGTCTCTTTAAAAACGTCAGGTTTGTGATGATGATATGCAAGAGATATATCATATATCATTGATCTCCTGAAGAATAGGTTTGAGATTGGTAGTGGCGGTGAAACCACTCAGAGTGGTGATATGCTCTGATTCGGCTGCAGTTACGTAGTAGCGTGAAGACGGGAAGGTCAGATAGGGGAGACTTGTTTGTGGAGATGATGGTGCTATTAATGGGATTGGAGAGTATAGGAGTGGTGGTAAGCTTTTGCTGGGTTCCCGCCCATGTGGGTGTGGAGGCTTATGAGAAGGCTGATATTGGGGTTAAGAGTGTGTTGAGGAGAGAGGGGCTAGATATTCAGGTTACGCTGGGCGGCAGGAAAGTCAAGTCTTTAATCCGGGGAAAAGGGCTCGATCTTTGGCAAAGGCAGTGGGATGCTAGTAGTAAGGGGATGCAATTTTATCACATGCACTGGTCAGTTAAGGAAGAAGTGGGGAGTATGGGATGTAGGAGAGAGGAAGTTGTGTGGAGTAGACTACAGTTTGGGCACACAGGTTTGAATGCCACGTTGTGGATGATAGGGAGACATGAAACAGGTCTGTGTGATGAGTGTTTAGTGTAGGAAACGGTGGAGCATAGTTTATATTTTGTGAACTGTATGACGTAGATAGGGAGAGATTGTGTGAAAGCGTTATAGAGGCTGGATAGGGTTGGGGTTTGGGTGGTGTAGTGGTGGGAGGAAAAGGGAGGGAAGTGGTGTCTAGAGCTCTATTTCACTTTCTTAGAGGAACAAGACTAATAAAGATCATTTAATGTAGATAGGCCGTGACTGGCCTCACATCCAGTACAGTAGGTGGCGGTGTATGCACCTTAAAAGTTGTATGCAATCTGCCAACCCAATCTCAAAGAATATCTCCTGAAGAAGCGATCCCTTCTCCTTTCTTTTGGTGCCTCCAAATGTTTGGATATACTGGTGAAGTTACCAGGTTGTTAGCTTGCTAGCCAATGAGGTAAAATGGCTGAACAAAGTGTAAACAAATGGTTATTAAAGCGCAAGTACTTTTAGGACAGCCCACATCATGGTTTATGAATGTAAAATATATATTAGTGTAAAATGTTGCGCAGTTAATATGGGTCAGATCTTTTGACCTGGTTGTGCTGGAAGCAACCTGTTTTCACTGTAGTAATGGTGCAACCATGACGCTAACGAATCTGCGCTGGCCTTTTTCTCTAGGGAACTTGGAAACAAAGGTACAGGGAAGCCTTATCATTACAACAATTATTATCTGGGCATTTTTTTCCCCTAGTTGCACAGTGCTCCCAAAATAAAACTCCTGGTCACACAGCTAAATATTTTGTTGCATATGCGACCAAACATAACCTTGACCTTATCCCTAAATGAGAATTTTTCTAATGTCATCACTTACACTGAATTCCATCATAAATATTGGCGGGAAGTTGTGAATTCCATCATAAATACTGATGTAACGAAGTTGTGGTTGAATTTATTCTGCCACTGTCATATTTTTTCAGCCTTTAAGCCTACACTGTCTTATTGTTTCAGCCTTTAAGCCTATATACATAAATTTGTTTACATCCCTGTTAGTGAGCATTTCTACTTTGCCAATATAATCCATCCACCTGACAGGTGTGACATATCAAAAAGCTTGATCATTACACAGCATATCACTACACATGTGCACCTTGTGCTGGGGGACAATAAAAGGCCACTCTAAAATGTGCAGTTTTGTCACACAACAAAATGCCTCAGATGTCTCAGGTTTTGCACACTGACTGCAGGAATGTTCACAAGAGCTGTTGCCAGATAATTGAATGTTAATTTCTCTACCATAAGCCGCCTCCACTGTAGTTTTAGAGCATTTGGCAGTGCGTCCAAAAGGCCTCACAACGGCAGACCACGTGTAACCTAGGACCTCCACATCCGGCTTCTTCACCTGCGGGATCGTCTGAGACCAGCCACCTGGACAGCTGATAAAACTGAGTTTGTACAACCAAAGAATTTCTGTACAAACTATCTCAGGGAAGCTTATCTTCATGCTCGTTGTCCTCACCAGGGTCTTGACCTGACTGCAGGTTGGTGTCGTTACCAACTTCGATTGCTCCTGGCACTCTGAAGAAGTGTGCTCTTCACGGATGAATCCCGGTTTCAACTGTACCGGGAAGTTGGCAGACAGCGGTTTGCTGTCAACATTGTGAACAGAGATGGGGTTATGGTATGGGCAAGCATAAAATATGGACAACAAACACAATACATTTTATCAATGGCAATTTGAATGCACTGAGATACCGTGACAAGATCCTGAGGCCCATTGTTGTGCTGTTCATCTGCCACCATCACCTCATGTTTCAGCATGTTAATGCACGGCCCCATGTTGCAAGGTTCTACAGTATCTGTACACAATTCCTGGAAGCTGAAAATGTCCCAATGTCCCAAATCCTCCATGGCCTGCATACTCACTAGACATGTCACCCATTCAGCCTGTTTGGGATGCTCTGGATCGACGTGTACGACAGTGTGTTCCAGTTCCCTCAAATATCCAGAAACTTCGCACAGCTATTGAAGAGGAGTGGGATAACATTCCACAGGCCACAATCAACAGTATGATCAACTGTATGGGAAGGAGATTTGTCACACTGCATGTGGCAAATGATGGTCACACCAGATACTGACTGGTTTTCTGATCCATGCCCCTACCTTTTTTTAAAGGTATCTGTGACCAAAAGAGAACTGTATTGCCAGTCATGTGAAATCCTTAGATTAGGGCCTAACACATTTAAATTGACTGATTTCCTTACATGAATTGTAACTAAGTAAAATATTAGAAATTGTTGCATGTTGTGTTAATATTTTTATTCAGTCTATACTGTATCAGACTTATCAGTCAATGTAACAGTTTAAAGGCCTATTCTAATGTAAAATAGCTTAATATACCATAATGCTCCAATCTGTTGTTATTTTTGGAAGATAAAAAAAAAGAATACAATTTTTTTTTTTTTTAAGTTGTGGACCCCCTTTGCAACTGCAGTGAGATGGAGGCAGATGCAATACTGCAACATTTAACATCTGTCTCTCCTGCACTTCACTGCACTGCACCGCACTCAAACACAAACACACACTGTGTGAAGACACTGAAGGCACAGGCGAGGGGACGCGGCAATGTCAGAGCGCTCAGCCAGACCTCAGAGATGAACAGAGCGTACTTCTGATGCTGCTCTAACTTCCTGTGTGACTTTCACAGGGGATGGAATGTGAGATAGGGTGTATAGGTGGGCATGTCTGCCTGTCTGTCGGTTTGTCTGGCCCTGATGCAGATTCAATGCCTCGGCACACAACTAAACCAGTAGGGTGTATTCATTGATGCCATGGGAAGCCAGGCTTCCCCGAAAAATTGACCAAGAAAAAAAGGAAATAATTTATATTTTGTCCCTCTGTGTTTTGTTATTTTGGCTTCCCTTGATATAAATCAAATCAAATGTATTTATAAAGCCCCCCTTACATCAGCTGATGTCACAGAGTGCTGTACAGAAACCCAGCCTAAAACCCCAAACAGCAAGCAATGCAGGTGTAAAAGCACGGTGGCTAGGAAAAACTCCCTAGAAAGGCCAAAACCTAGGAAGAAACCTAGAGAGGAACCAGGCTGTGAGGGGTGGCCAGTCCTCTTCTGGCTGTGCCGGGTGCAGATTATAACAGAACATGGACAAGATTTTAAAATGTTCATAAAACAGGCAGAACATTTGAAACTGGAGAAGCAGCACGGCCAGGTGGACTCGGGACATCAAGGAGTCATCAGGCCAGGTAGGCCTTGAGGAATGGTCCTAATGCTCAGGTCCTCTGAGAGAGAGAGAGAGAGAGAGAGAGTTCGAAGAAGAAAAAAAAGAAAGAGAGAGAGATAATTAGAGAGAGCATACTTAAATTCACACAGGACACCAGATAAGAGAAGAAATACTCCAGATATAACAGACGGACCCTAGCCCCCCGACACATAAACTACTGCAGCATAAATACTGGAGGCTGAGCCAGGAGGGGTCGGGAGACACTGTGGCCCCGGCCGACGATACCCCCGGACAGGGCCAAACAGGCAGGATATAACCCCACCCACTCTGCCGAAGCACAGCCCCCACACCACTAGAGGGATATCTTCAACCACCAACTTACCATCCTGAGACAAGGCCGAGTATAGCCCACAAGATCTCCGCCACGGCACCAGTAAGCCAGTGACTCAGCCCCTGTAATAGGGTTAGAGGCAGAGAATCCCAGTGGAGGGGAACTGGCCAGGCAAAGACAGCAAGGGTGGTTCGTTGCTCCAGTGCCTTTCCGTTCACCTTCACACTCCTGGGCCAGACTACACTCAATCATAGGACCTACTGAAGAGATGAGTCTTCAATAAAGACTTAAAGGTTGAGACCGAGTCTGCGTCTCTCACATGGATAGGCAGACTATTCCATAAAAATGGAGCTCTATAGGAAAAAGCCCTGCCTCCAGCTGTTTGCTTAGAAATTCTAGGGACAGTAAGGAGGCCTGCGTCTTGTGACCGTAGCGTACGTGTAGGTATGTACGGCAGGACCAAATCGGAAAGATAGGTAGGAGCAAGCCCATGTAATGCTTTGTAGGTTAGCAGTAAAACTTTGAAATCAGCCCTTGCCTTAACAGGAAGCCAGTGTAGAGAGGCTAGTACTGGAGTAATATGATAAGATTTTGGGGTTCTAGTCAAGATTCTAGCAGCCGTGTTTAGCACTAACTGAAGTTTATTTAGTGCTTTATCCGGGTAGCCGGAAAGTAAAGCATTGCAGTAGTCTAACCTAAAAGTTACAAACGCATGGATTAACTTTTCTGCATCATTTTTGGACAGAAAGTTTCTGATTTTTACAATGTTACGTAGATGGAAAAAGCTGTCCTTGAAACAGTCTTGATATGTTCGTCAAAAGAGATCAGGGTCCAGAGTAACGCCGAGGCCCTTCACAGTTTTATTTGAGACGACTGTACAACCATCAAGATTAATTGTCAGATTCAACAGAAGATCTCTTTGTTTCTTGGGACCTAGAACTAGCATCTCTGTTTTGTCAGAGTTTAAAACTAGAACATTTGCCGCCATCCACTTCCTTATGTCTGAAACACAGGCTTCCAGGGAGGGCAATTTTGTCATCCGCATAGCAGTGAAAGTTAACATTATGTTTCTGAATGACATCACCAAGTGGTAAAATATATAGTGAAAACAATAGTGGTCCCAAAACAGAGCCTTGAGGAACACCAAAATTTACAGTTGATTTGTCAGAGGACAAACCATCCACAGAGACAAACTGATATCTTTCCGACAGATAAGATCTAAACCAGGCCAGAACTTGTCCATGTAGACCAATTTGGGTTTCCAATCTCTTCAAAAGAATGTGGTGATCGATGGTATCAAAAGCAGCACTAAGGTCTAGGAGCACGAGGACAGTTGCAGAGCCTCGGTCTGACGCCATTAAAAGGTAATTTACCACCTTCACAAGTGCAGTCTCAGTACTATGATGGGGTCTAAAACCAGACTGAAGCGTTTCGTATACATTGTTTGTCTTCAGGAAGGCAGTGAGTTGCTGCGCAACAGCTTTTTCAAAAATGTTTGAGAGGAATGGAAGATTCGATATAGGCCGATAGTTTTTATATTTTCGGGGTCAAGGTTTGGCTTTTTCAAGAGAGGCTTTATTATTGCCACTTTTAGTGAGTTTGGTACACATCTGGTGGATAGAGAGCTGTTTATTATGTTCAACATAGGAGGGCCAAGCACAGGAAGCAGCTCTTTCAGTAGTTTAGTTGGAATAGGGTCCAGTATGCAGCTTGAAGGTTTAGAGGCCATGATTATTTTCATCAATGTGTCAAGAGATATGGTACTAAAAAACTTGAGTGTCTCTCTTGATTTTATGTCCTGGCAAAGTTGTGTGGACTCAGGACAACTGAGCTTTGGAGGAATACGCAGATTTAAAGAGGAGTCCGTAATTAGCTTTCTAATGATCATGATCTTTTCCTCAAAGAAGTTAATGAATGAATCACTGCTAAAGTGAAAGCCATCCTCTCTTGGGGAATGCTGCTTTTTAGTTAGCTTTGCGACAGTATCAAAAATACATTTTGGATTATTCTTATTTTCCTCAATTAACTTGGAAAAATAGGACGATACTGCACGGTACTGTCTTTCCAAGCTAGTCGGAAGACTTCCAGTTTGGTGTGGCGCCATTTCCGTTCCAATTTTCTGGAAGCTTGCTTCAGAGCTCGGGTATTTTCTGTATACCAGGGAGCTAGTTTTTTATGGCAAATGTTTTTTATTTTTAGGGGTGCGACTGCATCTAAGGGTATTGCGCAAGGTTACATTAAGTTCCTCAGTTAGGTGGTTAACTGATTTTTGTACTCTGACGTCCTTGGGTAGGTGGAAGGATTCTGGAAGGGCATCTAGGAATCTTTGGGTTGTCAGAGAATTTATAGCAAGACTTTTGATGATCCTTGGTTGGGGTCTGAGCAGATTATCTGTTGCGATTTCAAACGTAATAAAATGGTGGTCCGATAGTCCAGGATTATGAGGAAAAACATTAAGATCCACAATTTTTTTTCCACGGGACAAAACTAGGTCCAGAGTATGACTGTGGCAGTGAGTAGGTCCGGAGACATGTTGGACAAAACCGACAGAAGCGATGATGGCTCCAAAAGCCTTTTGGAGTGGGTCTGTGGACTTTTCCATGTGAATATTAAAGTCACCAAAAATTAGAATATTATACAAATATAAAAAATGTATAATATAAAAGCCAAACAGCGTTGAGCTAAACTGAGTGAGCTCAACTGTGAATGGTCCTGGCACACCAACAACAAAGTGTCAAAGGAAGGCAGTTTTGATTTGGAATCTCTCCTGTCAAATCGCATTGAGAGCATACGTCATTGAGAGAAACAACTTGAATTGTTGCAACTCGTTTTGTTGTTGTTCTCCGGTGGTTAGCTAGCTAGCTAAAATGGTCCCTTTCTTAAATTAGCCATGGATGGAGATTGGGATTTGGTTTTACTTAATTCTCCATACTGGCCAATGATTATAACAGCGATTCTGATCCAACCATAAATTCATACATCGTGCCCCTGGACTAAAGGTGGAAGTTCAATATGTAGCTAGATGTAGAAGACTAAATAGTTTTTTGGTATCTTTCAGTTGTCACTGTATTAGACTAAGCATAGGTAATTTGATGATGTTGAAATGTTGAAGTTGAAAAGGTGCTGGAATAGTGGAGGAAGCTGTTTTCTTTGCGACTTGCAGTAACTCTCCGTGGATCTTAATCAATAGTTGTTTTAGTGGTCTGAAAACATCGGAAACATTAACTTGATTGACCATGCTGTAGGTAATGTAACTGTTTGTTACATGCAATATGCTTTGTGGACTTCACCAGACAGAGGTTGCTCTCCAGTTTTATGATGTAACGAAGTTGTGGTTGAATTTATTCTGCCACTGTCTTATTGTTTCAGCCTTTAAGCTTATATACAGTATCGCGGTCGCAAGGTGAACTAACAGGTTATAGAGCAAACAACGCAATTATCACAACATATAGGTTTTAATATGGCTTTTTTTTGGCTTCCCCAGTGATTTTACCCACATACCGCTACTGAACTAAACTCTCTCTCAGTTCACAGTCAGATAATGTTGCCTCTGTGTATTTTGGGCTGCGTTTACACTGGTAGTCCAATTCTCTTGCGCTGATTTTGAAGTTGCAGGCAGCGCTACCTCATCAAGAGACCACGAGCAACCATGAGCCTGATTCATGTCTCCTACATCCACACCCTGGCTCAATGCTAACCCTATAATCATAGAAAAAGTGCTATCTAGAACCTAAAAGAGTTATTTGGCTGTCCCCATAGGAGAACACTTTGAAGAACCCTTTTGGGTTCCATGTAGAACCCTTTCCACAGATGGTTCTACATGGAACCCCAACTGGTTCTACCTGGAACCAAAAGGGGGACAGCAAAATAAACCTTTTGGAAACCTTTTTTCTAAGAATGTAGCCATAACCTTAACCCTAACCTCATGTCCACAACCCAGCTCAATGCAAAAAAAAACACATTAAAAGAACACTGATGGTCCTCCTTTTTGCAAGCACGGACACTCACGACACTCACGGCATTCAAACAGACATCTGACAAAGACCTCAAAAAGTCAGAACTCTTTAAAATACTTATTTATTACAATAGAACATTGTATGCCCGTTGACATGATATTAAATCCCAAACATGCATATTATTTCTCTGTGTTCTAATGAACATACATTCATCAGTGTCAGATCTCTTTATCAGAATAAATACTAAATACCACTTTCCTCACCAGCATATTAGTGTTAAGGTTCTCGGATTGAAATATCAGTTGAAATAAATAAATGAATGCTCATTGCACTGCCATTTCTGTTCTGCCAAAATATAATGGTCATTGGCCAGAAAATAGACATGAAACAGAGCTCCTCCTGTTCTCTAGATCTTGTGGAGTCCAAAGAAGTTGGCATGATGAGAGTGGCTGAGCATGGCTGGATGGGAGACATTTACATATAGCCAGTCCTGCTTTTCCAGCTTCAGTGTGGATCCCAGGTAACTCCCCGAGGTCCAGACATGACCATGAGAGCCCAGGTTGCAGTAGCCCTCCCTGTGCCCCTCCATCAGGGTGAGAGACTTGAGATTCCCTAGCCTTCTCACAAACACAGAGTGAACCAAGGCATCTGTAGGGGTGCAGTGATTGGCTTCAAACTGCACCCGGGAGTAGATGTGGTAGAGCCCAGTCTCGTTGACTTGCAGACCGCCGTCCTGATAGACCACGCCCCCCTCTGTGAAGGCCCGCCCCGCCTTTGGCTCCCAACGCAAGGTATTCTGTGAAACATACTTCTCAATCCGGCCTGAGGGAGACAAAGGGAGACAGCAGGGACAGCAGGGAGAATGGCGTTAGAGATGACACTCCACTGGGCCTACATCAGGAGTGCATGCTTAATTCAATTAATCAAGGTCCTGATGAGCAGCTGATTACTAGAATCAGGTGTGTTAGAGCAGGGCTGGAGCAAAAGCCTACACACCAAAACAAAGTAATTCAACTTTTGATTTGAACTGCACAGCCTTTTGGGAGCCAATAAGCAACATTTTGTTGGCCCCCCTTTTTTAGTAGACCCCCTTTTGATGGTGGAGAGAAAATACATTTTAGAGTTACTTCAATTATACACATTTTGCTATGAGGTGGAGATTTTGCAGTTTCATAACTAATTTAGCCATGGGGCGAGAGACAATTTTGCAGTTTTACAGCTAATTTCCTGAAATTCTACTCATTTTGCCATAGGGTGGAGATACATTTTTTTTTATCATGTTAATATGATATCTGAGTGAGAGTGACTAACAAAATCAATGGTGGCCCCCTGGAGGTCAGGGCCCCTGGGCATGTGCCCTGCGTGCCTGGTCGGTAATCCGATCATGATTACTACAAGGCTAGATAGCTGGCTAGACCAACTTACCAATAAAAAAAAAATGGCTGACGGGCTAATTTAGTGACTGACATAAAATAAAATCTGCTGATGCACAACCAATTTTTAAAATTGCGCCTTGTGTATTCTACTATTCTAACTCTCCACTGTAATTTGAGACCCACGTTTTTATTTATTTTTGGTCTGGCCCCCTAGCGGCCGCGGGGCCCTGAGCGGTCACTTATGTCGCTTAGTGGCTAGGGTCTGCCCCAAGCTTACCTATAACATGTGCTGCAGGTCTGCCGGCTGTCTTCCCTCTGTTTGGATCGGTCTCTGGAAGGTCACCCACTAGCTTCTCAGGCCCACGACCATCACTCTCAATGTTAATTTCCTGTGAAAAAACAAAAGAGAAATCTCATTGGCACTTCACATACACACACACAAGGTTTTTTGCATCAATATAAAATATCCACATCACAGATGTTACATGACATTTTGTGGTTAAGGGTGATCAATATAACTGTAGTGCTAAGATACACTGAACATCAGCTCTTCTCTTGAGTCAAGGATTTCCTGTAGCACCGCTGGACTGGTGACCACAAGTCTGAACAGATTCCGGTCTGGGCTGACGTCTAAATGTCACTGCTACTTAATAGTCTGAGATGCAGAGGCAGCAAGAAAACTTGCACAAAAGTTAAAGCCTGTTTTGCCTATTTTCCATCAACACTTTACCTCTGTCCCCTACCCCTCACCAGTCTCCCACTCCTTTTCCAGTGATCACAATAATCATCAAGGTGATAATTAAATGGTAGGATGCATCTTTTTTTTGTTTCAGTTTTTTTTTCTTGTTGCTACAACATTGCATGTTGTTACTATATGTCTCTGTTTTTCTCATCAGTAAGTTAAGATGTTTTAGCCAACAACAAAAACAATGAAAGGCAACGAGATACTAAATATGAACTACCACAAATTCCTTAATGCGTCTATTTCATTGATGGTTTTGGCAGAGGATCAGTGCAGTGTCATTGCAAAGAAAGATGCTGACATCATACAGAAAGAACATTATGAGACAGATACAGAGACGAGATAGAGACCCTTTGATACAAATAGAAATCAGAGAGCAGACTTGCTCCAGGAGAACCCCACCCAAACACACACCCTCACCTGTTGTATCCCATCGAGTTGAGTCTGTAGTTTCATTATCTGGTAGGCACCAAGTCCCAATGCCCCAAACACCAGCAGCAGCAGAAACAGCAGAGCCATAGCCAGGCTCCAGGAGCCAACCCCCCTGCAGCCTTTGCCCCTGCCCCGCTCCATCACTCTCTCATGGGCAGGAGGGAAAGACCAGCAGGGCAGCATGCCTGGAGGTTGGACCGACGGCTGTGGACCTCTACCACTGTCCACTAGAAACACCTGGGGGTATGGATAGCCCTGTGTACCGCTCATGGTGCAAAGTGTATGAGAGAGGAGCGTGAGTGTGTGTGTCGCCTCTGTGTGCAGGAGGTGTGTGCTTCTATCTGAGCATCTCAGTCTTTAAAAAACTTGGGTGACTGGAACCCACAGCTTCCACCCACACACACTGGGTGAGTCTGTGACAAGCTCACACCAACTCTCACTCACGCTCTCCATCCACTCCTCTCAAAATAAAACTTAGCCAGGTGACTGGTGCTGTTGCAGTAGATAACAATGAGCTCATAGTAGAGAGAAACTAATGTACACTTTCACACACACTTTCATACATGCATGCATGCACGCTCACATGCACACAGACTTGGAAAATGGAAGTAAAAAATGCACTGATTGTTTATTACAGTGTCATTAAAAACTTTGTGAAAACATTTATTTAATCTGCTCTCCAAACCATTGCACACTTTTATCTCTCTGTCTCTCCTTAGTTGGGTCTTTGCACGTACATGGTCCCTGACAAATAAACCAAAAGATGAACAAGTGGGGTGTTTAGCTGACCACCCTTCTAACCACCTTGTTCATCTTAGCGTGGGGCCAGACAAAGAGGACGACCTAGAAAGACTACTTGAGAAATTCCCTCACATGTACTCACAACCCTACCCAACTGCCACAGAACTACTTCTGGCCTATGAGGAATGTTTGAGTGACATGCAAGTCTGACTGTCAGTTCTGGAAATGGTTAACCTTAGTACCTTGAAATGATGATGGAATGCCTCCACAGCAATCTGCATGGAGGCAACAGTGAATGCTTTTGTAGAGAGTAGGGGGGGATTGCTGCTTTTGTCACCTGTATAATTAAAATAAAAAGTCACAGAGAGAATTGTGTATGTATGTATATTTATAAACAGTTATGCAGCAGAAAATGATAATTTCAGAAGCAAACACACACTTCTCAGTGGGAAGTAGAAACTGCCACATGAAAAAGCTTAGAGCCACTGAGCCTGCTTTCATCAGGAGTCTGCTGCTCTTTGTGAGAACCGAGAACGGTATGGTGTGTGTGTGGTCTAACCAAAAGAAGGAAGACATCATCACATCGACGCAGAACCCCCCCAACGTTTGCTCACCTGGGTTTACAGGAAAGTGACACTCTGACACACAATTCCGCACTCAAACCAATGGTTTCCAGCAGTGTGGTTCCCCATCCAGACCCTAGCTTTGGACATGACTGGGATAGCAGGCTGTGTAATCTCTGCCCTTCTCTCTACCTCTGGTTGCTGGGGTTTCTATCAAACAGTTACCTGACATGTTCTGCACAAAGCAACTGTAATGAAAATCTAAAGGGAAAAATGACTGATATATGTCAACATTTTAGAACATATCAATTGAAATAGAAAACAAAATGTAATAATTTCAGTCATTTGTATTCATGGTATTTTACCTGTTCCACTACTTTGCACATTTGTTTGTAAGTATTAGGGTGCAATCCTCTGCCCTGGCGTTGCTGACGCATATCAAATCTTACAATTACTTGATAGGTATTTTAAGTATCAGCTTACCACATCATATGGTATAGCAATCTGTCATTCGATGACACGGTCAAAGACGTCACGCAACCATTGCATGCAACGTCTGATTGGGGGAACCCAACCTTAGACTTAAGCAGTAACGCCCGAGGGGGTGAGGTATATGGCCAATATACCACGGCTAAAGGCTGTTCTTAAGCACGACTCAATGCAAAGTGCCTGGATACAGCCCTTAGTCATGGTATATTGGCAATATACCACAAACCGCAGAGGTGCCTTATTGCTATTATAAACTGGTTACAACCGTAACTAGAACAGTAAAAATATATGTTTTGTCATACCAGTGGTATATGGTCTGATATATACCCGTGGTATACGGCTGTCAGCCAATCAGCATTCAGGGCTCAAACCACCAAGTTTATTAATCATAATTGACCATTCGCTAAGCCTCGCCCCGGAATTTTTGGCAACTAATAGCAACACTTCAATGGATTGCAACTGTCGTCGAGTCGGACACCAAAGATGGTGGATAAATGAAGTTAGTTCACTCAGGCCGTTTACCAATGAAAATAAATGTCAGTTCCAGTCTACTTATATGTGTGTGTCTCCCTTACCAATGCAATTGCACCTAGGTCTGGCCTACTTAGTTCATTGTCTTTTATTGAACCAGAATAAAACAGAAAATGGGGTGTCTTGCTTCCTCTTCCATCTCTGTTTGACTCCTCGGACAAACTCATGCATGAAATGCATGAAAGCCAGTGAGGGCAGTGGGAAAAACTGTTTTCTTCAAAAAATAAATGGTTTAAACGCCTAAGTAATTGAACAGTGCTCCAGGGGCACTTGTAATGAAAGGCATAGCCTGTTTTTTAAATCCGAATATACTTAATTTCTGCTTGCTTACATCTGAACTACGGTCGGACAGGCTTCCAGGGTAGATTAAGACAGGTTTTCCCAAAAAACAAAACATGCACCCGAGAGAGCCCCAGGAGCGAGTTTGGGAAACCCTGGATTAAGACACAGCGGCGCCGGCGTGAAATATGTCTCAGAAAACGTACCTCAATCCAGGGATGAGAAATGCGTTGTGCTCCGAATTGTCCCATTATCCCAACTGTTACACCGAGAAGTCGTTCAATCTTCTCGGTGTAACAGTTGGGATATTGGGACAATTTGGAGTACAACGCATTTGTTTTCTCAAAATGTATGTTAGCTTAGCTAAGCTAGCTATAGAGAGCAATAGTAATGGCGTCATTTTGTAGGCACTAACTCCGCCATGGTTCTTTGGACAAAGCCAATGGGGAAATTATTGGAGTTTTTGCAGGGTTTTTGGATAAACGCCGAAAATAAGGTCTGTGGTAAACACAGGCTTAGGAGATCTCATACATTTTATTTTATGAGATAATCTTCATCAGCTAACAACCCTTTTTGGGAATTTTGAAGCACGACATACCTAAATCTAACTGCCTGTAGCTCAGGACCTTTAGATCTGGTTAAAGTCTATTGCATCTTTGAAATGCAATAGAAAGGCCATAATGTATTATTCCAGCCCATGCACCATTTAGATGTTGGCCATTAGATGGCAGCAGTGTATGTGCAAAGTTTTAGACTGATACAATGAAACATTGCATTTCTGTTCAAGATTTTGTATCAAAACTGCCCAAATGTGCCTAATTGGTTTATTAATAGCTTTTTAAGTTCATAACTGTGCACTCTCCTCAAACAATAGCATGGTATTATTTCACTGTAATAGCTACTGAAATTGGACAGTGCAGTTAGATTAACAAGAATTTAAGCTTTCTGGCAATATCAGATATAGCCTACGTACCTCAACCATCCCGAGGAGGACCCACCAATCCTGTAGAGGTTGTGATATTATCTCATAGAACAAAACGTATAAGATCTCCTAAGCCTGTGTTATCCTCAGACCTTAGCAAAGGGTCAATTGATCATTGTTCTTTGTCTAATAAAAACACGCCCTTATCTCATCTCTACTCTGTGGTTGCTGCCATCAAATGGTTAGCTGACATTTTCTGCACCAATAACTTTACTGAAAATGTAAAGAGAAAAAAAAGGTTTTGAGCATATCAAACGAGATAAAAAAGTGAATTATTTCAGTAATTTCCGTAAAATTTTCTTTCTCCAGTTCCCTTTCTCTGCACATGGAATTGGTTTATAGTGCAAATGTTTGTGACAGTACTCCTAGACATCACAATTGATTGTCATTTGTGGAAAAAACAATGCCCATATGTCTTCTCTATTGTGATTCTGAAGGTTTCCATGAGACAGTTGTAGTTATCTGCATGTCAGCGCTCAGAGAAGCCCTGGTTCCAGTGGAGTGACTAATAGCAGCCCAGTGGAGTGACTAATTGCAGGTTGGTTGAGGTGGATGGGTGGGCGTATAACATAATCATCTAGCAACCCAAAGGTTGGGAGTTCAAATCTCATCACAAACAACTTCAGCATTTTAGCTACTTTGCAACTACTTAGCATGTTAGCTAACCCTTCCCCTAACCTTAACCATTTCACTTAACCCTAACCTTAACCCCAACCCCTAGTCTAGCTAATGTTAGCCAGCTAGCTAATGTTAGCCACCTCGCTAGAATTTGTAACATATCATATGTTTGGCAAATTCGTCACATATTTTATGTTTTGCAAATTTGTAACATATAATTCGAATTGTAATTTGTAACATACCATACGAAATGTAACATATTATACTAAAGGAGTGAATACAAAATGGCAGGAAAGTGTGGCAGGAAAGCAATTAGTGGCAGGAAAGTGATTATGTATATAGATTAAGTGATGTAGCAACATTGTAGCCTAATGTCTGCGGTAATGTGATTTTATGCACCGTGTACTATGATACAAAGCCAATCTCAGTAAAAAAACAGACCATACGGTATATTTTTTGGTCTTTCATTTTTTTTTTGATTTTACCACATTTTCTCCCACTGCTAGTTACGATCTTGTCTCATTGCTGCAACTCCTCAATGGACTCGGGACAGGCAAAAGTCAAAACATGCGTCCTCCGAAACATGACACACCTGGCCGCCTACTTCTTAACACACTGCTCGCTTAACTCAGAAGTCAGCCGCACCAATGTGTCGGAGGAAACACTATTCAACTGACGACCGGAGACAGCTTGCAGGCATCCAGCCTGCCACAAGGAGTCACTAGAGCGTGATGAGCCAAGGAAAGCCCCTGGCCAAATGCTCCCCTAACCTGGACGGCCAGTAACCAAACCACATTTTTGCTGACTGACACAAATCTATAGACTACGTGCAATATAGCATCCCCCCAGTGCTCGGGTCCTATTTCTCAGGGGGATGAGTTTAATTTCTCCAGGCTGCTGTGTAGAGGGAAACCCAGCATACCGGTTACAGGTTCTGCAGTGACTGTGCTCTGACTAAAAGGGCACCTTGCCACCACCATGTCAGCCTAACCCGAGACCCTGTTCTGGGTTCCTAGTTCCTACCCTCTCTGGGCTAACACGCCTCTGCTTCCCAGAAGTGTCACGGGTGGGGGTGGGGTGAGGGTATGCCAGTGGGCTGTGCATCGTCGAGGCTGTGAGTTCTGTATATGAATAAGCAGTCTGGTTAACTGAGTCAGCATGTATTTTCTCCAGAGCGAGGTGTCTGTTGCATAAAGCTGCTGGATGTGGTAAAGACTGATTACGCAACAAATCATACAGAAGCCATAACCTGAGAGTTATCACTAATATGTTTCCCCAAATATAGACCACCAGATTCTCAGAATCTTCTATGCAGATCATCTGTTCCACTTATTGTTTGTGTCCTAATCAAACGATCAGAGAATATTTCTAAAAACCTGTTTTTGCTTTGTCATTATGGGGTATTGTGTGTAGATTGATGAAGAAAAAAAAAGATATATTCAATTTTAGAATAAGGCTGTAATGTAACAAAATGTGGAAAAAGTCAAGGGGTCTGAATACTTTCTGAATGCACTGCATCTATCTTAAAGTGGAACTGACAGTGTTTAAACTCCTTTGCAGACATGAAGCAGACAACCATAATATCAGTCAAAAATATAAAATTCCCAGTTTATGCTTCAAAACCAACTTTATAAGAGGTTTTAAAAATAGGTTATATTTGACTCAAAATTCCATGACGTACTGTTCAGCAAGGCATTGTTGGCAGAATAGATGGATGCAGGTCAATGCATGATTCATATTATTAACCAATACATTTATTTTGCTATCAGGTTGTAAATCACAGCTGGCCTGGTACATTGTTTGCTGCCTCGACCCATTTGAGGTGCGCTGTTTCAGTTTCAATGATTCAATATGTTGAGCACGACCACTATCTATCACCGAGACCAATACTCAACTAACTCTCTCTATTGCTCACAGAACATTTACCAACCTAGGACCGTTGATAGCGCCGCCTATTGGTTAGATGAGCCAGCATCATTTATCACTCTATAACAGCGCGTGTCAAACAAGGCCTGTGTGCCGAATAGGACACACAAGCGAGTATAAATGAATTAACAATTGAGTCATCTACGTTATGAAATTACAGCCTGATGCGATCCATCTGTGAATTCATCTTCAATTGCGCTGCTTTCATCTGTCCGGTTTACAGCGCGCAGCAGAGGGAAAGTGTACAGACATGCCACAATCCTAACTAGGCTTCTAAAAGGTTGCCGTCTGGCTTCGGTTTTTAAAGTTTGACAATGAATAACCAAAAAAACAAAACACCATGCAAAGGAGAAACACGTAGGCCAATTAAAGCAACATTTGAGCAGTAGCCTAGGCTGGCTACTCAACTACAATACATTTTGATTGCACCATACAGCAATGCTGCATTCAACCACACCGGTGATCCATGCAGTGCAAAACAATTTAAGACGCTTTAAGTTTAAGTGTTACAACAACCTATAGCTACATTTTTGTTATTTGGAGTTATTAAATACTTTTGATTGGGGTCGCAGAATATTATGCAAACATAGCAGCAAAGGCTGGACAAATATTATTTATCTCTTTTGTTTTAATATATTAAAATGTTATATACAGCATCCTATGCACATAGGTGGACGTTATAAAGGGCATGTCTGGCCCGCAAAATCTTTGTTTTTTTTCAATATGGTCGCGTGATTGATTTTGACACTCCTGTGATAGCGTATCTATTTATGTAGATAGCTATTTAATTAGCAAGCTAAAAACATGGAGCCTAACATTAGCTATCTAGCTGCTGGGAGGATATCATGTCATTGGAGGAGTGGGTGAGTGACCGACTTTTCCCCTCAGAGACTCAGAGACTCACCAGCAGCAAGAGCGACATCATTGAAATATACAGAGAAAAGAGTGGGCGCAAGAATTGAACTCTGTGGCACCCCCATGGAGACTGCCAGAGGTCCGGACAACAGGCCCTCCGATTTGACACACTGAACTCTATCTGAGAAGTATTTGGTGAATCAGGCGAGGCAGTCATTTGAGAAACAAAGGCTATTGAGTCTGCCAATAAGAATGCAGTGATTGACAGAGTTGAATGGCTTGGCCAGGTCGATGAAGATGGCTGCACAGTACTGTTTTTTATCAATGGAGGTTATGATATCGTTTAGGACCTTGAGTGTGGCTGAGCTGCACCCATGACCAGCTCGGAAACCAGATTGCATAGTGGGATTCGAAATGGTCGGTGTCAGTGCGTTAGTGTGTCTTTCTCTGTTTTCTTCCTACCTTGACTCCACCACAGCCGATGTTTTGTCATTTCTCACAGACACAGCACTCAGACCAGCAGAAACAGAACTTTTAGCAAATAAGTTGGATAATTTTACACACTTAGCAGCAATAGCCCTTTTTTGGTCTCTAACTTTTTCATCACCACCCTTCCATTTTTTCTGTTTTTACTGAGTGACTGACAGTCAGAGCGGGTCTAGCTTTCACTTGATGATACGCATTTGACTTTGAATGTGAATTTTCCCCACCTCAGCTCGGGCAATTAGTAAACCGGGCCAGTGGTCAGCCAAATGCTCAATATAGACGATTATGTCGACAAAAGACATTTGAAAAAACTGCCTCCTGGGCCACCGGCTGTGTGTGTGTGTGTGTGTGTATGTGTGTGTATATTTGTAAAAAAAAATCTAATATAAATACATTTTATAAATAAAAATATATAAACAAATCGACCAGCCCACCCTAATAAAAGATGGTCCGGCCCTTCTGGCTTTTGCCAGAATTGCCAGATGGTTAATCCGCCCATGCAAGCAGCAGACCTTCATTGCGTTTTGGTACACCATAAGTACATTACTTTTCCAATGGAACACTGCGTTTGCCTTGCAGCATTGCGTTGCAGTGCGTTCTGTGTGGTGTTTACATTGGATTTATCGAACATATGCGTCAAACTGTATGCGCAGACGGCTTGACAGAAATGGTAGCAGAAGGTGAATGTTAAACGTTTATTGCACATGTAACGGTGTAATTAAGTTGTTAATTAAGGATCGGACCCTTTTTTTAAATGTTCGCTTAAAATGGCATACTCAAATCTAACTGCCTGTAGCTCAGGACCTGAAGCAAGGATATACATATTCTTGATACCATTTTGGAAATGTGAAATTAATGTAGGAGATTATAACACATTAGATCAGGTAAAAGATAATACAAACAAAAAAATATGCATTTTTTTTTCATCATCGCAATTTAGATGTTGGCCACTAGATGGCAGCAGTGTGTGTGTGTGCAAAGTTTCAGAGTGATCCAGTGAAGCAATACTGAACAATATTTTGTATCAAGTCTGCCCAAATGTGCCGAATTGGTCAATTGATACATTTTCAAGTACATAACTATAGAGAACATACATTTTGTATTACCATATCATTTTTTGTAAGTTTACACACTCCAAGGAATGTCATACATGATCGATCATTAGCGTATACACTAACTTTCATACATCTAGATGGCCGGGCGGGTTGGGTGTGGAGCCAGAGACAGCAGGGGTTCAAACTGAAGACAAGTATTGAGAATGACACAAATATTAATTTTCACGAAGTCTGCTGCCTCAGTTTGTATGATGGCAATTTGCATATAGAGATCAGATGAATTGCAATTAATTGCAAAGTCCCTCTTTGCCATGCAAGTGAACTGAATCCCCCAAAAACATTGCCACTGCATTTCAGCCCTGCCACAAAAGGACAAGCTGACATCATGTCAGTGATTCTCTCGTTAACACAGGTGTGAGTGTTGACGAGGACAAGGCTGGAGATCACTGTGTCATGCTGATTAAGTTCGAATAACAGACTGGAAGCTTCAAAAGGAGGGTGGTGCTTGGAATCATTGTTCTTCCTCTTTCAACCATGGTTACCAGCAAGGAAACACGTGCCGTCATATTGCTGCCAGTAAGATTGCACCTAAATCAAGCATTTATCGGATCATCAAGAACTTCAAGGAGAGCGGTTCAATTGTTGTGAAGAAGGCTTCAGAGCGCCCAAGAAAGTCCAGCAAGCGCCAGGACCATCTCCTAAAGTTCAGCTGCGGGATCAGGGCACCACCAGTACAGAGCTTGTTCAGGAATGTTAGCAGGCAGGTGTGAGTGCATCTGCACGCACAGTGAGGCGAAGGCTTTTGGAGGATGGCCTGGTGTCAAGAAGGGCAGCAAAGAAGCCACTTCTCTCCAGGAAAAACATCAGGGACAGACTGATATTCTGCAAAAGGTACAGGGATTGGACTGCTGAGGACTGGGGTAAAGTCATTTTCTCATGATGAATCCCCTTTCCGATTTTTTGGGGCATCCGGAAAAAAGCTTGTCTGGAGAAGACAAGGTGAGCGCTACCATCAGTCTTGTGTCATGCCAACAGTAAACCATCCTGAGACCATTCATGTGTGGAGTTGCTTCTCAGCCAAGGGAGTGGGCTCACTCACAATTTTGCCTAAGAACACAGCCATGAATAAAGAATGATACCAACACATCCTCCGAGAGCAACTTCTCCCAACCATCCAGGAACAGTTTGGTGACGAACAATGCCTTTTCCAACATGATGGAGCACCTTGCCATAAGGCAAAAGTGATAACTAAGTGGCTTGGGGAACAAAACATCAATATTTGGGTCCATGGCCAGGAAACTCCCCAGACCTTAATCCCATTGAGAACTTGTGGTCAATTCTCAAGAGGCGGGTGGACAAACAAAAACCCACATTCGGACAAACTCCAAGCATTGATTATGCAAGAATGGGCTGCCATCAATCAGGATGTGGCCCAGAAGTTAATTGACAGCATGCTTGGGCGGATTGCAGAGGTCTTGAAAAAGAAGGGTCAACACTGCAAATATTGACTCTTTGCAACTTTGCAATTGTCAATAAAAAGCCTTTGACACTTATGTTAACCACCTAACTGAGGAACTCAATGTAACCTTGCGCATATGCAGTCGCACCCCTAAAACAAAAAACATTTGCCATAAAAAAACGAGCTCCCTGGTATACAGAAAATACCCGAGCTCTGAAGCAAGCATCCAGAAAATTGGAACGGAAATGGCGCTACACCAAACTGGAAGTCTTCCGACTAGCTTGGAAAGACAGTACCGTGCAGTATCGAAGACAAACAATGTATACGAAACACTTCAGTCTGGTTTTAGACCCCATCATAGCACTGAGACTGCACTTGTGAAGGTGGTAAATTATCTTTCAATGGCATCAGACCGAGGCTCTGCAACTGTCCTTGTGCTCCTAGACCTTAGTCCTGCTTTTGATACCATCGATCACCACATTCTTTTGTAGAGATTGGAAACCAAAATTGGTCTACACGGACAAGTTCTGGCCTGGTTTAGATCTTATCTGTCGGAAAGATATCAGTTTGTCTCTGTGGATGGTTTGTCCTCTGACAAATCAACTGTAAATTTCGGTGTTCCTCAAGGCTCTGTTTTGGGACCACTATTGTTTTCACTATATATTTTACAACTTGGTGATGCCACACAGCTGTACATTTCGATGAAACATTGTGAAGCCCCAAAATTGCCCTCTTACATCAGCTGATGTCACAGAGTGCTGTACAGAAACCCAGCCTAAAATCCCAAACAGCAAGCAATGCCCTCCCTGGAATTGCCCTCCATTCCTCAAGGCCTACCTGGCCTGATGACTGCTTGATGTCCCGAGTCCACCTGGCCGTGCTGCTTCTCCAGTTTCAACTGTTCTGCCTGTTTTATGAACATTTTTGTCCATGTTCTGTTATAATCTGCACCCGGCACAGCCAGAAGAGGACTGGCCACCCCTCACAGCCTGGTTCCTCTCTAGGTTTCTTCCTAGGTTTCTTCCTAGGTTTTGGCCTTTCTAGGGAGTTTTTCCTAGCCACCGTGCTTTTACACCTGCATTGCTTGCTGTTTGGGATTTTAGGCTGGGTTTCTGTACAGCACTCTGTGACATCAGCTGATGTAAGAAGGGCTTTATAAATAAATTTGATTTGATTTGAAATGCTTGTAATTATACTTCAGTATTCCATAGTAATATCTGACAAAAATATCTAAAGACCCTGAAGCAGCAAACATTGTGGAAATTAATATTTGTGTCATTCTCAAAACTTTTGGCCACGACTGTACATTATTAACCTTTATGTTAGCTACGTTCCCTCTTTGAATTTTTATTTATTTAATTAAGAACAAATTCTTATTTACAATGACGGCCTACGTCGACCAAACCCGAACGACGCTGGTCTAATTGTGCACCGCCCTATGGGACTCCCAATCATGGCCGGATGTGATACAGCCTGGATTCGAACCAGGGAGTAGTGACGCCTCTTGCACTGAGATGCAGTGCCTTAGACCGCTGCGTCACTCGGGAGCAGTGGTCTAAGTTGGTAGCTAACATCGTTTTTAGGAGTGCTATTTATATCCCGTTGACTACTGACCATTCATCCATACTGTGTGTGTCCCATCATTGCAGGTAATTTATATTATAAATGTATAAAGTATACATTTTATAAACTCATGAGCACCAGCCAGCATATTAGCCTGGTTTTGTTAGCTTAGGAAAATATGTGGTACATTCTAGGTGTATTACATTTGGGTTAATTTTATATATTTTGAATACTAAAATAAATGATAGTTGAGATTACACATGGAAACAATGTATTTATTTTTATTATAGTAAATTAAGAATTATTAGAAATGGTTAAATCCACTATACGATCAAAATTACTTTGATAGACATTTCGATTGTTTTTTTATTTGTATATTATAAAGCAGATTTATGGAGAATTGCTGTGGGAGTGCTATTTATTTCCCGTCGACTACTGACCATTCATCCATACTGTGTGTGTCCCATCATTGCAGCTTTGGAAATAAATGAATTATCCATCCATTGCTCCTTCCTGTGTTGACTCACTGACTTGAGGGACGGGACCAGGAAGGTCTCACACACACACATCCAGATTATTCTAAATCTAAGTAAGACAGAAATAATGGTGTTCCAAAAAAGGTCCAGTCGCCAGGACCACAAATACAAATTACATCTAGACACCGTTGCCCTAGAGCACACAAAAAACAATACATAAATCAGCCTAAACATCAGCGCCACAGGTAAATTCAAGCTGTGAACAAGCTGAGAGACAAGGCAAGAATCAATCAAATGTATTTATAAAGCCCTTCTTACATCAGCTGATGTCACAGAGTGCTGTACAGAAACCCAGCCTAAAACCCCAAACAGCAAGCAATGCAGGTGTAAAAGCATGGTGGTTAGGAAAAACTCCCTAGAAAGGCCAGAACCTAGGAATAAACCTAGAGAGGAACCAGGCTATAAGGGGTGGCCAGTCCTCTTCTGGCTCTGCCAGGTGTGGTATATCAAGAAATTAGCAGTTTTTTCACACAACACAATGCCACAGATGTATCAAGTTTTGAGGGAGCGTGCAATTGTCATGCTGACTGCAGGAATGTCCACCAGAGCTGTTTCCAGAGAGTTTGATGTTAATTTCTCTACCATAAGCCGCCTCCAACATTGTTTTAGAGAATTTGGCAGTACATCCAACCGGCCTCATAACTGCAGACCAAGTGTATGGCATTGTGCGGGCGAGGACAACATTCCACAGGTCACAATCAACAGCCTGTTCAACGCAATGCGAAGGAGATGTGTCGTGCTGCATGAGGCAAATGGTGGTCACACCAGATACTGACTGATTTTCTGATCCGTGCCCCTACCTTTTTTTAAGGTATCTGCGATCAACAGATGCGTATCTGTATTCCCATTCATGTGAAATCCATAGATTAGAGCCCAATGAATTTATTAAAATTGACAGATTTCCTTATATGAACTATACATTTGTAAAATATTGTTAATTGCTACATGTTGCGTTTTTATTTTGTTCATTATAGTTTCTAGTAATATCTCCTTCAGTCTTCGTGATCTTCATCTGTGGACTTTATATTGGGGTTGGCATCCAACTTTAAGTTGCATTACCACCACAAAGTGGACTGGAGTATGAACCTCAGTTCAGCTTTCAATCACCCACATGGGTGTATGCTTATGAAAAACAATGAGGAGATGGGAGAGGCAGTGCGTCAAACGCAAAAAAATAGAACCAAGTTCGATTTTAGCGCCTGGCTATGAAGACGCTCGTTGTCCAGATCTCACAGCAGTGGCGATTTTAGCATGTAAATCTTGGTGGGGAAAACTCCCCCAAGAAGTTTATGATGCATGCCAGAAAAGCCATTACACAACACAACACTAAACAATACATTAATTGCACTATAACGGTGACAAACGATGCCCACAAACTGTTAGGGCCTACATAAAGCTGTCCCAACAGCAGACCTTTCTTTTCAGCACCATGGAGTGAATCCTTACCACTGCTACACCTGGCATTCAGCGGAGCCTTGTCTGGCAGTGAAACAGTTCATTCAGCCCCATTAACTGCCTTTTTAAAAAAATATAGCTGATATGGCTGACTTGCTTAAACAAATTGTGTTTCTACTGACAATTGAGATGTACATAAGGGGATTAGGGGTGGATAAGAGGCAATCTGTAATTTCGATTAAGACATTCTTGAGCAAGCTAGCACGGACTATTTGTTCAGCACTTTTGAAATGTACAGCGACAGAAATCAGAACATGGGGCATTCTTACAGTATTCTCCCTGTACACCAAATCAGAAACGTAGGATAAGTAAATGGGGCATATAAGCAGACAATGAAAGCTCTTACAATATGTGACTCGTTTCAGGAAACTAGGCGTATGTCGCGTGTCACTACTTCACAGGAGAGCCATTTGAACGTAAACTTTTTTTAAATCAAAATGCGTATTTCTTTGCAGCAATGCCTTCTGGAACATGTGAACTTTCATATGCCTTAATAACAAATGTGTATACCATCTGTCAATATGGATAAAATTGTTAAATTACGAGCCTAGTTGGTTTAGCCACTGAAAAAGGGAGCAACCTTCCCACTAGCCATGTTTGGGTGAGATAATGGGTGGGCTGGACATGCTGGGAGAAGTTCAGATTGATCTGCCATGTAGCATGCTTCTGTCTGTTTGAGCTGGTCAGTGTGTGTAGGTAATCCTTTCTAACGCTGCTTTATATACAGTGGGGAAAAAAAGTATTTAGTCAGCCACCAATTGTGCAAGTTCTCTCACTTAAAAAGATGAGAGAGGCCTGTATTTTTCATCATAGGTACACTTCAACTATGACAGACAAAATGAGGAAACAAAATCCAGAAAATCACATTGTAGGATTTTTTATGAATTTATTTGCAAATTATGGTGGAAAATAAGTATTTGGTCAATAACAAAAGTTTATCTCAATACTTTGTTATATACCCTTTGTTGGCAATGACAGAGGTCAAACGTTTTCTGTAAGTCTTCACAAGGTTTTCACACACTGTTGCTGGTATTTTGGCCCATTCCTCCATGCAGATCTCCTCTAGAGCAGTGATGTTTTGGGGCTGTCGCTGGGCAACACGGACTTTCAACTCCCTCCAAAGATTTTCTATGGGGTTGAGATCTGGAGACTGGCTAGGCCACTCCAGGACCTTGAAATGCTTCACTGAAGCCACTCCTTCGCGTTCGGCGGTGTGTTTGGGATCATTGTCATGCTGAAAGACCCAGCCCCGTTTCATCTTCAATGCCCTTGCTGATGGAAGGAGGTTTTCACTCAAAATCTCACGATACATGGCCCCATTCATTCTTTCCTTTACACGGATCAGTCAGTCCTGGTCCCTTTGCAGAAAACAGCCCCAAAGCATGATGTTTCCACCCCCATGCTTCACAGTAGGTATGGTGTTCTTTGGATGCAACTCAGCATTCTTTGTCCTCCAAACACGACGAGTTGAGTTTTTACCAAAAGTTCTATTTTGGTTTCATCTGACATTCTCCCAATCCTCATCTGGATCATCCAAATGCTCTCTAGCAAACTTCAGACGGGCCTGAACATGTACTGGCTTAAGCAGGGGGACACGTCTGGCACTGCAGGATTTGAGTCCCTGGCGGCGTAGTGTGTTACTGATGGTAGGCTTTGTTACTTTGGTCCCAGCTCTCTGCAGGTCATTCACTAGGTCCCCGTGTGGTTCTGGGATTTTTGCTCACCGTTCTTGTGATCATTTTGACCCCACGGGGTGAGATCTTGCGTGGAGCCCCAGATCGAGGAAGATTATCAGTGGTCTTGTATGTCTTCCAATTCCTAATAATTGCTCCCACAGTTGATTTCTTCAAACCAAGCTGCTTACCTATTGCAGATTCAGTCTTCCCAACCTGGTGCAGGTCTACAATTTTGTTTCTGGTGTCCTTTGACAGCTCTATGGTCTTGGCCATAGTGGAGTTTGGAGTGTGACTGTTTGAGGTTGTGGACAGGTGTCTTTTATACTGATAACAAGTTCAAACAGGTGCCATTAATACAGGTAACGAGTGGAGGACAGAAGAGCCTCTTAAAGAAGAAGTTACAGGTCTGTGAGAGCCAGAAATCTTGCTTGTTTGTATGTGACCAAATACTTATTTTCCACCATAATTTGCAAATAAATTCATAAAAAATCCTACAATGTGATTTTCTGGATTTTCTTTCCTCATTTTGTCTGTCATAGTTGAAGTGTACCTATGATGAAAATTACAGGCCTCTCTCATCTTTTTAAGTGAGAGAACTTGCACAATTGGTGGCTGACTAAATACTTTTTTGCCCCACTGTACCTAGCTAGCTACATGTCTTAAAACCTGTTAGGGAACGGCGGCAATGTTCGGAGGTTTGGAGAGTCTGGCGTGCCCAAAGTAAAATGCCTGTTCCTCAGGCCCAGAAACTAGGATATGCACATAATTAGTAGTATAGTATTGGATAGGAAACACTCTGAAGTTTCTAAAACTGTTAAAATAATGTCTGTGAGTATAACAGAACTGATTTGGCAGGCGAAAACCAAAGAAAAATCCATCCGTAAAATGTGATTCTGTGAAGTGACACTTTTTCCATTGACATGCTATAGAAAGGAGGTGGATCCAGTTCCCAGATTGCAGTACCTATGGCTTCCACTAGATGTCAACAGTCTTTAGACAAGGTTTCAGGCTTTTATTTTGAAAAACTAAGGAGTAAAAGATGTGTTGGTAAGTGGACTAAGGAAGTGACTTTTCTCTTTGGCCCCTCCCCTTGACTTCCCCACCAATAGCGTCGACACGGCATCAGCTCTCCCCTCCATGGCACTCCCCTCCTTTTCTCTTTTCTCTTTTTCCTTTTCTATTATCTGTGTGAAATATTAATGTTTATATACATATTAGTGTACCTAAGGATCAATTAGAAACGTTGTTTGAGTTGTTTGGACAACGTTTTTAGGTATGTTTTTTGCGCTTTCAATGTCTTGGATATTAGGCGAGTGAGAAGGTGGATTTATGAACAAAAGGAACATTTATTGGGTTGCTGGGACCCTTCGGATTGCCATCAGATGAAGATCTTCAAAAGGTAAACAATTTATTTTATCGCTATTTCTGAGTTTTGTGACACCCCGTGCTGCTAATGTTATTATGCTAATTGCATATGTGTGCAGGGAGCTGTCCTCAGACAATCAAATGCTATGCTTTCGCCGTAAAGCCTTTTTGAAATCTGACAAAGCTGTGAGATTACCAAGATTCTAAGCTTTTGAAGTGTGCAACACTTGTATTTTCATAAATGTTTAATATTACTACTTTTGTATTTTGAATTTGGCGTTCTGCATTTTCCCATTTTTTTTTTTGTTGTAGGTGGGGGGACAGCGCCCCACTGCTCCCTAGGAATTAACAAAAGACTACACTATGAAAGTAACCATTTCAATAGAATGTTACTGCAACAACTGTTGATAGACGTAGCTGGTAAATTTGCTCTGGTTATCTACTCCGATTTCAGAGCACTTTCGTCTGAGTGTGCCAGAGCGCTGAATAATTGACACATTTATGAACACTCAACACTCAACTTGAATATGGCCGGTGTCAGTAAACATTGGCAAAAAAATAGTTTATTGTTGCCAGCAAAACAGTTGCAGTCACCACGCTCTGTATAACATAAAAACAGCCTAACCAGCTCTGCTAGGGCGAGTAAAATGGTCAGAGTGAGCTGTTCTCTCATTGTCTGGAAGTAGCTAGCAAGCTAGCCAACGTTAGCCAGTTAGCTTGGGTGCTTGACTGCTGTTGTTAGGACAGAACGCTCAGATCAACCCTTAAAGAGATGGGTGGGGCTAAAGCTGAAGAGGGTGTGAACGATGCTGAATGGGTGTAAACAAAAAAGAGCTCTCCAGTAGTTACCAAAACATTCAAAGGCCATTTTCTCAAAAGTCAGCTTACAAGTTTATACATTTTCAAAGCCAAATTACTTTCCCATTGTTCCTCAACTGTAGTGTATGATATACAATTTTCTATCTCTGAGTCTCTACTTTTATCTAATGTAAAAAATACAACTTCAAATGTTGCTACATAAGACCGAGTCAGGCCGGTCAGTCACATATTCGATGATTACATTTCTCTAAAACTGACAGCTGTTTTTAGAGAAATGCATGTAGCTATAGGCTACATGTGCACCACCAAGTCAGAACAGTATGCTAAGTTATGAGGGGAAAGGGACCAAAGTATTAGGGTGAGGCACATGAGCTACTAACAGCTTACTACACAACATACACTTAGTATTACTTTCTTAGCTACAGTGTACATATCTCCCTGGCATATTACATAATTTATGCAGCAGCATACAATACATTTTTGGATTCACCTTGTTGTGCTGTGCTCACTTGAACAGGAAGATGGTGCGGTGGTCCTTCTTGTGGGCAAATTCATCAAACTTTGTCATCAAAGTCTGGCATCTTCTGGATCTATGGTGCTTTCAAGACAACTTAGAACAACAACAAAAAATAAGGTTGAATCATGACGTCAGTGATCTTCAGGTCGGAGCTTTAGAAAGGAATTCCGAGTTGGATAACAGTTCAAAACACATTTTCCCAGTCTGAGCTATTTTTTCCCCCCGAGTTCCCAGTTGTCTTGAACTCACTGAAGTATTTGATTTCCCAGTTTCCAGTTGTTTTGAATACGGCAGAAATCATGCTGGATTGACAGCATGGCCAATGTTTAATGTTTATCCTTTTAAGCTTGGAAAAGAGACTATAAAACCCAAACACGGACCACACACCCATTCCACTGAATAGCAGGCTAGTGATTGCTTTGCAATGATTACTGTTAGCCACTGATTCCTTCCAAACCACTCAATGTTGAATTTGCGATTTCTAACTCGTTGTGTAATGTTTATGTCCAATGGCCAATGAGCACATATTTCCCTTTATATGACAAGGATTGAAAAGGATTTGCCTGTAGATTGTCAACGTGATTCAGGATGATGATTAGCTAAGATTTTGAAAGTATGATGTTGACATGATCAGTGCAATCAAAGCTACGGTAGATATATAACGTGATTTGATGTCATTTTATCTGTAACCAATGATCTTGAGCTTTCTTGGATTGGCACTTTTAATGTAATTCTATGGCAGCACCCAAGGGGCTTGAATTTCCGAACTCTTCCCATAGATTTTGCAGTGAGTAGTGTCCCCATGAGCGACAGAACACTGAGCCAATTACAGCGCAACTAGAGAACATTACCAACCCCTACGCTCTATATTTTCCACTGGCTGCCCCACCACCATAGAAAGCACTGAGCTAGGCTGAAACAACAACATTTTGTAGCTGCCTGACTCCAGAAAGCGAAAAAGAGACCATGTTTGTATGCGGCTTAACTACTTAGTGAGTAGCGGCGCGCTAACGGGCCACTCCCGACACTACCCGGTGAAACACGTTCAAATTATACCTATAAACTTTCTACAAACAAATCAAACATCATTTTTAATGTATCCTTAGGTATCCTTTTATGTATATTTACTGTAATATTTAAACCGGATGATAACGCGCCCGTCAAACGTTGTAAACAAAAGTGATCCCCTGACTACTTCCTCTTCCTATCTGTTCTGCTTACAGCTTCCAGACTCTGTATAAAGTTTGACATCTAGTGGAAGCCATGGGTACTGCAGTCTCAGTCCTAGTTAAAATACAAATGAATAGGCAGCCTGGAGAAGAAGGTCATTTACAAAGAAAACTGCAAATCCGGATGTATTTTCCTCGTGTTTTTGCCTGCTATATCAGTTCTGTTATACTCACATACATTATTTTAACACTTCTAGAAACTTCAGAGTGTTTCCTATCCAATAGTACTAATTATGTGCATATCCTATTGTCTGGGCCTGAGTGGCAGGCATTTTACTTTGGGCATGCCAGACTCTCCAAAACCGTCACCTCTGATGCCGCTCCCTAAGAAGTTAATTAACTCAATTATATATTTTTTTTACACTGTTTGCAAACTGATATTTGACAGGTATTATTGCCAAAATAACATGAAAAACAGGCAACAACAAAAAAATTATATATTCGGAAAGTATTCAGACCCCATCTCTTTTTCCACATTTTGTTACGTTACAGCCTTCTTCTAAAATTGATTAAATAAATGTTTTTACTCATCAATCTACACACAATACCCCATAGTGACAAAGTGAAAATAGTTTTTTAGAAATGTTGCAAACTAGAAAATGTTGCAAATACCTTATCCCGGCTCAACCCTACTGTAGACATGAAGCTAGGGTTATGACTAGAGTTAGGGTTTCAAGGAATTTTCTGCCATTGTAATCCTTGGGCGTTTTTTCAGCACACCTAAATACAAACAGTTAAAAAAAAAATATATATATATACAGTACCTGGCAAAGGTTTGGACACACCTATTCATTCCAAGGGTTTTCTTTATTTGTACTATTTTCTACATTGAAGAATAGTAGTGAAGTGTTAAACAAATCAAAATATATTTTATATTTGAGATTCTTCAAAGAAGCCACCCTTTTCCTTGATGACAGCTTTGCACACTCTTGGCATTGTCTCAACCTGCTTCATGAGGTAGTCACCTGGAATGCATTTCAATTAACAGGTGTGCCTTGTTAAAAGTAAATTTGTGGAATTTCTTTCCTTAATGTGTTTGAGCCAATCAATTGTGTTGTAACAAGGTAGGGGTGATGTACAGAAGATAGCCCTATTTGGTTAAAGACCAAGTCCATACTATGGCAATAACAGCTCAAATAAGCAAAGAGAAACAACAGTCCATCATTACTTTAAGACATGAAGGTCAGTCAATCTGGAAAATTTCAAGAACTTTGAAAAGTTTCTTCAAGTGCAGTCGCAAAAACCATCAAGCACTATGATGAAACTGGCTCTCATGAAGACCACCACAGGAAAGTAGACTCAGAGTTACCTCTGCTGCAGACGATAATTTCATTAGAGTTACCAGCCTCAGAAATTGCAGCTTAAATAAATGCTTCACAGAGTTCAAGTAACAGACATCTCAACATCAAATGTTAAGAGAACACTGTGTGAATCAGGCCTATATGGTCGAATTGCTGCAGAAAAACACTACTAAAGGACACCAATAAGATGAAGAGACTTGCTTGGGCCAAGAAACACGAGCAATGGACATTAGACCGGTGGAAATCTGTCCTTTGGTCTGATGAGTCCAAATTTGAGATTTTTGGTACAAACTGCCGTGTCTTTGTGAGAGTAGATGAACGGATGATCTCCTCATGTGTGGTTCCCACCGTGAAGCATGGAGGAGGAGGTGTGATGGTGTGGGGGTGCTTTTCTGGTGACACTGTCAGTGATTTATTTAGAATTCAAGGCACACTTAACCAGCATGGCTACCACAGCATTCTGCAGCGATACGCCATCCCATCTGGTTTGCACTTAGTGGGACTATCATTTTCAACAGGACAACGACCTAAAACACACCTCCAGGCTGTGTAAGGGCTATTTGACCAAGAAGGAGAGTGATGGAGTGCTGCATCAGATGACCTGGCCTCCACAATCACCCGACCTCAACCCAATTAAGATGGTTTTGGATAAGTTGGACTGCAGAGTGAAGGAAAAGCAGCCAACAAGTGCTCAGCATATGTGGGAACTCCTTCAAGACTGTTGGAAAAGAATTCCAGGTGAAGCTGGTTGAGAGAATGCCAAGAGTGTGCAAGGCTTTCATCAAGGCAAAGGGTGACTACTTTGAAGAATCTCAAATATAAAATGTGTTTTGATTTGTTCAACACTTTTTTGGTTACTACATGATTCCATATGTGTTGTTTCATAGTTTTGATGTCTTCACTATTATTCTACAATGTCGAAAATAGTTAAAAATAAAGAAAAACGCTTGAATGAGTAGGTGTGTCTAAACTTTTGACTGGTACTGTAGGTAATCAGACTCTTTGAAATGAGACTGGAAATTGAGCTCAGGTGCATCCTGTTTTTACATCTTGATGTTTCTACAACTTGATTGGAGTCCACCTGTGGCAAATTCTAATTATTGGACATGATTTGAAAGGGCCCACACCTGTTTATATATTTATATAACATTTTTGCAGCATTGAAGGTGTCCAATAGCTTAAGAGGATCTGCAGAGAAGAATGGGAGAAACTCCTCAAATACAGGTGTGCCAAGCTTGTAGCGCCAAGACTCGAGGCTGTAATTGCTGCCAAATGTGCTTCAACAAATTACTACATAAAGAGTCTGAATACTTACACTACCGTTCAAAAGTTTGGTGTCACTTAGAATGTTTTTCTGTCCATTAAAATAACATCAAATTGATCAGAAATACAGTGTAGACATTTTTTATGTTGTAAATGACTATTGTAGCTAGAAACGGCAGTTTTTTTTTTTTATGGAATATCTACAGAGGCCCATTATCAGTATCCATCACTCCTGTGTTCCAATGGCACAGTGTGTTAGCTAATCCAAGTTTATCATTTTAAAAGGCTAATTGAACATTAGAAAACCCTTTTGCAATTATGTTAGCACAGTTGAAAACTGTCTAAATTAGTCTAAATTAAATTTTTTAGACTAGTTGAGTATCTGGAGCATCAGCATTTATGGCTTCGATTACAGGCTCAAAATGGCCAGAAACAAAGAACTTTCTTCTGAAACTCGTCAGTCTATTCATGTTCTGAGAAATGAAGGCTATTCCATGCGAGAAATTGGCAAGAAACTGAATATCTCGTACAACGCCGTCACAGAACGGCGCAAACTGGCTCTAACCAGAATAGAAAGAGGAGTGGGAGGCCCCGGTGCACAACTGAGCAAGAGGACAAGTACATTAGAGTGTCTAGTTTGCGAAACAAAGTCCTCCACTGGCAGCTTCATTAAATAGTACCCGCAAAACACCAGTCTCAACATCAACAGTGAAGAGGCGACTTTGGGATGCTGGCCTTTCTAGGCAGATTTGCAAAGAAAAAGCAATATCTCAGGCTAACCAATAAAAAGTAAAGATTAAGATGGGCAAAAGAACACAGACACTGGACAGAGGAAGATTACAAAAAAGTGTTATGGACAGACAAATCTAAGTTTGAGGTGTTCGGATCACAAAGTAGAACATTCGTGAGATGCAGAAAAAATGAAAAGATGCTGGAGGAGTGGTTGACGCCATATGTCAAGCATGGTGGAGGCAATGTGATGATCTGGGGGTGCTTTGGAGGTGGTAAAGTGGGTGATTTGTACAGGGTAAAAGGGATCTTGAAGAATGAAGGCTATCACTCCATTTTGCAATGCCATGCCATACCATGTGGACGGTGTTTCATTGGAGCCAATTTCCTCCTAAAACAGGGCAATGACCCAAAGCACAGCTCCAAACTATGCAAGAACTATTTAGGGAAGAAGCAGTCAGCTGGTATTCTGTCTATAATGGAGTGGCCAGCATAGTCACCGGATCTCAACCCTATTGAGCTGTTGTGGGAGCAACTTGATTGTAAGCAGCTTGACCGTAAGAAGTGCCCATCAGTCCAATCCAACTTGTGGGAGGTGCTTCAGGAAGCATGGGGTGAAATCTCTTCAGATTACCTCAACAAATTGACAACTAGAATGCCAAAGGTCTGCAAGGCTGTAATTGCTGCAAATGGAGGATTCTCTGACAAAAGCAAAGTTTGAAGGACACAATTATTATTTCAATTAAAAATCATTATTTATAACCTTGTCAACGTCTTGACTATATTTCCTATTCATTTTACAACTAATTTCATGTACGTTTTCATGGAAAACCAGTACATTTATAAGTGACCCCAAACTTTTTAACGGTAGTGTATGTAAATGTGATATTTCACGTTATTTATTTTAATACATTTGCAAACATTTCTGAAAGTTTTTTTATTTGTCATTATGGTGTATTGTGTGTAGATTGATGAGGGGGGAAAAACTATTCAATAAATTTTAGAACAAGGCTGTAACGTAATAAAATGCGGAAAAAGTCAAGGGGCCTGAATACACTGTGTGTGTGTGTGTGTGTGTGTGTGTGTGTGTGTGTGTGTGTGTGTGTGTGTGTGTGTGTGTGTGTGTGTGTGTGTGTGTGTGTGTGTGTGTGTGTGTGTGTGTGTGTGTGTGTGTGTGTGTATTGTATATGTATGTATGTATGTATGTATGTATAGCTAAACAGGTAGAGCTCAAAACAGGTGAGGCTCTGCCCTGAATGACGGGTCGCAACTGTGATACAGTAACAAATGTTCATTATGTCCTCATATCAAATGAAAATGTTTTTTAATACCTGAGCTCATGCTTTTAGCAGTAATCCCACTATAGTAGGCTTGTTATGTTGGTCAGCCAGGTGCAGAGGGGTGTTGGCTTTAGGCCCTGGGGTGTTGGGGTCTGAGCCCATCTACAGCAGGGTCTGGGTTATGACCTCACACCTCACTCTGGCCAGCCAGGTGAAGGGCTGAGGAGAGATTGGGAGGGTAGCACCCACACTGGACTGTTTGGTAGCTAGCAATCTCAAACAACAAGGAACAAACATCAAAAATGACTTCTAAAAAGCATCACATTGGTAGTTCTCTACATTGCATATATTGTCAGTTACCTGAATGCCTCAGTGTGTCCCAGGTCAGCTGACATCAACAGAGGAGTGTGCACACATGTTGACATCTTCCCCACTGTCCACCAGAGCAGATACAACCCCATCCAGGTTCTTCCTCACAGCAGAGAACAAAGCAGAAACCAGGGTGTACACACTCAGAGCACCTTGGGCATGCCCTGTTTATAATATCAGAATCAGAAGGTCAGTTCTTGTTTTGACAAGCCTAATGTGTTTTAATAGGTTCACTTTAGAACCAAAACCCAAACATAAAACGGTAGTAAACTTTACATGCCAAGCACCAGTCCCATAGACCCATGATTGAGCTCGACTGCTGTGTCTATGATCGTGTGGTCGACTGTGGCTCTTGCCTTCAGGATGACGGTTGTGTTTCTCTCAAATCCTTGGCTGATCATATGGAACAGGGCATTCTGTTATGGTTATCCACAGGGGCCCCACTCTGGAGGAGTACCTCAGCCATCGTTGAGTCATCTTCCCTGGTTGCAAGGTGGAGGAATGACCCTTGAGTCTGGGTCAGATTTTCTAGCCCTTGCTGGTTCCTTCTCTCTCTTCCTCCACTAGGGCTCTGACTATACTAAGGTGGTTATTCTTGGCAGCCAGGTGGAGGGCGGTCATGGAGTTTTTATCCAGGGTGTAGATGGCGGCCCCAGCCTTGATTAGGGCCCTGGCTACCTTGGCCCCTGAAGGCTGCCCTGTGCAGGGGTGTCCAACCCTTGCGGAAGAGGAGCTTGATGATTGATGATGATCTCTTCAATTGTTAGCCAATCAGCGGTCTCCATGTGTCCCGTACCCTCTCGTTCATGCCCCCCATATAGTCTTTCATTCGCTGGGACAGTACTGGTTTGGTTAGCATCAAACATGGGCGGAAGAAGTTAAACAATAAGAAAGACGTTCCCGCCTGTTTTGGATGGGTCTGGAGAAATGTAACCACTTTCCAATTCATAGACAGAGCTAGGAATGCAAGGATGGACCACCCAAGATATAGCCTAAAACATATAGGGCTCTATTTTTGGATAGCGATAAGGTGGCGCTAGTGTAAAACGCACGTTAGTTTGCAATTTCAGCATGTTAAAACTGGCGCACTGGCTTTTTCCAGGCATAATGCCAGTTTCGGACATTTACCTGTCTTATATCAGCTCACTTACGCTCGAATGGGACGGTGGAAATATTTTAGGTGTGTCCTTAAAAACATGATCCAACGTGTTAATTTCAGGCAGCACTGATATGGATATTTAAGACCAACCAAAAGCTGATTTTAGCGATAACACAGTTGGTTATGGCATGAATTGTGACATCCAGCTGTGACGCACACTGCCCATATGCGCATGGAACAAGAGTAGCCTAATGTGCTTTTAGTGCCTGTATACTTCGTATTTAGAAACATTAAAAAACTAATGTTTTTTCCCAGTTCGTTTTATATGGTTAAAAACAAGCCTAGCCTCCTCTCCTCTGAAGGAATGTTTTTTTTGTCCTTCCCAATGCAATCGTGAAGTAGTCAAGACTGTCGATAAAGGGTTTGGCTCCTGAGACCGCTTGGAAATACATCTTAATCACCAAAGCTTTGTTCAAATATAAAGTTTAAAGATTGAGAGGAAACAGTGATTTCCTTTTTGTTTGTGCATTGTGGGCAGGCCCACATTATTTTAGCCATGCAGGTCCTGTTTTGGACGTTTATAAAACCCCCTCGATGATGTACAATAGGCTACGTGTCCATGCCCATCATGAAACGAGAGATGAGAACTTCGGTGAATACCGGTGAACCTATATTTAGAAGTTATCTGTAACCTGTAACAATTGCTTGTTTTCCGTTTCATATGTTCAAAACCCAAGCCTTCCGGTTGGGCCTACTATAACGAAGGCTGGTTCAACAGCAATGCGTGCCTTTTTATTCTGTCGATTTTATGATATTATTACATTTTACATTATTGTTGTTGCTGTTTAAAAAAAAGTATTGCTTGTTTTTCGTTTCCTTTTTTTTTTTACAACCAATCTTATTAGAATGATTCACCTTCCTGGCTTTATGATTGCAATGCAATGCAACTTCTGAAGATGTGTGAAAGCGATCTGATCTCTAAAATGGTTCCGATTATGTTCATAAAACAGGCCTATTTAGGAGCAGTATAGCGGTGAGTGGACATTCTCCCTTTCTATTTATATTGGATCTTTATCCGGCTACTGTGAAAAGGTTGGGTGTGCATCAAACCCTCCATAGTCTGCGTTGTTTTAATATTATATGCCCACGAGGGGAAATTATGGTACATGTAAGCGAAACAAGTTGTTTCGTTTTGTTCAGAATTTGATTCGAATTTTTCGTTCTTTTTTTAGGCCTTATCATTAATTAATATTGCTTATTAACAATGTTTGTTCTAAGTAATGTATGGCTTCAATAGCATTCACACTGATATAGGGGCTAGGCCTACTGTACATTGCATTATGGCTGAGCATGGACATGCCAATGTGGACTGCAAATGGGTTCAAGTTAACCTATTTAGCAAAGATAGGTCAACCTTTTGTTATTTCGTTTCTGTATGCCATTTAACAAACTATAGGACTAATATTGGAATTGGGGTTGATGCCAAGGCAATACATAAAATACCATAAATACACTAATTGAAGCAATCACATAAGCAATCACATATTTCGCCATGGAGCACGTTCTGATTGGCCAGTGAAGAGCCAAGCCTCGAGACACCCACAACTTGTTATTCATCGAAACCCAGCCCTTTCGCGCCGCCAGCAAGTGCACCAATAATTGTGATGGTGAAAATAGGCAAAATATTTCTGACACACCCCTGAACCTATAGCGCTACCTCCTGCGCTTAGGTTTACCATTGTGTTAGGTTTGTTAAAATAGAGCCCATAGTTTTAAACATGCTTTGAGGCTATACAGAATATATTTTATTCTGCTGAACATTGCATTCTATCATGGCACCATGTGTTACAATGATTAGAGCTACTGTTTTGGCAATATCTGAACTTATTTTCCTTTGAACAAACAAACAACCCCCTTGTAGGACAACGGGCAGTGAACGCTAATTCAAGTACAGCGCACGCTTCTGAGCACAAGTGCTTTGGTCTGTCCCGCGTCAAAGATTAGTGAGCGAGCTCCACTTCCGGTAAAACCGCCTACTCTCAGGTGAGATGACGTAGATCTTCCGATCTTTCTCTGTCCTTATATGGTCATGTAAGTTCCGGTATGATGTCATGTTTTGCAAAGTTAAGGCATTCAGATCAAAGCAGATTTGCACACTGATAAAAATCTGTTTGAGATTCTGACCCACTTGAATATTGTGTAAATTATTATGTCTGTTTATCTAATTAAAATACAGGATCAATGTTCTTCCTTAAGACTATTCCCAATGGTTCTTTCTCAATTGTATCGTATAAGTAGCCTACAGAATAAACTCTGAACACTGACTGTATTTTTTACATGGGTTTTAAGATCTGAGTTTGACCTACTTTGCAATATATTTGTAGTACATTGTGCCAATATTGTGTCTTCTATATATACTTCTAATTACTGGGAACATATCTTTATGTAGCGAACAACTACTTGTTTCTTGGGCATCAGATTATGTTCCTCTATGATTAATTTTGTAATATAACCATCATTTTCTTTGTTCTGTATTGTCCTCCTGAACATGGTCTTTTTGACCACAAGTAATAAACTAGAGCCTGGCCCCTGGAGAGTTTGAGGTTTCAACTTTGTTCATCTCATGGGTAATGTCGCCCTCTAGAGAATATTTCAGAGTCCTACAGGAAATCACAGACATTCTGCTGTAGGTGCACGTTTTCTTTACCGTTTTTGTATTAGCGGGTGCTCATTGGCCGTCCTTAACCGTATACATCCTCATCTTGACTAGCTGAATAGTTAATCAAATGTTATGATTATGCTCTTAGTTATTACGATGTGATGAGTCAGCCCAGTGCCCACATCTCAATATAACATGTCTGAATACAATGTAAGCCATAGGTCTTTACTCAAGTTTGATTACATTAGTTACCATGTTTCTTCCTGTTGTTTATTGCTCTGGTGTTGTTGTTTACAGTGATCATGTTTGTGATGCTGTGTGAGCAACCCAATAGTCATGTTGACGGGGGCAACAGGAAGTTAAGTAGACACAATACACAGTTCAGCTGTGCTATGAACTTACTGAACACTTTGGCTGAAATTCATTAAAAAGTACTTAATAAATAATTTATAAGTTATCATGATTGAGTAATTAAATAATAATTGACTTTATAGTTTCTTGAGCCATAGCCGTGTGTCGAGCATGCCCTTGAGGCCTATGAATGTAGGCCACTTTACAACATACAGAGTATCTGTGTTAGTTTTACCTTGTTAGATGGTGAGACTCAAGTGGACACAAGTCGTAAGGTGGAGCATCTAATGTTGCACTCTATACACTACTGGCCTACATCCCTGCTAGGTTCAGGTCTAGGTTCAGAATACTCAGCCAGCCTCAAATCCTTACCACGAAGACTTCCTTCAGCATTATTTTTAGTTTTACTGTTGAAAAGCGATATTCCAAGTATACAGTAAAGTACACACACTTAAGAGTAAAGAATATATATGTTTTGAGCAAAATAGTGTTTTTTAGACACAACTGTAAACTTCAAGTTGGGCATTCAATAATGAGTTGGTCTGATGGGAATCTGTGATGTCATCGGCCTCCACCCTTGCTTGAGGAATAATGAGGAGCAATAGGGAACAAAAGAAGAAAGCCCTCCCCCTACTAGTGCAATGTCATGACTTACCTTCTTGACCACCTATTGAGATGTGCCTTTTGTTAAGTATAATTAGGTGTTTAATGAGGTGAAAAGGAGACTGGAGTGCCATTTTAACCATTAGGGGATGACTACACATCTGACCCTGGAACAGCAGTTTCTAAATAGTGCGCTGTAGTGAGCTAGAAGGGCCATTGACTCAATCACTAATGAAACTCAATCAATAACCTCAGGATCAATAAGGCACTCCCTTCAGGTACAGAGAGCTGGCTGCTCTCAAGATGTTGCAACGTGCTTTAGGGCACACACACATGCACACACAGAGAACACAAGAGGCATTGTATTCAGTTCTCAGATGGTTTATTACATTTCTTAAATATCGATTTGTTTCTGAAGTGCTCATAAAATGAACATGAAAACGGATACTGTATTTTTTATTACAAATAGTAAATGAAAGTACTCCAGGTTGATCTTATATACAGATAATAACAATGAACCCCATTAAAAAACGTTTGAAAAAAACAAGTAACTCTGGAAATGTTTGTTCTAAATCAATTCAATATAATTAAGAATAAAAAGTACATTGTAAGTCAGAAGTTGGGCGGCTTTTTGTAATCTGTTTAGAGTACACACCCTCTCCTTTGGCGCCAGGCAGTTTTAAATTCTCTACTGCACTTTGTCTTTGTTTTTCTTCAATGCGTAAAAGCACAGCTTAGTCAAAGAAAACAAATTTCAAGTAAATTAAAAACACGAACCAAAACATCCATTTGTCCTATTTGTTGCTGTTTCTTTCTCTCTAGTGCACCAGCGATTTTTATCGCGCGCTCTGCTCTGTCCCGAGCCCCAACTCTTCCGTGCAACAGTGTCCTGCGAGGCACCTAGTTAGAGGCAGTCAGCTCGGTCCCCTCCCGCCAGTCTCGTGCTGTTACTGTCCCGTTCACCCTGTCACAATGCCACGAAGACACAACCAGACAGTTAATTATAAACGATTTGTCCTTTTCGTTCAAAATCTTTCTCTCTATTCTTCTCCAAGTGTCCTCTCCTCCTCAGAAGGTCTGGAGCTGCTGCGTCAGCATGAGTTGACAGCCGCTGTTGACATGGTTCATCACCTTCTGTTTGAGCTGGGCGACCTGTTCCCTCAGCATGTTTGCTGTGGAAGCCAGGTCAGAGTTCTGAGTCTTCAGGTTCTTCACCTTGTCCTCCAGCCGGGAGATGCGCTCCAGCTTCCGCTTTCTGCACTTGGAGGCGGCGACTCGGTTCCTCATGCGCTTCCTCTCGGCTTTGATCCTCTCCTGATTCTCCATATCGATGGGGGAGAGAGGGGGGGTCTCCCCAGGCATCTCAGGCACCGTCTGGGGCTCCTCTTTTAGGGCAGTGAGCCTGGGGTGGGGGTGAGACTGCTGCCCATAGACGGGGAGCTGTGGCGGGGCAGAGGGAAAGCTCATAGCTGGGGCTGAGGTGGTGTAACCCAGGGCTGAGTTGGTGGTGATAGCCGGGGTGAACGTGTTCAGGTCTTCGTATACAGGTGACTCAGAGCGCATGGTTATGTTGTTGTTATAAACAGTGCTCTCGGTCAAGGCGGAAACAGGTGGGAGTATTGTCGGGTTGTTGATGCTTGTCTGCCCAGCGGTGGTGACTGGGACCCCGGGTGCATTGGGCAATACGTGTTGATGATGGAGCTCCGCAAGTGCTCTAACAAATCCTTCGGCAAAGCCCTCCTGCTCATCGGTTACGTTCTTCGGGCAGAGGAACTGCGTCGGGGTAGGTGTGGTGGTGATCAGGCCGTTGCTGGACTGGATGATGAGCCGCTCCAACTCTGGGGAGGCCAGTTTGAGGAGCTGCACGTCAGGAGAGGTGAGGATGTCGCTGACTTTACCCCGGAGGTGAGGTTTGAGTGTGCTGGTTGGGTCGGCCAGGTTCAGTGTCATGCTGTGTTTCAGTGTTTTGGGGTTGTATCCGTAGTCCGGTTTCTCATGCTGGGAGAAAGAGTTGAGCGAGTCATCATAGAAGGTAGTTTCCATCTTTCTAGACATAGAATATAAACCAAAAACTATGCTAGAAAGGTCTCTCGTAGGCTACTCACACTGACAGAGAAGTGTGTTTCTGCCCTCTTTCCTTCTTTCAGTTGTACAACTCGGAGAAAAGTTTCTTACGAGGTCGGGAAATCCTTATAACCTCCGAAGCCGAAACAAGAGTCTCTGGAATAGAAGCGTGCCGCTACACAAATGTAACCACTTGTTTCCTACCGCGCCAAAAAATACAATATTCAGCTGCAGCAATATTTTCAGAACGATGTATACATTCTTCAAAGTCCTTCTTTCGTTTCTGTTCACCCTTCTAAACAGTCTCAGAATGAGACCCTCTAGGTGCAATAACTTGCTACAGTTCAACAGCTCCCCTGCTCACAGTACGCCTCTCTGGCTCTCTGTGTATATACTGACTCTTCCAGCGTGGAGGCAAAGCTTATCTGCAGCCACGGCCTCTAAAAATAGACATGATGTCACCTCTGTAGTCTCCCATTGGCTGCTGGCGATTTGCGGGGCGTTCCCTAATGTTTCAGATCAGGCGTGTTGCCTAGACGACCACCCAGAAGATTCTCAGTCTCGCGGTGGCTGATGGGATGAGGTAATTGAGTGAGGAGATGAAGGGCGTTGCATTGTGGGATGACGTATTGTTTTTGAATATCTGGTTACCCGCTTAGCACTCCGCTTCAAGACAGTAGTGGCGGGATAGACAAGTGTGTGTATTCTCAATTCTTAGATGCATGTTATACAATTTAAATGTATAGGTCTATGCTGCATTATGTAGCATATTATTCCACAGAAAATAAACTGCCCGGAGGCTATGTTTTTAATTGAGATTCAAATTAATTTCTGCTAGACAGACTTCCTCAGCCTCCAGAAACTTTGCATGATCAGCCCATAGGTAATTGGCTACTGTTTTATGATCCATACAAATAATGTGTTTGAATAATTGTCAAGATGAATGTCATTGTTTTGTTTGTTTGAATGAATAGCCCAGGGCTGGCACCAGAACTCATCAGTTGGGCGGGACGTTTAAATTCACGGGACCTCCTGTGTGCAATAATTGTGTTAATGGGTGTTATAATAAAGACCATAGGCAGCTCCTGAATTTAAAGTTTGGGGAAGCTTACAATTTCATCTACCATTTCTACCTATCTGCGTGCCAGTTATGATTATTTCTAAATGCACATTTTCATGGAATAGTTTCATTTCAATAATAAGGCTTTCCTTTCTCAAAAGTATTGTCACGTGGTTAATCATAGAACATCTGAATTAAAATGATACGGATCTTAAAGTTAAAATTCAACTAATGCAAGAAGGTGCACCAGCCTCTGCCATATGGACACATTGATACACATTGATCTATTGGTGGCTAAAGTAATGAGCTAATGGAACTCAGAGATCGCATATAGGCCAATGAAGCAGTAGGCCTATAACTTCCAATGTCAACTAAGTAAAATACATAGACCTAAAGCCGGCAAATAAAAATATTATAAAATATCCTGATTTAAAAGGATGGTTCTTTCAATTGCATTAATCTCTCTGCAGCGCCTGTCTGCCGCTGGTCTGTCTGGATTTGAGCTATCACTAGTGAAGTGCAGAATTGTATTAAGTCAGGCTCACCTGTCCCTCAACAATATTGACAAAACTACTAAAGGATGGTTATGAAAAACAATGAAACAATGAATGTGCAAGAGTTGGCGGGAGACAGCTGAGCACATTCTGGAGAGAGACGGCCATATCTTCGCCACACACCCCTCCCTTCTTCCTGTCTCAACATAAATTATACTCAAGACACATTATTTTCACTCATTTTAGACGCTTTTCACTGACAGACACATCTGCCCAATTATCTGCCCAATCCGCAGCCATTTTTTTTAAGAAGCTAATGATCCTCTGTGGCAAAGTCAAGCTCTCTGTTAAAGAATTTTGAATTAATTTATTCATACAGGAATAATTATATAATTTTGGCAAAACATACATTTACTTTTGGGGAAGCCAGCATCCGAGCAGTGCACTGTGCACGCCAACATTATTTTGTAATTCCCAGGTGGCTGAAACCAGAGATCTCTATATAATGACGAGATGCTCATGTCTCCGCCCTAACAATGCGAGTCATTGTCCTAAAGGCGGGAATGCAGGCGACAAACTTAGGTCTGCATATTATGACCATAGAAACCTAGTGGTCTTATTCAGGAGATTCTCACAGTGAGTCCTCTCGCTTTGCCTCTTCCTCTCTGCTGAAACTAGTGAGGGAAACAGCGCCCATCTGTCTTGCTATATGTAGCCCATGTATCTGATTCTGTCTGGCCAGAAAAAGTATGACATGCCATACTCCTTTTGAGACAGAGGGGCTGTTTCGCTCGCTCGGATGCTTTATCTGAGATTGATGCGTCTTTCTATCGGAGCGCGTCTCGGTCAAATAAATGAGCAATATTTCAAGATTACTGTCACAATATTGATACTGTACCTAGATTTAGGCGTCACAGACATGATGATTAATTTAATATATTCCATTACAATGGGGGGATGATTACACCAACCCTAACTATATCTTTAAATACACATTCTAGCTCAATCTCACTTTAGACTCAACCCTAACCCCTACCTTTACATAAACTGAACCCTTCCTAAACCTGACCTTAACCCTAACTCTCGCTTCATCTCCACGTCTTGGCTCAACCCTAGCCATTACACTAACCCTAACTTCTTGTCCACAACCCAGCTCAACCCTGTTGTGGACATGAAGCTAGGATTAGAGTTATGACTACAGGAATTTTCTGCCATTGTAATCCTTGGGCGTTTTTTTCGGACCACCTTAATCTGAACAGTGTAAAATAATTATATACAGTATCAGTCAAAAGTTTGGACACACCTACTCATACAAGGGGTTTTCTTTATTTGTACTATGTTCTACATTGAAGAATAATAGTCAAAACTATGAAATAACACATATGGAATCATGTATTAACCAGAAAAGTGTTAAACAAATCAAAATATATTTAAAATCAAAAGATTTTAGATTCTTTAAAGTAGCCACCCTTTGCCTTGGTGACAGCTTTGCACACTCTTGGCATTCTCTCAACCAGATTCACCTGGAATGCTTTTCTAACAGTCTTGAAGGTGGTTGCTTTTCCTTCTGCGGTCCAACTCATCCCAAACAACCTCAAATGTGTTGAGGTCGTGTGATTGTGGAGGCCAGGTCATCTGATGCAGCACTCCATCGCTCTCATTCTTGGTAAAATAACCCTTACACAGCCTGGAGGTGTGTTGGGTCATTGTCCTGTTGAAAAACAAATGATAGTCCCACTAAGCGCAAACCGTATGGGATGGCATATCGCTGCAGAATGCTGTGGTATCCATGCTGGTTAAGTGTGCCTTGAATTCTAAATAAATCACAGACAGTGTCACCAGCAAAGAACCCCCACACCATCACACCTCCTCTTCCATGCTTCACGGTGGAAACCACACATGCGGAGATCATTGGTTCACCTACTCTGCATCTCACAAAGACACGGCGGTTGAAACCAAAAATCTCACATTTGGACTCATTAGACCAAAGGACAGATTTCCACAGTCTAATGTCCATTGCTCTTGTTTCTTGGCCCAAGCAAGTCTCTTCTTATTATTCGTGTCCCTTAGTAGTGGTTTCTTTGCAGCAATTCGACCATGAAGGCCTGATTATCTGTATACCACTCCTACCTTGTCACAACACAACTGATTGGCTCAAACGCATTAAGAAGGAAAGAAATTCCACAAATTAACTTTTAACAAGCTAAACCTGTTATTTGAAATGCATTCCAGGTGACTACCTCATGAAGCTGGTTGAGAGAATGCCTAGAGTGTGCAAAGCTTTCATCAATAAAAGATTGGCTACTTTGAAAAATCTCAAATATAAAATATATTTTGCTTTGTTTAACACTTTTTTTGTTAGTACATGATTCCATATGTGTTATATAATAGTTTTGATGTCTTCACTATTATTCTACAATGTCGAAAATAGTAAAAATAAAGAAAACCCCTTGAATAAGTAGGTGTGTCCAAACTTTTGACTGGTACTGTATAAATATATTAAAATACATTTCCGTGATGAAAAAATGCTTTCTGTGTAAACTTTAATGACTAAAAACAGATATAAAGTTTGTAGAAAAGATAATAGACCTATATATTTTTTTATAATCTTTGAACATTTTTTAACATAAGAACACAGCGTTATCCATGGTACAATGTATAGAATAATAAAACTAATAAAACTGCAAACATTGCTCTCAGCTCCATGGAGAAAATTGTAGAATTGCAGGAAATTGGCTTAAACATTTAAACATTTATCTACACCGCCATCTTGTTATTCACCACATCACAAATTAGATGTTTTATCTGTATGTGTATGTCAATAGTGAATTCACTATTGAGTGTTTATGTATTGGCCCAGTGCAGGCCTTTTTTAATCAGGATAGTATACTCAGCAATAATCACCACTGTTTTCCAGAAGTCCTGGGATCCATGAAAAGATTGAAACCTGCAGATGACATGGTATGTATAACAAACATAACATACTGTACAACAAAACATACAAAAACACCCATATTGCTTTCTATAGGAGAGGCCTGAAGTGGAGATTCTGTTTTTCATTTGTTTGAGGTGTCATAATTCAGTCGAGATACTAAAAATACCCATCAGGTTTGGCAGGATTTGAATGTCAGTTGGCATGCCTCTGTTCCTTCTGATGTATGATATCATGCCCAGGGCCAAACAGAATCTTCAGTTGTAGAATTCCCCTGAAATTAAATGTCATCTACAAAGAGACAACAGAAATACATAGTTTTGTTGATTAATTGTACAGACACTTGGCCAATAAGGAGAATAGAAGCAGGGGAAAGGGAGGACGTCAAGAACTGGGCATACAGTCTGGGCATACAGTCTCACCCCCAAACTGATTCACATGGCGTTTCAGGCTGGTGACCAGACACACATGTGTGTGCACGCACACAGCACACATTCATTCACCTGTGGAAAATCACCTCCTGTTTGAGGTAATAACATAAAATAACTTTTAACAAGGACACACTCCTGATCACACACCGGTACACAGTGGGTGGTGTGTGTGCGTGGGCGGTGTGTTTGGTTTGTCATGTAGCCTGTTGTAGGGTGCGGTGGTGGCCTCTTGACTGTTGTGCTCTTGGTGGTCCCCATCCCCCACATTATATGCTGAGATGGTCAACACAGGATACCTGGGCAGAGTAGTCTACATAAACACAGACATAGACACGTATTTACCTAGACACCCAGTAAAACACTATGATTATATCTGCCTGTGGTTTTCAAACAATTTTAGCTAAACAGTATGTCCCACCTGAAGCTTTAGGAGTTTTCTCGGGACCCACCAAGTGAACAAGACCAGTTTCTTTAGCCAGAATAAAGTAGCCAGCCCAAAGGAGTTAGTCATAGATGACCATGGTAGAACAGCTCTAACACCACACGTGTGGTCTGGGTGGTCTTCTCTTCAATGGTGCCACATGCAGAGAACAGTACTGTATGTCTGGGGCACTGAGACATTTGTCTCTGTCTATATTTAGTATGAACTGATAAATTATGAACAACTTTTGATTTCATTTTCCTGAATTGGGTAAAAACATTTTTTTTTACCCATTCACAACCAACAGCACCACCCTTCCAGACCAAATGTTTAAAGTGTATTTTATGATAACTGTAATCCATCCTATGAATATAATACACTCAAATATAGTAATACAACTAGTCTATCCATAATAATACAATCCTTTTGTATGCCCAGTGTCAATGCATTAGACGTGACCCAGAATTTCGATCTCATCGCTGTAACTCCCCAACGAGCTCAGGAGGCGAAGGTCAAGTCATGCGTCCTCCGAAACATGACCCGCCAAACCACGCTTCTTAACACCCGCCCGCTTAACCCGGAAGCCAGCTGCACCGATGTGTCGGAGGAAATGCCGTTCAACTGATGACCGAAGTCAGTCTGAAGGCGCCCGGCCTTCCACAAGGAGTCGCTAGAGCGCGATGAGCCAAGTAAAGCCCCCCGGGCCAATTGTGTGCCGCCCTATTGGACTCCCGATCACAGCCGGTTGTGACACAGCCTGGGGTCAAACCCGGGTCTGTAGTGACGCCTCTAGCACTCTAGCACTTCGACTGCTGTGCCACTCAGGAGGCCCAATAATAACTATATTCTATCCAGTAACGTTACTACTATATCTCCTAAAGTCCCAGTGTACCATTAGCTCTGTGTCAGTGTGTGTGTGTGTGTGTGTGTGTGTGTGTGTGTAATTAGTGGAGTTTAGTCCATTGTCCCCTAACCTCTGGACAGAAATCACTGCTGCTTTAATGGTGAGGGTCAACCACCTCGCTGACGTGGCTCACACACACACACACACACACACACACACACACACACACACACACACACACACACACACACACACACACACACACACACACACACACACACACACACACACACACACACACACACACACACACACACACACACCTCTCTCGATGCCTGGGTCACTATCTGCCCCACCATCTTTACAACCTACCGTCTCCAGTGCGCCACACCTAAATCAGTTCCCTGGCGCAACATTTAAATCAGTCCCCTAGCGTTAGACCTAGAGAGAATGACCCGGGACGTAAAACATTAACAGACTGACTCTTTACGACTCCTAATGTTGTCTTTATGTACTGAGTGTGTCTGATATACTGTCTGCTTAAATCACATCACTTGCAGGGATCGATAAAGTATCATCTCATACTGTTTTTGTCTTTCTTTATGGAGAGAAATAAGAGGATAGGAACTATTGTTGATGGAGTTTGTTTGATTCATGTCCCAACACCTTCCTTCCAAGTCGTATGGTCCTGGCGAGGGTTTAGGGTTAGTGAGATCTCAACTAGTTTAAGGCTCCATAAAAGCTCAGATGTGATGACTTGTGTTGTCATTTTATTTCTCTGTGGCATCTGTTGTGGTTGGTTGTGATAATGGTCCGTCTGATCACTGTGATGGAACTGTTTGATGTCAGTAGTAGTTGACTGGAAGTCAGTGCACTTCTTTCACCCGGTCACAGTGTTTTTGGTGATGATGAGGATGATGATAAGCCATGGTGAAAGTCTTTGAGATGCATGAAAAGTGGGGCTGGGCTGGTCTCTCTCTTTCATTTACTCATTCTTTTTTTGTCTCTGTCTTTCTCTCTCATTCATTTTATAACCCTGATCATTTCATAACCCTTAAGAAAGGATCCCTTAACCCATAAGACTAGAGACAAACCGAGTGTTGCTTAGATGCTTGTGTTTGAAATGCTTCAATGCTTCACTGAAATTCTCTGAAAAATGTATCTTGTTTCCTTCATTCATCTATTCATGAGTGGTCTTCTTCTGAAATAAAACCCATTAATTAATGATAAGGTGGTCCTTAAGGAGGTCCTATTGGCAAAGTACAGACTACCTTCCCATTTATTTAATGTGTAACAAACATCCTCATCCATCTGCTATGTCCTTAAAACAAATCCATTCCATTCATAGTTGCTCTGCTTGTGAATTAAATTCCATGAAATAATTATAACATTGTCCAATTTGGCACTCTACACATCCTCAGTCATAAATAACAAGGCATTCTTAGTCAGTCCCTTGTCCTCATAACAGAGACTGCCACTCTTATTATGAAGTGGAAACGTCTTGGAGCAACAACGGCTCAGCCGCGAAGTGGTAAGCAACAGAAGCTCACAGAACAGGACAACCGAGCGTAATCTGTCCTCGGTTGCAACACTCACTACCGAGTTCCAAACTGCCTCTGTAAGCCAGGTCAGCACAATAACTGTTCGTCGGGAGCTTCATGAAATGGGTTTCCATGGCCGAGCAGCTGCACACAAGCCTAAGTTCACCATTCACCATGCCAAGCGTTGGAGAGCCCTAACTTCAACCCCATCAAACACCTTTGGGATGAATTGGAATGACGACTGCGAGCCAGGCCTATTTGCTCAACGTCAGTGCCTGACCTCACTAATGCTCTTGTGGCTGAATGGAAGCAAGTCCCCACAGCAATGTTCCAACATCTTTTTTTTTTTTGTACCTTTATTTAACTAGGGAAAGGTTTCAACTGAAATGTGTCTTCTGCATTTAACCCAACCCCTCTGAATCAGAGAGGTGCGGGGGTCTGCCTTAATCGACATCCACGTCTTCGGCGCCCGGGGAACAGAAGACCCGTCTACCCATTCTCCTGCGCCGCCGTTGTTTTGGGTCGCCGGCTGGGATCCAGTCTATTGTCCTGGTTGGTGGACCAAACAGAGGATCCGCTTTGGGAAAGTCGTATTCCTGGTCGTAATGTTGGTAAGTTGACGTTGCTCTTATATCCAAAAATTCCTCCCGGCTGTATGTAATAAAACTTAAGATTTCCCGGGGTAACAATGTAAGAAGTAATCCATAAAAAAACAAAATACTGCATAGCTTCCTGAAAACGTGAAGCGAGGCTGCCATCTCTGTCGGCGCCGGAAGTCTGTATTCGTGGTGTGATCCTAACAACATACAGGAACTCAAGCCCTTTTGTTCACCTGACATAGAATTCCTTACAATCAAATGCCGACTGCATTATCTACTAAGAGAATTCTCTTCGATTATAATCACAGTCGCATATATCCCCCCCTCAAGCTGACACATCGACGGCACTGAAAGAAATTCATTGGACTTTATGTAAACTGGAAACCACATATCCTGAGGCTGCATTTATTGTGGCTGGGGATTTTAACAAGGCTAATCTGAAAACAAGGCTCCCTAAATTTTATCAGCATATCGAATGTGCGACCTGGGCCGGGGAAAATCCTGGATCATTGTTATTCTAACTTCCGCAACGCATACAAGGCCATTCTCCGCCCTCCTTTCGGCAAGTCTGACCATGACTCCATTTTGTTGCTCCCAGCCTTTAGACAGAAACTAAAACAGGAAACACCCGTTCTCAGGTCTGTTCAACGCTGGTCCGACCAATCTGATTCCACGCTTCAAGAGTGCTTCGAGCACGTGGACTGGGATATGTTTCGGACAGCAATAGACAACAACATTGATGTATACGCTGATTCGGTGAGCGAGTTTATTAGCAAGTGCATCGGTGATGTTGTACCCATAGCAACGATTAAAACCTTCCCCAACCAAAAACCGTGGATTGATGGCAGCATTCGCGCAAAACTGAAAGCGCGAACCACTGCTTTTAATCAGGGTAAGGCGACCAGTGTAGCTATTCCCTCCGCAAGGCAATCAAACAAGCTAAGCGTCAGTATAGAGACATAGAGTCACAATTCAACGGCTCAGACATGAGAGGAATGTGGCAGGGTCTACAGTCAATCACGGACTACAAAAAGAAAACCATCCCCGTCCCGGACCATGATGTCCTGCTCCCAGACAAACTAAACAACTTCTTTGCTCGCTTTGAGGACAATACAGTTCCACCGACACGGCCCGCTACCAAAACCTACGGGCTCACCTTCACCGCAGCCAATGGGAGTAAAACATTTAAGCATGTTAACCCTCGCAAGGCTGCCGGCCCAGATGGCATCCCTGGCCGTGTCCTCAGAGCATGCGCAGACCAGCTGGCTGGTGTGTTTACGGACATATTTAATCAATCCTTATCCCAGTCTGCTGTTCCCACATGCTTCAAGAGGGCCACCATTGTTCCTGTTCCCAAGAAAGCTAAGGTAACTGAGCTAAATGACTATCGCCCCGTAGCACTCACTTCCGTCATCATGAAGTGCTTTGAGAGACTAGTCAAGGATCATATCACCTTCATCCTACCAGACACCCTAGACCCACTCCAATTTGCTTACCGTCCCAATAGGTCCACAGACGACGCAATCACAATCACACTGCACACTGCCCTAAACCATCTGGACTAGAGGAATGCTGTTCATCGACTACAGCTCAGCATTTAACACCATAGTACCCTCCAAACTCGTCATTAAGCTCGAGACCCTAGGTCTCGACCCAGCCCTATGCAACTGGGTCCTGGACTTCCTGACGGGCCGGCCCCAGATGGTGAGGGTAGGAAACAACATCTCCACCCTGCTGATCCTCAACACTGGGGCCCCACAAGGGTACGTTGTCAGCCCTCTCCTGTACTCCCTGTTCACCCATGACTGCGTGGCCAAGCACGCCTCCAACTCAATCATCAAGTTTGCTTGAGTTTGCTTACCAACAACGACGAGACGGCCTACAGGGAGGAGGTGAGGGCCCTCGGAGTGTGGTGTCAGGAAAATAACCTCTCACTCAACGTCAACAAAACTAAGGAGATGATCGTGGACTTCAGGAAACAGCAGAGGGAGCACCCCCCCTATCCACATCGACGGGACAGTAGTGGAGAAGGTGGAAAGTTTTAAGTTCCTCGGCGTACACATCATGGACAAACTGAAATGGTCCACCCACACAGACAGCGTGGTGAAGAAGGCGCAACAGCGCCTCTTCAACCTCAGGAGGCTGAAGAAATTTGGCTTGTCACCAAAAACACTCACAAACTTCTACAGATGCACAATCGAGAGCATCCTGTCGGGCTGTATCACCGCCTGGTACGGTAACTGCTCCGCCCACAACCGTAAGGCTCTCCAGAGGGTAGTGAGGACTGCACAACACATCACCTGGGGTAAACTACCTGCCCTCCAAGACACCTACACCACCCGATGTCACAGGAAGGCCAAAAATATCATCAAGGACAACAACAACCCGAGCCACTGCCTGTTAAATCTCTAGCCACTTTAAATAATAGAAAATTGGGTGTAACAAATGTATCACTAGCCACTTTAAACAATTTTGTATATAATGTTTACATATCCGACATTACTCATATCAAATGTATACACTGTACTCTATACCATCTACTGAATCTTGCCTATGTCGTTCGGCCATCGACTCAAATCTCTAGCCACTTTAATAATAAAAAATTGGATGTAACAAATGTATCACTAGCCACTTTAAACAATTGTGTATATAATGTTTACATATCCTACATTACTCATCTCATATGTATATACTGTACTCTATACCATCTTGCCTATGCCGGTCAGCCATCGCTCATCCATATATTTATATGTATATACTCATATTCATTCCTTTACACTTGTGTGTATAAGTTAGTTGTTGGGAAATTGTTACATTACTAGTTAGATACTACTTCATGGTCAGAACTAGAAGCACAAGCATTACACTACATTAACATCTGCTAACCATGTGTATGTGACAAATACAATTTGATTGCCTTGTTCAAGGGCAGAACAACAGATTTTTACCTTGTCAGCTCAGGGATTTGACCTTGCAACCTTCCGGTTACAAGTCCAACACTCTAACGCTCTAACCACTAGGCTACCTGCCACTCCATCTAGTGGAAAGCCTTCCCAGAAGTGTGGAGGCTGTTATAGCAGCAAAGGGTGAACCAACTTCATTTTAATGCCCATGATTTTGGAATGAGATGTTAGATAACTAGGCAAGTCAGTTAAGAACAAATTCTTATTTTCAATGACAGCATAGGAACAGTGGGTTAACTGCCTTGTTCAGGGGAGAATGACAGATTTTTACCTTTGTCAGCTCAGGGATTCAATCTTGCAACCTTTCAATTACTAGTCCAACACTCTAACCACTAGGCTACCTGCCACCCCATTTAGTTGAAAGCCTTCCCAGAAGTGTGGAGGCTGTTATAGCAGCAAAGGGGGGACCAACTCCATTTTAATGCCCATGATTTTGGGATGAGATGTTAGATAAGCATGACTTTTAAGCCAGCCTGAATGGGTGGGCCAGTGTTCAATCTGGCAGGGCCTCTGCCCAGCCCTGCCGTGGCTTCACCTCTGATCAGTGCCCCTGCAGGCAGGATTTCCTCTGTGATGGAAAAAGGTCTAGTTTTGTTCAACTCTATTGTGTTCCCCACACTCACACAAGTAAGTCAAGTTGTTATCTTCCGGTGCTCATTTGCTGCGTGGAGCAGAAAACACACACGTAATGAGGAACAGAGAGGAATATACAGTGCATTCTGAAAGTATTTCCGACCCTGTGACCTTTTCCAGATTTTGTTACGTTACAGCCTTATTCTAAAATGTGTTACATATTTTTTTTCCCTCATCAATCAATCTTTTGTATTATGTATTAAAAATAAAAAACTGAAATACCTTGTTTACATAAGTATTCAGACTCTAAATTGTGCTCAAGTACGTCCTGTTTCCATTGATCATCCTTGAGATGTTTCTACAACTTGATTGGAGTCCACATGTGGTAAATTGAATTGATTGGATATGATTTGTAAAGGCACACACCTGTCTATATAGGGTCCAACAGTTGACAGTGCATGTCAGAGTAAAAACTAAGCCATGAGGTCGAAGGAATTGTCCCTTGAGCTCCGAGACAGGATTGTGTCGAGGCACATAGCTGGGGAAGGGTACCAAAACATTTCTTCAGCATTGAAGGTCCCCAAGAACACAGTGGTCTCCATCATTCTTAAATACCAGAAGCTTGGAACCACCAAGACTCTTCCTAGAGCTGGCAACCCGGGCAAACAGAGCAATCAGGGGAGAAGGGCCTTAGTCAGTGAGATGACCAAGAACCCGATGGTCTCCTTGACAGAGCTCCAGAGTTCCTCTGTGAGGATGTGAGAATATTCCAGAAGGACAACCATCACGTCTGGAGGAAACCTGACACCATCCCTACGGTGAAGCATGGTGGTGGCAGCATCATGCTGTGGGGATGTTCTTCAGCGGCTGGGACTGGAAGACTAGTCAGGATCGAGGGAAACATAAACGGAGCAAAGTACAGAGAGATCCTTGATGAAAACCTGCTCCAGTGCCCTCAGGACCTTCCAACAGGACAACTACCCTATGCACATAGCCAAGACAACGCAGGAGGGGCTTCGGGACAAGTCTCTGAATGTCCTTGATTGGCCCAGCCAGAGCCCAGACTTTAACCCGGTCGGACATCTCTGGATAGACCTGAAAATAGCTGTGCAGCAACGCTCCCCATCCAACCTGATAGAGCTTTAGAGGATCTGCAGAGAAGATTGGGAGACACTCCCCAAATACTGGTGTGTCAAGCTTGTAGCGTTATACACAAGAAGACTCAAGGCTGTAATCGGTGCCAAAGGTGCTTCAACAAAGTTCTGAGTAAAGGATCTGAATGTGAATGTAAATGTGATATTTCAGTTTTTATTTTTTAATACATTTGCACAATTTCTAAAAACCTGTTTTTGATTTGTCATTATGGGGTATTGTGTAGATTGACGAGGGAAAAAAAAATTGTATTCATTTTGGAATAAGGCTGTAAGGTAACAAAATGTGAAAAATACTTTCCGAATGAACTGTACATGAACCTGTGACTTACATTCCCACACTTTTTCACTCGCACATCATGAAGAAGGATGTGATTGTGAGATGAATCACCTACAGTATATAAGAACTTTCTTGCTCACATGTGGTGTGTGTGAAAATATTAAAGTGGCTCACGTTGGTTCTCTCGGTGTTAGTGGAGCTGAAAACCCTTTATATTGGAGTCACTTAGGTTGTTTACCTGAAAACAACTTCAACAGTTTTTTATTTTAACATAAAAAAAACACCCCTTTTTCGTTATATCCAATTGGTAGTCTTGTCTCATCACTGCAACTCCCGTATGGACCTGGGAGAGGCGAAGGTCGAGAGCCATGCGTCCTTCGAAACACGACCCCGAAAAGCCGCACTGCTCACTAAACCCGGAAGCCAGCCGCACCAATGTGTCGGCGGAAACACCGTACAGCTGGCAACCGAAGTCAGCGTGCATGTCCCCGGCCGCCACAAGGAGTCGCTAGATTGCGATGGAACAAGAACATCCCAGCCGGCCAAACCCTCCCCTAACCCAGAACACGTTGGGCCAATTGTGCGCTGCCTCATGGGTCTCACGGTCGCAGCCGGCTGCGACACAGCCCGGAATCGATCCTTGATCTGTAGTGACACCTCTAGCACTGCCTTACACCGCTGCGCCACTCGGGAAGCCCCAGAACTACTGCTTTACCCTCACTTTTATCTCACCTTTGACACCAGCTCTGCTCTTAATGAGAGAGAGAGAGAGAGAGAGAGAGAGAGAGAGAGAGAGAGAGAGAGAGAGAGAGAGAGAGAGAGAGAGAGAGAGAGAGAGAGAGATTGTGCCTTTCTGACACACTGAACTATTTTCTTTAGCTGAGTGTCAAAATTATACACACACACTCACACACACACACACACAGAGTCTTGTACAATTAACCTTGTGGGGACACAAAATTCAGTCCCATTCAAAATCCCATTTTCCCTAAACCTAACCCTGAACCTAACCTTAACCCCAAAACCAAATCTTAACCCTGAACCTAACCCTGAACCTAACCCTAGCTCCTAACACTAACCCTTACTCCTATCCCTAAACCTAATTCTAACGCTAATTCTAACCTTAACCCAAAATCCCCTAGAAATAGCATTTGACCTTGTGGGGACTATTCTTGTTGTGTCTTCTGCTCCCCACAAATATAGTTAAACACACACACACACACACACACACACACACACGTATCCATTGCAAGGCCAGTCCGACACACATTCTACAGAGGCGCTTTTACTCTACAACAGCTGAAACAACAACTGCTCTCACAGGGGAAAGCCTTTGTGTGTGTGTGTGTATGTGTGGAAGTGCACATGTGTGGAAGTGCCTGCTGGGCCAACAAGCTCTCACAGTCTCACGTCAGAATTAAAACATCCATGTTTCTCTTCAGCTAGCTGGTCTGGTGGTAAAAGCTCTTGGCCATGATGCTCCTGTACTGTTCACGTCTTGGCGATGGAAGCGGGGAGAACAGGCCATGGCTCGGGTGGCTGATTATCTTCTTGGCTTTCCTGCACACCTCGTGTTGTAGGTGTCCTGGAGGGCAGTCAATGTGCACCTAGAGCTGTTACGGTGACCGTATTACCGCCACACCGGCAGTCACGTGTCATGACCGCAGTCAAATTCAACGTGACTGTGTAGTCACAGTAACTAGGCATCTCCAAGCTCTGATGCGACTAATGGTCATTAGTAGCTTACCGAACGTGCTAACTATCTGGTACTTAGTGTCACGATCTTCTTTAATAGCGGACCAAGGCGCAGTGAGGTATCCAGTATACATATTTATTTATGAACGTAACTGGGGAAAAAAAAAAAAAAACGAACGAAGATCGTAACATAGAACATAACAGTGACTAAACACATAAGCTATGACACAAACAATAACCCACAAAACCCTAGTGAAACCTACAAACATATATATGGTTCCCAATTAGAGGTAACGACACTCAGCTGCCTCTAATTGGGAACCATTTACCCAACATAGAAATAGTACACCTAGAACAGAAAAACCCTACACCAAAAACGAAACTAAACACGCCAGCCTGTAGACTCAGGCCTGGGCGTGACAGTACCCCCAAAGGCGAGGACTCCGACCGCGCCAAAAGTCCATGGTGGGGGTCTTGGTGGGTCTTTTAGTCCAAGGTGGCGGCTCCGTGCTGGGCCGAGGTCACGCACCGGAGGCCCTGGGCTAGCAGCCGGAACAGTTTGTGCTGGACTCACGAAGCGCACAGGGGACCTGGTACGGGGAGTAGGAGCAGGCTGTGCTGAACTCGCGATGCGCTCAGGGGACCTGGTGCGGGGAGCAGGAACAGGCTGTGCTGGACTCGCGATGCGCACAGGGGACCTGGTGCGGGGAGCAGGAACAGGCTGTGCTGGACTCGCGATGCGCACAGGAACTCTGGTGCGGAGAGCAGGAACGGGCCGTGTAGGACTCACGATGCGCACTGGAACTCTGGTGCGGGGAGCACGAACGGGCCGTGTTGGACTCACGATGCGCACTGGAACTCTGGTGCGGGGAGCAGGAACGGGCCGTGTTGGACTCACGATGTGCACTGGGACTCTGGTGCGGGGAACAGGAACGGCCGTGTTGGACTCACAATGCGCACTGGGACTCTGGTGCGGGGAGCAGGAACGGGCCGTGTTGGACTCACGATGCGCACTGGAACTCTGGTGCGGGGAGCAGGAACGGGCCGTGTTGAACTCACGATGCGCACTGGAACTCTGGTGTGGGGAGCAGGAACGGGCCGTATTGGACTCTCTATGCGCACTTGGACTCTGGTGCGGGGAGCAGGAACGGGCCGTGTTTAACTCACAATGCGCACTGGAACCCTGGTGCGGGGAGCAGGAACGGGCTGTATTGGACTCACGATGCACACTGGGATCCTGGAGCGTGGAACAGGGACAGGACGTGCTGGGTCCACGACGCGCACAGGGATCCTGGAGCGTGGAACAGGGACAGGACGTGCTGGGTCCACGACGCGCACAGGGATCCTGGAGCGTGGAACAGGGACAGGACGTGCTGGGTCCACGACGCGCACAGGGATCCTGGAGCGTGGAACAGGGACAGGACGTGTTGGGTCCACGACGCATACAGGAATCCTGGAGCATGGAACAGGGACTGGACGTACTGGGCTCTCTATGCGCACAGGGGGCCTGGTGCACGGAGCAGGGACAGGAAGTGCTGGGCTCTCTATGCGCACAGAGGGCCTGGTGCGAGGAGCAGGGACAGTACATGCTGGGCCCACGACGCGCACAGGGATCCTGGAGCGTGGCGCAGGGACAGGACGTGCTGGGCTCTCTATGCGCACAGGGGGCCTGGAGACACCGTGCGCATCACACCATAGCACGGTGTCTTACCAGTGCGACGCTCCCTCCATAAAGCACAAGGAGTTGGCTCAGGAGTCCACCCTGAACCGGCCAACCTCCCCTCTCGGGCTTCCTCGCCAGGCGTGTCCCAGCATATCTCTCCTTCTCTGGGTTCCATGCTCCATATTTCGCCTCGTAATAGCGCCGCTCCGCCGCCGCTGCTTCCAACTCCTCTTTGGGACGGCGATACTCCCCAGGCTGTCCAGGGTCCCTTTCCAGCCAATATCTCTTCCCATGTCCAGGACGCCTTGTTCTCTCGCTGCTTGGTCCTATTATGGTGGGTTATTCTGTCACGATCTTCTTTAATAGCGGACCAAGGCGCAGTGAGGTATCCAGTATACATATTTATTTATGAACGTAACTGGGGAAAAACAACAACAAAAAACGAACGAAGATCGTAACAAAGAACATAACAGTGAATAAACACATAAGCTATGACACAAACAATAACCCACAAAACCCTAGTGAAACCTACAAACATATATATGGTTCCCAATTAGAGGTAACGACACTCAGCTGCCTCTAATTGGGAACCATTTACCCAACATAGAAATAGTACACCTAGAACAGAAAAACCCTACACCAAAAACTAAACTAAACATGCCAGCCTGTAGACTCAGGCCTGGACGTGACACTTAGCACTCTATTGTCCCTCTAATCACTCTGACATCAATGCAAATGTAAACGAAAATCTAATCAAACACTTATTTGCTATGCAATTGTGTGAGAGAACAGAGTTTTGATGGCCTCTATTAAAAAGAGGAGGATCCCAACAGCTTTCTATAGGCTCGGCCTACTATATTTATTTATCAACTTACCTAATATTAAGCACATTGCTTCGCTTTACAACAGGAGTATAGCCTACCTGGCAGGCATGAAAATTAACCACCTCTCACTCACACATGGGAAAAGCGTCCTTTATTCGCTAATTAAGTGCATAGATTACCTTTCCTTGTTCCGAGACAGGTGCATGATAATGGCCCATTCTAAATCAAAACTAATTTCACACATATTTTATTTAGTATATGTAAAGACTAAATTAAATCAATAACAGCTTGATAAGTGACAATATTAGCTTATCACTTGTGAATGATATATTATCACTTGTGAATGATCTCCAGCTTGTGTGCAGAAAGGCAAGAAACAGCACATGCCTCTCTTTGTGGACTTTTTCAAATCATAGGCCCACACCTCATGTAGCCTGGCTCATAGGCCTATATGTTTTGATAAGGTTTGTATCACAACTAAAGTGGCCAAATAACAATGTGCTTAATTTACAAATTAAGCACATTAATCCTTTTTACAACCGGTGTAGAGCGTAACTGGCATACATAGGCGGTGCATGAGTTTCAAGTTTGGTTGAAGATAATTTTCACCATAAAAAGGCACCTTTATAATAAATTATTACATGCATAATCGCATTTGCGGTCACTTTTGAGAATGGTGTTTTCCCGGTAATTGATTGCATTTTGGAACATCCAGACTGTGTTTGTACAGTCGGGCAAGTTTACCAATAGAATAGATCAACTTTTGTACTATGGGGGATAGTAGATTGACATAGGCTAGTGCTTTTGCTGTTCGTTAGGCCTACTCATCTTGTTGGCTGATGAAAAGTAAATGTGGACAGTTCTAACATCTTCAATATGCGCTTCGGAATCCAATAAGAAGGACGAGTGCAGTTGCGTCCCCGATGTGTCTGTCTTTACCTGTAGCCTACTTAAGAGCTGAGATAGATGCCTGTGAGAAGAACCCAATCACGTGACAGGCATTGGCTAATAATAATTGAGATACAGTTGAAGTCGGAAGTTTACATACACCTTGGCCAAATACATTTAAACTCAGTTTTTCACAATTCCTGATATTTAATCCTAGTAAAAATGCCCGGTCTTACCTCAGTTAGGATCACCACATTATTTTAAGAATGTGAAATGTCAGAATAATAGTTAGAGAGAATTATTTAGTTCAGCTTTTATTTCTTTCATCATATTCCCAGTGGGTCAGAAGTTTACATACACTCAATTAGTATTTGGTAGCATTGCCTTTAAATTGTTTAACTTGGGTCAAACATTTCACAAGCTTCCCACAATAAGTTGGGTGAATTTTGGCCAATTCCTCCTGACAGAGCTGGTGTAACTGTCAGGAGTCAGGTTTGTAGGCCTCCTTGCTCGCACATGCTTTTTCAGTTCTGCCCACACATTTTCTATAGGATTGAGGTCAGGGCTTTGTGATGGCCACTCCAATACCTTGACTTTGTTGTCCTTAAGCCATTTTGCCACAACTTTGGAAGTATGCTTGGGGTCATTGTCCATTTGGAAGACCCATTTGCGACCAAGCTTTAACTTCCTGACTGATGTCCTGGGATGTTGCTTCAATATATCCACATAATTTTCCTCCCTCATGATGCCATCTATTTTGTGAAGTGCGCCAGTCCCTCCTGCAATAAAACACCCCCACAACATAATGCTGCCACCCCTGTGATTCACGGTTGGGATGGTGTTCTTCAGCTTGCAAGCCTCCCCCTTTTTCCTCCAAACATAACGATGGTCAGTTCTATTTTTGTTTCATCAGACCAGAGGACATTTCTCAAAAAGGTACAATCTTTGTCCCCATGTGCAGTTGCAAACCATAATCTGTATTTTTTTATGGCAGTTTTGGAGCAGTGGCTTCTTCCTTGCTGAGCGGCCTTTCAGGTTATATTGATATAGGTGTAATGACGCTCCATGAGAGTGAGGATCCATTTGCAGTTTTATTACAATCTTGGTCGTACAAACAGGGTCAATCGCCAGCAAACACAAGAGTAGGGATAAGGCAAATCGTAATCCAGGTACAGGCATTAGGTCAGGGCAGGCAGCAAGCTTACAAAAATCAGTCCAGTAAAGAATATAGTCCAGGGCAGGCAGCAAAGAATCAAAGAGGGAAAAACAGTCCAGAGTAAAACCACGGGTAGACAGACACGGGAGAAAACGCTCAGAAATGATCACCAGGGATAACAAGACTTCGCAAAGAGAGAGAGTTAGAGAGCACCTAAATAGTCTACTGATGGGAGTCAGGTGCAACGGTAATCAGAACCAGGTATGTGGGAAATGTAGTTCAGGGTTTAATACTCAGGAGAGGGTTCCTCTGGTGGTGAGCAGGAGGAACCGCGGGAGTCTCGTTTGTGACAGAGCCCCCTGCGGCGGCTCCTGACGCCAAGAGGCGAACGACGCCGGGTCTTCCTCGAGGTCGGGGGCCGGTTTCTCCGGTGCGTCCTATGGAACTCAGTCATGAGTGCGGGGTCGAGTATGTCCTCTGCATTAACCCAGGATCGCTCTTCCGGTCCGCACTCTCCCAATCCACCAGATATTGGAGGAGCCTGCCCGGCGTCTGGAATCGAGTAGATCTCGGCTGATATACCTCCTCGCCGTCCACCAAGATGGGTGGGGGCCCTGCTCACTGGTCTGCTCCTCCTCCTCCGCTCGGACCACCAGCGGGTTTGAGAAGAGATACATGAAAAGTGGGAGAGATACGATAATTAGAGGGTAATGCCAAACGGAAGGAAACTGGTGTAATCTGTTTAACAATTTGGAAGGGACCCACATACCTGGGACTGAGTTTCTTGCAAGGAAGTCTGAGGCGTAGGTCTCGAGTGGATAGCCAGACCCATTGACCTGGAGTATATTCGGGATTGGGGCGGCGGTGGCGATTGGCCTGCAACTTCTGTAGCGTCCCGACGAGTTCCTCTGTTACTGTAGTTAAATGGGTTAGCTGCTGTTGATGAATGGCGAGTTGGTTAGCTTGAGTGGAGATCTCCGTGGACATTTGAACCAGAGCTGCTGGATCGTGTGTTGGCGAAGTCTTCTGTAATGACGCTCCATGAGAGTGAGGATCCATTTGCAGTTTTATTACAATCTTGGTCGTACAAACAGGGTCAATCGCCAGCAAACACAAGAGTAGGGATAAGGCAAATCGTAATCCAGGTACAGGCATTAGGTCAGGGCAGGCAGCAAGCTTACAAAAATCAGTCCAGTAAAGAATATAGTCCAGGGCAGGCAGCAAAGAATCAAAGAGGGAAAAACAGTCCAGAGTAAAACCACGGGTAGACAGACACGGGAGAAAACGCTCAGAAATGATCACCAGGGATAACAAGACTTCGCAAAGAGAGAGAGTTAGAGAGCACCTAAATAGTCTACTGATGGGAGTCAGGTGCAACGGTAATCAGAACCAAGTATGTGGGAAATGTAGTTCAGGGTTTAATACTCAGGAGAGGGTTCCCTCTGGTGGTGAGCAGGAGGAACCACGGGAGTCTCGTTTGTGACAATAGGACTTGTTTTACTGTGGATATAGATACTTTTGTACCTGTTTCCTCCAGCATCTTCACAAGGTCCTTTGCTGTTGTTCTGGGATTGATTTACACTTTTCGCACCAAAGTACGTTCATCTCTAGGAGACAGAACGTGTCTCCTTCCTGAGCGGTATGACGGCTGCGTGGTCCCATGGTGTTTATACTTGCGTACTATTGTTTTTACAGATGAACGTGGTACCTTCAGGCGTTTGGAAATTGCTCCCAAATATGAATCAGACTTGTGGAGGTCTACAATTTTCTTTCTGAGGTCTTGGCTGATTTCTTTTGATTTTCCTATGATGTCAAGCAAAGAGGCACTGAGTTTGAAGGTAGGCCTTGAAATACATCCACAGGTACACCTCCAATTGACTCAAATGATGTCAATTAGCCTATCAGAAGCTTCTAAAGCCATGACATCATTTTCTGAAATTTTCCAAGCTGTTTAAAGGCACAGTCAACTTAGTGTATGTAAACTTCTGACCCACGGGAATTGTGATACAGTGAATTATAAGTGAAATAATCTGTCTGTAAACAATTGATGGAAAAATTACTTGTGCCATATACAAACTAGATGTCCTAACCGACTTTCCAAAACAATAGTTTGTTAACAAGAAATTTGTGGAGTGGTTGAAAAATGAGTTTGAATGACTCCAACCTAAGTGTATGTTAACTTCCGACTTCAACTGTATCTGAGAGAGCCTTGTGAGTGAGATGTGGTTTGAAACACGCAGCCGGGAGAATGAAATGTTAATAATTATATTCAGACCAAGGGCACAACGGCCACTGGCCACAAAGGGCATGGATTCTTTAGGGGGCATTACGGCCACCCTAGGGGGATGCCACCGGAAAATTCAAGACATTATCATTATCAAGTGTCAAATTGTGAATGAGAGACTGATGAAGTGTGTGCAGCCTGTGCAAGAGATATTGCCCTTCATGCAACTTTTTTCAAATCATCATTAGCGGTTCATCATGCAGCCTTACACCATGCCCAAAACAGATGCGCGTGTGGGCCATCGTGCCCAAATTAATTTTGTCCCCCCACACCAAACGTGGTCACAACACGAAGGTTGAAATATCAAAACGAACTCTGAACCAATTATATTAATTTGGGGACAGGTCAAAAAGCATTAAACATGTATGGCAATTTAGCTAGCTAGCTTGCTGTTGGTAGCTAATTTGTCCTGGGATATAAACATTGAGTTGTTATTTTACCTGAAATGTACAAGGTCCTCTACTCCGACAATTAATTCTCCCATAAAACGGTCAACCGAATCGTTTCTAGTCATCTCTCTTCCTTCTAGGCTTCTTTTAATTCTTTGGACTTTATATGGCGATTGGCATCTAAGTTTCATAATAAGGTGTATTACCACAACCGACCGACCAACCTCAGTTCATCTTTTAACCACCCACGTGGGTATAACCAATGAGGACGTGGGTAAATGCTTCTAAAAGCCAATGAGGAGATGGCAGAGGCAGGACTTGCATCGCGTTCAGCGTCACAAATAGAAGCATCTTCTATTTTAGCGCTTGGCAACGCGCCACGAGCTGTGTGGGTGCAATGATTGAATAACATGTATGTGTACATTTATTTTGCAACGCTCGCGCACGCGACGTGTCCGGTTTGGGTAGCGTGTTTCAATGTATTAAAAATCAAAACATATAGCCCAACATTTATATCACACCTAAAGTTGCTGTAATAAGTCTAAATTAAGAATATACGAGGAACCTTTTTCTTTGTTAACCACTCAAAACAGAATAGCCGCATGTGCACACTCCCTCAGAAATCTTTTGGAGAAAATATCCTTTCTATTTTATTCAGCTATGTTCAATTGTATTCTTCATACTTTAAAGTAATATAAAATAATGCTACGGAATTCTAAGCAAATCTTGTCTGCAAACTGAACTAGTGTAGTCCACAGCCATATGGCATAGCCAGATCAGGGCCTAACAAAAGTACAACTCAGAATATGCTATTCTGTTCTTCTGAAATGGACTACAATTTCTTCATATCATGTTTCTTTAGACCTGTCTAAAATGCATAATGGAATTATTGTGATATTGTAGGCTATATTACATTTATTTATTTGACTTTTTAAAATGTAGATGTTCCTAAGGTCAATGGCTTGTGGGCTATGCGTGGAAGCCAGTAGATGTTTATCTTTTCCTCGATCCTGACTAGTCTCCCAGTCCCTGCCGCTGAAAAACATCCCCACAGCATGATGCTGCCACCACCATGCTTCACCGTAGGGATGGTGCCGCTTGGCATTCAGGCCAAAGAGTTCAATCTTGGTTTCATCAGACTAGAGAATGTTGTTTCTCATGATCTGAGAGTCCTTTAGGTGCCTTTTGGAAAACTCCAAGCGGTCTATCATGTGCCTTTTACTGAGGAGTGGCTTCCGACTGGCCACTCTTCCATAAAGGCCTGATTGGTGGAGTGCTGCAGAGATGGTTGTCCTTCTGGCAGGTTCTCCCATCTCCACAGAGTAACTCTGGAGCTCTGTCAAAGAGACCATTGGGTTCTTGGTCACCTCCCTGACCAAGGCCATTGTCCCCTGATTGCTCAGTTTGGCCTGGTGGCCAGCTCTAGGAAGGGTATTGGTGGTTTCAAACTTCTTCCATTTAAGAATGATAGAGGCCACTGTGTTCTTGGGGACCTTCAATTCTGCAGAAATGTTTTGGTACCCTTCACCAGATCTGTGCCTCGACACAATCCAGCATGATGTCCACATGATTTCCGGTCACAACTAGTAGACTTGTTTACGTGCTGCTGTGCGTTTTGTTGCTAACCTAACTTTTCTACCTGACAACTTTACGGTTTTTACTTTTTAATTACCGTTTATATTTTTTGTTTTTCCATCGCTAAACTTTTTCATTCAACTTTTTCATTCCTGACGCTTTATCTGGACGTGTTTCGTCAGGACCTCCACCAGCCGAAGCTAAGTAGTAACATTAACATGATGCCTTCTAATTGCAGTCGCTGTACTCATAATATACAGGAGAACGATCGCCTTACCGCGAGGATAGCTGTGCTGCAAGCCCAGCTTCAGACGCAATCGTTAGGCAAGGGCCATTTAAGTGTAGGAAAGGATAAAACAGTGTCTGTGCCACCAGTAAGTATAGATAGTAGTATAAATCCCCTCGCACAGTTCTGGAGGGAAATGCTGTAGGAATGCTCAACCGGTGTCACTCATTCAGCCGACAGAAACTTTCAACCGGTTCTCCCCATTAAGCAGCGAGTCGGAGTCAGAGGCAGAGCCTTCTCTGGTCTCTACTCCTCCCATTACGGGGTCTGAGACGCCGAAGCCTCCCACCATTAGCTCTGACAAATTGAAAACTCTAGTCATTGGCGACTCCATTACCCGCAGTATTAGACTTAAAACGAATCATCCAGCGATCATACACTGTTTACCAGGGGGCAGGGCTACCAACGTTAAGGCTAATCTGAAGATGGTGCTGGCTAAAACTGGCGAGTGTAGAGAATATAAGGATATTGTTATCCACGTCGGCACCAACGATGTTAGGATGAAACAGTCAGAGGTCACCAAGCGCAACATAGCTTCAGCGTATAAATCAGCTAGAAAGATGTGTCGGCATCGAGTAATTGTCTCTGGCCCCCTCCCAGTTAGGTGGAGTGATGAGCTCTAAAGCAGAGTCTCACTACTCAATCGCTGGTTGAAAACTGTTTTCTGCCCCTCCAAAAAGATAGAATATGTAGATAATTGGCCCTCTTTCTGGGACTCACCCACAAACAGGACCAAGCCTGACCTGTTGAGGAGTGACGGACTCCATCCTAGCTGGAGGGGTGCCCTCATCTTATTTACGAACATAGACAGGGCTCTAACTCCCCTAGCTCCACAATGAGATAGAGTGCAGGCCAGGCAGCAGGCTGTTAGCCAGCCTGCCAGCTTAGTGGAGTCTGGCACTAGTACAGTCAGTGTAGTCAGCTCAGCTATCCCCATTGAGACCGTGTCTGTACCTCGACCTAGGTTGGGCAAAACTGAACATGGCAGTGTTCGCCTTAGCAATCTCACTGTAATAAAGACCTCCTCCATTCCTGCCATTATTGAAAGAGATTGTGATACCTCACATCTCAAAATAGGGCTATTTAATGTTAGATCCCTCACTTCCAAGGCAGTTATAGTCAATGAACTAATCACTGATCATAATCTTGATGTAATTGGCCTGACTGAAACATGGCTTAAGCCTGATGAATTTACTGTGTTAAATGAGGCCTCACCTCCTGGTTACACTAGTGACCATATCCCCCACGCATCCCGCAAAGGCGGAGGTGTTGCTAACATTTACGATAGCAAATTTTTATTTCGTCTTTTGAGCTTCTAGTCATGAAATCTATGCAGCCTACTCATTCACTTTTTATAGCTACTGTTTACAGGCCTCCTGGGCTATATACAGTGTTCCTCACTGAGTTCCCTGAATTCCAATCGGACCTTGTAGTCATGGCAGATAATATTCTAATTTAAGGGTGACTTTAATATTCACATGGAAAAGTCCACAGACCCACTCCAAAAGGCTTTCGGAGCCATCATCAACTCAGTGGGTTTTGTCCAACATGTCTCCGGACCTACTCACTGCCACAGTCATACTCTGGACCTAGTTTTGTCCCGTGGAATAAATGTTGTGGATCTTAATGTTTTTCCTCATAATCCTGGACTATCGGACCACCATTTTATTACGTTTGCAATCGCAACAAATAATCTGCTCAGACCCCAACCAAGGATCATCAAAAGTTGTGCTATAAATTATCGGACAACCCAAAGATTCCTAGATGCCCTTCCAGACTCCCTCCGCCTACCCAAGAACGTCAGAGTACAAAAATCAGTTAACCACCTAACTGAGGAACTCAATTTAACCTTGCGCAATACCCTTAGATGCAGTCGCACCCCTAAAAACAAAAAACATTTCCATAAGAAACTAGCTCCCTGGTATACAGAAAATACCCTAGCTCTGAAGCAAGCTTCCAGGAAATTGGAACGGAAATGGCGCTACACCAAACTGGAAGTCTTCCGACTAGCTTGGAAAGACAGTACCGTCGAAGAGCCCTCACTGCTGCTCGATCATCCTATTTTTCCAACTTAGTTGAGGAAAATAAGAACAATCCAAAATGTATTTTTAATACTGTCGCATAGCTAACTAAAAAGCAGCATTCCCCAAGAGAGGTTGGCTTTCACTTCAGCAGTGATAAATTCATGAACTTCTTTGAGGAAAAGATCATGATCATTAGAAAGCAAATGACGGACTCTTCTTTAAATCTGCGTATTCCTCCAAAGCTCAGTTGTTCTGAGTCTGCACAACTTTGCCAGGACCTAGGATCAAGGGAGACACTCAAGTTTTTTAGTATTATATGTCTTGACACATTGATGAAAATAATCATGGCCTCTAAATCTTCAAGCTGCATACTGGACCCTATTCCAACTAAACTACTGAAAGAGCTGCTTCCTGTGCTTGGCCCTCCTATGTTGAACATAATAAACGGCACTCTATCCACAGAATGTGTACCAAACTCACTAAAAGTGGCAGTAATAAAGCCTCTCTTGAAAAAGCCAAACCTTGACCCAGAAAATATAAAAAACTATCGGCCTATATCGAATCTCCCATTCGTCTCCATTTTTTTGGGAAAAAACCCACTGCCTTCCTGAAGACAAACAATGTATACAAAACGCTTCAGTCTGGTTTTAGACCCCATCATAGCACTGAGACTGCATTTGTGAAGATGGTAAATGACCTTTTAATGGCGTCAGACCAAGGCTCTGCATGCTCCTAGACCTTAGTGCTGCTTTTGATACCATCGATCACCACATTCTTTTGGAGAGATTGGAAACCCAAATTGGTCTACACAGACAAGTTCTGGCCTGGTTTAGATCTTTTCTGTCAGAAGGATATCACTTTGTCTCTGTGGATGGTTTGTCCTCTGACAAATCAACTGTACATTCCGGTGTTCCTCAAGGCTCCGTTTTAGGACCACTATTGTTTTCACTATGTATTTTACCTCTTGGTGATGTCATTCGGAAACATAATGTTAACTTTCACTGCTATGCGGATGACACACACATTTCGATGAAACATGGTGAAGCCCCAAAATTGCCCTCCCTGGAAGCCTGTGTTTCAGACATAAGGAAGTGGATGGCGGCAAATGTTCTACTTTTAAACTCGGACAAAACAGAGATGCTTGTTATAGGTCCCAAGAAACAAAGAGATCTTCTGTTGAATCTGCCAATTAATCTTGATGGTTGTACAGTCGTCTCAAATAAAACTGTGAAGGACCTCGGTTTTACTCTGGACCCTGATCTCTCTTTTGACGAACATATCAAGACTGGTTCAAGGACAGCTTTTTTCCATCTACATAACATTGCAAAAATCCAAAACTTTCTGTCCAAAAATGATGCAGAAAAATGTATCCATGCTGTTGTCACTTCTAGGTTAGACTACTGCAATGCTCTAATTTACGGCTACCCAGATAAAGCACTAAATAAACTTCAGTTAGTGCTAAACACGACTGCTAGAATCTTGACTAGAACCCCAAAATGTGATCATATTACTCCAGTGCTAGCCTCTCTACACTGGCTTCCTGCTAAGGCAAGGGCTGATTTCAAGGTTTTACTGCTAACCTACAAAGCATTACATGGGCTTGCTCATACCTATCTTTCCGATTTGGTCCTGCCGTACATACCTACACGCACGCCACGGTCACAAGGCATGAGCCTCCTTACTGTCCCTAGAATTTCTAAGCAAACAGCTGGAGGCAGGGCTTTCTCCTATAGAGCTCCATTTTTCTGGAATAGTCTGCCTATCCATGTGAGAGACGCAGACTCGGTCTCAACCTTTAAGTCTTTATTGAAGACTCATCTTTTTTTGAGTGTAGTCTGGCCCAGGAGTGTGAAGGTGAACGGAAAGGCACTGGAGCAACGAACTGCCCTTGCTGTCTCTGCCTGGCCGGTTCCCCTCTCCACTGGGATTCTCTGCCTCTAACCCTATTACAGGGGCTGAGTCACTGGCTTACTGGTGCTCTTCCATGCCGTCCCTGGGAGGGGTGCGTCACTTCAGTGGGTAGAGTCACTGACGTGATCTTCCTGTCCGGGTTTGCGCCCCCCCCTTGGGTTGTGCCGTGGCGGAGATCTTTGTGGGTTATACTCTGCCTTGTCTCAGGATGGTAAGTTGGTGGTTGAAGATATCCCTTTAGTGGTGTGGGGGCTGTGCTTCGGCAGAGTGGGTGGGGTTATATCCTGCCTGTTTGGCCCTGTCCGGGGGGCATCGTCGGACAGGGCCACAGTGTCTCCTGACCCCTCCTGTCTCAGCCTCCAGTATTTATGCTGCAGTAGTTAATGTGTCGGGGGGGCTAGGGTCAGTCTGTTATATCTGGAGTATTTCTCCTCTCTTATTCGGTGTCCTGTGTGAATTTAAGTATGCTCTCTCTAATTCTCTCTCCCTTTCTCTCTTTTTCTCTCTTTCTTTTCTCTTTCTTTCGCTCTCTCGGAGGACCTGAGCCCTAGGACCATTCCTCAGGACTACCTGGCCTGATGACTCCTTGCTGTCCCCAGTCCACCTGGCCGTGCTGCTGCTCCAGTTTCAACTGTTCTGCCTGCGGCTATGGAACCCTGACCTGTTCACCAGACGTGCTACCTGTCCCAGACCTGCTGTTTTCAACTCTCTAGAGACAGCAGGAGCGGTAGAGATACTCTGAATGATCGGCTATGAAAAGCCAACTGACATTTACTCCTGAGGTGCTGACTTGTTGCACCCTCGACAACCACTGTTATTATTATTATTTGACCCTGGTGGTCATCTATGAACATTTTAAAATCTTGGCCGTGTTCTGTTATAATCTCCACCCGGCACAGCCAGAAGAGGACTGGCCACCACTCATAGCCTGGTTCCTCTCTAGATTTCTTCCTAGGTTCTGGCCTTTCTAGGGAGTTTTTCCTAGCCACCGTGCTTCTACACCTGCATTGCTTGCTGTTTGGGGTTTTAGGCTGGGTTTCTGTACAGCACTCTGTGACATCAGCTGATCTAAGAAGGGCTTTACAAATAAATTTGATTTGATTTGATCCTGTCTCGGAGCTCAAGGGATAATTCCTTCAACCCAATGGCTTGGTTGTGGGACCTTTATATAGACAGGTGTGTGCCTTTCCAAATCATGTCCAATTCATTTAATTCTAGAAGAAAAAAGAAACGCACACCTATATAGGCGAGGTGCTGGCTAGCGGAGTGGAAAACTTGAAAATAAAGAAGAGCCGCACACTCTAGGAGCTCAGATGCAAAAAATATTTTATGTCCCTGATGAAGTAAAACATTTTTGCATCTGAGCTCCTAGAGTGTGCGGCTCTTCTTTATTTTCAATTAATTTAATTCACCACAGGTGTAGAAACATCTCAAGGATGATCAATGGACACAGGATGCACCTGAGCACAATTTTGAGTATCATAGGAAAGGGTCTGAATACTTATGTAAATAAGGTATTTCTATTTATTATTTATAATACAGTTCCCAAAATTTATAAAAACTTGTTTTCAATTTGTCATTGTGGTGTATTGTGTGTAGATTAATGAGGGAAACATTTATTTAATCAATTTTAGAATAATGCTGTAACGTAACAAAATGTGGAAAAAGTAAAGGGGTCTGAATACTTTCCGAATGCAATGTACCACCCTCTGTAGTGCCTTGTGGTCAGCGGCTGTGGAGTTGCTCTACCAGGCTGTGATGCAGCCCGACAGTATGCTCTTAATGGTGCTCCTGTAGAACACTGTGAGGGCCCTCTGGGACAGGCCGAATTTCATCAGCATCCTGAGGTTGAATAGTGAATCGCTGTCAAGCCTTCTTGACCACGATTTCCTTGTGGTTTGACCATTTCAGCTGCTCGGAGATGTGTACGCCGAGGAACTTGACGTTTTTGATCGTCTCCACGGCGGCCCCGTTGATGAGGAAGGGGGCATGCCCAGCCTGATTTCTCCTGAAGTCCACAATCAGCTCCTTTGTTTTGCTGAGGGAGAGGTTGTTTACTTGGCACAATGCCATCAGAGTGCCTACCTCTTCCCTGTAGGCTGTCTCGTCGTTGTTGGTAATCAGGCCTACTACTGTGGTTTCATCAGCTAACTTGATGATGGAGTTGGAACTGTGTAAATCCACGCAGTCGAGGGTATACAGGGAGTACAGGAGGGGACTGAGGACGTACCCTTGTGGGGCCCTGTGTTGAGAATCAGAGAAGGGTTAAGGTTTGGGATAGGTGTCAAAAACAGCTTTCTATCGCTGGATTCGAACATGCAAGCTTTGGAACCAGAGGCAGATGCTTACCGAAACCTACTTGAAAGTAACAGCACTCACTGTTGCCCCTAGTGGCCGGTTTCCACATCATCTCCTGACATCCTCAGACATGGATGGATGTTGAATACTGACTTGGGCAGGCCTAGTCCCAGTAATGTTGATGTAGTTTTGAAGAGGTTTGAACTTCCAACTACACACAGAGAGAGAGAGAAAGGGCTAAGGAGATGTAAGAGGAGGTAAGGAGAGAGGGGGAAGGAAATATATTTAGCCTGGAGGACAGGAAAGAGGAAATATGACATGGTGAGTAGTCTTTCTGTCATCAACTATATTTTCTACCTGTAATGTCAGTGGCCTAGTGGTTAGAGCGCCTAGACAATAACAGAAGTTTTTTGGTTCGAATCCCCAAGCTGGCCAAGTGGAAAAATCTACTATTCTGCCCTTGAGCAAAGGAGTTAACTCCAACAACAACTGCTTCCTGGGTGCTGATGATGTGGACGTCGATTAAGGCAGCCACCCGCACATTTCTAAATCAGAGGGGTTGGGTTAAAGGCAGAAGACACATTTCAGTTGAATGCATGCAGTGTTTCAACTGACTAGGTATCCCCTTTCTCGTTCCTTTCCTAATGACCTCCACACAAGATTTCTCCTCTGTCACACCTGGCTCGTTCTCTAGCTCTTTCTCCTTGTACAGGCCCCAGCCATTGGTGTGTGTGTGTGTGTGTGTGTGTGTGTGTGTGTGTGTGTGTGTGTGTGTGTGTGTGTGTGTGTGTGTGTGTGTGTGTGTGTGTGTGTGTGTGTGTGTGTGTGTGTGTGTGTGTGTGTGTGCGTGCGTGCATGTGTTTGTGTGTGTACTGGGACTGTATGTTCTTAATCAGGTGAGTATGGTGTGGAGACTTTTTGTAGTGGTATATTAAGTGAAAGTTAAGGCTGATAATACCTCTACCGTGCTGCTGTTGTAGCTGTGACTGTGTCACTTCAACTTGACTGTGACCTGCCATGACCCGGAACTGATTCACAGCCACACACACACACACACACACACACACACACACACACACACACACACACACACACACACACACACACACACACACACACACACACACACACACACACACACACACACACACACACACACACACACTCAGGTGTTTGTGTGAGAGAGAAATTAACAATTCCCCTGCCTAGTTACACACAGGACACCCACACCCATCTACCCACACACATATGCCCGCCGATGCTTCATCAATCCTGGAATGCCCTTCAGCCGATGGAGAAAATAAGTGTTTGGTGTTCCCGCTTTGATGAGTTTCTTCAGTAGCAGTTTTAATTAATTTGACCATAAAAAAGGTCTGTGCCTCCCAGCAGTCTCTCTGGCACCCCCCCACACACACACACACAGGGCTTTTATTATCCCTGCCAATTAATGGTGGTTAACGATGCAGACTGATCACAGGTCAAATTGATGGGACAGAACCGTAGGGAGTATTGATCAGGCCCGCCTCTTCTGACCCTCTCAGCACACTGTAACTCACCTTGAGGTATGACATCACAGACAGATCAGGAAGGAGGGAGGGATGGAAAGACACTGGAACAGCCTGCACTTGTGTAGACGCAGTGTACGATACGATAGCAGCTTGGAGAGAACAAGTTCTACCTGTGTATAAAGTATAGCTGTGTGTGTTTTTCTAGGTAATTTAATCTATGAAAGTGAGCCTGGGCCTCATTATGTAAATTAAATTACACTATTCTGCTGAGTGAGGCACAACAGAACGCACACACACACGCGTGCGCACACACATACACACACACACCAAAGTCATAAGGCAGGTGAACTGGCAGCCTGTCTGAGGTGTGAAAGGCCTTCTTGATGCTCTGAAGCAGGTATGGAAAGCCTCAGCGCGCTGCCTGCCACTATGGCTAATCATGACACGTGACAGACAGAAGCGTGTGTGTGTGTCACTGCTTCTGTCAGCCTGTAACAAGCCAGCATGTGTGTGTGTTGCTGGGCATAATGATCGATAGCTATTAAACCGCTGGTCCCTGCACCCAGATGGAGCTCTGTGTTTGTACAGGTGGGAAACAAGATGGCCGACGCTCCAACCCCCCAGTGTGTGTGTATGTGTTGGGGGGGGGTTGTCTGCTTGTGTTTATATTCTGTTGTTATGCTAGAATGACTCTTCAGAGGCAATATAACATGAGGGTCAGGGTGGGAGGGGGTTGGGATAAAAAGGGGAGAAGTAAGGGTGCAGGGTGGGAGGGGGTTGGGATAAAAAGGGGATAAGTAAGGGTGCAGGGAGGGAGGGGGTTGGGATAAAAAGGGGAGAAGTAAGGGTGCAGGGAGGGAGGGGGTTGGGATAAAAAGGGGAGAAGTAAGGGTGCAGGGTGGGAGGGGGTTGGGATAAAAAGGGGAGAAGTAAGGGTGCAGGGAGGGAGGGGGTTGGGATAAAAAGGGGAGAAGTAAGGGTGCAGGGTGGGAGGGGGTTGGGATAAAAAGGGGAGAAGTAAGGGTGCAGGGAGGGAGAGAAAATTAGAGCGTGACAGCAGGACTCAGCTCTTGTTTTAAGCTGACCAGGAGTTTTGTGTCGTCTGAGAGGAGAGCAGAAGAGTGTAGAGAGAGAGGGGGAGGGGGAGGGGAGAGGGAGAAAGGAAGGGGGGGAGAAAGAGCTGATGCTGTTTTGTCTGGATCAGAGGGAGAGTGTGTTTGTGGAGCATCTCAGGGTTTCTATATGACATCCTGCCACAGCTGTAAGGGACTGGAAAGTTTCAGTGATTTGAGACAGAGTAATACACTACAATAGAATCTTAGAGGAATCATACTTTGTGACCAGGACATCTCTTTGAGCACTCAGAGATACCCCCCCTCCCTATGTTAGTTATTGAGTGATCAGAGCTAGTCCAAGTCGTTAGCCCTCAGCAGAGAGAGAGAGAGAGGCTTCCATTTACTTTGACTGTCAATTATTCATGAAGTTGTTAGCATAAGCTCACATTGGCTGTTATCTGGAGCCTTGTGTAATAAAGACTGGGTAGCTCCATCTGTGTAGCTACTGTAGATAGAGATAACACTCCCCCCTCCATCCCCCTTCGGCATGGCAGCAGTGAAACTTGATCACAGATCAATGCTGAGAGGTCTTAGGGGGGATGTTGGGGGGTTTAGTACCATCTCTTTGAAGAGCACTTGGCCCTGTGTGTGTGTGTGTGTGTGTGTATATGAGTGTGTTTGTATGTATATGACTGTGTGTGTATATATATATGTGTGTGTGTGTGTGTGTGTGTGTGTGTATGAGTGTGTGTGTATATGAGTGTGTTTGTATGTATATGACTGTGTGTGTGTGTGTGTGTGTGTGTGTATATGACTGTGTGTGTGTGTGTGTGTATATGAGTGTCTTTGTATGTATATGACTGTGTGTGTGAGTATATATATGAGTGTGTGTGTGTGTGTCTGTATATGAGTGTGTGTGTGTGTGTGTGTGTGTGTGTGTGTGTGTGTGTGTGTGTGTGTGTGTGTGTGTGTGTGTGTGTGTGTGTAGACCCAGAGAGACCAGCCAAAGAAACCTGCTCACCCCACACACACACAGCATGCCAGAAGTACACCAGATATTACAGGCTGTTTTCTGTGTATGCGCCTATGCGTGTGTGTGTGTGAAGAGGCGACGCAGAGGAAGCAGCATAGTTGAGTGACAGTAGTTTGTTCTGTTCACCTCTCTAAGTTGTGCCTACCTGAGGAGAGCTGTCACTGTGTGTGGAAGAGTGTGTTTCACAATGCAACAAAACTGAAAAAGCAAACATGTTTCCCTCCCCCTCTCTCTCTACCTCTTTTTCACTATCTTGATTTATTTTTCTCCCTCTAGTCGCCTTCTTCTCCTCTCCATCTCTTTATCTTTATATCCCTCACTATCCATCTGTCGGGTTCTTTCTCTTCATCTTGCACCACCCTCTCTACCTCTCTATCTTCCCATCTCTCTGTTGTCATTGTAGCATTTCTTTATTAAAACCCTTGGCCGCTCTGTTGCCTTGACGACGGAAACAACAAATATTTGGAGCTATGTGGCACCTTCCACCAACATTCCAGAACTAAATGTTTTGGAAAGTTCTTCTGTCACTCTTCTCTCTCTCTTTCATTCTCTCTCCCCCTCCCTCTCTCTCTCTCCCTTTCTCTAAAACAATGGACTCTTTGTATCCTGGTGAACTCAACTTGACTATAGTGTTGTAGGGCAGTAATGCTGTCTTAAAACATGCACGGACACGCACACGGACACACACACACACACACACACACACACACACACACACACACACACACACACACACACACACACACACACACACACACACACACACACACACACACACACACACATGGGTGTGTTAGAGCAGGGAGCAAAAGCCTGCACACAGTAGCTCTCCAGGGTCGAGCACTCTCTACCCATGCCCTACTGCATTATGTATTACATGACTGTAGAGTTTCCGAGTATGTGTTTCTGTTTCTCTGTTTGCAGAGATAGATACTGAATATACAGACACTGCTCGTGAGAATCTGGAGTGACACTTTAATGGAAGAACTGACAGTTGATATGCAGGGTAAAACTAGAGCCAACCAAGTGTTGAAGTGATTTTACATGTATCTGGGCTGCCTCTTTCTCATAGGCTGAGTGTGTTTCTGTGTGGGCTAAGCTGTACATACTCCTGTTGTTGACCTCAGTGTGAGAGGACGAATACAGTTCGTCTGTTCTATTCATCCTGTCTTGACTCTGACAGTTGCTGTAGTTCAGTGACCTCCAATCCTGTTACTGGATGGTTGTTAACTACTTCCCTGTATTATAGATGAACAAGATGTTTACTAGTAGAGCTGGGCCATAGGAGAGGAGAAATACATGGCAGACGTGCTGTATAGCATGTACTGTATGTCCCGGACATAGGCGCTTTCATGAATATAACTTGCATAATATATAGACTCACTCTGTGTGGAGGCATCCAGCTCACCTGGTCTGACAGGGATAATACACCTGAGGAGAGAAGTGGTAAGAAGGGGGAGAGAAAGGGGGATGCAGAGGGATAAATTAGCACATGCTTCAAACTACACCACTAAACAAGGGTCGCATGGGCAAGGTTATGTGCAATGTGATGAAACACGTCTGCTACACCAGAAACGGATTCATTGGAGATGGTATGAAATGTACAGTCATCCTCTTGCCCTAAATACTTCACACACATACATACCAGAATGTTATGCTGAAGTTGTAAAAAGGCATCAGTACCTAGAACACCCAGTAACCGGTTGAGTGGTGGATTTTATGAGATCGATACTGTGACACTCTTATCTCATTTGTGTTGGTGTGTGTGTGTGTGTGTGTGTGTACGTGGGTGTGTGCGCGCACACGTGTGTGTTTACGGTTTCACTTCAGCATAACCAAACACAGAACCAGGAGCCAATAGCAGTGGGGATAGCCAGCCTCCGGACAGGGAGAGAAAAAGAGAGCGATGGAGTGAGAGGGCAGGATAGAGAGAGATGGGGGGGAAGAAGGAGGTATAGAGAGTGTGTGTATGTGTGTGTTTTGAGGTCGAGGCTGCTGTGATCAGTGGGTAACTGTGTGGAATGTACTTCCTGCCTCTGATCCAAACATTAATCAGTATTTATTCAGGGTTGCTTGGGGCAACCTGGTCATGAGAAACTTTCAACAAATGCCCGTGTCCTCTCGTTATATATTTGTGTGTGCATGCGTGCGCGTGTTGTTTTTGTTTGCGTTCGATTGGCTGGTTTCTCACCCTTCGCATTATGGTGTCAGTTTCGGCTTGGATGTTTTTTCTTCTGTGTAACGCCAGGGTAGTGGGTTCGATTCCCGGGACCACCCATACGTAAAATGTATGCACGCATGAGCCACTTCGGATAAAAGCATCTGCTAAATGTCATATATTATATCCTTTTTTTACCTTTTCTGACAAAACATCCACACGCTCTGTCTTTGTCTCTCTCTCTCTTTCTGTCTCTCTCTCTCGCATACACATTGCTCTCCAAGAACTGAATTAACACACACACAGAGGGATGCTTGGGGATTGAGTGAGCGAAAGGTCTGTTATCTTCGTGAGGTTAGAGTTCATAGCTTTTATCACTCACCTCTCACTGGGCCGTGTGTGTGTGTGTGCACGAGAAAGCTGCTGTGTGTGTGAGAATGTTGGAGAAAATCCAGACTGACCCTTGGGACTCTCCCCATATGTGTGTATGTGTTGTCATGAGATGACAAAGTTGAGATAAAGTCTCAGATTCCTGTGGATATTTACTGCATTTGTGTTGCCTGTCCTCTCACTTTACATTTTTGGGGCCTGCGATTTGAACCAGCAAAGCTCCGGGCACTCTCTACACTCTACTTTCTGACTACCACAAAACCGAGGTTACCTTAGGGCAATGCTCAGGACTGGTCTATAGTGAGGAGGGGTCTCTCTTTCCCTCCCTCTCTCTCACCAGGACCAGCTGTCTTCATTTTGTTTAAGCAAGTCTTTTTGAATAATGGATGCACAGGGTTGGACTCTCTCTCCCTCCCAACCCCTTACCCCCCTTCTCTCTCTGTGAAACCAGTTCACCAGCCATGTAATTGTTGGGTAACGGTTGCCCCAAAGGTTTTGCGTAACCTTTGTTGTCTCTCTGTCTCTCGCACGCTAACTTGATGCACAAACACAGATCACACCACCTCAGCTTTGTAGTGAATCTGTGTGTGTGTGAGTGTTACATTACAGTTAGCTGTTTTTTAGGGTTTTCTTTTTTATTGTGAATTGCCTTTGCTCCCCTCCATGACTAAACCATTTAATCACTGAGAGTAAATGAACCCTATTAGATTGATTCGTTGATTGATTGATTGACTGACTGATTGATTGACTGAGACTTTAAGGACTAAATGGTTTTTGGTAGGCCTAGTGTTTCCACTGTGACGTGTCAAACACGGAACCATCTAAATGACAGTCCTGGGGGTCTGAGGGAAGTCTTAATGTTGTAATTGCTATGAAAACTGTGTGTGTGTGTGACAGGCCATTGACTCCTATGACAACACAGTTGTATGTGAGTCCCCTGGGTCTGGGAATGATTAGTGGAATGGTACTGAATATCTCTCCGTTTCTTTTGTCCTTCTCTTTCTCTCTAACTCTCAACATCAGCTTTACACTCTTTCTCTTTCTGACACCCTTTCACGCAGGTTATCATTTATTGGGATCACTCATGTACTGGAGCCAGCTCTGCAGAGTGGTCACTAGCTGACACAGCCACAAAGTCATAAACTCTGATTTTAAATCTAACCCTAACCCTAACCTTAACCACACTGCTAACCGTAATGCCTAACCCTAACCTTAAATTAAGACCAACAAGCATTTTCTTTTTTACAATATAGCATATTTTGACTTTGCTGCTGGCACATCTAGTGGGAATCCCTTCGTTCTGCCTCCAGGACAAGACTCATCCCAATAAACGTCAACCAGCCCCTTTCTCAGCCAACTCAGTCTCTTGTGTTTTTTCTTTCTCACTCTCTCAATCTTTCAGTCTCTCGCCAATGGGCACAGATGTCAATTCAACGTCTATTCAACGTCATTTCTTTCTCAGTGTAGGATGGATAGATGAAGAGGACAGACGTCACAGTCAGTCAATGTGGGAGCCAACAGATGAAAAGCCTCCGTCTCTCTCTCTCTCCATTACACACTAAGAAAGCCCACTGCTCTCGCCCGTCACATTCTTTCTGTATTTCTCTGTCTCTCTAAGTGGGAGGGGGTGGGTGTATGATGTCACAAAACTCTGGGATTCCACTGGTTAGATGTGACGTGACTCCACCCTTGTGCGGTGTGTGTGCGTCAGTATTGTTGTGGTTTTGGTCTGTAGGAGAAAAGTTAAACTAGCGTGGCCTCAGAAACGTCACAGCCTTTCTCTCTTCTCTGTTTCAGCCTACAGTAGATACTGCTGTCACAGTGTCACGCATAGGCCTACTCTCTAGGGCTGAATCATATTTATAAACATACGTATCAAACACCAGACTCTGGCAGATGGTTCATCTAGGTTTATGACAGAGAGTAGGTTATGACAGACCATAGAGCCTCATCTGGGCACTACAGAACCTAGGGTATGTCCTTGACTTTAAAATTGTCACATCTATCTTCCAGTTCACCATTGCTCACATATAGACCCATAGTCTGCCCATTGCTGCATTGTGCACGTGTGTGTTTGGATAATCTGTTTTCCTCATCAAGCCTGGTGGAGGGTCATAACTAGTTACCACAGCCACAAATGGCTAAACCCCACTTATTTCTACAATTAATTTTCTTAAAATTTGATTTTAAACCTAACCCTTAACCTAACCTTAACCACACTGCTAACCTTATGCCTAACCCTAACCATAAATGTTTTGTTTTCAGAATTGTTTACTATATAGCGGGCCAATCCAGCTGCTTCCTGCTCTGATTGCTATGCTGCTGACCCAGGTCAGTGTAGGTCCATGTTGCCAGGTAACATATCAAGTATCAAGTAATTTTAGGGCCATGTTGTTATACTATACCCACTGACAACCCACTCAGATGGGCTCCCAAGTGACGCAGCGGTCTAAGGCACTGCATCTCAGTGCTAGATTTGTCACTACAGACCTGGTTCGATTCCAGGCTGTATCACAACTGTCTGTGATTGGGAGTCCCATAGGGTGGTGCACAAGCGTTGTTAGGGCTTGGCCTGGGGTAGGCAGTCATTGTAAATAAGAATTTGTTGTTAACGGACTTGCCTGGTTAAATAACAATAATTTAAAAAAAAATGTTTGATCGGGTTCAAGTCCGGGCTCTGGTTTGGCCACTCAAATCAAACTTTATTTGCCACATGCGACGAATACAACAAGTGTAGACTTTACCGTGAAATGCTTACTTACAAGCCCTTAACCAACAGTGCAGTTCAAGAAGAAGCAAATATTTACCAAGTAGGCTAAAATAACATTTATTATAAAAAGTAACACAATAAGAATAAAAATAACGAGGTATATACAGTGGGCACCAGTACCGAGTCAGCGTGCAGGGTTACAGGCTAGTTGAGGTAATCTGTACATGTTGGTGGGGGCGAAGTGACTATGCATAGGTAACAAACAAACAGCGTGTAGCAGCAGTGTACAAGAGAGGAGAGGGGGTCAATGTAAATTTTCCAGTGCCGATTTTTATGAATTGTTCAGCAGTCTAATGGCTTGGGGGTATAAGCTGTTGAGGAGCCTTTTGGTCCTAGACTTGGCGCTCCGGTACCACTTGCTGTGCGGTAGCAGAGAAAACAGTCTATAACTTGGGTGACTGGAGTCTCTGACAATTTTATGGGCTTTCCTCTGACACCCCCTATTATATAGGGAAGTAAACCCCTCCTGCATTGTCTTGGCTGTGTGTTTAGGGTCATTGTCCTGTTGGAAGGTGAACCTTCGCTAAAGTCTGAGGTCCTGAGCGCCCTGGAGCAGGTTTCTGTCAAGGATCTCTCTATACTTTTCTCTGTTCATCTTTCCCTCGACTAGTTTCCTAGTCCCTAAATAAGGTATTTCTGTTTTTAATTTTAATACATATGCAAACATTCCTAAAAACCTGTTTTTGCATTGTCATTATGGGGTATTGTGTGTAGATTGATGATGATTTTTGATTTATTTAATCCATTTTAGAATAAGGCTGTAACGTAACAAAATGTGGAAAAAGGGAAGGGGTCTGAATACTTTCTGAATGCACTGTATACACACACATACACAAGCTCTGGAATGATGGCAGCGTTTGGGGAATAAATGGATGGAATTGGAATTTCCTTTGCCTTGTTTCTCTCATTCTTCCCTATTTATAGGAACAATCGCTGTGTCTGTCTGGCCTGGAGATATGAAGAGTGTATGTGTGCCTCCCACTGGATGTCAATAGGGGCAGGATGGAGAGGAGCTCTGAGAGAGACACTGAGAGGGGAATGAGGGAGAGGGGAATGAGGAAGAGAGAGAGAGAGAAGAAATGCTATAGGTAGAAGGAAAGTAGTGTGGAAACCTACCAAAAAACAATTCAGCAACAACAAATGTAAACCCCTTTTAGACAACTTCCTGGACAAAATGTTCCACTGTAATAGTGAAGGTTTAAACTTGGCAGTAGAAAACCTGAACAGTATATTTGATCTCTCAGCTTCCCTATAAAATTTCAAACAGAAAACGACAAAATGACAAATGGTTTGATGAAGAATGCAAAAACCTAAGAAAGAAATTGAAAAACCTATCCAAACAAAAACATAGAGACCCAGAAAACCTGAGCCTTCACTATGGTGAGTCACTAAAACAATACAGAAATACACTACGGAAAAGAAGGAACAGTACGTCAGAAATTACCTCAATGTAATTGAAGCATCCATAACCACTTCTGGGAAAATTGGAAACTAAACAAACAACAACACGAAGAGTTACCTATCCAAAACAGAGATGCATGGGTAAACCACTTCTCTATAACAAAGAACAAACAGCAAAAACATATACATGATCAAATACAAATCTTATAATCAGCTATTAAAGACTACCAGAACCTGCTGGATTCTCCAATTACATTGAATGAACTAATTCGAAAACAAACCCAATTATGATCAACTCCCATATCTACTGGGGGAAATACCCCAGTGTGGGATCACAGCAGCAAGATTAGTGACCTGTTGCCACAAGAAAAGGGCAACCAGTGAAGAACAAACACCATATTTATGTTTATTTATTTTCCCTTTTGTACTTTAACTATTTGCAGATAATATGACACGTGAAATGTCTTTATTCTTTTGGATCTTTTGTGAGTGAAATGTTTAATGTTAATTTGTATTGTTTATTTAACTTTTGTTTATTTTCTACTTAACTTGCTTTGGAAATGTTAACAAATGTTTCCCATGCAAATAAAGCCCTTATATTCAATTGAAATTGAATTGAGAGAGAGAGAGAGAGAGAGGGAGAGTGAGAAGGATGGTGGGAATGGGGAGTCATTTCTTTGGATGAGAAACGAGAGTTCTTGACCTCTCTTAACTCTAGCAATGGCTGGGAATATGATACCCCCTTATCCCTCTCCACCATTCCTCCCTCCATCCCTCTCTTATAACGACCTTCATCTGCAGGGGAAGGAGGGAGGGAGGGATGAGGGATTATATAGATTGGGGTGTGGTGGTTGTGTGTGTGTGTGTGTGTGTGTCAGAGTCTCAGCTGTCTCGGGCACCATTATGTCGCATTTCCACTCAGGACTCTCGTTTCCACTGAGACTTACCCCAATACCAGTGGGTCGCCAGTGTTTAATGTTACTGCAAGCTCTAGTGTAATTGTGTTTCCATTAGGAGTGTGGTATTAGGACTTGGGGCGGGCACTGGGGGTGGGGAAGGAGATGTAAACTATTGACGACCTTACAAACGCGTTACTTCTTCCGGTTACAAAAATATAACGCAACATTATTTGGGTTGGAGGTGAACACTGTACATTTAATAATGTACACGTGGTATTTAGAAAATGAACAGCTTAGGATCGAACAAGAACGAGTGAGAGTCAAAGACGACAGAAGGAGAAGACGTGAACGAAGGAGTAGGGAGAGGAGTGAAATGTTAGCCATGCTGGCTGATGTCGACGTAACCCATTCATAGACGCTAACTACCTTTAGTGCCTATTGACGATAGTATCTTCTGGCAAGGGGGAGTTTTGTTAAGAGCCCCAATGCTCGTTCTGAATGTTAAACCGCATCGCTTGCTGCAGAGGCGTACGCAGTTTAATGGGGCCCCCGCAAGGTCTAAGCAAGTACTATATACAGTATATAAAACAAAATTCAACACCAACAAAATTCTTGCCACCAACAGAATAAAGGATGAATATTTGGGGCATACCACCATTGCAGCTCTGCAGATTTTGTTGCGAGGATACAGAATCAATATACCATTTGTTCTAGTATTGCCCTCATGTAGCTTGTTTCAGGTTCAGGAATGGCTGAAAAAGCATAACATTAATCTAATATTGACCATAGAAATAGCATTGCTGGGAGATTTGGAGAGACCTGGTCAGTCAGTTACTAATATACTAATACTAAGTATTTATCTTCAACTCGCAATCTGTGGATTCTATTTGATTATATAGCTTCAAATTGTATGTTAAACACCACAGCATGCTCGTGTCACAGCATGTAGAAATCCGAAAAGGGTGGCCAGCAGAGATACTGTAGGTGGGATTTAATTTTTTTTTTTTTACCTTTATTTAACTAGGCAAGTCTGTTAAGAACAAATTCTTATTTTCAATGACAGCCTAGGAACAGTTGGTTAACTGCCTTGTTCAGGGGCAGAACAACAGATTTGAACCTTGTCAGCTCAGGGATTTGAACTTGCAACCTTCTGGTTACTAGTCCAATGCTCTAACCACTAGGCTACCCTGCCGCCTCATGGCTGAGGGTAGCCTAGTGGGAGTGAAGTGGGATGTGTAACTGGAGACAGGTGGGAGTGAAGTTGCTGGGCGGGGGGTAGAATGACGGTCAAAGCGAAAGATAAAAGACAAAAATTCCAAATGAACAAAAAACACAAAAAGTTTAAATTACACTAAAAGGGAACGTTGTTATATCCAATGTCTGTTTGCCTGAGGCTGATGCCACGCAATGCTAGTACGCGCATTCACAAGCATACACACACACTCGCATTCAAACGCACACACGCAACGACACACACACATGTTTTTCAGGGGACTGTGGGGGTCTTGGAAGCTTGATGGGCATCTCTCGGGGGGAACTGTGGGGGGATCTTGGATGGTTGGTGGAATGGTGGTTAGGGGCGTTGGGCTGGTGGCCGAGAGGTCGCTGGCACGGTCCCCGATTCGATTGCGTGGGGGATCTGTTGATGTGCCCTTGGGCAGGGCACTTGACAATGGTTTCTCCTGTGGGTCTTCAGGATGGGAGTCTGTTAGATGACTGAATGTAATGTAAATGTTGAGCGACTTCACTGCAGGTAGATGGTATGTTATAAAATCCCCCTCAAAATGCCTTGCAGAAACAACTTCTTTCCTCTTTGTACATCTGAGGGTAAGTGTTCTTGTTTCAAACACATACGATACCATCTTTAGGGCAGTAGGTAGCCTAGTGGTTAGAGCGTTGGACCAGTAACCGAATCCCCGGGCTGACAAGGTAACAAATTTTCTTTCTTCCCCTGAGCAAGGCAGTGAACCCAGTGTTCCCCGGGCGCTGAAGACATGGATGTCGATTAAGTCAGCCCCCCGCACCTCTCTGATTCAGAGGGGTTGGGTTAAATGCGGAAGACACATTTCAGTTGAATGCATTTAGTTGTACAACTGACTAGGTATCCCCCCCTTTCCCTTTAAAGGGATAGTTTACTCAGAATACAATCGAACATGACTATTATTTAACAACAATATTTCTATTGTAATCACAAAGTTACTATAAGAACTTGAAGCCCAGTGTTACTGTATTACTGCATTACCTCTCTCACTCATTATGAAAATATATTTGTTAGTCATTTTGAAGCTGCAAAGGTGGCCTACTCTAATGTTGAGATGATTTCATGTCCCTCATGTATTTAGTTCTAGGCTATATGGGCTACATTAAGATTCATATCTAAGAGCCCTTAAAACCATGTGCTTATGATTATATATTTTGGTGCAAATTCATTTCTTGGAGAGGAACTACGGATTCCAAATATGTCTGTGTGTGTTTGTCTAAAAACATTTGCTGTCTGTGTGTGTGTATGCGTGCTGTGTGTACACGTTTGACTGTTCTTGTGAGTACCAGAAGTCCTCACAAAAATAGTAAACCAGCAACAATTCAGAGAAGTGAAGACATTTTACTGGTCCTTACTTGTAAAAGGCTATTTTAGGCTTAGGAGTTAGGTTTAGGGTTATGGTTAGAATTAGAGTTAGGATTAGAAATATAGTTAGGGTTAGGAGTTAAATTTAGATTTAGGGTTAGGGTCAAGGGTTAAGGTTAGGGTTAAGGTAAGGGTTAGGGTTAGCGTTTGTTGAATGGGAATCAATTGTTGGTCCCCAAAAAGAACATCTGCAGCTCATTGGTTTTGTTTTTCATTTTCTGGATGCCCCACCCTTGTACTTTGGTCACTGAACACTGGGCTCACCCTATATTCCAGGCTGTTTTTTACTGTAACACAGTTACTTTACATTTGGGTAATTTCGTTACTTGAATTGTGACCCTTGATATGAACAAAATCATGTTTATAGCCTCAGTCCAGTTTGGAGCTATGACCAAAAATGTTGGAACACATCAATTACACCAATTCCTCTCTATTTTACCTTATCCCTCTCTCTCTCTTCCTCGACCTCTCTCCTCAAAAAACTGATTTTCTCTCTGTCAGATGTTTTTCATATCTTTGGTCAGTGAAGAAGAGGAATCCCTCTCTCCCTCTCTCTGAACACACTTCTAACACACTCATTCACTCACTCCCTCTCTCCTCTCTGCATTCAGACAGTAAACATTTACAGAGATGGTGTGACTTGCTGCAAAACACACACACGTGGGAGTGTGACTGACCAGTATGGATGGATTCCTCTGTTATGTTTGACAGCCTAGAAATATTACAACAAGCAATGCCAGAAGTTAAAAGTTTGGACTCACCTACTCATTCAAGGGTTTTTCTTAATTTTGTACTATTTCCTACATTGTAGAATAATAGTGAAGACATCAAAACTATGAAATCATGCAGTAACCCAAAAAGTGTATATATTGCCTTGACGACAGCTTTACACACGCTTGGCATTCTCTCAACCAGCTTCATGAGGCAGTCACCTGGAATGCATTGCAATTAACAGGTGTGCCTTGTTAAAAGTTAATTTGTGGAATTTCTTTCCTTCTTAATGCATTTGTGTTATAACAAAGTAAGGGTGGAATACAGAAGATAGCCCTATTTGGAAAAAGACCAAGTCCATATTATGGCAAGAACAGCTCAAATAAGCAAAGAGAAACGACAGTCCATCATTACTTTAAGACATAAAGGTCAGTCAATACGGAACATTTCAAGAACTTGCAGTGCAGTCGCAAAAACCATCAAACGCTATGATGAAACTATCTCTCATAAGGACCGCCAAAGGAAAGGAAGACCTCTGCTGCAGAGGAATAGTTCATTAGAGTTACCAGCCTCAGAAATTGCAGCCCAAATAAATGCTTCACAGAGTTCAAGTAACAGACACATCTCAACTCAACTGTTCAGAGTAGACAGCGGGAATCAGGCCTTCATGGTCAAATGGCTGCAAAGAAACCACTACTAAAGGACACCAATAAGAAGAAGAGACTTGCTTTGGCCAAGAACCACGAGCAATGGACATTAGACCGGTGGAAATCTGTCCTTTGGTCTGATGAGTCCAAATTTGAGATTTTTGGTTCCACAGAGACACAGAGTAGGTGAACGGATGATCTTTGCATGTGTGGATCCTACCGTGAAGCATGGAGGAGGAGGTGTGATGGTGTGGGGGTGCTTTGCTGGTGATTTGAGTGAGTGATTTATTTAGAATTCAAGGCACACTTAACCAGCATGGATACCACAGCATTCTGCAGCGTTACGCCATCCCATCTGGTTTGCGCTTAGTGGGACTATCATTCGTTTTTCAACAGGACCACACCTCCAGGCTGTGTAAGGAAGGAGAGTGATGGAGTGCTGCTTCAGATGACCTGGCCTCCACAATCCCCCGACCTCAACCAAATTAAGATGGTTTGGGATGAGTTGGACTGCAGAGCGAAGGGAAAGCAGCCAACAAGACCTCCTTCAAGACTGTTGTGAAAGCATTCCAGGTGAAGTTGGTTGAGAGAATGCCAAGAGTGTGCAAAGCTGTCATCAAAGCAAAGGGTGTTACTTTGAAGAATCAAAAATATAAAATATATTTTGATTTGTTCAACACTTTTTTGGTTACTACATGATTCCATATGTGTTATTTCATAGGTTGGATGTCTTCACTATTATTCTACAATGTACTTTTTTTTTTAAATATATAGAAAAACCCTTGAATGTGTAGGTGTGTCCACAATTTTGACTGGTACTGTATATGATGGTGAGTATAGACATTATGGACAGTTTATGAATAGAAAAGGTCTGTACAGTAGTAGTTATATAGGATGAGCCTTGCCCAGAATACAGTATATACATATGAAGTGTGTAAAGCAGTATGTAAACATTATTAAAGTGACCAGTGTTCAATGACTATGTACATCGGGCAGCAGTCTCTAATGCGCAGGGTTAAATAACGGGTGTTAGCCGGGTAGTAACAGTGACTACATTTCAGAGTAGGATACTGCGTGGAGGCCTGCTAGTGGTGACTATTTAATAGTCTCATGGCTGGAGATGGAAGCTGTTTTTCAGTCTCTTGGGCCCACCTTTATGCACCTGTACTGTCTCTGCCTTCTAGATGGTATCGGGCTGAACAGGCTGTGGCTTGGGTGGCTAGGTCCTTGATGATCTTCTGGGCCTTCTTGTGACACCGGGTGCGTTGGGCTGAACACACCACCCTCTAGAAAACCCTGTGGTTGCGGGTTTCAGACCCAGGGCCCCAAGCTTAGTAATGAGCTTTGAGGGCACTAAGGCTGACCTGTAGTCGATGAACAATAATTTTATATACAGTGCATTTGGAAAGTATTCAGATCCCTTGAGTTTTTCCACATTTTGTTATGTTGCAGCCTTATTCTAAAATTGATTTAGCAAAAAAATCCTCATCAATCTACACACAGTACCCCATAATGGCAAAGTGAAAAAAATTAAAAATAATGAATTACATAAATATTCAGACCCTTTGCTATGAGACTCAAATGGAGCTCAGGTGCATCCTGTATACATTGGTCATCCTTGCGATTTTTCTACAACTTGATTGGTGTCCACCTGTGGTAGATTCAATTGATTGGACATTAATTGGAAGGCACACACCTGTCTATATACAGGTGTGTGCCTGTATATAGCATAAACCAAGCAATGAGGTCGAAGGAATTGTCCGTAGAGCTCCAAAAGAAGGATTGTGTCGAAGCACAGATCTGGGGAAGGCTACCAAAAAATGTCTGCAGCATTGAAGGTCCCCAAGAACACAGTGGTCTCTATCATTCTTAATTGGAAGAAATTTGGAATCACCAAGACTCTTCCTAGAGCTGGCCGCCCGGCCAAACTGAGCAATCAGGGGAGAAGGGCCTTGGTCAGGGAGGTGACCAAGAACCCGATGGTCACTGATAGAGCTCCAGAATTCCTCTGTGGAGATGCGAGAACCTTCCAGAAGGACAACCATCTCTGCAGCACTCCACCAATCAGGCCTTTTTGGTAGAGTGGCCAGACAGCAGACACTCCTCAGTAAAAGGCACATGACAGCCCGCTGGGAGTTTGCCAAATGGCACCTAAAGACTCTCAGACCATGACAAACAAGATTCTCTGGTCTGATGAAACCAAGATTGAACTCTTTGGCCTGAATGCCAAGCGACACTTCTGGAGGAAACGGTGAAGCATAGTGGTGGCAACATCATTCTGTGGAGATGTTTTTCAGCGGCAGGGACTGAGAGACTAGTCAGTATCGAGGGAAAGAATAACGGAGAAAAGTACAGAGAGATCCTTGATGAAAACCTGCTCCACAGCGCTCAGGACCTCAGACTGGGGCGAAGTTTAACCTTCCAACAGGACAACGACCCTAAGCACACAGCCAAGACAACACAGGAGTGGCTTCGGGACAAGTCTCTGAATGTCCATGAGTGGCCCAGCCAGAGCACTGACTTGAACCCGATCAAACATCTCTGGAGAGACCTGAAAATAGCTGTGCAGCGATGCTCCCCATACAACCTGACAGAGTTTGAGAGGGGAGAGAAGAATGGGAGAAACTCCCCAAATACAGGTGTGCCAAGCTTGTAGTGTCATACCCAAGAAGACTTGAGGCTGTAATCGCTGCCAAAGGTGCTTCAACAAAGTACTGAGTCAATTATCTGAATACTTATGTAAATGTGATATTCCAGTTTTTTATTTTTAATGAATTTGCGAACATTTCTAAAAACCAATTTTTGCTTTGTCATTATGGGGTATTGTGTGTAGATTGATAAACTATTTAATCAATTTCAGAAAAAGGTTGTAAGCAAAGGGGTCTGAATACTTTCCGAATGCACTGCCAGATAGTGAAGCGTGATTCATCACTCCAGATAACGTATTTCCACTGCTCCAGTGTCCAATGGCGGCAAGCTTTCCACAACTCCACAACTTCTTGGCCATGGTAACCCATTTCATGAAGCTCTCGGCGAACAGTTCTTGTGCTGATGTCGCTTCCAGAGGCAGTTTGGAACTCGGTAGTGAGTGTTGCAAACAAGGTCAGACGATTTTTACGCACTACACGCTTCAGCACTTGGCAGTCCTGTTCTGTGAGCTTGTGTGGCCTACCACTTTGAGGCTGAGCCATTATTGCTCCTAGATGTTTCATTTTCATAATAACAGTGCTTACAGTTCACTCTAGCTCTAGCAGGGCAGAAATTTGACGAACTAACATCCTATGACGGTGCCACATTGAAAGTCACTGGCTCTGTGATAATTTTTATATACGTGTCAGCAATGGGTGTGTTTGAAATAGCCAAATCCACTAATTTGAAGGGGTGTCCACATACTTTTGTATATCTTTAACTAGCATCTCAAAGCACTTAATAATAACAGAAGTGAGTGCTCCGGGTCAAGCTTTCTTGGGTACAGGAACAGTGGTGGACATCTTGCTGCAAGTGGGGACAACAGACTGAGATAGGGAGCGAATGAATATGTCCGTAAACACTCCAGCTATGGACAAGAAGGACAGAAAACTCAATGGATGCTTTCTGTTGTGTCTGTTTTCTGAAAGCAAGAAAACAGATTGATGGACCTTTCTAACCCTTCCCAAATGGAAGACTTGTAAGAGATAGACAAAAAGCTGGATGAATGGCTTTTCAACCTCTGCCATATTGTAGAATCAGAGCTATCTACAGTATCTGATGTAACTTTTTTCTTTAATGGAAGCTTCTCTAATGTCAAACATGTAGGGTGTGGTGTACCGCAGGGCAGCTCTCTAGGCCTTCTATTTTTTTTATTTTTACCAAGGACCCATGTCTGGAATTGAACAAACCCTGTGTGTCCATGTAAGCTTATGATTCAACCATATATGCATCAGCAACCACAGCTAATGAAGTCGCTGAAACCCTTAACAAAGATTTTCTGTCTGGTTTGGAATGGGTGGCCAGTAATAAACTGGTCCTGAACATCTCTAAAACTAAGAGCATTTTATTCAGTACAAATAATTCCCTATGCTCTAGACCTCAGCTGAATCTGGTAATGAATTGTGTGGCTGTTGAGCAAGTTGAGGAAACAAAATTATTTGGTGTTACCTTTGATTGTAAACTGTCATGGTCAAAACATATAGATTCAATGGCTGTAAAGATGCAGAGAGGTCCATAATAAAGACACCACACTCCAAAAAGCAACTCCTGGCTCTAGTTTTGTCTTATCTTGATTATTGTCCATTCATGTGGTCAAGTGCTGCAAAGAAAGAGTGCTGCAAAGAAGAATTTCAGCTGCAGCTAGCCTAGAACAGAGTTGCACGTCTTGGTCTTGTAATCAGAGTGCTAATATACAGTGGGGCAAAAATGTATTTAGTCAGCCACCAATTGTGCAAGTTCTCTCACTGTAATTTTCATCATAGGTACACTTCAACTATGACAGACAAAATGAGGAAAAATAATCCAGAAAATCACATTGTAGGATTTTTAATGAATTTGTTTGCAAATTATGGTGGAAAATAAGTATTTGGTCACATACAAACAAGCAAGATTTCTGGCTCTCACAGACCTGTAACTTCTTCTTTAAGAGGCTCCTCTGTCCTCCACTCGTTACCTGTATTAATGGCACCTGTTTGAACTTGTTATCAGTATAAAAGACACCTGTCCACAACCTCAAACAGTCACACTCCAAACTCCACTATGGCCAAGACCAAAGAGCTGTCAAAGGACACCAGAAACAAAATTGTAGACCTGCACCAGGTTGGGAAGACTGAATCCGCAATAGGTAAGCAGCTTGGTTTGAAGAAATCAACTGTGGGAGCAATTATTAGGAAATGGGGTCAAAATGATCACAAGAACGGTGAGCAAAAATCCCAGAACCACACGGGGGGACCTAGTGAATGACCTGCAGAGAGCTGGGACCAAAGTAACAAAGCCTACCATCAGTAACACACTACGCCGCCAGGGACTCAAATCCTGCAGTGCCAGACGTGTCCCCCTGCTTAAGCCAGTACATGTTCAGGCCCGTCTGAAGTTTGCTAGAGAGCATTTGGATGATCCAGATGAGGATTGGGAGAATGTCATGTGGTCAGATGAAACCAAAATAGAACTTTTTGGTAAAAACTCAACTCGTCGTGTTTGGTGGACAAAGAATGCTGAGTTGCATCCAAAGAACACCATACCTACTGTGAAGCATGGGGGTGGAAACATCATGCTTTGGGGCTGTTTTTTCTGCAAAGGGACCAGGACGACTGATCCGTGTAAAGGAAAGAATGAATGGGGCCATGTATCGTGAGATTTTGAGTGAAAACCTCCTTCCATCAGCAAGGGCATTGAAAATGAAACGTGGCTGGGTCTTTCAGCATGACAATGATCCCAAACACACCGCCCGGGCAACGAAGGAGTGGCTTCGTAAGAAGCATTTCAAGGTCCTGGAGTGGCCTAGCCAGTCTCCAGATCTCAACCCCATAGAAAATCTTTGGAGGGAGTTGAAAGTCCGTGTTGCCCAGCGACAGCCCCAAAACATCACTGCTCTAGAGGAGATCTGCATGGAGGAATGGGCCAAAATACCAGCAACAGCGTGTGAAAACCTTGTGAAGACTTACAGAAAACGTTTGACCTCTGTCATTGCCAACAAAGGGTATATAACAAAGTATTGAGATAAACTTTTGTTATTGACCAAATACTTATTGTCCACCATAATTTGCAAATAAATAAATAAAAAATACTACAATGTGATATTCTGGATTTCTTTTTCTCATTTCGTCTGTCATAGTTGAAGTGTACCTATGATGAAAATTACAGGCCTCTCTCATCTTTTTAAGTTGGAGAACTTGCACAATTGGTGGCTGACTAAATACTTTTTTGCCCCACTGTAAATACTATGTATGCCAGTCTCTCTTCGCTAAGAGTTGAGGAGAGACCTTCTGCATCACTTATTATTTTTTATAAGAAACATTAATGTGTTGAAAATTTCAAATTGTTTGCATAGTGAACTTACACACAGCTCTGACACATACACAGTCCCGAAATCCAGAACAAATTCAAGAAAGAATACAGTATTATATAGAGCCGTTATTGCATGGAACTCCCTTCCGTCTCATATTGCTCAAATGAACAGCACACCTGGTTTAATAATACACATAAAGCAACACCTCACGGCACAACGCCTCTCCCTTATTTGACCTAGATATTTTGTGTATTGTGTGTATTGATATGTAGGCTGTGTGCCATTTTTAAATGTATATAGTTCTAGCCTTGAACTGTTCTTGTCTGTTAATGTTCTGTATTATATCCTGTTTCATGTTTTGTGTGGACCCCAGGAAGAGTAGCTGCTGCTTTCTCAACAGCTAATGGGGAACCTAATAAACGACCAAAACCATGAGAGAAATAGACAAAAAGCTGGATTAACCCATGAGAGAAATAGACAAAAAGCTGGATTAACCCATGAGAGAAATAGACAATAAGGTGGATGAACCCATGAGAGAAATAGACAATAATGTGGATGAACCCATGAGAAAAAAAATATATAAACATGTGAAAGATATTTGTCCATAAAAGCGTGGATGAACCCCTGCGATAGTGTATGTGAGAAATTTGTGGTGTTGAACTGTTCTGAACTTGGCTGCCGGACCAGACTCTAGCAATGAGCTGTGAAGTTCAGGCTGACGCACTCACACACTCCTGTCAGTGAGGGGGTTTCCCTAGCCTCTCCTCTCCCACCTCTCTCTCTACCTTCACCCCTCCTGTTTCCTCCTAGAATCTAGCGTCAGTGACCCACCTCTTCCATATCTGCCCTCTCTCTCTCTCTACGCCAGTTGTTGACACCACTCTTATAAGCAGAATTATAAATGATCAAAGCCTAAAACACCCCTATTATGTCCAGTGAGACTGTCTGTCCTTTACTCTCCAGGTGCTTAAGCCCCTCTCTTAACCATCTTTAACCCCTCTAGGCACTTTGGTAAACCCTGTTAGCTTTGGGGGGGGGTGACATGGAACCGCGGCACAGACAGACAGCTGCTAGAGTGCTAGTCTAACATGTAGACACAGAAACGTGGCGTGAACACACACATATGCACGCAGGCAGGCAATTCTCTTCAAACCTGATCTGGGAAAGCTGGTCAAATCCCTCTTCACCTCCTGACTCAATTACTGCAATGCCGTCCTTGGTGGTCTCCCCTCAAAAAGCATCCACAGGCTGCAGGAACCTGGAGATCTGCCCATATCACCCCCATTCTAGCCTCTCTCCACTGGCTACCCATTAAACCCACTGGCTACCCAGAATTAAAGCCAACAGATTGTCTTCAAAACCTTCAATGCCTCTGGTCCCCTATATCTCATTGAACTCCCTTTGCCCCAAACAGTCTTCACGTTTACTCCGGTCAAATGATCAAACACTCCTTGTCCCAAAGATGCGCCTGAAAACAATGGGTGAGTGAGCATTCTGCTGTCTCGGCCCCCGGCTCTGGAATGAGCTCCCCCCACCTCCACACGCCATAGACCACCACTGCCCTTTAAGTCTGAGCTCAAGAAACACTTCTTTAAATTGGCTTTCGCTTAATGTGATCTATGTTGTAGTGTGTGTTGTTGGTCTTATATTGGGGGCGACAGGTAGCCTAGTGGTTAGAACGTTTGGCCAGTAACTGAAAGGTTGCTGGATCAAATCCCTGAGCTGACAAGGTAAAAATCTGTCATTCTACCCCTGAACAAGGCAGTTAACCCACTGTTTAATCTAGAGGCGAAAGAAACGCACACCTATTTAGGCTAGGGGCTGGATAGCGGAGTGGAACACTTAAAAAAAATAAAGGAGAGCCCCACACTCTAGGAGCTCAGATGCAAAAATGTAATGTCCAATGCTTCAACAGACAAGCTGTCTTCATCAGGGTATAGTTAACCCACTGTTCCCCGGTAGTCTGTCATTGTAAATAAAAATGTGTTCTTAACTGACTTGCCTAGTTAAATTATTATTATTTATTTAAAATTATACGTTACTTTCAAGGTCTAGTGTTTTGTCCTTGTCGCCTCCTTTATTATTTAGTCTATCTTGTATAGTTCTAGGCTGCTAGCTGTCTTCAAGCCTAGTGTTTTTTTAGCCTTTTAGCTTTTTTCTTTTAATGGTTGCCCTCAACGTAAAGAGCTTTGTGATTTATGTGTCTAAATGAAAAGTGCTCTACAAATGCAATTTATTATTATTATTATTACATGGGCGCATGCGCACACACACACAGACGTGTGCGCACACACAAACACACGCACTCTCACACTACAACTACACACGCACACACATAGACAACTCTAAACTAGTGCTGACAGAGGAACAGAGGAGACAGTGCTAATACAGGAGACTAGACAAATCAAATTGTATTTGTCAAGTACACAGTTTACAGCAGGTATAAAAGGAACAGTGAAATGCTACTATTTGTTACTATTTGTAGGGGCAGTTTAGACCTGAAACAGACACTTACATTCACCGCACACTACCTTCTCAGACTGTTGGCTAACGTTAGTGAACGGTCGTGGCTTACACAAAACAAATTGAATATGTGACCGACCTGCTCGATTCAGTCTTACTACGTAGCAACATTTGAATTGTGTTTTTTACATTGGATAAAAGTAGAGACTCAGAGCTAGAAACTGGTATATCATACACTACAGTTGAGGAACAATGGGAAAGTTATTCTGCTTTGAAAGTTGATAAACTTTTAACCCCACTTTTGAGAAAATGGCCCTTGAATGTTTTGGTACACTCTTCTTTGTCTACACGCATTCAGCATCATCGTTCACATCCTCTAAAGCCTTAGCTCCACCCATCTTTTCAAGGATTCACATGTGAGGCCATGTGCTATACAGAGTGAGTACTATAGTGTACTAAACAACCAAAGACTTAAAGACTAAAGGCTGGTTTATACTACGTCTATCGACATGTCTGTAGACAGATGTTGTAGTGACATCATGAACATTATATTGTCGTCCGACACCAAACTTGTCGTTGTCGCTATGAAAAGCATAACAAAAACTACAGGCTGCATGACATCAGCAGCCTGGTACAAAATAGCATAACTGGTATATTTTAACACCAATAAACCCATCCATTTACAAGGCCGTCCCCCGCCCTCCCTTCGGCAAATCAGATCACGACTCCATTTTGCGCCTCCCTTCCTATAGGCAGAAACTCAAAAAGGAAGTACCCGTGCTAAGGTCTATTCAACGCTGGTCTGACCAATCAGAATCTTCAAGATTGTTTTGATCACGCAGACTGGGATATTTTCCGGGTAGCCTCTGAGAATAACATTGACGTAGACACGGACATGGTGACTGAGTTCATCAGGAAGTGTATAGTGGATGTTGTTCCCACTGTGACTATTACAACCTACCCAAACCAAAAACCGTGGATAGATGGCAGCGTTTGTGCAAAACTGAAAGCAGGGAATATGGTTGAATACAAACAGTGTAGTTATTCCCTCCGTAAGGCAATCAAACAGGCAAAACGTCAGTACCTAGACAAAGTGTCACAATTCAACAGCTCAGACATGAGACGTACAGTGGGGGAAAAAAGTATTTAGTCAGCCACCAATTGTGCAAGTTCTCTCACTTAAAAAGATGAGAGAGGCCTGTAATTTTCATCATAGGTACACTTCAACTATGACAGACAAAATGAGGAAAAGAAATCCAGAAAATCACATTGTAGGATTTTTTTGAATTTATTTGCAAATTATGGTGGAAAATAAGTATTTGGTCAATAACAAAAGTTTATCTCAATACTTTGTTATATACCCTTTGTTGGCAATGACAGAGGTCAAATGTTTTCTGTAAGTCTTCACAAGGTTTTCACACACTGTTGCTGGTATTTTGGCCCATTCCTCCATGCAGATCTCCTCTAGAGCAGTGATGTTTTGGGGCTGTCGCTGGGCAACACGGACTTTCAACTCCCTCCAAAGATTTTCTATGGGGTTGAGATCTGGAGACTGGCTAGGCCACTCCAGGACCTTGAAATGCTTCTTACGAAGCCACTCCTTCATTGCCCGGGCAGTGTGTTTGGGATCATTGTCATGCTGAAAGACCCAGCCACGTTTCATCTTCAATGCCCTTGCTAATGGAAGGAGGTTTTCACTCAAAATCTCACGATACATGGCCCCATTCATTCTTTCCTTTACACGGATCAGTCGTCCTGGTCCTTTGCAGAAAAACAGCCCCAAAGCATGATGTTTCCACCCCCATGCTTCACAGTAGGTATGGTGTTCTTTGGATGCAACTCAGCATTCTTTGTCCTCCAAACACGACGAGTTGAGTTTTTACCAAAAAGTTCTATTTTGGTTTCATCTGACATTCTCCCAATCCTCATCTGGATCATCCAAATGCTCTCTAGCAAACTTTAGACGGGCCTGAACATGTACTGGCTTAAGAAGGGGAACACGTCTGGCACTGCAGGATTTGAGTCCCTGGCGGCGTAGTGTGTTACTGATGGTAGGCTTTGTTACTTTGGTCCCAGCTCACTGCAGGTCATTCACTAGGTCCCCGTGTGGTTCTGGGATTTTTGCTCACCGTTCTTGTGATCATTTTGACCCCACGGGTGAGATCTTGCGTGGAGCCCCAGATCGAGGAAGATTATCAGTGGTCTTGTATGTCTTCCATTTCCTAATAATTGCTCCCACAGTTGATTTCTTCAAACCAAGCTGCTTACCTATTGCAGATTCAGTCTTCCCAACCTGGTGCAGGTCTACAATTTTGTTTCTGGTGTCCTTTGACAGCTCTTTGGCCTTGGCCATAGTGGAGTTTGGAGTGTGACTGTTTGAGGTTGTGGACAGGTGTCTTTTATACTGATAACAAGTTCAAACAGGTGCCATTAATACAGGTAATGAGTGGAGGACAGAGGAGCCTCTTAAAGAAGAAGTTACAGGTCTGTGAGAGCCAGAAATCTTGCTTGTTTGTATGTGACCAAATACTTATTTTCCACCATAATTTGCAAATAAATTCATAAAAAATTCTACAATGTGATTTTCTGGATTTCTTTTCCTCATTTTGTCTGTCATAGTTGAAGTGTACCTATGATGAAAATTACAGGCCTCTCTCATCTTTTTAAGTGAGAGAACTTGCACAATTGGTGGCTGACTAAATACTTTTTTCCCCCACTGTATGTGGCAGGGTCTACAGACAATCACAGATTACAAACGGAAACCAGCCACATCGCAGACCCTGATGTCTTGCTCCCGGACAAGCTAAACACCTTTGCCCACTTTGAGGATAACACAGTGCCACCAACGCTGCCCGCTCCCAAGGACTGTGGGCTCTCTTTCTCCGTGGCCTACGTGAGTAAGACAAACGTGTTAACCCTCGCAAGGCTGCTGGCCCAGACGGCATCCCTAGCTGCGTCCTCGGAGCATGCGCAGACCAGCTGACTTGAGTGTTTACGGACATATTCAACATCCAGTAACACTTAACTGGGAAATTCTTAGAAAGCCCTATATTCCTTTAAACTCACTTTTCAGGCCTGGTTGGTTTTTCAGCAGATCGGATCAGAGTGATGAGGGAACAGAGGTTTCCAGGAAAGCACATGGCAGCTTGGTACCGTTGCTGCAGCTCTAGCTAATGAATTAATGCTAATAGATTACTGGACATTACAGCTCTTATAAAGGCCCAAGACTGTGTGTGTGTGTGTGTGTGTGTGTGTGTGTGTGTGTGTGTGTGTGTGTGTGTGTGTGTGTGTGTGTGTGTGTGTGTGTGTGTGTGTGTGTGTGTGTGTGTGTGTGTGTGTGTGTGTGTGTGTGTGTGTGTGTGTGTGTGCTCCTGGGAAAAAATAAGTGAGATTTCATGGTAATCGCCTGTGTGTCCTATAAAAGGGATATTGTCCATTTAGCTTATTGATTGAATGCATCTCTCCTGCTCACGCTCTCTAGGGGATTAAATTAAGGGATGGAGAGAGGGAGGGGTGAGATGGATGAAGTAGAGGGAGGGGTGAGATGGATGAAGTAGAGGCAGGGGCTGTCCCATAGAGAGTCTCATTTGTCCACATATCTAATGAAAAGATGAAGAATCTCTCTCCCCTTATTCCACACCCTACACTGTCACGTTGGAGAAAATGATCCGTCACAGAGCAATTTAACCCATGCCACTGCCTGTGTGTTTGGTCTGGTGCAGTAACCTGTCGGATGTTGAGCTGCTTGGTCAACCGGCCTAGAAGGAAAGTGTGTGTGTTATCTGGGGTGTATTCACAATGAACCAAACAGAAACATACGAAAGCAAACAGGGGGGGCTACCTAAATTTATCCAATAGAAATTCTCATTTTAGTTGCAAAACGGAACTGTTTGCAACGGTTTGGACTAATGATTACACCCCAGGTTAGCGACCACAAACTCAACTGTCGACACTGACTCCTGGTTGGACTCTCATCTTGTTGACCTCTATAGACACACACACCTCACCAACTGCTGGGTGATTGGTTGTTGTTGTGGTAATGGAACACGGGGCTGCTGAGCACTAGGAAAACACCAACTGGTCTCTAGTCTGACAATGCCGAACGTGTGTGTGTTGTGGGTGTGTTTGGGGTGGCTATAGAGGTCTAGAGGGAACAAGGGTAAAATGACCAGATTTTGTCATAGAAAAATCAGCCCCCTGCCACACACACACACACGCACACACACGCACGCACACACACATACACACACACACACACACACACAAACAAAAACAGCTGTTGTAGAGGTTAAGGGGAATGCAGACAGACTCTCCAGTAATGTCTGTGATGAGCCGAAGCTAAGCCATATGAGACAGATGGGGGGTTGCGAAGGAAGTGGAAGATGGGAGAATATAAACACAGCTTTGGCTTTGGCAGCTCTCTGTCACATGTAAGCAAGGTGTGGAGAGTGAGAGAGAGCGAGAGAGCGAGAGAGAGAGAGAGAGAGAGAGAGGGTTCAGTGGGTTTACTGGGCTGTTCTGCAGATGTCGACCGACGCTTCAACATTTTTATGGACCTCTCTCTTTCCATGCACTGACCCTCTCTCCTCCTCCTCTCCTCCCTCCCTTCCTCTTCTCCCCTCTCTCCTACTCTCTGTTCCTTTCCTCCTGTAGTTTCACTGAACCTACTTTCAGCCAGGACAACAGCAACAATAGACGAAACAAGATATACACAAAGCAAACGTTTTACTTCAGAATTATCAGCTAGATATGTGAATCGTAATAATCTAGCTAGCCAGCAAAAATGACCTAAAACTAATATTAAGCAAGGTAGATGTACATTTTTTGTGGGTAGCTACCAATTCTTTGTGGCTAGCTAGCTAGCCAGTTAGCCCTATTGACCTATGGACTTACCCATTCACTGAACCGTCTTCCAGCCAGGACAATGACAATAGAGATGAAACAAGATATACACAAAGCAACCGTTTTACTTCATAACTATCAGCAAGCTATATGTGACTCGTTTCACGACACTAGGCGTATGTTGCACGTCACTACATCACAGGATTAGCATTTGAACGTAAACATTTTTTTCTATCAAAATGTGTTTTTTTGGCAGAAATGCCTTCTTGAACATGAACTTTCATGTGCCTTAATAATAACAAACTTGTATTCCATCCATAAATAGAAATAAATTGTTAAATTATTAGCCTGGTTGGTTTAGCCATGGAAAAAGTGAGGAACCTTCCTACTAGCCATGATTGGCTGAGATAATGTATGGGCTGAACATGGCGAGAGATGAGTTTGGATTGGTCTGCCATGTAGCACACTTCTGTCTATAACGTGAGCTATTCAGTATGTGTTGACAGTCCTTTCTACCGCACTGTTTTTGAAAGATATAACGTTAGCCATCGAGAACAACAAATGTTTTTCTACTTTTATCAACAACATTGATGCCCTGAATTTAGCAGGCGGTATCGACAGATCAGTAGGAAAAAGGGATGGGCTACTTTCTGCAAACGCCACGGTCAGTGTGAACCGGAGCGACTTGAAACAAGATGTAGCAACAAACAAAAGGGAGTTAAATGGTTCCAGTCTGCTGTGAAGCGTTCATCCATGTATAAGGGGTAAGAGTCTAGCTACATTTTCCAGATATAAGTTTCTAATTTTGTCAGAAAATCCTTTTTATTGCAAGTTAAAGCATACTCTTAGTTAGCTAGCAAACGTTAGCTTGCTGGTTTATGTGTATGATCTGTGAAGTAATATTATTTGAATCAGAAACCCATTTGCATTGTTAGTTATAGCCTAATGTTAGCTAGTCAACATTGAACCTAGGTTGTTAGCTCTAGCTACCTGCAGATTCGTACTACAGCAATGACAATGTTTGTATTGGTAGTAGTATGAGTTGGGGTTATGCCAGTTCATTGTTTAGCTAGCTACCTAGCTAGCTACATGTCTAAACAAAAGACTCCACTTCAGATGGATTATTACATGACCCATCAAATTAGCAGGTGTGTTTTAGGGTGATTACGGCCATCGATTATATTTCAGGTGTACATGTCTAGACAATAGTGACCCATCCACTTAGCTAGATGTGAATGTATAGCATTTCCTTTACATGACCCATCAATTTAGACAAGTGTGTCAAGTAAGCGTCATCTTATAATGATAACATATATATAAAATATTTTTATCTGGACACTTTCTGTTTTGATATTGTTATATGCAAGTATGCAAATACTATCACTGTACCGTTCACACCTTCTGTATCCTGTGCATGTGACGAATACATTTTTATTTGATATAGCATGTGTTTACCACATGGCCTCATATGTGAAACTTAAAGAGATGGTTGGGACTATGGCTGAAGAGGTTGTGAACGATGCTAAATGGGTGTAGACAAAGAAGAGCTCTCCAGTAGGTGTACCAACACATTCAAGGGCCATTTTCTGGAAAAGTTTAAAAACAGAATTACTTTCCCATTGTTCCTCAACTGTAGTGTATGACATACCATTTTCTAGCTTTGAGTCTCTACTTTTATCCAATGTAAAAAACACAATTTCCAATTTTGCTACATAAGACTGAATTGAGGCGGTCGATTCACATATGTGAATCGTAAATAATGTAGCTAACCATATAGTTTAACAGGCAAAATGACATAAAACAAATATTATGCAAGATATATGTAAATTCTTCATGGGGAGCTAGCTAACATTTCTTTGTGGCTAGCAAAGTAGTACAGTTCATTGACTACAGTTCAACACAATAGTGCCCTCTAAGCTTATCACAAAGTTAAGGACCCTGGGGCTGAACACCTCCTTTTGCAACTGGATCCTGGACTTCCTGACATGACGCCCCCAGGTGGTGAGGGTAGGCAACAATATATGCGCCATTCTGACCCACAACAAGGGGCCCCGTCAGGGGTGTGTGCTTTGTTCCCTCCTGTAGTCCCTGTTCACCAACGACTGCATGGCTGCACACGACTCCAACACCATCATTAAGTTTGCAGACAACACGACGGTGGTAGGCCTGATCACAGACAAGATGATACAGCCGATAGGGAGAAGGTCAAAGACCTGGCAGTGTGGTGTCAGGACAACAACCTCTCCCTCAACGTCAGCAAGACAAAGGAGCTGATTGTGGACTACAGGAAACGGAGGGCTGAGCACGCCCCCATTCACATCGATGGCGCTTAAGTAGAGTGGGTCGAGAGCTTCAAGTTCCTCATCACTAAGAATCTATTATGGTCCAAACACACCAACACAGTCGTGAAGAGGGCATGACAACGCCTCTCTCCCCTCAGGAGGCTGAAAAGATTTCGCATCGGCACTCAGATCCTCAAAAAGTTATACTGCTCCACCACTGAGAGCATATTGACTGGCTGCATTACCACTAAATAGTTAGTTAAATACAATAGTTAACCAAATAGCATTGACCTTTTTTGCAAAAAATGTTGGGCTAATCAAATACGCTGCTGCTACTGTTTGTCACTTCATTCCTAGTCATATACATTTCTACCTCAATTACCTTGTACCCCTGCACATCGACCCGGGACTGGTACCCTGTGTCTATATAGCCAAGTTATCGTTACTCATTGTGTATCTATTATTACTTTTATTATTACGTGCTTCACTTTTCAATTATTTCTCTCTGCATTGTTGGGAAGGGCCTGTAAATAAAATAGCATTTCACTGTTAGTCCACAGCTGTTGTTTTACAAAGCATGTAACGAATACAATTTGATTTGATTTGACCATGAGTTGTTAATCATGAGACATACACCTTGGCCTCTTGTTTTCCCAGAGATTCTATGGGCATAGTGGGAATCAATACAAACGTATCATCAGCATAGCGTCTTGTTTCTTCTCCTTTTATCCTATTAGCCATGTGCTTATTGTCATTCACCTAGTTACCACATGCTAGCCTATAAGCACGGCACAATAATGCACATTCCTCACGCTTGCTGTTCAACCTATGGGCTCACTCTTGCAATTATCACCTTCCTCTCTCTCAACCAATGGCCGTTAATCTCGGGATGTATTTATATGTCAGCTTACCCATGTTCTCTCACTTGCTGTTTTTCAGCAACAGCTTTCGGCAACCATCAAACTTCCTACCACCACCAGCTATAATAACCTCAAGGCCTTTCATTGGAACTCCTTTCCCCCTCAGAGGGAGATTGGATGCCAGCAGCCCCACGTAGGTCTACCCTGCCATCACATGATCTGGCTCCGATTATCTTCCCTCGGAGAAGAATCCATTCCCCAAACTATTTAATAAAATGTCATATTGCATTCTGTCTTTGTTGTTAATTCAGTTAAAACGGCACTTGATTGAACTACCATGTGTAGATGCAACAGCTACAAAGTGGGCTCAATAAGAATGTGAATAAGATCAGGACAAACGGTGCATGTTAGCACCAGGTATAAACAAGGCTTCTGTCTCTATCATTCTCCTGATCTCCTCCTCTCCCCCGACTCTCTCTCTCACTCTCCCACAGCCAAACCCAATTCCATTGCAGGAGGCAGGAATGGGACCTTTGTTATTAAACACTGCAAACCTTTATAGCAATAACATTTGTATTTTTGCCATTTTCCTCCCTCTCTCCCATCCCCCTTTATCCTGTGCAAACAGATGCTCTCTGTAGTGTTGTGGTTTTAACTTTCGAGGGCCTCTCTCATTATTCACTTTCTTCCCTTCTTTCTATCCTAGTCACATCTCTCTCTCTCTCTCTCTCTCTCTCTTACTCCCCCTTTCTCCCCCTTTCTCCCCCCTCTCACCCACACTAACTCACCCCTCTCTCTCTTTCTCACTCCCCCCCACCTCTCTCTCTCTCTCTCTCTCTCTCTCTCTCTCTCTCTCTCTCTGTAACGGAATCACTGGAATCAGGGTGCAGTCCTCTCTGATTCAGATGGGTTGGGTTAAATGCAGAAGACACATTTCAGTTTAACGCATTCAGTTGTGCAACTGACTAGATATCCCTTTTCCTTTCCCTTCCCAGTAAGAATTAAACCCCTCCACAATCCAAAGCAGATGTGTGAGAGTCACACACACACACACATTGTGTGGTGGTGGAGAGAGAAATAAGCAGAAACAGTTCGTTGCTAGGTTACCACTAAACAAAACACAGGCCAAGGCCTGGGAGTGAAAGCGCCTGTTTCAGAAGGCTAAATGTGAAACTGTCTTGTAAGAGCAGGGGAAATAGTTCTGCTGAAACTTTGTAGCCTTTCGTGTTTTCCTCTCTTTGAAGCTCATAACCCTTTCCTCTATATGTTTTTTTCTGTACATACGCTTAGGTGAGCCAAATGCCCTCTTTTTTTAAAGAGAGAGAGACTGTTCCTTATAAACAAGTAGAATCAGATCATGAGTCAATTATGAAACCACTATAACAAGGGGTGAACTGGTAGACATTAATTTTTCTCTGAAACACGCACGCACGCACACATACACAGGACTGAGGGGAATTCCTGTGAATAATATTTAACTGGGAGAAGTTTGGCTCTGCCAGCAATTTTGGCTTTTTCAGCAGACATCAATGTTTACTTTAGATAACTGGTGTTTTTGCATGTGTGTGCATCTGCATATTCATGTGTGTGTGTGTGTGTGTGTGTGTGCGTGTGTTTGCGTGCGTGTGTGCGTGCGTTGTTTACTTTAGATGTCTGTGGGCAGATTGGCCGTCTGGCAATTCTGGCAAATGTGGGATGGTCGAAATTGATATGTACAGTACGAGTCAAAAGTTTAGCCACACCTACTCATTCAAGGGTTTTTCTTTATTTTTCTACTATTTACTATATAAACAAATCAAGCCACCCTTTGCCTTGATGACAGCTTAGCACACTCTTGGCATTCGCTCAACCAGCTTCACCTGGAATGCTTTTGCAACAGTCTTGAAGGAGTTCCCACATATGCTGAGCACTTGTTGGCTGCTTTTCCTTCACTCTGCGGTCCAACTCATCCCAAACCATCTCAATTGGGTTGAGGTCGGGTGATTGTGGAGGCCAGGTCATCTAAAGCAGCACTCCATCCCGCTCCTTCTTGGTCAAATAGTCCTTACACAGCCTGGAGTTGTGTTGGGTCATTGTCCTGTTGAAAACAAATGATAGTCCCACTTAGCTTAACTACCCACTCCCGACACTACCCGGTGAAATGCAAGGCGCCAAATTCAAAATCCAAAAGTTGAATTATTAAACATTCATCAATATACAAGTGTTGCATAGTCATCAAAAGCTCTGCTTCTTGGCAATATCACAGCGTTGTCAGATTTCAAAAAGGCTTTACGGCGAAAGCACAACATTTGATTGTTTGAGGGTAGCACCTCCAATATTTTATCATTAACATAAATTCATAAACCATCGCGGTTCACACAAAACACATTTCACAGCGAAAACAAATCCCTTACCTTTTGAAGAACATCTGCTGATGGCTTCCCAAGTGTCCAACGAAGACATCCAATGGTTATTTTGTTAGAAAAAGTCATTTATTATATCCATAAATCTCCGTTTGGTTGGCGCGTTATGTTCAGAAAATCCAACGTCGAATCGCCCATTGAAACGTGAAGAGAACTTGTTCAAATCTACCTATAAACTTTTCCTAAACAAACCAAATACCAGTTAAAATGCATCCTTAGCTATCCTTTTATGAATATTAGCGATAATATTTCACTCGGATGGTCACCTATACCTTATATAAGTAAAATAAAGTGGGGCGCACAGCCAGAGAAAACTTGTTGACATCTGAGCTACCTTGACCATTTCCTGTACCTATTCATTCTGTTAACTCCAATCTCTCTGAGTCTTTGTATATAGACTGTTGACATCTAGTGGAAACCATAGGTACTGCAGTCTCAGTCCTGGTTACAAATGGATTCAATGGGGAGTGTGTCAAACAGAGCAATAGGTCACCAGAAACTGATTTCCGGATAGATTTTTCTCGGGTTCATCCGTTCATCTACTCTTCGTCTCACAGACACAGTGGTTGGAACCAAACATTTCACATTTGGACTCATTAGACCAAAGGACAGATTTACACCAGTCTAATGTCCATTGCTCGTGGTTCTTGGCCCAAGCAAGTCTCTTCTTCTTATTGGTGCCCTTTAGTAGTGGTTTCTTTGCAGCAGTTCGACCATGAAGGCCTGATTCACACAGTCTCCTCTGAACAGTTGATGTTGAGATGTGTCTGTTACTTGAACTCTGTGAAGCAGTTATTTGGGGTGCAGTCTGAGGTGCAGTTAACTCTAATGAACTTATCCTCTGTGGCGGTGCTCATGAGAGCCAGTTTCATCATAGTGCTGGATGGTTTTTGCAAGCAACTTGAAGAAACTTTAAAAGTTCTTGAAATGTTTCGTATTGACTGACCTTTATTTCTTAAAGTAATGATGGACTGTCGTTTCTCTTTGGGTATTTGAGCAGTTCTTGCAATAATATGGACTTGGGTCTTTTACCAAATAGGTTTATATTCTGTATACCACCCCTACCTTGTCACAACACAACTGATTGGCTCAAACAAAGGGAAGAAATTCCACAAATTAACTTTTAACAAGGCACACCTATTTATTGAAATGCATTCCAGGTGACTACTTTATGAAGCTGGTTGACAGAATGCCAAGAATGTGCAAAGCTGTCATCAAGGCAAAGGGTGGCTACTTTGAAGAATCAAAAATATAAAGTATATTTTCATTTGTTTAAAACTTTTTTGGTTACTACATCAATCCATATCTGTTATTTCATGGTTTTGATGTCTTAAATATTATTCTACAATGTAGAAAATAGTCAAAATAAAGAAAAACCCTTGAATGAGTAGGTGTGTCCAGTCTTTTGACTGTTACTGTATGTGTATTGCACTGTTGAGGCGAGCCAGTGAGTAAACATTTTGCCAACGGTTTTTATAATTAAACCAAGATAGACCACAGCCTGTTGTTTCCAATGGGAACAAATGAGTCCTAGTGGGCAGAACAAGCAAAGAGGTGGGCAGAGCCCAGCACAAGCTTGCGATATCTTATTGGCAAGTTCTTGCATACATCTGCACATTTCCGTAAGGGAATGCCTACTCTGTGAAGTGCACGTGTGCAATAACTCTATTCCCTTTTGCACTCCTTAACAATGCAATTATACTTTTTTTACTTTTGCAAAGGGTAAAGTCTACAAAACTTAGTCCACTCTGTTAATGACAGATTCTAGTTTTGGGAACAGAAAACTGTATTGAGATCAAATGTTTCATCGATGAGAAAATGTGCAGAATGTCGGACAAAATTAATCTTCTCCCACTGCTGGCCAGTGAAATCTCCAAGTGGATGCTTCACATTTGTACATCAGGTGAAATATATGTCTCATTGTTCTATCTGTGATTTCGCTGCAACATTTACATCCTGTATTCTGGCCATGTGACCAATAAACTTTGTTTGATTTGATGACAGCCAGGCACTAATTTGCTAAATAAGTAGTTAGGCTTTTATAAGGTATTATGAGCCAATGGTAACCTTTTTCTTCAGTACTTTATATTCTTTATTGTCACGTTGTATAATGACAGGTGATAGGCGCAGGAATGCGAAATAGTTTTTTAAAATTTCACTACCCAAAATAGCGTAAGTCATGACCATGACGGGGACGAAGCCCAAAACAAACACGTGTATACACTACCGTTCAAAAGTTTGGGGCCTCTTAGAAATGTCCTTGTTTTCCATGAAAACATACATGCAAAATGAATAGAAAATATAGTCAAGACGATGACAAGGTTATGAATATTGATTTTTAATTGAAATAATAATTGTGTCCTTCAAACTTTGCTTTCGTCAAAGAATACTCCATTTGCAGCAATTACAGTCTTGCAGACCTTTGGGATTCTAGTTGTCAATTTGTTGAGGTAATCTGAAGAGATTTCACCCCATGCTTCCTGAAGCACCTCCTACAAGTTGAATTAGCCTGATGGACCCTTCTTACGTACCAGACGGTCAAACTGCTCCCACAACAGCTCAATAGGGTTGAGATCCGGTGCTGGCCACTCCATTATAGACAGAATACCAGCTGACTGCTTCCTCCCTAAATAGTTCTTGAATAGTTTAGAGCTGTGCTTTGGGTCATTGTCCTGTTGTAAGAGAAAATTGGCTCCAATGAAGCACCGTCCACAGGGTATGGCATGGCGCTGCAAAATTTAGTTTTAGCCTTCCTTCTTCAAGATCCCTTTTTACCATGTACAAATCTCCCCCTTTACCACCACCAAAGCACTCCCAGACCATCACACTGCCTCCACCATGCTTGACAGATGGCGTCAACCACTCGTCCAGCATCTTTTCAATTTTTCTGCGTCTCACGAATGTTCTTCTTTGTGAGCCGAACACCTCAAACTTAGATTTGTGTGACCATAACACTTTTTCCAATCTTCCTATGTCCATTGTCTGTGTTCTTTTGCCCATCTTAATCTTTTCTTTTTATTGGCCAGTATGAGATATGGCTTTTTCTTTGGAACTTGTCCTCTTGCTCAGTTGTGCACCAGGGCCTCCCACTCCTCTTTCTATTCTGGATAGAGCCAGTTAGCACTGTTCTGTGAAGGGAGTAGTACACAGCGTTGTAACGAGATCTTCAGTTTCTTGCCAATTTCTTGCATGGTATAGCCTAGATTTCTCAGAACAAGAATAGACTGACGAGTTTCAGAAGAAAGGTCTTTATTTCTGGCCATTTTGAACCCACAAATGCTGATGCTACAGATACTCAACTAGTCTAAAGAAGGCCAGTTTTATTGAAGGCCAGTTTAATTTTCAGGACAACAGTTTTCAGCGGTGCTAACATTATTGTAAAAGGGTTTTCTAATTATCAGTTAGCCTTTTAAAATGATGAACTTGAATTAGCTAACACAATGTGCCATTGGAACACAGGAGTGATGGTTGCTGATAATGGGCCTCTGTATTACTATGTAGATATTCCATAAAAAATCTGCAGTTTCCAGCTACAATAGTTATTTACAGTGGGGAAAAAAAGTATTTAGTCAGCCACCAATTGTGCAAGTTCTCTCACTTAAAAAGATGAGAGAGGCCTGTAATTTTCATCATAGGTACACTTCAACTACGACAGACAAAATGAGGAAAAAAAATCCAAATAATCACATTGTAGGATTTTTTATGAATTTATTTGCAAATTATGGTGGAAAATAAGTATTTGGTCACATACAAACAAGCAAGGTTTCTGGCTCTCACAGACCTGTAACTTCTTCTTTAAGAGGCTCCTCTGTCCTCCACTCATTACCTGTATTAATGGCACCTGTTTGAACTTGTTATCAGTATAAAAGACACCTGTCCACAACCTCAAACAGTCACACTCCAAACTCCACTATGGCCAAGACCAAAGAGCTGTCAAAGGACACCAGAAACAAAATTGTAGACCTGCACCAGGTTGGGAAGACTGAATCTGCAATAGGTAAGCAGCTTGGTTTGAAGAAATCAACTGTGGGAGTAATTATTAGGAAATGGAAGACATACAAGACCACTGATAATCTTCCTTGATCTGGGGCTCCACGCAAGATCTCACCCCGTGGGGTCAAAATGATCACAAGAATGGTGAGCAAAAATCCCAGAACCACACGGGGACCTAGTGAATGACCTGCAGAGAGCTGGGACCAAAGTAACAAAGCCTACCATCAGTAACACACTACGCCGCCAGGGACTCAAATCCTGCAGTGCCAGATGTGTCCCCCTGCTTAAGCCAGTACATGTTCAGGCCCGTCTAAAGTTTGCTAGAGAGCATTTGGATGATCCAGATGAGGATTGGGAGAATGTCAGATGAAACCAAAATATAACTTTTTGGTAAAAACTCAACTCGTCGTGTTTGGAGGACAAAGAATGCTGAGTTGCATCCAAAGAACACCATACCTACTGTGAAGCATGGGGTGGAAACATCATGCTTTGGGGCTGTTTCTCTGCAAAGGGACCAGGACGACTGATCCGTGTAAAGGAAAGAATGAATGGGGCCATGTATCGTGAGATTTTGAGTGAAAACCTCCTTCCATCAGCAAGGGCATTGAAGATAAAACGTGGCTGGGTCTTTCAGCATGACAATGATCCCAAACACACCGCCTCGGGCAACGAAGGAGTGGCTTCATAAGAAGCCTGGAGTGGCCTAGCCAGTCTCCAGATCTCAACCCCATAGAAAATCTTTGGAGGGAGTTGAAAGTCCGTGTTGCCCAGCGACAGCCCCAAAACATCACTGCTCTAGAGGAGATCTGCATGGAGGAATGGGCCAAAATACCAGCAACAGTGTGTGAAAACCTTGTGAAGACTTACAGAAAACGTTTGACCTCTGTCATTGCCAACAAAGGGTATCTAACAAAGTATTGAGATAAACTTTTGTTATTGACCAAATACGTATTTTCCACCATAATTTGCAAATAAATTCATAAAAAATCCTACAATGTGATTTTCTGGATTTTCTTTCCTCATTTTGTCTGTCATAGTTGAAGTGTACCTATGATGAAAATTACAGGCCTCTCTCATCTTTTTAAGTGAGAGAACTTGCACAATTGGTGGCTGACTAAATACTTTTTTTCCCCACTGTACAACATTAACTTATTTGGGAGCAGCGCACGAGGTGACGGTTTTGGAGAGCTTGGCGTGCCCAAAGTAAAATGCCTCCCATTCAGGCCCAGAAAATAGGATCTGCACATATTTAGTACCATTGGATAGGAAACACTCTGAAGTTTCTAAAAGTGTTAACATTTTGTCTGTGAGTATAACAGAACGGATATGGCTTGCGAAAACCCGAGGAATTTCTGTCCTGGAAAAAGTGGTTTTGACACATTGCCTCATTTGGAACCCCTCCCTTATGAAAATGCCCATATAAGGGCATGCCCATATAAGTACCTATTGCTTCCTCTGGATGTCAACAGTCTCGAGAAAGTGTTTTGATTCTTCTTAGCTGCTTTTAGATTGTAGAAGAAGACGAATAAGGAAGTGACCACACAGATGTCAATAGAAGAAAATGCGCGTTCCCGGCTTGCGCGTTCTGTGGTTTTTTACTTTCTTATCGCCCAGTTTATATTCCGGTTGAAATATTATACTATTTATACATAAAAGTGTTCTTAAGGATACATTTACATTACTTTTTCTAACAAAAGAACCATGGATTGTCTTCGTTGGACACTTGGGAAGCCCTCAGCAGAAGTTCTTCAAAAGGTAATTGATTTGTTTTCGCTGTGAAATGTGTTTTCTGTGAACCGTGAAGGCTTATGAATTTATGGTAATAGAAAAATATGTGGGGTGCTATCCTCAAACAATCAAATGTGGTGCTTTCGCCGTAAAGACTTTTTGAAATCTGACAATGTGTCACGTCCAGGCCTGAGAAGACAGGCTGGCGTGTTTTGTTTTTGTTTTGGTGTAGGGTTTTTTACGTTCTAGGTTATCCATTTCTATGTTGGGGTAATGGTTCCCAATTAGAGGCAGCTGAGTGTCGTTACCTCTAATTGGGAACCATATATATGTTTGTAGTTTGCACTAGGGGTTTTAATAAAGAATGTATACTGGATACCTCGCTGCGCCTTGGTCTGTCCCTCACGGAGATCATGACAGAATAACCCACCATGAAAAGACCAAGCAGCGAGAGAACCGGGAGTACTGGACCTGGGAGGAGGAATTATTTAGTGACGGACCCTGGACTCAGCCTGGAGAGTATCACCGGCCAAGAGAGGAGGGCAGCGGTGGCGGAACGGCGCAGGTGTGAGGATCTATATGGAGTATGGAACCCGGAGAAGAAAATGTTTGTTGGAACTCGCCTGGCTGGGAAGCCCGAAAGGCAGCCCCAAAAAACTTTTGGGGGTGGGGCACACGAGGAGGTTGGCCGGTTCAGGAGGGACTCCTGAGCCAACTCCTCATGCTCTTTGGAGGGAGCATTGGAGGGTGCGTCGTACTGAGCAGACACCGTGCTATGCTGTTGTGCACACGGTATCTCCAGTGCGCATGCATAGGCCGGTGCGCGAAATTCCAGCGCCACTCATCTGTCGGGCTAGGGTGAGTGTGCAGCCTGGAAGAGTGGTGCAGGCTCTGCGCGCCAGGTCTCCAGTGCGCCTGTTGGGACCGAAATATCCTGCGCCGGCTCTGCGTGCGGTGTCTCCTGTTCACGCGCACAGCCCGGTGCACGACATTCCAGCTCCCTTCATCGGTGAAGCCAGGATGAGTGAACAACCTGGGAGAGGGGTGTCGGCTATACGCATCAGGTCTCCTGTGCGTGTTGTGGATCCAGTACGTCCTGTCCCTGTTCCACGCTCCAGGATTCCTGTTTGTGTTGTGGATCCAGCACGACCAGTCCCTGTTCCACGCTCCAGGATCCCTGTTTGTGTAGTGGATCCAGCACGACCAGTTCCTGCTCCATGCTCCAGGATTCCTGCTCCCCGCACCAGAGGTCCAGTGCGCTTAGTGAGCCCAGTACGGCCCGTTCCTGCTCCCCGCACCAGAGTCCCAGTGCGCGTCATGAGCCCAGTAAGGCCCGTTCCTGCTCCCCGCACCAGAGTCCCAGTGCGCGTCATGAGCCCAGTAAGGCCCGTTCCTGCTCCCCGCACCAGAGTCCCAGTGCGCGTCATGAGCCCAGTAAGGCCCGCTTCCTGCTCCCCGCACCAGAGTCCCAGTGTGCGTCATGAGTCCAGTACGGCCCGTTCCTGCTCCCCGCACCAGAGTCCCAGTGCGCGTCCTGAGCCCAGTAAGGCCCGTTCCTGCTCCCCGCACCAGAGTCCCAGTGCGCGTCATTAGTCCAGTACGGCCCGTTCCTGCTCCCCGCACCAGAGTGCCAGTGCGCATCATGAGCCCAGTACGGCCGGCTCCTGCTCCTCGCACCAGAGTCCGAGTGAGCATCGTGAGCCCAATACGGCCGGTTCCTGCTCCTCGCACCAGAGTCCCAGTGGGCATCGTGAGCCCAGTACGGCCGGTTCCTGCTCCCTTCACCAGAGTGCCAGTGCGCATCATGAGCCCAGTACGGCCGGCTCCTGCTCCTCGCACCAGAGTCCCAGTGAGCATCGTGAGCCCAATACGGCCGGTTCCTGCTCCTCGCACCAGAGTCCCAGTGGGCATCGTGAGCCCAGTACGGCCGGTTCCTGCTCCTCGCACCAGAGTCCCAGTGCGCTTCGGGAGTCCAGTACGGCCGGTTCCTGCTCCCCACACCAGAGTTCCAGTGCTCGTCATGAGCCCATCACGGCCGGTTCCTGCTCCTCGCACCAGAGTTCAGGCTAATAGCCCAGGGCCTCCGGTGCGGGACATCAAGCCAGCACGGCCGGCACCGGAGCCGCCATCTGGGACCAAAAGACCCACCTGAAGACCCCCCCCCCATGGAGGGGGGGTACTGTCACGTCCAGGCCTGAGAAGACAGGCTGGCATGTTTTGTTTTTGTTTTGGTGTAGGGTTTTTTCCGTTCTAGGTTATCCATTTCTATGTTGGGGTAATGGTTCCCAATTAGAGGCAGCTGAGTGTCGTTACCTCTAATTGGGAACCATATATATGTTTGTAGTTTGCACTAGGGGTTTGTGGGTTATTGTTTGTGCATAGCTTTGTTAGTTTACTTGTTATGTTCAACATCACGATCTTCGTCCGTTATTTTTGTTGTTTTGCCAGTTACGTTGTTTTAATAAAGAATGTATACTGGATACCTCGCTGCACCTTGGTCTGTCCCTCACGGAGATCGTGACACAATGCTGTGATATTGCCAAGAAGCAGAGCTTTTGATGACTATGCAACACTTGTATATTGATGCATGTTTAACTTCTTAGGGAGCGGTGGGGCTGAGGGCTTCCCAAGTGTCCAACGAAGACAATCCATGGTTCTTTTGTTAGAAAAAGTGATATATTATATCGATAAATCTCAGTTTGGTTGGCGCGTTATAATGAGAAAATACAGTGTCGACTCCTCCATTGAAATGTGAAGAGAACTCGTTCAACTGATACCTATAAACTTGTCCAAGAACAATCAAACATAATTGTAAATGTATCTATAATTGTAAATGTACACTTTTATGTATATGTTGTAGAATATTTCAACCGGAATATAAACTGGGCGATAAGAAAGGAAAAAACCACAGAGCGTGCCAGCCGTGAACGCGCATTTTCTTCTGTTGACATCTGTGGCCACTTCCTTATTCGTCTTCTTCTACAATCTAAAAGCAGCTAAGAAGAATCAAAATAGGTACTGCATTCATATGCCCTTATATGGGCATTTTCAAAAGGGAGGGGTTCCAAATGAGGCAATGTGTCAAAACCACTTTTTCCAGGACAGAAATTCCTCTGGTTTTTGCCTGCCATATCCGTTCTGTTATACTCACAGACACACTTTTAGAAACTTCCGAGTGTTTCCTATCCAATGGTACTAATTAAGTGCATATCCTATTTTCTGGGCCTGAATGGGAGGCCTTTTACTTTGGGCACGCCAGGCTCTCCAAAACCGTCACCTCGTGCGCTGCTCCCAAAGAAGTTAATAATTCAACTTTTGGATTTTGAATTTGGCGCCTTGCATTTCACCGGGTAGTGTCAGGAGTGGGGCGCTAGCAATGTCTACACTGTATTTCTGACCAATTCTATGTTATTTTAATAGACTATTTTTTTATTGTTATTACGGGACGAGACCCGTGATAACAATTGCACACTAACATGGTAACAAGCAAGCCGATACAATAGAGCACAGGTTTTTTTATTTTTTATTTAACCAGGTAGGCCAGTTGACAACATTTTCTCATTTACAACTGCGACCTGGCCAAGATAAAGCAAAGCAGTGCGACACAAACAACAACAAAGAGTTACACATGGAATAAACAAATGTACAGTCAATAACACAATAGAAAATAAATCTATATACAGTGTGTGTAAATGAGGTAAGATTAGGGCGGTAAGGCAATAAATAGGCCGTAGTGGCGTGCAGAAGATGAATGTGAAAGTAGAGATACTGGGGTGAAAAGAGCAACAAAAAAAATATAACAATATGGGGATGAGGTAGTTGGATGGGCTATTTACAGATGGGCTATATACAGGTGCAATGATCTGTGAGCTGCTCTGACAGCTGATGCTTAAAGTTAGTGAGGGAGATATGAATCTCCAGCTTCAGTGATTTTTGCAATTCGTTCCAGTCATTTGCAGCAGAGAACTGGAAGGAAAGGCGGCCAAACGAGGAATAGGCTTTGGGGGTGACCAGTAAAATATACCTGCTGGAGCGCATGCTACGGGTAGGTGCTGCTATGGTGACCAGTGAGCTGAGATAAGGCGGGGCTTTACCTAGCAAAGACTTATAGATGACCTGGAGCCAGTGGGTTTGGTGACGAATATGAAGCGAGGGCCAGCCAATGAGAGCATGCAGGTCGCAGTGGTGGGTAGTATATGGGACTTTGGTGACAAAACAGATGGAACTGTGATAGACTGCATCCAATTTGCTGAGTAGAGTGTTGAAGGCTATTTTGTAAATGACATCGCAGAAGTCAAGAATTGGTAGGATAGTCAGTTTTACGAGGGTATGTTTGGCAGCATGAGGGAAGGATGCTTTGTTGCGAAATAGGAAGCCAATTCTAGATTTAATTTTGGATTGGAGATGCTTAATGTGAGTCTGGAATGAGAGTTTACAGTCTAACTAGACACCTAGGTATTTATAATTGTCCACATATGCTAAGTCAGAACCGTCCAGAGTAGTGATGCTGGACGGGCAGGCAGGTGCGAGCAGCGATCGGTTGAAGAGCCTGCATTTAGTTTTACTTGCATTTAAGAGCAGTTGGAGGCCATGGAAGGAGAGTTGTATGGCATTGAAGCTTGTCTGGAGGTTAGTTAACACAGTGTCCAAAGAAGGGCCAGAAGTATACAGAATGGTGTCGTCTGCGTAGAGGTGGATCAGAGAATCACCAGTATACATCCATCATGGATGTATACAGAGAAAAGAGTCGGCCCGAGAATTTAACCCTGAGGCACCCCCATAGAGACTGCTAGAGGTCCGGACAACAGGCCCTGCGATTTGACACACTGAAATCTATCTGAGAAGTAGTTGGTGAACCAGGCGAGGCAGTCATTTGAGAAAACAAGGCTGTTGCGTCTGCCGATAAGAATGCGATGATTGACAGAGTCGAAAGCCTTGGCCAGGTCGATGAATACGGCTGCACAGTATTGTCTTTTATCGATGGCGGTTATGATATCGTTTAGGACCTTGAGCGTGGCTGAGGTGCACCCATGACCAGCTCGGAAACCAGATTACATAGCGGAGAAGGTACGGTGGGATTCGAAATGGTCAGTGATCTGTTTGTTAACTTGGCTTTCGAAGAGCTTTGAAAGGCAGGCTAGGATAGATAAAGGTCTGTAACAGTTTGGGTCTAGAGTGTCTCCCCCTTTGAAGAGGGGGATGACCGCGGCAGATTTCCAATCTTTGGGGATCTCAGACAATACAAAATAGACATTGAACAGGCTAGTGATAGGGGTTGCAACATTTGCGGCGGATAATTTTAGAAAGAGAGGGTCCAGATTGTCTAGCCCAGGTACTCACAAGACCAACGGACATGGAACAATAATCAATCATGACAATTGGGAACAGAGGGCACATATATACACATACTAATCAGGGGGAATGGGAACCATGTGTGCATAATGAGACAATGATCTACGTCACCGGCCTAGAGCTGGTGAACGGAATGAGCAGCAGTACCGGGGAATCCGTGACAGTACCCCCCCCGATGCGCTGCACCAGCAGCGGGATGACACCGGCCTATGGGATGAACACAGGGATACGGTGCTCCTCAGGACTTTAAATGGCCCCACAAACCGCGTGCTCAACTTCCGGCAGGGTAGGTGGAGGGGCAGATTCCGAGTGGAGAGCCAGACCCGGTCGCCTGAAAACAGGAGCCTCACTGCGGTAGCGGTCGATCTATTCCTTGTGCTGACGCACGGTCCGCTGGAGACGAGTGTGCGCAGCGTTCCAGATCTCCTCAGCGCACTGAAAACACTTGTCCACCGCAGGGGCCTCGGTCTGGCTCGGATGCCAAGGTGTCAGGTCCGGCTGATATCCCAACACACACTGGAAAGGAGTGAGGTCAGTGGAGGAGTGGTGAAGGGATTTCTGTGTCTACTCAGCCCAAGGTAGAAAATCCGTCCACTCCCCCAGCCGGTCCTGACAGTAACACCTCAAGAACCTGCCCACTTCCTGATTGACCCTCTCCACCTGCCCATTTGCTTGAAGACGGTACCCAGAGTTGAGACTGACCGTGAACCCCAGGTGTTCCATGAACACCTTCCATACACGTGAGGTGAACTGAGGGCCACGGTCTGACACAATGTCCTCCGGGATTCCGTAGTCAATTCAAAATGAAATCAAATATTATTTGTCACATGCACCGAATACAACAGGTGTACAACAGTGAAATGCTTACTTACAGTCCCTTAAACAACAATGCAGTTTTAAGAAAATTCCCCAAAAAAAGTAAGAGATAAGAATAACAAATAATTAAACAGCAGCGGTAAAGCTCTCGATGGTGCAGCTGTTAACCTTTTGAGGATCTGAGGACCATTGCCAAATCTTTTCAGTCTCCTGAAGGGAGGATAGGTTTTGTCGTGCCCACTTCACGACTGTCTTGGTGTACTTGGACCATGTTAGTTTGTTGGTGATGTGGACACCAAAGAACTTGAAGCTCTCAACCTGCTCCATTACAGCCCATCGATGAGAATGGGGGCGTGCTCGTTCCTTTTCCTGTAGTCCACAATCATCTCCTTTGTCTTGGTCACTTTGAGGGAGAGGTTGTTGTACTTGCACCACATGGTCAGGTCTCTGACCTCCTCCCTATAGGCTGTCTCCTCGTTGTTGGTGATCAGGCCTACCACTGTTGTGTCATCAGCAAACTTAATGATGGTTTTGGTTTCGTGCTTGGTCGTGAAGTCATGAGTGAACAGGGAGTACAGGAGGGGACTGAACACGCACCCCTGAGGGGACCCCGTGTTGAGGATCAGCGTGGCGGATGTGGTGATACCTACCCTACCACCTGGGGGTGGCCCATCAGGAAGTCAAGGATCCAGTTGCAGAGGGAGGCGTTTAGTCCCAGGGTCCTTAGCTTATTGATGAGCTTTGCGGGCACTATGGTGTTGAACGCTGAGCTGTAGTCAATGAACAGCATTCTCACATAGGTGTTCCTTTTGTCCAGGTGGGAAAGGGCAGTGTGGAGTGCAATAGAGATTGCATCATCTGTGGATCTGTTGGTGCCGTAGGCAAATTGGAGTGGGTCTAGGGTTTCTGGGATGATGGTGTTGATGTGAGCCATGACCAGCCTTTAAAAGCATTTCATGGCTACATACGTGAGTGCTACGGGTCGGTAGTCATTTAGGCAGGTTACCTTAGTGTTCTTGGGCACAGGGACTATGGTGGTCTGCTTGAAACATGTTGGTATTACAGGCTCAGACCAGAAGACGTGCATAAAAAGAGCCTCTGCGGTTTGCATGGCCAACGGGAGCCCAGGCAGGGCTCAGTACAGGCAGTGTGTTCCCCTGTCTTCTGGCACTAGTGAGAATGGATGCTAGGCTTAGCAGAGACAGCTCAGGGACGAGTGCAGTGGAGGTAGGTAGAAAACAGAGAGAGAGACACAGATGAACTGCCAATTCCTTAAATATGTAATAGTAATTAACAATAAGGTAGGGTACACTTGTGACATATGACACAATAATCCTGATTATGTCTACATGTAGACATACTTAAAAACTGCAAATTAGTTCATAATGTGTGTTCCCCTATAATTGTCTAATAACTATTTATTCATTCGCAACTAGGATGATGCTTGGCCTAGCACAGACAGGGAACCAGATAATGATGGGCCATCATCAAGTTAAGGAAAGAGAGCATTCAAGAGAAGCAAATGCCCAAGAAAAGTCAACAGAGGAGATCAAGGAGAATCACAGACAGACAGACAGAAGAACAGCAGAGGAGAACTAGGAGAAGCACAAACAGAGAGACAGTGACAACAGAGAAGATGCAGAGACAGACAGCACAACAGAGAGAAAACAGACTCAGGTGCATAGATATTGTGGTGAGTTGTATCTCCAGACACAACCACCTGTGTTTGTAAGTAATGTGTTTGGGAGGAGGGGGGGTTACAGTGGTCTTTCTGTTTTACCCTGAGTGGTAGAGAGCGAACCAGGTTAGTGAGTCTGTGTGTGCATGTGTTTGTGTCCATGTGTGTGCGTGCCTGTGCGTGCTGCCGTTTTAGAGGGCGAGGGTGTTTGTTAGTTTTAGAATGGGTCATAACTTTGTGCTCGTTAAGCAGTAGTGTATGTGCCTGTGTTTATGTGCTGTGTCCAGAGCGTATGGTGTCATGCCCTCCATATGTGTCTAACGCACCATGCACAAATATATTAAACCTACCATTTTACAGCCAACGCTTTGAATGCTGTCCACCACATGTATAATTTCAGAAGGTAAATATGTAAACCATTACTCATTACAGACACAGTGGGAATGTATTGTGTTGAGTATTAAATAAACTTGATTGAAAACATGTTGTTATTTGTTCATATTTTCCGTTTACTGTAAGTTGACTAACTACTGACTGCCCATATTAACTGCGGGATGACAGCGGCCTCGGGGACGACCACAGGGTGCCTGTCCACTGCAGGAACCCAGCACCGCTCCTCTGGGCCATGCCCCTCCAAGTCGATGAGGTACTGAAGACGCCCCGCCCAAAGCCTCGAATCCAGGACTTCAGGGACCGTGTCACGTCTGCTCCCGCTCTTCCCTCCCCCTGGCACCAGATTACCCTGCATCACGCACTCCTGCCATTCATCACGCACACCTGCCTTCCCTCGTCACTCGCATCAGCGTTATTGGACTCATGCGGACTCACTTATCACATATTAATTTCCTCCCCAGCTCTTTTTCCCGCTGCTGCATTGATTGTTTTTTGTCTTTAGTTTTAGTTTGCTGATGCTGTCCTGTGTCGTGCCATGTCCATTATGCCCTAGCAGGCTCGAGAGGTTTCCTTGCCCCGGTTGGCTCGGATGACGCCCATCCTACGTCGGGCCTCAGCCGGATCATCAGTTCTTGTTTGCCCAGCCTGTCCAAGAGTTCTTTTTGTTTTTGTTTTTTGTTTTGTTGGTGGTGTCGGGGTGGATTCCGGGGGTGCCTAAGCCAGCCCGTTGGGCTTCCACGCCCCTGCTGGCTCGAGAGGTTTTCTTGCCGTGGTCAGCTCGGCGGCTTCCCATCCCATGTCACACTCTACCTGATCTTCGGGCTCCCTCTCTACAGCTGGATCGACAAGCGTCTTGCCTCAGCCGGATTGTCGGGCTTCCATGCCTCAGCCGGCTCGCCAGGCTCTCACGCTCCTGCCGGTTCGTCGGGATTTCACGCCCCAACCGGCTTTCCCAGCGCCCATGTCTTGCCCGGTTCGACCAGGTGGGATGCCGGGTAGCGCCCCAAGGGGTACTGTCACGTCTGCTCCCGCTCTTCCCTCCCCCTGGCGCTTGAGGGCGCCAGATTACCCTGCATCACGCACTCCTGCCATCCATCACGCACACCTGCCTTCCCTCGTCACTCGCATCAGCGTTATTGGACTCACCTGGACTCACTTATCACATGTTAATTTCCTCCCCTATATTTGTCAGTTCCCCAGCTCTGTTACCCGCTGCTGCATTGATTGTTTTTGTCTTTAGTTTTAGTTTGCTGACGCTATCCTGTCTCGTGCCATGTCCGTTATTTATTAAATGTTTACTCCCTGTACCTGCTTTGTCTCTCCAGCGTTATCTCATGTGACAGACCGAGTATGCCGGAACTCTCTCGATGTCCAGAGGAGGAGGCGGGGCGTCCTGGGTTCAGCCTCAGCGAGGGGACCAGGCACCACTGGCCTGAGGAGAGACACATGAAGAGTCGGGTTAATGCGGTAATCAGCAGGGAGTTGCAAACGGTACTTTATCTTATTAACCCTCCTCAGGACTTTAAACGGCCCCACAAACCGCATGCTCAGCTTCCGACAAGGCAGGCGGAGGGGCAGGTTCCGGGTAGAGAGCCAGACCCGGTCGCCTGGAGAGAAGATAGGCGCCTCACTGTAGTGGCGGTCGGCCTGTTCCTTGTGCGGAAACCACTTGTCCACCGCAGGGGCTTCGGTGTGGCTCTGATGCAAAGATGCCAGGGCCGGCTGATACCCTAAACACGCATTGGAAAGGAGTGAGGTTAGTGGACGAGTGGCAGAGGGAATTCTGTGCGTACTCAGCGCAAGGTAGAAAATCCACTCACTCCCCCGGCCGGTCCTGACAGTAACACCTCAGGAACCTGCCCACTTCCTGATTAACCCTCTCCACCAGCCCATTAGCTTGAGGATGATACCCAGAGGTGAGACTGCCTGTGACCCCCAGGCGTTTCACGTGAGACAAGACAGTCCGGGGTTGGTGGTAATGAGTCCAGTTCAGTGACGCCTACAAGGCCGGTGACGTAGACCTCCGGAGCTGGTGAATGGAATGAGCAGCAGTACCGGGGAATCCGTGACAACCATATGGAGTGAGAGTTGGTTTCTTTATTCTGTAAGTGTGTCTACCACGATCCGCACGCATATTCAACATAGCTCACAAATAAAACTATGATTTGTGAATAGATTAAAATATTTCATAATTAGTACCATAATCAGTGGAAAAATATTTCACAAATATTCACCATAAGTCACAAATAAATCGATAGCCTGTAAAATATTCAACATAGCTCACAAATAAAACTACGATTTGAACAGATGTAGAACAATTTGTGAGCAAATGTTCAGAAATCCCTAACATTTACAACTACGCAATGTGCATTTTTGCTTTCAAAAAGTGCTTGTGGATCTGTATTCTGTGTTAACAGAATTTTTAGAATTTTTTTCCACCTGTCGATATATTACAATCCACAAATGTGGCCTCAGATGAAAGTCGACTATCCATTAATTAGAATAATCCGTGTTACACGTGACGTGCAGAGTGATCAGAGTGACATCACGGCACATCACGGCATTCTCATTCGGTGTTCTTGGGACTTTATTATTTCTTGCTAGAATAATAAACAGCTTCATGAAATGTGAGTATACGTTTATTTATTCAATGAATGATGTTAAAATGTTCAACAAATGACTTTCATATGAATGTAAAATTAGATAATTGGGGCATGCAACGCTGAGTGTGTTTTCTCTTAGCTAACGTTGGGCACTACAGCAATATCTAGCAGGTGAAATTTTCAGCTGTTTAGATGAATAACCAACATTAAAATAACTACTGTGGTTAGTTGTTAATTCAGGAATGTGTACATTATGAAGAACCACTCTGTTTTAAAATCCTGAATTGGTGATCTGGCTAGCCAGCTAATGAGAAATGTCGCAAATCATCTTCTTTAATCTGTGATTTGTTTGCATGACTACTGTCGAAGTAAGAATTTTTAACATTATATAAAAAAAATGAAATTCAGCTATCTGCTCCATGTAGGCTTGCTTGCAAGCAATGCCTGGTTTTCAACCATGCAACGCCTAGGTTTCAACCATGCAACAGCTGTGCTTTGCCCCTTGAGTGTTCTGACTTCTGAGAAATGGTTTACCATTTTATTGTCACTAGAACTCACTACTGTCAACGTGGGGTGACGTAGCTAGCTAGTTAACCAACAACAACTGGAATGCCACACTCCTTTAACAGCTCTGCAGTCAAGTAAACAAGCTCACAAATTGCTTCCTGATGTCTAAAATAGCTGGACAATAGGGCATTGAGCCCGTCATTGTTCTATTGACTACTATTACAGACCAAACAAAATATTATATGCCCCCCTCTCTCTTTTCACTCTTTTATCAAGAATGTTACAGCGACTTATTGAAACCTGGCCTGTATGTAGATTACTAGTGGAAGATCACAACCAGTAGCATAATTTGTCCTTAATCAAACCTATTATCGATCCTGTGTCACTCTAAAAAAAACTGTTAGAAGTTGTGATGTTGGTGGCACTACTTTTTTAGTGGTCATGACTCATGACACCTAAAGTTACCAGCAAAGTATATTAGAAAACTTTGCTGAAAGAGGCGTTGGTGCTGCGCAAAGACCTGTGGGCAGATTGCTATATTGCACTCTAGGGTTTGTTTCTGGACCAGACCATTGTTTTACAGTTTGAATGCCATGTGTCTGCCTTAAATGATCTTCAAGGGCGGCTGAAATTTGTTTGTTTGAGATTTGGTTAATTAAAGGTAGACTTTGGGCAAAAACATTAAACTGTATTAAACTGTATAACTGATCAATACACCATCATACCAGGTCATTTAATGCTTAAAAACAAAACAAATGGACAAATAAGACATTTGGCTACAGAATTGCCATTTCTTACCAACCTCTACAGCTTCAGTCCAAAAACAAATCATGTGCAATGACGTCAACATATACTGTAGGAGTTACTGGCTAGCTAAAGTGGCTAGCTTAGCTAACAAACTAGTTATGTTGGTCGACCAGAATGAGATATCAACAAACTACCAAAGGCACACCACATTTATGTTTGAAAATTGAGAAAGGGGCGGAGTTGGACTGTTTTTTTATGCCCATAGTAGACCTTTAAAAATGCTAGAGGCCATGACTGAATTCAAACATGAGTTGGTTTTGGGGTGGTTACACGTGGCAAACGACAGGTCATTGCACGTAAGGGTCGATAATCCAGAGTGGTGGGGCAAAGGTACAGGACGGCAGGCTCATGGTCAAGGGCTGGCAGAGTGGTCAGGCAGGCGGGCTCAGAGTCCGGACAGGCAAGGGTCAATAACCAGAAGGGCGAGAAAAAGAGAGACTGGAGAAAAGCAGGAGCTGAGAAAAATGCTGGTTGACTTGACAAACAAGACGAACTGGCAACAGACAAACAGAGAACACAGGCATAAATGCACAGGGGATAATGGGGAAGATGGGCGACACCTGGAGGGGTTGGAGGCAATCACAAGGACAGGTGAAACAGATCAGGACGTGACAGACATGGCCTCCCGAGTGGCGCAGTGGTCTAAGGCACTGCATCACAGTACTAGCTGTGCCACTAGAGATTCTGGGTTCGAGTCCAGGCTCTGTCGCAGCTGGTCGTGACCAGGAGACCCATTGCACAATTGGCCCAGGGTCGTCCGGGTTAGGGGAGGGTTTGGCCCGGTAGGGATGTCCTTGTGCCATCGCGCACTAGCGACTCCTGTGGCGGGCTGGGCGCAGTGCACGCTGACACGGTCGCCAGGTGTACGGTGTTTCCTCCGACACATTGGTGCGGCTGGCTTCCGGGTTACATGGACATTGTGTCAAGAAGCAGTGCGGCTTGGTTGGGTTATTTCGGAGGACGCACGGCTCTCGACCTTCGCCTCTCCTGAGTCCGTACGGGACTTGCAGCGATGAGACAAGACTGTAACTACCAATTGGATACAACGAAAAAAAGAGATACCTTGACGAGATCCTGAGGCCCATTGTCATGCCATTCATCCGCCGCCATCCCCTCATGTTTCAGCATGATAATGCATGGAAACATGTCACAAGGATCTGTACACAATTCCTGGAAGCTGAACATGTCCCAGTTATTCCATGGCCTGCATACACACCAGATATGTCACCCCTTGACCATTTGGGATGTTCTGGATCAACGTGTATGGCAACGTGTTCCAGTTCCCGCCAATATCCAGCAACTTCGCACAGCCATTGAAGAGGTATGGGACAACATTTCCACAGGACACAATCAACAGCCTGATCAACTCTACGCAAAGGAGATGTGTTGCTCTGCATGAGGCAAATGGTGGTCACACCAGATACTGACTGGTTTTCTGATCCATGCCCCTACCTTTTTTTTAAGGTATCTGTGAACAACAGATGCATGTCTGTTTTCCCAGTCATGTGAAATCCATCGAAAAGGGTCCTGTAACGTGACCATTTGACTGACTTCCTTATATGAACTGTAACTCAGTAAATCTTTCAAATTGTTGTATATTGTGTTTACATCTTTGTTCAGTGTAACAATGACACCATAATTCATGGCTTCTGGGAGTGCTATTAAGTCCAAAGGTTATGGGCACAGTTAGAAAGTTGGCTGTCAGAAGGTGCATTCGGAAAGTACTCAGACCCCTTGACTTTTTCCACATTTTGTTACGTTACAGCCTTATTAAAAATGTATTAAATAAAAAAATACCACATAATGACAAAGCAAAAACAGATTTTTTTGACAATTGTTTTCAGACCCTTTCTATGAGACTCGAAATTGAACTCAGGTGCATCCTTGTTTCTAAAACTTGATTGGAGTCCACCTGTGGTAAAATCAATTGATTGAACATGATTTGGAAAGGCACACACCTGTTTATATTTTGCTCTGACAGTGCATATCAGAGCAAAACCAAGCCATGAGGTCGAAGGACTTGTCCATAGAGCTCTGAGACAGGATCATGTCGAGGCACAGATCTGGGGCCGGGTACCAAAAACGTTCTGCAGCATTGAAGGTCCCAAAGAACACATTGGCCTCCATCATTCTTTAATGGAAGAAGTTTGGAACAAGTCTAACAGCTATGCCTCTTTCTAGAGCTGGCCACCCAGCCAAATGTAGCAATCAGGGGAAAAGGGCCTTGGTCAGGGAGGTGACCAAGAACCCGATGGTCACTCTGTCAGAGCTCCAGAGTTCCTCTGTGGAGATGGGAGGACATTCCAGAAGGACAATCATCTCTGCAGCACTCCACCAATCAGGCCTTTATGGTAGAGTGGCCAGACGGAAGCCACTCCTCAGTAAAAGGCAAATGACAACCCGCTCTGAGTTTGCCATAAAGCGTCATGTCTGAAGGAAACCTGGCACCATCCCTATGGTGAAGCATGATGGTGGCAGCATCATGCTGTGGGGATGTTTTTCATCGGCAGGGACTGGGTGACTTGTCAGCGTTGAGGGAAAGATGAAAGGAGCAAAGTACAGAGAGATCCTTGATGAAAATCTGCTCCAGTGCGCTCAATACAGTGAGGGAAAAAAGTATTTGATCCCCTGCTGATTTTGTACGTTTGCCCACTGACAAAGAAATGACCAGTCTATAATTTTAATGGTAGGTTTATTTGAACAGTGAGAGACAGAATAACAACAAAAAATCCCAGAAGAACGCATGTGAAAAATGTTATGAATTGATTTGCATTTTAATGAGGAAAATAAGTATTTGACCCCTCTGCAAACATAACTTAGTACTTGGTGGCAAAACCCTTGTTGGCAATCACAGAGGTCAGACGTTTCTTGTAGTTGGCCACCAGGTTTGCACACATCTCAGGAGGGATTTTGTCCCACTCCTCTTTGCAGATCTTCTCCAAGTCATTAAGGTTTCGAGGCTGACGCTTGGTAACTCGAACCTTCAGCTCTCTCCACAGATTTTCTATGGGATTAAGGTCTGGAGACTGGCTAGGCCATCCAGGACCTTAATGTGCTTCTTCTTGAGCCACTCCTTTGTTGCCTTGGCCGTGTGTTTTGGGTCATTGTCATGCTGGAATACCCATCCACGACCCATTTTCAATGCCCTGGCTGAGGGAAGGAGGTTCTCACCCATCGTCCCTTTGATGCGGTGAAGTTGTCTTGTCCCCTTAGCATAAAAACCCCCAAAGCATAATGTTTCCACCTCCATGTTTGACGGTGGGGATGGTGTTCTTGGGGTCATAGGCAGCATTCCTTCTCCATCCAAACACGGCGAGTTGAGTTGATGCCAAAGAGCTCCATTTTGGTCTCATCTGACCACAACACTTTCACCCAGTTGTCCTCTGAATCATTCAGATGTTCATTGGCAAACTTCAGACGGGCATGTATATGTGCTTTCTTGAGCAGGGGGACCTTGCGGGCGCTGCAGGATTTCCAGCCCTTCACGGCGTAGTGTGTTACCAATTGTTTTCTTGGTGACTATGGTCCCAGCTGCCTTGAGATCATTGACAAGATCCTCCCGTGTAGTTCTGGGCTGATTCCTCACCGTTCTCATGATCATTGCAACTCCACGAGGTGAGATCTTGCATGGAGCCCCAGGCTGAGGGAGATTGACAGTTATTTTGTGTTTCTTCCATTTGCGAATAATCGCACCAACCGTTGTCACCTTCTCACCAAGCTGATTGGCGATGGTCTTGTAGCCCATTCCAGCCTTGTGTAGGTCTACAATCTTGTCCCTGACATCCTTGGAGAGCTCTTTGGTCTTGGCCATGGTGGAGAGTTTGGAATCTGATTGATTGATTGCTTCTGTGGACAGGTGTCTTTTATATAGGTAACAAACTGAGATTAGGAGCACTCCCTTTAAGAGTGTGCTCCTAATCTCAGCTCGTTACCTGTATAAAATACACCTGGGAGACAGAAATCTTTCTGATTGAGAGGGGGGTCAAATACTTATTTCCCTCATTAAAATGCAAATCAATTTATAATTTTTTTTCACATGCGTTTTTCTGGATTTTTGTTGTTGTTATTCTGTCTCTCACTGTTCAAATTAGCCTACCATTAAAATTATAGACTGATCATTTCTTTGTCAGTGGGCAAACGTACAAAATCATCAGGGGGATCAAATACTTTTTTCCCTCACTGTATATACTTAAGTATCAAAAGAAAAAGTATAAATAATTAAAAATACCTTATATTAAGCAAACCAGTTTTTTACGGATAGACGGGCACACTCTGGCACTCAGACATAATGAAGCATTTGTGTTTAGTGAGTCCGCCTGATCAGAGGCAGTAGGGATGACCAGGGATGTTCTGTTGATAAGTGTGTGAATTGGACAATTTTCCTGTCCTGCTAAGCATTCAAAATGTAAATGAGAACTTTTGGGTGTCAGAGAAAATGTTTAAATTATTTTCTTAAGTAATGAAGTTTTCAAAAATATAAATAGTAAAGTTCAGATACCCCCCCCCAAAATAACTTATGTAGTACTTTAAAGTATTTTTACTTAAGTACTTTACACCACTGGTAAAGAGGGAGGGAGGGGGTGGCTTTAGCATGGGCCTAGGAAGCCGACAGACAGGAATTCCCTACGCGTAGCTTTCACCCTACACCCTTAAAAAGAGCCTCCCTATCAGCCAATACAGTTGCATACGTAGGATTTGTAGTAGGCTACACATAGGGACTATGACAAACAAGCGCACTGTCTGGATGAACGCTTCAGACAGCTGGGTTACTGAGTGGAGTGGAATGGCTGACTCACGGGAACCATTCAAAAAATATTACCCAGTATGACAGACTCACTCCCAAACCACTCCGCACCCTGTTCAACATGACCAATGCCTTCTTTACTACTCCCTACTCTGCAAACAGTTTGACCATATCATAAAAAAACACAGGCACATCTTCACCACTGACCCTCAAAAATCTCTGCCTGTCTCCATAAAGAAAGGGGTGTCAGCTATGATATGACATCTTGAGTTGTTATTGTTTATTGAACTACATTAAGTGAAATGGATTTACACCCAGTGGAAAGAATTACGGTAATGAAATTACATCATGGGTCCCTGATCTGTACTACACAGAAATGCATAATTATGGATATGAATGTCATTCTCCTCATGTTTCACAAGTTTGGACATTACAGCACAGCAGAGCACAGTGCAGTGCAGCACAGAGTAGAGTACGGTAGAGTTCAGTACAGTGCAGTATAGTCGAGTTCAGTACATTACAGTAAAGTAGAGTATAGTTCAGTACATTAGATTAATTTTGAAGTTTGAAGACATCTAATACATTTTGATTCTGGAGTGAACTTTCCTTTTCGAATTCCCTTTAAAAAGCAGGGAATGTTAAGGAATACACGTCTGAAGACGCACACGTGGATATTGTATGTGCTACCTGCTCAATAAGAGGGAGGGAGACAGTAGTGAAAATGTATTCAAAGTGGCAAGTTAGCTAACTAATAGAAGAAGTTATTATTAACCTATGCCAGTCGGATTACTGTCATGAGGAACTGGAGCAGTACCAACTTGTCGGGGAAACCTATGGTTGAGATATAAATATAATGTTAAAGAGCAAGTGCCCTGAAAAAAACAACTTCTCCTTTAGAAAACAGCCTATGTGGCATCAATATCAGAAACGTTTATTCTGCTGTCAAAATGGACTAAAGTGTAAATAGGATCATTTTGGTCATAAAGCCAGTCAATACCTGATTATGTCACAACCTATAAGAAGGTTGGGTTTATTTCAATCCTGCCCACATGCCCAAAACTGGCAGCACACAAGTAATCATCAATTCAGTGTGCAGCTGCATGCGACCCAATCATAATGCCCATGGTAAATGTGGTTTGACTTTGGATATCCCTATGGGGTTAGTTAGGGACGGACCGTCTTTAAATTACACAATGTTCATGGGACAATGTTAAAATTCCAATGACTTAAAAACCTCAAACCAACTATAAATTAGAGAGTAAAATACAGCAATCTGCCCACACGTCTTTGCTTTGCACAAGAACCTCTTTCCTCAAACCTTTGCTGGTGACTTTAGGTGTCATCCTTCCAACACTACAACTTCTAACAGTTTTTTCAGAGTGACACAGGGTCGATAATAGGTTAGATAAAAGACAAATTATGGTACAGGTTTATAAGCTGTGAACTTACAGTAGAAGTCTAAATACAGACGCAGGTCTCGATAAGACGCTGTAACATTCTTTATATCACTGACAACTTCAACAAGGAAGCTGTATTTACACTGAAAAGAGTGAAAAGCTAGAGGGAGGGCATATAATCAATAATAGCACACTAGCTATAGCCTTTTGTTTTGTCTGTAGTAATAGCTATAACCTTTTGTTTGTTCTGTAAGAGTAGTCAATAGAACAATAATGGGTTTAATGCCCTGTTGTCCAGCTATTTTACACATCAGGAAGTTGGTTTACATGACTGCAGTGCTGATAAAGGGACTTGAAGGCTGAGTGTGGCATTCCTGTTTTTGTTGGTTAACTAGCTAGCTACTTAACCCCATGTTTACAGTAGTGAGTTCAAAGGACAATAAAATGGTAAACCATTTCTCAGAAGTCAGAACACTCAAGAGGCAAAGCACAGCCCCAAAGCATTGGGAGTCGCTAACAAGTTGATGCATGGTTTAAAAACCAGGCATTGCTTGCAAGCAAGCCTACATGGAGCAGAAAACAACAAGCTACATTTCTAACATTTTTAATCAGATAATGTCTTACCTCCACACCAGTTGGGTTCTTTTTCCTGGAAACAAATCACAGCTCATTAGCTGGCTAGCCAGATCATCAATTTAGGATTTTAAAACTGAGCGGTTCTTCATAATTGACACATTCCTGAATTAACTATTAACTAGTTAGTTTAACTTTGGTTGTTCGTCTAAATAGCTGACAAGATCGCCTGCTAGCTATCGATAGTGTCCAACGTTAGCTAGTTAGCTAGCTAACTTGGCTAGTGGGCTGATGTCAAAAGTACACACTCTGCATTGCATGCCCCAATGATCTAATTTTAAAATAATTTGTTTAATAAATAAACGTTAAACTCACATTTCATGAAGTTGTTGTTTATTATTCTAGCTAGAAAGTGTTCAAGCCGAATGAGAATGCCGTGATGGCATCACTTTAACGCGTCACATGACAAAGATTATGGTTCAATATGTTAAATATTTTTACGTATTTATAGATTGTACTTTTATTCATGAAATATTTGAATATGTTCACAGATCATAGTTTTATTTGTGAGTTATGTTGAATATATGCACAGATCTTAGACACACTTACAGAATAAAGAAACAAATCTCATTCTATATTAGCAGCTAAGAAGGCGCCAGAAAAGAAGGCAGACGTTTTACGTGCCCCCAGCTGATTGTGTTTTTTTTTTTGTTAGTTTATTTACGTTGTTTGTAACTTATTTTGTACTGCTGCTCTTTAATTACTTGTTACTTTTATCTCTTATTCTTATCCATATATTTTTTAAACTGCATTGTTGGTTAGGGCCTCGGAAGTAAACATTTCACTGTAAGGTCTACACCTGTTGTATTCGGCGCATGTGACAATTCGATTTGATTTGATTAGTGGTTAGAGCGTTGGGCCAGTAACCGAAAGGTTGCTAGATCGAATCCCCTAGCTGACAAGGTAAAAATCTGTCGTTCTGCCCCTGAACAAGGCAGTTAACCCACTGTTCCTAGGCCGTCATTGATAATATGAATTTGTTCTCAACTGACTTGCCTAGTTAAATAAAGGTAAAAAAGGGGAGAGAGTAGGTTTCATAAGAAAGAGAGTAGGCTACTCTGGATAGAGCAGGTACTTTTGTGTAGTTCCAGTCCCTAGAGAGAAAAACTGAGGACAGATAATTTCAACATCATTTTCAGTGCTGTCTAATTTGCGCATAATGAAGCCTGTTTCTTTGTGATGTTTTCTGTCCTCAGATAAAGAGACCTGTGAAAGCCTGTCTACAGATGAAGAGGTCCCAATGAATGTCCCAAGACTGTAGTGGTTCTCAATCCTGGTCCTGGGGACACAAAAAACAAAAACAGTTTAGTTTTTGCCTTAGCACTACACAGTTGATTCAAATGATCAACTCAGCATCAAGCTTTGATGATTATAATCAGGTGTGTAGTGCTAAGGAAAAAACTAAAATGTGCACCCCTTGACATTGTGTATCCGAAGCAGAGAATATCTTAACTCACACATTGTTTACATATTGTTGAGCTATGTTTTTTATTTAAAATGATACCTTTATACAATGTATATGAGGCTAATCATTATACCATTTTGTACATGCCTTGTGCTGACATTAAATTGGTTAGTGCAAATCCAATATGATATCAAAATAAGGAGCTTACCATTTGTAGGCTACAGAGGATGAGCATTCCTGACATTTCATCCGAATATAAATTAACTGTCTTAGGTCAGTTAGGATCACCACTTTATTTTAAGAATGTGAAATGTCAGAATAATAGTAGAGAGAATGATTTATTTCAGCTTTTATTTCTTTCATCACATTCCCAGTGGGTCAGAAGTTTACATACACTAAAGTAGTACTTGGTAGCATTGCCTTTAATTTGTTTAACTTGGGTCAAACATTTTGGGTAGCCTTCTACAAGCTTCCCACAATAAGTTGGGTGAATTTTGGTCCATTCCTCCTGACAGAGCTGGTGTAACTGAGTCAGGTATATAGGCCTCCTTGCTCGCAAACAATTTTTCAGTTCTGCCCACAAATTGTCTATAGGATTGAGGTCAGGGCTTTCTGATGGCCACTCCAATACCTTGACTTTGTTGTCCTTAAGCCATTTTGCCACAACTTTGGAAGTATGCTTGGGGTCATTGCCCATTTGGAAGACCCATTTGCGACCAAGCCTTAACTTCCTGACTGATGTCTTAAGATGTTGCTTCAATATATCTACATACTTTTCTTTCCTCATGATGCCATCTATTTTGTGAAGTGCACCAGTCCCTCCTGCAGCAAAACACCCCCATAACATGATGCTGCCACCCCGTGCTTCACGGTTGGAATGGTGTTCTTCGGCTTGCAAGCCTCCCCCTTTTTCCTCAAACATAACGATGGTCATTATGGCCAAACAGTTCTATTTTTGTTTCATCAGAGCAGAGGACATTTCTCCAAAAAGTACAAACTTTGTCCCCACGTGCAGTTGCAAACCGTAGTCTGGATTTTTTTTATGGCGGTTTTGGAGCAGTGGGTTCTTCCCTTGCTGAGCGGGATTTCAGGTTATGTTGATATAGGACTCATTTACTGTGGATATAGATACTTTTGTACCTGTTACCTCCAGCATCTTTACAAGGTCTTTTGCTGTTGTTCTGGGATTGATTTGCACTTTTGGCACCAAAGTACGTTAATCTCTAAGAGACAGAACGCGTCTCCTTCCTGAGCGGTATGAAGGCTGCGTGGTCCCATGGTGTTTATACTTGCGTACTATTGTTTGTACAGATGAACGTGGTACCTTCAGCTGTTTGCTCCCAAAGATGAACCAGACTTGTGGAGGTCTAGAATTTTCTTTCTGAGGTCTTGGCTGATTTCTTTTGATTTTCCCATGATGTCAAGCAAAGAGGCACTGAGTTTGAAGGTAAGCCTTAAAATACATCCACAGGTATACCTCCAATTGACTCAAATGATGTCAGTTAGCCTATTAGAAACTTCTAAAGCCATGGAATAATTTTCTGGAATTTTCCAAGCTGTTTAATGGCACAGTCAACTTAGTGTATGTAAACTTCTGACCCACTGGAATTGTGATACAGTGAATTATAAGTGAAATAATCTGTCTGTAAACAATTGATGGAAAAATTACTTGTGTCATGCACAAAGTAGATGTCCTAACCAACTTACCAGAACTAGAATTTGTTAACAAGAAAATTGTGGAGTGGTTGAAAAAAAAAAGTGTATGTAAACTTCCGACTTCAACTGTATATATATTTTTTTATGTTGTCTAATGGTGAGAATATTTTTACTAGATAGTAACTAGCTAGCTAATACCAAGGTGTCTAACAAGGTTATGGACTAGCCGAGTTTTCTCAAAACAAACCTCATTGTGGCTAGCTACTTTTTGTCCCTCATCAGGGCTGGCGTTACGGGCATCTTTTTGGGAATCTGAGGGCCCATGCCAAATCTTTTCAGCCTTCTGCGGGGGAAGAGGCATTGTCGTACCCTCTTCAAGACTGTGTTGGTGTGTGTGGACCATGATAGATCCTGAGTGATGTGGACACAGAGGAACGTGTGATAATCCAATTAGATTATTGAGTAACCTGGATAAATTGTGTCCCAGGAACCCCCAAGGTGCTAGCTTTCTCCCTATCTCTCTCTCTCTCTCTCTCTCTCTCTCTCTCTCTCTCTCTCTCTCTCTCTCTCTCTCTCTCTCTCTCTCTCTCTCTCTCTCTCTCTCTCTCTCTCTCTCTCTCTCTCTCTCTCTCTCTCTCTCTCTCTCTCTCTCTCTCTCTCTCTCTCTCCCCCCTCTTTGTCTCCCAGTGTCATATTACTGGTGTTATTATCCTGTCCAACTTGTTCCTCTGTTCTATTCTGCAGTGGAGATAATACGTCTCACTAATGGGGTGCCTGACTTCTGACACACACTTTCACAGCACACACACATACACAACTGCACGGCATGGCATGCACAAACACACAGACACAGGCACATATACACACACACACACACACACAAACACACAAACACACACACACACACACACACACACATACACATACACACATATACACACACACATACTCAGTAACCTTGGATGTTGGATGTGCACAGACTTGCACAATTCTAAGCTATGCTGTCAGAGCCAGGTATTAGAAGGATGTCTGTGGAAACTTGCAGGAAAACAGGGCTGATATTAATAGACTGTGGTGTGTGCGTGTGTGTGTGTGCATGCGCTCATGTGTTGTATGTGTGATAACAAACAGAGAAGTCATTGTTGATGTGTGTGTCCCTAGGCGTTGGAATCTGGCTCATTGTCTCCATCCGAAACTCTAACTTTTAATGAGTTTTCCCATGTCATCAGATTTTTAAAGGCAGGGAAAGAGTTTTAGGAAATGTTTCATTATTGCTGTGGTGTAAAATGGGAAGTCTTTGGTTTGGGTAATCTAAATACAATAGTTTGACTAACTGTTACTCTTCTGTTTGCTCTTTGAAGTCGTCACAAGCTCGCTGTCTCTGTGTCTGTCTCTTTTTGTCTGTCTCGCTTTGTCTCTCTCGCTCTCTTTCTCTCGTTCTCTACCCACCCCCAGTCCCTCAACAAGCTCTCAAAGTCTCATGTCAGAATTTGACATTCATTCATTAAACACTTTGAAATTTGACGTTTGCAAAACATGTTAAGTTTAGACATTAACTTTGAATTTTTAAGGTTAGGGTTATGTTTAGGCATTAACTCCGAATGGTTATGGTAAGGGTTAAGATTTGGTATAAGCTTATAACAAAAATCGCAAAAACGACTTTCTATCGCTGGATAGAAGCAGATGCTTACGCCTATCTGCCATCCACAACATCCTTGTAAAACCTAAACCTACTTTAAAGTAACAGCGCTCACTGTTTCCCCTAGTGGCCAGTTTCCACATTATCTCCCGACGTCCTCAGACATGGATGGACGTCTAATACTGACTTGTATCACGGGTGACCTGGCTGAGTCCCTATCCCCACCCTCTCCTATCTAACTGACCCAGACACAGGTCTCTGATGTCAGCCTGAAAATTGCAACCTCGCCTGGGGGTTCTCTATATAGAAGCTGTTCTTATGACCAGTTTACCATTAAGGGTCTTAGTGTGGCTCGTAGCACTGCTACGTATGAAGAATATCCCCACCCCCATATATCCCACACACCCGGGTGGTAGGTAGCCTTCGGTTAGAGCGTTGGGCCACTAACCAAAAGGTTGCTAATTCAAATCCCATAGCCGACAAGGTGAGAAATCTGTTGAGCACTGCAGTGCTGCTAAAGGCTCTTGAAAGTTGCGTGTGGCATTTCATTTGTTGTTAGTTAACTGGCTAGCTACTTCACCCTGGCCGTGACCCCACCCTCCAAGGGTGTCTCAGGGTGAGTTGGGATATGCAAAAGACACATTTCCAAATAGGACAAATATAAGCACCCATCTTATTATTATTACTACACACAGTCAGGTCTATGATGTTTCATACAGGTGAGTTCGGAAGCAAACCACTCGATTTCGTCGCTACGTTATATTGGCATTGAACACGTCACCCTCCCTAGGAGAGGGGGTGACCTCGATAATTTATTGTTAAAACGAGAGGCTGCCTGTCTCTTTAATTTAAAGACCCTTGCTCCCTTCGGTCTCAACATAGACTTTGTTCTGAAGCCATTCATTCTTGTGATTATTGTGATGTTGCTTTTCATTGTAAATGTTTGTAGGCCTACAGTATGTAGCCATCTATGATCGTATGCTATCCATTCATGTTTTTTATCTGTCAATTAACCAATGATATCAAGCCCTTCCCAGCCATGATTACTTCCCAGCCATGATTACACATGATTACGTGTGTGTATATAAACTAGTGACCTGCAGTGTTTGTCATTATACCCTGATGAAGACAGCTTGTCTGTCGAAACGTTGGTTATTAGGTTATTCAATTATTGCTTCTGAGCTCCTAGAGTGTGTGGCTCTCGCTTTCTTTTCTTTTTCGAGTGTTGATCTGTCCCATGCTGTGAGTATAATCCCTGACTGACTCAATGTCTGTAATTTCAGCTCTGTGAAATGTCTGTCTGCTGAGTGGAGGGGTTCCTAAGATCAGACACCCCACACACAGCAGTACTACTAAGCCTGACGCGCCAGGAGAAACGGAGATCTCATTTCAGCTGCACTCACAGGTGTGTGTGTCTCCACACTGCTGAACTATGAAAACACACCTGTCAGGTTGCATCTGGGATTGTGTGCCAGGGTGTGTGAATACATCGTAGTGTGGTGTGATGTCATGTCTGAAAGAACCACTTTACCGTACTCTGGGGTGTGTGTGTTTATGTGTGTGTGTGTATTTCTAGTCTTACACTACTCCAAAAATACCATCATGACCTCATGATAGTGTCAAAAGAAGTAGTCCACAGTGTGTGTGAATGGGGTGGAGAGAGGAGGTGTGCGTCCGTTGTGTGTGTGCGTGCGTGTGTGTGTACGTGTGTGTGTGAGACAGGGCAGAGCCCTGAGGGTCTGTATAGGTCTGTCTAATGTCTGTCAGGCTGGGCCTCTCTACAGATCAGATGTGCATAATTTCTAGACTCACGCACAGACACTGCTGTCTGAGTCTGGATTAGAGGGTTGGAACTGAGGGGTTATATGGCTATTTTCATGCCAAGACGGGCTTACTCTCAATGGGTCTTTATGGTTAGAGAGGTCCCCAGGCCTGGGACTGCTCTTCCAAGCTTTGACTGGAGGATTGAAAGTTAACCATGAGGTGTGTGTGTCAGTTTCTGTCTGCTGTTTAGGGTGCAAATACACTCTGCTCTCTAACAGAGTTGAGATATTGCCAATGAGGACAGAATGGCTTATCGAGTCAATCTAACAAACATACACACTTACAGACTGAGACGGCGACAGAGAGAGGGTGATGAAAATGTGTGGCCTGTTTGGGATGTAGTTTACTGTCAGGGTGAACATGGGCCCCCTGTTAACTGTCAACTTGTCATTTCAATTTTACAGGAGAGGAGGGGAAATGAAAGAGGAAGAGAGGAGGGGAAGAAAAAGAGAAGGGTGAGATGAGAAGCAAGGGAAGTAGACAACCCAACAGAGGTCTGTCTATTCCTTCCTGTACGGGAGACCCCGAGTGCATGGCCCTCAACCCTCACCTCGTGAATGACAGACTAGGGTTTAATATTTTCCTGAAAATCAACCAATTTTCCTTCCTGAGAAAATGTAAAACTTGACTCTTTCCACATTTTGGTACATTACAGCCTTATTCTAAAATTAAATAGTTTTTTCCCGCTCATCAATCTACACACAATAACCCATAATGACAGAGCAAAAATAGGTTTGAGGTAATTTTTGCAAATTTATTAAAAAATGTAAACGGAAATATTACATTTACGTAAGTATTCAGACACTTTACTCAGTACTTAGTTGAAGCAACTTTGGCAGTGATTATAGCCTTGAATCTTCTTGGGTATGACGCTACAAGCTTGGCACTCCTGTATTTGGGAAGTTTCTCCCATTCTTCTCTGCAGATCCCCTCAATCTCTGTCAGGTTGGATGGGGAGGGTTGCTGCACAGCTATTTTCAGGTCTCTCCAGAGATGGTTGATAGGGTTCAAGTCCAGGCTCTGGCTGGGCCACTTAAGGACATTCAGAGACTTGTCCCGAAGCCATTCCTGCGTTGTCTTGGCTGTGTGCTTAGGGTCTTTGTCCTGTTGGAAATGTAACCTTCGCCCCTGCTCTGGAGCAGGTCTTTTCAAGGATCTCTCTGTACTTTGCTTTGTTCATCTTTCCCTCAATCCTGACTAGTCTCCCAGTCCCTGCCGCTGCAAAACATCCCCACAGCATGTTGCTGCCACCACCATGCTTCACCGTAGGGATGGTGCCAGGTTTCCTCCAGAAGTGACACTTGACATTCAGGCTAAAGAGTTCAATCTTTGTTTCATCAGACCAGAGAATCTTGTTTGTCATGGTCTGACTCTCTTTAGGTGCCTTTTGGCAAACTCCAAGCGGGCAGTTGTGCCTTTTACTGAGGAGTGGCTTCTGCCATAAAGTCCTGATTGGTGGAATGCTACAGAGATGGTTGTCCTTCTGGAAGGTTCTCTCAATCTCCACAGAGGAACTCTGGAGCTTTCTCAGAGTGACCATCGGGTCACCTCCCTGACCAAGGCCCTTCTTCCACCGTTGCTCAGTTTGGCTGGGCGGCAAGCTCTAGGAAGAGTCTTGGAAAGCCCCCAAAATTGTCAGACTCGAGTCACCCAAGTCATAGACTGTTCTTTCTACTACCCTACGGCAAGCGGTACCGGAGCACCAAGTCTAGGACCAAAAGGCTCCTTAACAGCTTCTATCCCCAAGCCAAAAGACTGCTGAACAATTCATCAAATGCACACCCATACTGCATGTACACTGAACACAAATATAAATGCAACATGCAACAATTTCACATTTTCTACTGAATTACTGTTCATATAAGGAAATCAGCAAATTTAAATAAATTCATGAGGCCCTAATCTATGGATTTCACATGACTGGGAATACAGATATTACCATAAAATGGATTACAGTAGCTGTACTGTAAATGAAATTACAGTAATTTCTGGCCAATTTCTGCCAGTAAGTTACAATACATTTTGCAGGAAATGTTTTACAGTGTAGTTACAGAAAATGCAGTCTGTTGGAGACATTACTGTAGCTACAGGGTTCCAGTTGATGTTTAGTCACTGAAACAGCAAATCAGCAGCCAGTCATGTGTAACAGGGCAACTCTCTGGGCCAGTACAGTTCCTCTGCTGTTCCAACGAACTACAGTACAATAACTGGAGAAGTCCCCTTTTACCACCTGACCTCTGTTTCCCTTTCTCTCCCTCTCTTCTTCTCTTCCTCTGTCACACACACAGAAGGCTCTATGTGGTCAGTTGCAAAAGGAGCTCTGAATTATATAGCCAACAGGACATGCAGCAGGCTAATTCCCTGAAGAAGGAGAAGGGGGAGAGGATAGGAATGGGGTTAAGAGAGGGGGACCTGAAGAATGTGGAGCTAAGCAGGCGATGGGGGGGTTCCTGTCACCTGACTGACTGGAACTGACTGAGCCCCCTGCTGCCACACACCACCGCTTCCCTAAAATGACCTTGCAGGCACAAAGTGTCAGTGTGTGTGTGTGTGTGTGTGTGTGTGTGTGTGTGTGTGTGTGTGTGTGTGTGTGTGTGTGTGTGTGTGTGTGTGTGTGTGTGTGTGTGTGTGCGTGTGCGTGCGTGCTCTGGGGGGTAGTGACGTTTGAGTTGTCAGAGTGACACAGCAGGTTTAGGGTTACCAAACTCCCATTATACATTTGACTCATCTTTGAATATGACTTGTGAGCCAAAGTAGGGGAAAATCTTCAATCATTTTTGCTACTTAGATATTTTCATAGAATATAATACATTCATAATTAACATATTTAATTCACCAAGGGTAGGCTGAAAATGGAGCTATTGGAACGTATATTCACCTCTGACAAATAAAAACTGTTGGAACTATAAGCTTCTGTTCTGTGGGAATCGTGGCCAGTTCTTTAGTTCTCAGCTCTTTATCATTGTCACCCATTCATAATCTTTATAATAAACACATGTAGAGCCCCAGGACTTGGTGAGGGGCGTTACTAAACAAACAGTGTGCAACCATAACTGGTCAGGCTACTGACTGACTTTATGGTCCTTCCCAGAGGCCAGCGCTTGCTATCTTTGTAGAGGGAGACCGAATAATACAGACACCTTAACATTAAGTAGCACAATTTCCATATGCAGGCATTAGTTTGTGTTCCCTGTGGAAATGCAGGCGTTTGTTTTTGGATGAGTTGTGCTGAGGGTTTCTGGGTTGGACCGGTCCAAACAGCTTGGGGTGGGTACAAGGACTGGCTGGAGCACAGAAAGCTGTTGTGAACAACTGGGTTTGAACCACAAGACTGTTAGCCCTCTACGGTAAAGCCTTTCGCTGGGACACTCACAGCTTCAGAACAACAACTTATTTTAACTGGAAAGTCTCGATCCCTCCTCAAAATCACCTAGCTACAGCAGCCAGCCAGTAACAGAGAGATGAGATAGAGCAGAGTGTACTGGGTGATTAATGAGGTCTGCATGGACTCAGATAATGTTGTAGTGTCAGTTTCACCAAACCAGCTCTTGTTTCAGTTTGAGACCATCAATAATGAAGAGCATTCACTAATCTATAACTCCCAAAATCAGGTCTCTCTCTCTCTCTCTCTCTCTCTCTCTCTCTCTCTCTCTCTCTCTCTCTCTCTCTCTCTCTCTCTCTCTCTCTCTCTCTCTCTCTCTCTCTCTCTCTCTCTCTCTCTCTCTCTCTCTCTCTCTCTCTCTCTCTCTCTGATCTGTGTGTGAGCTGCTCCTAGTGAAATCCAAAGCGAGTCCCTGACCACTAAGGTGTCGTTTAGGCAACAGCTCAAGTACTGTTTGTGACCTGATTGTGAGTGTGTCCTTGTTCTCTGACTAGTAGATCAAATTACACATATGAATTATTAATCTCATTGCGTTCTTAGTATTTTGTGGTAAAGAGACTAATAAACTCTATTAAAGCAGCATAATAGGCATACAGTGCCTTTCGGAAAGTACTTCGACCTCTTCGACTTTTTCCACATTTTGTCACGTTACAGACTTATTCTAAAATATATATTTTTTTAATTCCCTCATCAATCTACACACAATACCCCATAATGACAAAGCAAAAACTGGTTTTTAGACATTTTTGCAAATGTACTTTGTTGAAGCACCTTTGGCAGCGATTACAGCCTTGAGTCTTCTCGAGTATGATGCTTCAAGCTTGGCACATCTGTATTTGGGGAGTTTCTCCCATTATTCTCTACAAATCCTATCAAGCTCTGTCAGGTTGGATGGGGAGTGTCGCTGCACAGCTATTTACAGGTCTCTCCAGAGATGTTAGATCGGGATTGAGTCTGGGCTCTGGCTGGGCCACTCAAGGACAGAGACTTGTCCCGAAGCCACTCCTGCGCTGTCTTGGCTGTGTTCTTAGGGTTGTTGTCCTGTTTAAAGGTGAACCTTTTCCCCAGTCTGATTGTCCTGAGCACTCTGGAGCAGGTTTTCATCAAGAATCTCTCTGTACTTTGCTCACAATCTTTCCTTCGATCCTGACTAGTCTCCCAGTCCCTGCCGCTGAAAAACATCCCAACAACATGATTCTGCCACCACTATGCTTCACCGTAGAGATAGTGCCAGGTTTCCTCCAGACATGACGCTTGGCATTTAGGCCAAGAGTTCAATCTTGGTTTTATCAGACCAGAGAATCTTGTTTGTCATGGTCTGACAGTCAGTGCCTAAAGGGTGCCTTTTGGCAAACTGCAAGCGGCTGTCATGTGCCTTTTACTGAGGAGCTTCCGTCTGGCCACTCGCCCATAAAGGCCTGATTGGTGGAGTCATCAATATTCATATCAGGACTCAAGGACAGGAGAGGGCAGGAGGAGAGGAGGATTTATGATATGTGTGTACAGGTGCATGTGTGTGTGTGTGATTCATGATTATTATGTGTATGACAACGACAGTCTCGTCTGAGGACAATCTTGCTCCCCTCTGATCTTCTCATCTGCAGCAGGAGCCATGAATGTTTGGCCGGGCACAACACACACACACACAGAAAGATAGACAGACAGACAGACAGACAGAGACAGAGACACACACACATGGTGATTGATTTTGAAGGACATGTAGGGGCAGAGCTAATCAATATCTCCTATCAATATGTTTTACCAAACATCAGTCAGTCCTTACCTACTCCTTATTGTACTCTGTACACTACTGTATATTGAACTGCATTACGTTTATGCTGATCACATGTTTATAATTATCATGTGAGCTTGATGTTAATCATCATTCATCTAATATAAATAAAGAGTTTAAGTGTAGTTCAGTGTGACTGCTGTTACTGAAGATTACTGTTAAGACCTGATACTGACATTAACTGTACTAAGTGGATAAGTGGGTTAAGTGTGTGTGTGTGTGTGTGTGTGTGTATGGTGTATGCATGTGTGTTAACCTGGTGATCTCATACATGAGGTGACTCATCACCTGATGTCACTCTCTTACGGGAAAATGGTGCTGCTAGTGCTGTTTCATCCCCACCATCATCTCTCTTTCTCTCTCTATCCCTCCCTCTCTTGCTCTCTTTCTCTCTCTCTCTCCATTCCTCCCTCTCTACTGCTTCAAACTCCTCTCCCTCTCTCTTCCTCCCCATCTCCTCCGGCTTAATACTCTCTCCCTCTACATCTTTCCTTTCTCTCTTCATCCCCCACCCTTTCTTCATCATCAATCTCTAACGCAGTCCGCTGCTGCTGGTACTGATGATAATACTACTCCCCCCTGTTGTGTTTTTCCTGTCTACGTTAAATTGGGAATATTTGTACTCGCCATCCTTTCTCCATCCATCTCTCTCCTCATCCATCTGAGAGTAGGAGAGTGCAGAGAGAGAGAGAGCTGTGGTGTGTATTAATTAAGTAAATGGACTACAAGCTCTGATGGCAGAGACAGATGCCAGACGGATCGCTCTCTGTGTTCGACAGCTCTGGTCTGCAGCTGATTTGTCATGGTGTTAATTTAATTAATGAATTCAAACTGTTTCAGTTTGTTTTTCAGTTTGTTACCAGAGTCACATAAAAGACAAGTATTAACCAATGTGTTCATTTTCCAAGATATGCTGCTTGGAGCTGGTCTATTGACTTCACTGACTGAATTGTGTTCATTTCATCAGTGTTGGGCAGGGAACAATAAGCACAGTAAGGGCAGGCAGACAGGCAGAGACATGCAGACAGGCGGGCAGATGGGTGGGCACCTTAAGAACGAGAGACCTGTTATGCAGAACTAGTTAAAGACATTATTGTTTCTAGAGAAATCTGAGATTCACATTCCAAGACCATGGCATCCCCACCCACCACACATGCCAACGTGGACTGAACCAACCACTAAACACCAACCTGCCCGGCACTGGCACGGCTAAGTCTCTCTCTCACGCCCACTCACAGTGAGGTCTGTCTGAAAAAGGCTGGCTGCAGGGTGCCCTACCCTTTTCTGTTCCAAGCAGTGATGGAAAAAGTACCCAATTGTCATACTTGAGTAAAAATAAAGATACCTTCATAGAAAATGACTCAAGTAAAATAATACTTGAGTAAAAGTCTAAAAGAATTTTGTTTAAAATATACTTAAGTATCAAAAGTAAATGTATTTGCTCAAATATATTTAAGTACAAAAGTAAAAGTATAAATTATTTCAAATGTCTTATATTGAGCAAACCAGACGGCACCATTTTCTTGTTTTTATTTTATTTACGGATAGCCAGGGGCGCACTCCAACACTCAGACATCATTTAGAAAAGAAGCATGTGTGTTTAGTGAGTCTGCCAGATCAGAGGCAGTAGGGACGATCAGAGATATTCTCTTGATTAGTGTGTTAATTGGACCATTTACTGTCCTGGTAAGCATTTAAAATGTAATGAGTACTTTTGGGTGTCAAGGAAAATGTATGGAGTAAAAAGTACATTATTTTATTTTAGGAATGTAGTGAAGTCAAAGTATATAAATAGTTGAGATAGGATAGGATTGAGATCCGGGCTCTTCGCTGGCCATGGCAGAACACTGACATTCCTGTCTTGCAGGAAATCACGTACAGAATGAACAGTATGGCTGGTGGCATTGTCATGCTGGAGGGTCATGTCAGGATGAGCCTGCAGGAAGGGTACCACATGAGGGAGGAAGATGTCTTCCCTGTAACGCACAGCGTTGAGATTGCCTGCAATGACAACAAGCTCAGACCGATGATGCTGTGACACACCACCCCAGACCATGATGGACCCTCCACCTCCAAATCGATCCCGCTCTAGAGTACAGGCCTCGGTGTAACGCTCCTTCCTTCGACGAAAAACGTGAATCAGACCATCACCCCTGGTGAGACAAAACCACGACTCGTCAGTGAAGAGCACTTTTTGCCAGTCCTGTCTGGTCCAGCGACCGTGGGTTTGTGCCTGTGGGCAATGTTGTTGCCGGTGATGTCTGGTGAGGACCTGCCTTACAACAGGCCTACAAGCCCTCAGTCCACAGTCTGAGCACTGATGGAGGGATTGTGCATTCCTGGTGTAACTCGGGCAGGTGTTGTTGCCATCCTGTACCTGTCCCGCAGGTGTGATGTTCGGATGTACCGATCCTGTGCAGGTGTTGTTACACGTGGTCTGCCACTGCGAGGACGATCAGCTGTCCGTCCTGTCTCCCTGTAGCGCTGTCTTAGGCGTCTCACAGTACGGACATTGAAATGTATTGCCCTGTCCACATTTGCAGACCTCATGCCTCCTTGCAGCATGCCTAAGGCACATTCACACAGATGAGCAGAGACCCTGGGCGTCTTTCTTTTGGTGTTTTTCAGAGTCAGTAGAAAGGCCTCTTTAGTGTCCTAGGTTTTCATAACTGTGACCTTAATTGCCTACCATCTGTAAGCTGTTAGTGTCTTAACGACCGTTCCACAGGTGCATGTTCATTAATTGTTTCATTGGTTCATTGAACAAGCATGGGAAACAGTGTTTAAACCCTTTACAATGAAGATCTGTAAAGCTATTTGGATTTTTACGAATTATCTTTGAAAGACAGGGTCCTGAAAAAGGGACAGTTCTTTTTTTGCCGAGTTTATATGTAAATAGTAAAGTACATATACCACAAAAACTACTTCAGTAGTACTTTAAAATATCTTTACTTTACACCACTGTCTCCAAGGATACCAGGGCTGATCCCACAGGCACAACAACACTGAGTATGTGTGTGTTTTTGGTTTTACTATCATTATGGGGACCAGAAGTCCTCAGACTTCTGACATTTCTCTTAAAGATTTAGGGTTAGGGTTACAATTAGGCTTAGAATTAAGGTTAAGGGTTAGGGTTATGAGTTAGGGTAAGGTTTAGGGTTAGGGGTTTTGAGTTAAGGTTAGGATTAAGGTTAAGGTTTGGGTTAGGGATTGGTTAAGGGTTATGGTTTAGGGTTAGGGTTAGGGGCTAGGGTAAATAGGATTTTGAATGGGAATCAATTGTTTGGTCCCCACAATGAGAGTAAAACGTGTGTGTGTGTGTGTATGTGGCAACAGCACATGTTCAGGCAGCAAGGTATTATCTACTGTAATTAAAGCAGGTAATTATATAATAACTATATATTCTATTAGTGATATATCTACTGGGCCAATTGCAACCATCAATGGCCACCAGATTATCGCCAGCTGATCTCTCGCTAAAATCTATAATGGTTGCAAATCAATTGCAACCGTTATAGGTCACCAATTTCTCTCTCCCTAAAGCGAATGTTGGGGTTTACTCTTAGTCCGGATTGCTTCCAACATTTTCCAATACTATTTTGCCGTTTGGTGGGTATTATCATCTGAACAATTTAATCATTTTGACAATCATCCCGTACAAGTGAAATCAATGATTGAATTTCCTTTTTTATCATGGCAAATCTACTAACTTTTTGTTTCCAATTAATGTAATACATTAATGACTTTACTTTGTAAAATAAAATATGGCGATTTCTTATCAAGAGGGGGAGAAGGAAGCATTTCTGAACCGTGGGCACATTTGACATTTGTAACTGAATTGTGATTGTGAACCTTTATATGTTCTTACAATGTTCTTAATTATATTACAGTACAGTAATAAGGCAAGTAGGCCTACTATGGCATATTGTACTATATTGAAAACATTTCTGAATTGTAAAGAAATGTGGTAGGAAGAGTAATTTCTTATTATTTTGAAGTCGTTATATTAAACGAAGAAACAGTTGCAAAGTGCTTTGTTTTATAATGATATTTAAATTGCCAATCACACGTTGCTGCAATCCATATCACTTTCATTTACAATGTGGTAATTCATTGAAAGTTGGTCTTCAATCACTTTATTTTCACAGAGTAGCCTCGATGTAGGCATAATTTTACTAAGTAATTGTCTGCAGTTAAAATCATCGTAATTGACATAGGATACATTTCCAGTCAAATCACTTTGCATTTAGTTGTAATGTCATATTCTTCCATTTATCTTTTTCTTATTTTGTTTTTGTTGTTCCTGATAAGATGTTAATTCATTGTGGCGGGAGTGGTGAACGCAGACAATGACCATTTCCAATGCTTTTTCCGCTGTCTAGTATCAAGCCGACTTGACACTGTAACAATGTCAGATCAGCTGGTCTGGTAGTATATGTCCACTGTTCTTTTTGTTGCAACCACAGTTATTTGAGCTCGGAGCTCTGTGTAATCTCCCATTAGTAGTATCGTGTTAAGAAATACAGTTGTAACCTGTAGGTGCACGTCAAATTCCACCTTTTTCGTCTGCCTCTGCTGGCTTTCCAATGTAAATCGTTTCAGACAGCCCTTACAGGGAGTTCTCCAGCATCTCATAGTGGGTAGAGGTGTGTCAGGCAGGGAACCGGGAAACTAAATCAAAGCTGAAAGGAAGCCTGAAACAGTGTGTCAATGATTATACAACGGGTGGATCTAATCCTGAATGCTGATTGGTTAAAACTGCATCCTAGCCAGGGTCTATTCCACAAGTTACCACCGGCTAAATCTATGACGTTAAAATTCCTATTTACTCTGTTCTATCTGACTGCGCAATCCTTTGTCTCATCGGCCCAGCCAGGCAATTTATAAACTTGATCTCCACTATAAAAAGAATCTAGATATTATCTAAAATTTCTTTTAGACTAACATTTAGTTTTCAACTGCGGAGATTTTTATAAACCTTGCTGTCTGTCTCTCTGACATTTGCAACATTGTTTCAATATTAAAATTAGATCTCCAGCTGTCCCATAGTAACGAACGTGTGGGGAGTCGGGACGAGACAAAGGCAGGCAGCGTTTCTCTGCCAGTTGAAATTATGAATCAGCAGGCATAATAAATGTAAATTGAATAAAGGTCAAATGAAACAAAGTGCAGCTAGTTTGCAGTCTTTCCAGCTACAGTTTGAAATGATTGTGTTAGCTGTGTTGTTTGCTAGCTCCTCTGAACAACAGTGTCCTGACGAGTGAGCACATTTTCTATGCCTCATTAGCTCATTGTTATGGATGTATCCAAATAAGTGTCACTCAAAAACAGCATAAACAAATGCTATTTAACAACCTGATGGCCTCTAGATAGAAGCTGTTTTTCAGTCTCTAGGTCCCAGTTTTGATGCACCTGTACTGATCGCGTCTTCTAGATGATAGCGGGTTGAACAGGCCGTGGCTCGGGTGGTTGATGTTCTTGATGATCTTTTTGGCCTCCCTGTGACATGGGTTGCTGGAGCTGTCCTGGAGGGCAGGCAGTGCGCCCCTGGTGATGCGTTTGGCAGATCGCGGTGCAGTTGCCATACCAGGCGGCGATACAGCCCGACAGGATGCTCTCAATTGTGCATCTGTAAAGGTTTGTGAGGGTCTTAAGGGCCAAGACTAATTTCTTCAGTCTCCTGGGGTTGAAGAGGCACTGTTGCACCTTCTTCACCACACTGTCTGTGTGGGGGGACCATTTCAGATTGTCAGTGATGTGTACGCCAAGGAACTTGAAGCTTTCCACATTCTCCACTGCGGTCCTGTCGATGTGGATAGGGGCGCGCTCCCTCTGCTGTTTCCTAAAATCCACTATCAGTTTTGTTGAGGGAAAGGTTGAGCACTCACCCTTGTGGGGCCCCTGTGTTGAGGATCAGCGAAGTGGAGGTATTGTTTCCTACCTTCACAACCTGGGGGCGTCCCGCCAGGAAGTCCAGGACCCAGTTGCACAGGGCGGGTTTCAGACCCAGGGCCCCAAGCTTAATGATGAGCTTGGAGGGTACTATTGTGTTGAAGGCTGAGCTATAGTCAATGAACAGCATTCTGATTTAGGTATTCCTCTTGTCCAGATGGGATACGGACTGTAGTGCAATGGCGATTGCATCGTCTGTGGATTTAATGGGGCAGTACGCAAACTGAGGTGGGTCTAGGGTAAGGTAAGGTAAGGTAGAGGTGATATTATCCTTAACTACCCTCTCAAAGCACTTCATGATAACAGAAGTGAGTGCTACGGGGCAATAATAAATTAGTTCAGTTACCTTTGCTTTCTAGCTACACTTTTTGACATAATTGTAAGTTAGCCATTGTTGGCTAGCTAGCAAGCAAGGGATAAGAACGTTGCCAACCAGTATGGCAATGAAACATTTAGAACGAACGAGTGGGTCGCGTCCATAGATACAGAACAAAAAGACAACGACAGGGTTGTGTCTCTTGCAACTGAACGAATGACTAGCCGGCTTGGGTAGCAACCCTAGATTTGTGTCGGGACTATATATTGTGGAAGGATAAAATAGTATGAATAAATTAATCAAAATAACATTTTTTATGAAAATATGTCAATCATTATTTGAATATGTTGGTAACCCGTTGTATAAAAGTGATAATGCCCTCGAAGCCGGTGTCTGGAGGATATATTGGCACGGTTTGCCAACAGCACCCATGCCAATATGTCCTCCAAACACAGGATTCAAGGGCATTATCACTTAATAACAGTTTGTCTGGGAGCAGTAATACTGTGGGCACCAACATTTATTTTCTCAAGCCTGGCAGAGAAGCCATATTTCTGTAAGGATCTCTCCTGCAAAATGTATTTTATTTCAATGAAACTATTCCTGGATAAAATAGAAATAGAAAATAGCATGACCTATCAGTATCACTTTAGTGCATGTTTTTGGAATATTTGTATTGTGTACAGGATGTTTGTATTTTCCTTTTTACTCTGTCATTTAGGTCATTATTGTGGAGTCACTACAATGTTGTTGATCCATCCTCAGTTTTCTCCTTTCATGTTTTTTAAATCACCCAAGGCCTCATGGAAACATCCCTGAGCAGTTTCATTCCTGTCCTGCAGCTCAGTTCAGAAAGATGACTGTATCTTTCATGTGTCTGGGTGGTTTAATACATATTCCACAGCATAATTATTAACTTGACCATGCTTAAAGAGATATTCAATGTATTATTTGTTATTGTTATCCATCTACCAATCACTCTCCTTCTTTATGAGGCTTTCGAAAAGCTCCCTGGTCTTTTTTTGTTGAATATGTGCTTGAAATTCAATACTTGACTGAGAGACCTTAAAGATGTTATGTAAGGGGGGACAGAGGAAGGGTTAGTCATTCAAAAATCATGTCAACCCCTATTATTTCACACAGAGTCCCTGTAACTTTTTATGTGATTTGTTCAGCCAAATTTTAATCCTGAAATAATTTAGGCTTGCCTAAACATACGGCTGAATACTTATGCAACAACTTTATTTTAGTTATTACATTTTGATTAATCTTACTTCCACATTACAGAGTATTTTGAGTAGATTGTTGACCTTAAAATTTTCCGAGAGCTGGCCGCGCGGCCAAACTGAGCAATTGGGGGGAGAAGGACCTTGGTCAGGAAGGTGACAAAGAACCCGATGGTCACTCTGACAGAGCTCCAGAGGTCCTCTGTTGAGATGGGAGAACCTTCCAGTAGGACAACCATCTCTGCAGCACTCCACCAATCAGGCCTTTATGTTAGGCCTTTATGTTACCTGGCACCATCCTTAAAGTAAAGCATGGTGGTGGCACCATCACCATGTGGGGATATTTTTAGCGGCAGGGACTAAGCGACTAGTCAAGATCGAGGGAAAGATGAACAGAGAAAAGTACAGAGAGATCCTTGATAAAAACCTGCTCCAGATCGCAGACTAGGGCAAAGGTTCACCTTCCAACAGGACAACGACCCTAAGCACACAGCCAAGACAAGTTTGCCATAAGGCACCTAAACGAATCTCAGACCATGAGAAACAAGATTCTCTGGTCTGATGAAACCAAGACTGAACTCTTTGGCCTGAATGCCAAGCGTCATGTCTGAAGGAAACCTGGCACCATCCCTACGGTGAAGCATAGTGGTGGCAGCATCATGCTGTGAGATGTTTTTCATCAGCAGGGACTGGGAAACTTGTCAGCATCGAGGGAAAGATGAACGGAACAAAGTACAGAGAGATCCTCGATGAAAACCTGCTCCAGATCTCAGACTGGGGCAAAGGTTCACCTTCCAATAGGACAACGACCCTAAGCACACAGCCAAGACAACGCAGGAGTGGCTTCGGGACAAGTCTCTGAATGTCCTTGAGTGGCCCAGCCAGAGCCTGGACTTGAACCCGATTGAACATTTCTGGAGAGACCTAAAAGTAGCTGTGCAGCGACGCTCCCCATCCAACCTGACAGAGCTTGAGAGGATCTGCAGAAAAGAACGGGAGAAATTCCCCAAATACAGGTGTGCCAAGCTTGTAGCGTCATTCCCAAGAAGACTCGAGGCTGTAATCACTGCCAAAGGTGCTTCAACAAAGTACTGAGTAAAGGGTCTGAATACTTATGTAAATGTGACATTTCAGTTTTTTATTATTAATACATTTGCAAAATTGTCTAAAAACCTGGTTTTGCTTTGTCATTATGGGGTATTGTGTGTAGATTGATGAGGGGGAAAAAACAATTGAATTTTAGAATAAAGCTGTAATGTAACAAAATGTGGAAAGAGTCAAGGTGTCTGAATACCTTCCGAATGCACTGTGTGTTAATGTTCGAAAGTGGAACACAGGGCGGACTTTTGTATACTGCAGGTGTTGAGGGCTGTGGTAGCAGTTGAGGGCTGTGGCGGCGTGTGTGTGTGAGAGAGTGAGAGAGTGAGTGTGAGAGAGTGAGTGTGAGAGAGTGAGTGTGAGAGTGTGTGTGTGAACATGCAAACTACACGTCTCTAGAGGCCCCAGAAGCAGTTTTAACTTCCTGGTTTGTTTTTATGGAACAGAGCCACAAATGCTGTAAGAAGCCAGCTGCCAAGCCCCACTAAACACACACACAGACACATTTATTTTACTATCCTTGTGGGGACCAAACAATTAACAATCAAAATCCTATTTTCCCTAACCCCTAAACCTTAACCCCAAACCCCTAACCCTAACTCCTAATCCTCAATCTAACCTTAATTCTAACCATGACCCTAGTTGTAACTGTAACCCCTAAGCTTTAAAATAGTATTTTTCCTTGTGGAGACCGGTGAAACGTCCCCACTTACAATGGAATTATTTCTTGTTCCACTATCCTTGTGAGGACACACGTACACATGCACCCACACACACCATTACATTTCCATATCAGTATTAGGGCTCCAGATGCTCTGAAGGTTTAGTCCTCCACCTTCCCAGAGTTCCCTGTTCCCTTTAGCTCGTCCATTCCAGTGTATGGTCATCTGGTGACTATCTCTCCTTCTGCCTGTGATCAGGCATTGTGTGGCCCATGAAGGGCTCAGAGAGGCTCAGAGATTACCCTCAGTGACGCAGGCCTCCCTTAACATAAGAGTCTAAACACTGTCTAATCCAGGGTCGGGGGTTGGGGGGGTGTACTACTAAGCTATATGGAATTACTGACTTACTGCTATTAGACCATAGAAACGAATTGAATAACATATTCATACATTGCAAAACAGATAGTCAAAAAATAAATCAAAAGGAAGTATGTTTTCGAGAGATAAGAAAGGTCAGGAACACATATTTAACCCCTTTTTTGGGGCACTAAAGTATTTCCATATACAGTGCATTCAGAAAGTACTCTGACCCCCAGTACTCTGACTGATTCCACATTATATTACGTTACAGCCTTATTCTACAATAGATGACATTTAAAAAACAATCCTCATCAATCTACACACAATACCCCATAATGCGAAAACAGGTTATTAGACATTTTTGAAAATGTATTAAATAAAAACAAGAAATACCTTATTTACATAAGTATTCAGACCCTTTGCTATGAGACTCGAAACGTATCCCGTTTCCATTGATCGTCCTTGAGATATTTGTAAACCTTGATTGGAATCCACCTGTGGTAAATTCAATTGATTGGACATGATTTGGAAAGGCACACAAATCAAATCAAATCGTCAAATAAAATGTTATTTGTCACATGCGCCTTCTAGAACAGGTATAGACCTGACCTTGAATTGCTTATTTACAAGCCCTTAACCAACAATGCAGTTCAAGAAATAAAGTTAAGAAAATGTTTACTAAATAAAATAAAGTAAAGAAATAAAATAAAATAAAAACAAAAAGTAACACAAGATATTTACATAACAATAACGAGGCTATATACAGGGGCTACCGGTACCGAGTCAATGTGTGGGGGTACAGGTTAGTCGAGGTAATTTGTAAAGTGACTATACATAGATAATAAACAGCGAGTAGCAGCAGTTATTTATTTTTTAAATAGTCTGCGTGGCCATTTGATTAATTGTTCAGGAGTTTTATGGCTTGGGGGTAGAAGCTGTTAAGGAGCCTTTTGGTCCTAGACTTGGAGCTCCGGTACTGCTTGCCATGTGGTAGCAGAGAGAACAGTTTATGACTTGGGTGACTGGAGTCTTTGACAATGTTTTGGGGCCTTCCACTGACAGCGCCTAGTATATAGGTCCTGGATGTCAGGAAGCTTGGCCCCAGTGATGTACTGGGCCGTACGCACTACCCTCTGTAGCGCTTTACGGTCAGATGCCAAGCAGCTGCCATACCAGGCGTTGATGCAACCAGTCAGGATGCTCTCGATGGTGCAGCTATAGAATTTTTTGAGGATCTGGGGACCCATGCCAATCTTTTCAGTCTCCTGAAGGGGAGAAAGTGTTGTTGTGCCCTCTTCACAACTGTCTTGGTGTGTTTGGACCATGATAGTTCGTTGGCGATGTGGACCAATACCGTTCAGATTATGGTCTCTCTACCCACTCCACTTCGGCCCTGTCGATATTAATGAGGGCCTTTTCGGACCTCCTTTTCCTATTGTCCACGATCAGCTCCTTTGTCTTGCTCACATTGAGGGAGAGGTTGTTGTCCTGGCACCACACTGCCAGTTATCTGACCTCCTCCCTATAGGCTGTCTCATCGTTGTCGGTGATCAAGCCTACTGCTGTTGTGTCGTCTGAAAACTTAATGATGGTGTTGGAGTCGTGCTTGGCCACGCAGTCGTGGGTGAACAGGGAGTATGCCTGCCACTCAGGCTCAGAAAATAGGATATGCACATAATTAGTACTATTGGATAGGAAACACTCTGAGGTTTCTCAAAGTGTTAACATAATGTCTTTGAGTATAACAGAACTCATTTAGCAGGCAAAAACCCAAGAAAAATCTATCCAGAAATCAGTTTCTGGTGACCTATTGCTCTGTTTGACACACTCCCCATTGAATCCATTTGTAACCAGGACTGAGACTGCAGTACCTATGGCTTCCACTAGATGTCAACAGTCTATATACAAAGACTCAGAGAGATTGGAGTTAACAGAACAAATAGGTACAGGAAATGGTCAAGGTAGCTCAGATGTCAACAAGTTTTCTCGGGCGCGAGTCTGGCTGTGCGCCCCACTTTATTTTACTTATATAAGGTATAGGTGACCATCCGAGTGAAATATTATCGCTAATGTTCATAAAAGGATAGCTAAGGATGCATTTTAACTGGTATTTGATTTGTTTAGGAAAAGTTTATAGGTATATTTGAACGCGTTCTCTTCACATTTCAATGGGCAATTCGACGTTGGATTTTCTGAACATAACGCGCCAACCAAATGGAGATTTATGGATATAATAAATGACTTTTTCTAACAAAAGAACCATTGGATGTCTTCGTTGGACACTTGGGAAGCCCTCAGCAGAAGTTCTTCAAAAGGTAAGGGATTTGTTTTCACTGTGAAATGTGTTTTGTGTGAACCGCGATGGTTTATGAATTTATGCTAATGGTGAAATATTGGAGGTGCTACCCTCAAACAATCAAATGTTGTGCTTTCGCCGTAAAGCCTTTTTGAAATCTGACAACGCTGTGATATTGCCAAGAAGCAGAGCTTTTGATGACTATGCAACACTTGTATATTGATGAATGTTAAATAATTCAACTTTTGGATTTTGAATTTGGAGCCTTGCATTTCACCGGGTAGTCTCGGAAACAGTCACCTTTGCTGCTGGAGCTTGTAAGTAGTTAACAGAATGTAACTGGCAGAACGGGTGTTGTATGTGGAGGATGAGGGCTCCAGGTAGATATCTCAGATAGGGGGGAGTGAGGCCTAAGAGGGTTTTATAAATAAGCATCAACCAGTGGGTCTTGCGACGGGTATACCGAGATGACCAGTTTACAGAGGAGTATAGAGTGCAGTGATGTGTCCTATAAGGAGCATTGGTGGCAAATCTGATGGCCAAATGGTTAAGAACATCTAGCCGCTTGACAGCACCCTTACCTGCTGATCTATAAATGATGTCTCCATAATCTAGCATGGGTAGGATGGTCATCTGAATCAGGGTTAGTTTGGCAGCTGGGGTGAAAGAGGAGTGATTACAATAGAGGAAACCAAGTCTAGATTTAACTTTAGCCTGCAGTTTTGATATGTGCTGAGAGAAGGACAGTGTACTGTCAAGCCATACTCCCAAGTACTTATATGAGGTGACTACCTCAAGCTCTAAACCCTCAGAGGTAGTAATCACACCTGTGTTCAGAACAAGGTTAAAACACTTCTTAGGGATCAGTAGGGAACTAGCGACCCACCTACGACAACATCCGGTGAAATGCAGAGCGCCAAATTGAAATTACAAAAATAGTAATATTAAACATTCATGAAAATACAAGTGTTGTACACCATTCTTTAGCTTAAAATCTTGGTAATCTAACAGCGTCAGATTTCAAAAAGGCTTTACAGCGAAAGCATAGCATTTGATTGTCTGAGGACGCCCCGCATACTTTCTCAATTAACATAATTTTATAACCAGCACAGGTGTCACAAAACTCAAAAATAGCAATAAAATAAATCACTTACCTTTTAAGATCTTCCTCTGATGGCAATCCCAAGGGTCCCAGCTACACAATAAATGGTCATTTGGTTTGATAAACTCCCTCTTTATATCCCAAAAACACTGTTTGGTTGGCGCGTTTTGTTCACTAATCCACCTGTTCAAATGCGTTCAAACATGCAGACAAACAAAATCCCAAAAGTAAAGTTTACCGAAACAAGTCAAACAACGCTTCTAATCAATCCTCAGGTACCCTAATATGTAAATAAACGATCATATTTCAGACGGAAAATAGCCAGCTCAATAGAAAAGAAAAATAACAAAGAGCGCGCACTCTGTCACGGGCGCAAAACAGTACAGGCCACATCATGATCCACCAGGAAGAACTGGTTTTTCAAAAAACAAGCCTGAAACCATGTCTAAAGACTGTTGACATCTAGTGGAAGCCATAGGAACTGCATTCTGGGAGCTAAATCCCTCTGTAGTGAATAGCAAGTCAATGGAAAAACTGTGACATAAAAAAATCCCATTTTCCGGGAAGGTTTTTCTCGGGTTTTCGCCTGCCATATTAGATCTGTTATACTCACAGACATTATTGTAACAGTTTTAGAAACTTCTGAGTGTTTTCTATCCAATACTACTAATTATGTGCATATCCTAGTTTCTGGGCCTGAGTACCAGGCATTTTACTTTGGGCACGCCAGACTCTCCAAAACTCAGAACACTAATGCCGCTCCCTAACAGGTTGCAGTGACACATCAATAACCTGAGCGGAAACCAGAGAGAATACTATAGACATCAAGAAAGTCGGTCAGTTGATTATTGACAAGTTTTTCCAACACTTTTGATAAACAGGGCAAAATAGAAATAGGCCTATAACAGTTAGGATCAGCTTGATCTCCCCCTCTAAATAAAGGACCAACCGTGGCTGCCTTCCAAGCAATGAGAACCTCCCCAGAAAGGAGAGACAGGTTAATAAAAAGGTTGGAGATTGGCTTGGCGATGATAGGGGCAGCAACCTTAAAGGGTCTAAACCATCTGACCCAGATGTTAATCTGGGGTCAAGTTTCAGGAGCTCCTCTAGCACCCCGGACTCAGTGACTGCCTGCAGGGAGAAACTTTGTAGTGGGCAGGGGAAAAAGAGGGAGAAGCATCGGGGATAGTCGCATTAGAAGGGGTGGGAGATGAGGAAATGTTGGACGGGCAAGGAGGCATGGCTGAGTCAAATAGTAATCCTGACTTCATGAAGTGGTGATAAAAGAGCTCAGCCATGTGCTTCTTGTCAGTAACAACCACATCATCAACATTAAGGGACATGGGCAGCTGTGAGGAGGAGGGTTTATTCTCCAGGTCTTTAACCGTTTTCCAGATGTTCTTGGGGTTAGACCCACAGAGAGAGAACTGCTCCTTAAAGTAACTAACTTTGGCCTTCCGGATAGCCTGAGTGCACCTATTTCTCATTTGCCTGAACGAGAGACAGTCAGCCTGCGTGTGCCGAGCCTTTCACCAAATGCAATTCTTGAGGTGGAGTAACTCTGCAAGATCACGGTCGAACCAGGGGCTGAACCTGTTTTTAAATCTCATTTTCTTTATGAGGGCGTGTTTGTTAGCAATACCACTGAAAATATCAAAAAATTACAAACACAGGCTGTAAAACAGTGATAACTAAGGTCATTACAGAAAACACCAGACTGATACCTATCAGGATTATTTGTGAGGATAACATCAAGAAGAGTAGCCTTTTCTCGGTGTTTGGAGTCATACCCTGTGGGATTGGTAATAATCTGAGAAAGATTTAGGGGGTCCCATTGCTTTAAGACTTGGTCAGGTGGTTTAAGCATGTCCCAGTTTAGGTCACCTAGTAGGACAAATTCAGACTTGGTGTAAAGGGCCAGGAGAGAGCTTAGGGCAGGTAGGGTACAGGCCGGTGCTGATGGAGGACGATAGCACCCAGGGGTTCAGACTTGGTGGAGACAACCGAGCACTAAAGTTGATCCATGGTAAAGATTGCCACTCCTTTGGAAGATCTGTCTTACCGAAAAAGGTTATAACCAGAAAGGTTAACATCAGTAATCAAAACACTCTTCCTTAACCATGTCTCAGTAATGACCAACACATCTGGATTGGAGCTCTGAACCCACAGTTTCAAATGAACCATTTTAGGTAATAAGCTTCTAGTGTTAACGTGCAGAAAACCCAGGCTTTTACGGGAGCAGAAATCAACAGTAGATGGGCCAGGGTGTACATGTACATTTCCAGATATCATCAACAGTAATACAATCAAGGCACAGCATGGTACAGGGAGAGCTCTTCAGTGCTCATGTCGTCATTCCGCAATGTCTCAGTGAAGCATTAGATATTACAGTTTTTAATGTCCCGTTGGTAGGATAGTCTTGATTGTCCAGTTTGTTTTCCAATGATTGCAAGTTGGCTAATAATACCGAGAGTAGTGGTGGTTTACCTACTCGTCAGCAAATTCTTACAAGGCACTCCACCCTCCGTCCCCTTTTTCTCCGTCTTTTTTCTTCACGCTGATGACGGGGATTTGGGCCATGTCTCGACAAAGCAGTATATCCTTCAAATTGGACTCATTAAAGAAATAAATCTTCATACAGTTCGAGGTGAGTAATCGCTGTTCTGATGTCCAGAAGCTATTTTCGGCCACAAGAGACAGTAGCAGCAACATTATGTACAAAAGGAGTTACAAACAATGCGAAAAAACAAACAAAATAGCACAGTTGGTTAGGAGCCCAGAAAACGGCAGGCATCCCCTACGGCGCCATTTATGTATCGACCACACCTGTCTATATAAGGCCCCACAGTTGACAGTGCATGTCAGAGCAAATACTAAGCCATGAGGTCGAAGGAATTGTACGTAGAGCTCAGAGACAGGATTGTGTCGAGGCACAAATCTGAGGAAGGGTATCAAAAAATGTCTGCAGCATTGAAGGTCCCCAAGAACACAGTGGCCTCCATCATTCTTAAATGGAAGAAGTTTGGAACCACCAAGACACATCCTAGAGCTGGCCGCCTGGCCAAACTGAGCAACTGGGGGAGAAAGGCTTTGGCCTGGGAGGTGACCAAGATCCTAATGGTCACGCTGACAGAGCTCCATAGTTCCCCTGTGAAGATGGAAGAACATTCCAGAAGGAAAACCATCTCTGCAGCACTCCACCAATCAGGCCTTTATGTTGGATAGACCTGTAAATAGCTGTGCAGCGACGCTACCCATTTAACCTGACAGAGCTTGAGAGGATATGCAGAATGGGAGAAACTCCCCAAATACAGGTGTGCCAAGCTTGTAATGTCATACCCAAGAAGACACAAGCCTGTAATCACTGCCAAAGGTCCTTCAACAAAATACTGAGTAAAGGGTCTGAATACTTATGTAAATGTGATTTTTCATTTTTTTATTTTGAATGTATGTGCAAAAAAAAATTGAAAACCTGTTTTTGCTTTGCCATTATGGGTCATCGTGTGTAGATTGATGATTAAAAAATGTAATCAATTTTAGAATAAGGCTGTAATGTAACAGTTTAAAATGGGGAAAAAGTCAAGGGGTCTGAATACTTTTTAAAATGCGTTGTGTACTACAGTACATATTTTCTTCTTTAGACGAGTCTTGTGAGGCTCACCTTTCTGCTAAACCTTTCCAAACTCTCATCTTTCGATGATGGTGTCATATTACTGTGTAGCCCAAACTGTTTGGACGCTACAGACAGAAGTTGTCAGATCAGCGATACTGACTTCAGACGTCCCATGACGCTTATTCCTTTGTAGCTTAAGCCATTTGGACGCTACAGACGTTTTCATGAGATGATTGATTTTTGAAGTTAAGGTTTGGGATAGGCTTAAAACAAAAATACTTTCTATCGCTGGATTTGAACTTGCAACCTTTAACACCAGATGCGAATGACCATTAAGATGGCGCCGAAGAACATGGCTGACGTTTTACATTCTCCCAACCAATTCTGCAATTTTGTAATTTTTTGGGCTATTTGTGTAACTTATTGTGTACATAATGTTGCTGCTACTGTCTCTTATGACCGGAAGTAACTTCTGGACATCAGAAACCGATTACTCACCACGGACTGGAGGAAACTTTTTCCTTTAACGAGTCCGACGAGAAGGATATCCTGCTTTTGCTGGAACAGGGCCAGATCCACGCCTTTTGCGTGAAGAAAAGACACAGGAAAAGGGGACGCAGATCGGGGATCCTTCTGAGAAGCCGGAGGCCATCGAGTAAACTCCCAATGCCTTCCATTCTCCTTGCTAACTTGCAATCGTTAGAAAATAAAATTGATGACCTATTATTAAGATTGTCATACCAACGGGACATTCAAAACTGTAACATCTTCTGTTTCACCAAGACGTGGCTGAACGAAGAAACGGACAATATAGAGCTTGCGGGATTTTCCATGCACCGGCAGAATAGAGACGCTACCTCTGGTAAGATGAGGGGTGGGGGTGTGTGTCTTTTTGTCAATAACAGCTGGTGAGCGATGTCTAATATTAACTTCTTTGGGAGCAGCGCACGAGGTGACGGTTTTGGAGAGCCTGGCGTGCCCAAAGTAAAATGCCTCCCATTCAGGCCCAGAAAATAGGATATGCACATACTTAGTACCATTGGATAGGAAACACTCTGAAGTTTCTAAGTGTTAACATCTTGTCTGTGAGTATAACAGAATGGATATGGCAGGCGAAAACCCAAGGAATTTCTGTCCTGGTTTTGACACATTGCCTCATTTGGAACCCCTCCCTTATGGAAATGCCCATATAAGGGCATATGAATGCAGTACCTATTGCTTCCTCTGGATGTCAACAGAGGAAGCAGAGGAACCATATAAGGTCATTCTTCTAATCGGTTTCTGATGTCCAGAAGTTACTTCCAGTGTTTTGATTCTTTTTAGCTGCTTTTAGATTGTAGAAGAAGACGAATAAGGAAGTGGCCACACAGATGTCAATATAAGAAAATGCGCGTTCCCGGCTGGCGCGCTCTGTGGTTTTTTCCTTTCTTATCGCCCAGTTTATATTCCGGTTGAAATATTATACTACAGTGGGGCAAAAAAGTATTTAGTCAGCCACCAATTGTGCAAGTTCTCCAACTTAAAAAGATGAGAGAGGCCTGTAATTTTCATCATAGGTACACTTCAACTATGACAGACGAAATGAGAAAAAGAAATCCAGAAAATCACATTGTAGGATTTTTAATTTATTTATTTGTAAATTATGGTGGAAAATAAGTATTTGGTCAATAACAAAAGTTTATCTCAATAATTTGTTATATACCCTTTGTTGGCAATGACAGAGGTCAAACGTTTTCTGTAAGTCTTCACAAGGTTTTCACACACTGTTGCTGGTAATTTGGCCCATTCCTCCATGCAGATCTCCTCTAGAGCAGTGATGTTTTGGGGCTGTCGCTGGGCAACACGGACTTTCAACTCCCTCCAAAGATTTTCTATGGGGTTGAGATCTGGAGACTGGCTAGGCCACTCCAGGACCTTGAAATGCTTCTTCTGAAGCCACTCCTTCGTTGCCCGGGCGGTGTGTTTGGGATCATTGTCATGCTGAAAGACCCAGCCACGTTTCATCTTCAATGCCCTTGCTGATGGAAGGAGGTTTTCACTCCACCCCCATGCTTCACAGTAGGTATGGTGTTCTTTGGATGCAACTCAGCATTCTTTGTCCTCCAAGCACGACGAGCACGACGAGTTGGGTTTTTACCAAAAAGTTATATTTTGGTTTCATCTGACCATATGACATTCTCCCAATCCTCATCTGGATCATCCAAATGCTCTCTAGCAAACTTCAGACGGGCCTGAACATGTACTGGCTTAAGCAGGGGACACGTCTGGCACTGCAGGATTTGAGTCCCTGGCGGCGTAGTGTGTTACTGATGGTAGGCTTTGTTACTTTGGTCCCAGCTCTCTGCAGGTCATTCACTAGGTCCCCGTGTGGTTCTGGGATTTTTGCTCACCGTTCTTGTGATCATTTTGACCCCACGGGTGAGATCTTGCGTGGAGCCCCAGATCGAGGAAGATTATCAGTGGTCTTGTATGTCTTCCATTTCCTAATAATTGCTCCCACAGTTGATTTCTTCAAACCAAGCTGCTTACCTATTGCAGATTCAGTCTTCCCAACCTGGTGCAGGTCTACAATTTTGTTTCTGGTGTCCTTTGACAGCTCTTTGGTCTTGGCCATAGTGGAGTTTGGAGTGTGACTGTTTGAGGTTGTGGACAGGTGTCTTTTATACTGATAACAAGTTCAAACAGGTGCCATTAATACAGGTAACGAGTGGAGGACAGAAGAGCCTCTTAAAGAAGAAGTTACAGGTCTGTGAGAGCCAGAAATCTTGCTAGTTTGTATGTGACCAAATACTTATTTTCCACCATAATTTGCAAATAAATTCATAAAAAATCCTACAATGTGATTTTCTGGATTTTTTTCCTCATTTTGTCTGTCATGGTTGAAGTGTACCTATGATGAAAATTACAGGCCTCTCTCATCTTTTTAAGTGAGAGAACTTGCACAATTGGGGGCTGACTTAATACTTTTTTGCCCCACTGTATATATACATAAAAGTGTTCCTAAGGATACATTTACAATTATGTTTGATTGTTCTTGGACAAGTTTATAGGTATAAGTTGAACGAGTTCTCTTCACGTTTCAATGGACGAGTGGAAGCTGTATTTTCTCATTATAACGCGCCAACTAAACGGAGGTTTATGGATATAATACATTACTTTTTCTAACAAAAGAACCATGGATTGTCTTCGTTGGACACTTGGGAAGCCCTCAGCAGAAGTTCTTCAAAAGATAATTGATTTGCTAGCGCACCACCGCACCACCGCTCCCTAAGAAGTTAAAGAAGTCTCGAGGTATTGCTCGCCAGAGGTAGAGTACCTTATTAAGATAAGCTGTCGACCACACTATCTACCAAGGGAGTTCTCATCTGTATTATTCGTAGCCGTCTATTTACCACCATAAAGCGAAGGTGGCACTAAGACCGCTCTCAAATCAAATTGCCAGAAGCAATGACGAAAACGCTCACCCAGAAGCGGCGCTCCTAGTGTCCGGGGACTTTAATGCAGGCAAATTTAAATCAGTTTTACCAAATTTTTACCAGCATGTTACTTATGCAACCAGGGGAAAACAAATCCTAGACCACCTTTACTCCACACACAGAGATGCATACAAAGCTCTCCCCCTCCCTCCATTTGGAAAATCTGACCACAATTCTATCCTCCTGATTGCTGCTTACAAGCAAAAACTAAAGCAGGAAGTACCAGTGACTCGCTCAATATGGAAGTGTTCAGATGATGCGGATGCTACACTAAAGGACTGTTGGAATACACCACCTCAGTCATCGGCTTCATCAATAAGTGCATTGATGACGTCGTCCCCACAGTGATTGTAGGTACATACAGTGAGAGAAAAAAGTATTTGATCCCCTGCTGGTTTTGTATGTTTGCCCACTGACAAATAAATTATCAGTCTATAATTTTAATGTTAGGTTTATTTGAACAGTGAGAGACAGAATAACAACAAAAAAAACAGAAAAACGCATGTGAAAAATGTTATAAATTGATTTGCATTTTAATGAGGGAAATAAGTATTTGACCCCTCTGCAAAACATGACTTAGTACTTGGTGGCAAAACCCTTGTTGGCACAGAGGTCAGACGTTTCTTGTAGTTGGCCACCAGGCTTGCACACATCTCAGGATGGATTTTGTCCCACTCCTCTTTGGAGATCTTCTCCAAGCCATTAAGGTTTCGAGGCTGACGTTTGGCAACTCGAACCTTCAGCTCCCTCCACAGATTTTCTATGGGATTAAGGTCTGGAGACAGGCTAGGCCACTCCAGGACCTTAATGTGCTTCTTCTTGAGCCACTCCTTTGTTGCCTTGGCTGTGTGTTTTGGGTCATTGTCATGCTGGAATGCCCATCCACGACCCATTTTCAATGGAGGTTCTCACCCAAGATTTGACTGTACATGGCCCCGTCCATCGTCCCTTTGATGCAGTGAAGTTGTCCTGTCCCCTTAGCAGAAAAACACCCCCAAAGCATAATGTTTGACGGTGGGGATGGTGTTCTTGGGGTCATAGGCAGCATTCCTCCTCCTCCAAACACGGCGAGTTGAGTTGATGCCAAAGAGCTCCATTTTGGTCTCATCTGACCACAACACTTTCACCCAGATGTCCTCTGAATCATTCAGATGTTCATTGGCAAACTTCAGACGGGCATGTATATGTGCTTTCTTGAGCAGGGGGACCTTGCGGGCGCTGCAGGATTTCAGTCCTTCACGGCGTAGTGTGTTACCAATTGTTTTCTTGGTGACTATGGTCCCAGCTGCCTTGAGATCATTGACAAGATCCTCCCGTGTAGTTCTGGGCTGATTCCTCACCGTTCTCATGATCATTGCAACTCCACGAGGTGAGATCTTGCATGGAGCCCCAGGCTGAGGGAGATTGACAGTTCTTTTGTGTTTCTTCCATTTGCGAATAATCGCACCAACTGTTGTCACCTTCTCACCAAGCTGCATGGCGATGGTCTTGTAGCCCATTCCAGCCTTGTGTAGGTCTACAATCTTGTCCTTGACATCCTCAGACGAACCATCAAAGAAGCAAAGCATCAATACAGGATTAATATTGAATCCTACTACACCGGCTCTGATGCTCGTCTGATGTGGCAAGCCTTGAAAACTATTACGGACTACAAAGGGAAACCCAGACGCGAGTTGCCCAGTGACGCGAGCCTACCAGATGAGCTAAATGCCTTTTATGCTCACTTCGAGCTAAGCAACACTGAAGCATGCACAAGAGCACCAGCTGTTCTGGATGACTGTGTGATAACATTCTTGGTAGCCGATGTAAGCAAAACCTTTAAACAGGTCAACATTCACAAAGCCGCAGGGCCAGACGGATTACCAGAACGTGTACTCAGAGCATGCGCGGACCAACTGTCAAGTGTCTTCACTGACATTTTCACCCTCTCCCTGACAGAGTCTGTAATACCTACATGTTTCAAGCAGACCACAATAGTCCCTGTGCCCAAGGAAGCAAAGGTAACCGGCCTAAATGATTACCGCCCCGTGGCACTCACGTCGGTAGCAATGAAGTGCTTGAAAGGCTGGTCATGACTCACATCAACAGCATCCTCCCGGACACCCTAGACCCACTCCACTTCCCATACCGCCCCAACAAATCCACAGATGACTTGATCTCATTCGCACTCCACACTGCCCTTTCTCACCTGGACAAAAGGAACACCTATGTGAGAATGCTGTTCATCGACTACAGCTCAGCGTTCAACACCATAGTGCCCACGAAGCTCATCACTAAGCTAAGGACTCTGGGACTAAACACCTCCCTCTGAAACTGGATCCTGGACTTCCTGACGGGCTGCCCCCAGGTGGTAAGAGCAGGCAACAATATGTCTGCCACGCTGATCCTCAACACTGGGGCCCCTCAGGGTTGTGTACTTAGTCCCCTCTTGTATTCCCTGTTCACTAACAACTGCATGGCCAAACACGACTCCAACACCATCATTAAGTTTGCAACAGTGGTAGGCCTGATCACCGACAACGACGAGGTCAGAGAACTGGCAGTGTGGTGCCAGGACAACAACCTCTCCCTCAATGTGAGAAAGACAAAGGAGCTGATCGTGGACTTCAGGAAAAGGCGGGCCGAACAGGCCCCCATTAACATCGACGGGGCTATCGTGGAGCGGGTCAAGAGTTTCAAGTTCCTTGGTGTCCACATCACCAACAAACTATCATGGTCCAAACATACCAAGATAGTCGTAAAGTGGGCACGACAAAACCTTTTCCCCTTCAGGAGACTGAAAATATTTGTCATGGACCCGCAGATCCTCAAAAGGTTCTACAGCTGCACCATCGAGAGCATCCTGACTGGTTGCATCACTGCCTGGTACGGCAACTGCATCTGACCGCATCTGACCGTAAGGCGCTACAGAGGGTAGTGCAAACAGCCCAGTACATCACTGGGGCCAACCTTCCTGCCATCCAGGACCTATATAATAGGCGGTGTCAGAGGAAGGCCCATAAAATTGGCTCCAGTCACCCAAGTCATAGACTTTTTTCTCTGCTACCGCAAGGCAAGTGGTACCGGAGCACCAAGTCTAGGACCAAAAGGCTCCTCAACAGCTTCTACCACCACCAAGCCATTAGACTGCTGAACAATTCATAAAAATCGCCACCGGACAATTTACATTGACACCCCCTCTTTGTACACTGCTGCTACTCGCTGTTTGTTGTTACCTATGCAAGTGGCAAATAAAGTTTGATTTGATATTTGACTCTCTGCCTTCCCTGTCCACAATGCCGTAGAAAACTGAAACCTACTTGAAGGTAATTGTTGCCCCTAGTGGCCGGTTTCCATGGCATTTCCCATCGTCCTGAAATATGGATGGACGTCGAATACTGGCTTGTATCACGGGTGACCTGGCTGGGATTGAGACGCAGCCAATACAAAAAACAGGTTTTCCTCCATAGCAGCCAAGCTGCTCCCCACAATGCCCCAGAGAGAAAGGACTGTCTACGCCAGCATAGATATCACACTACAATCACAATATTAAAATACAACTCTGCCGAACAGAGTTTTATACACCCTCTGCCCAAGATCTCACCACAGAACTAAATTAAACCACAAGGAAAAAGGCTATTCTTTTGCACACATGCTAGTGAGTCCTATTGCCTAGTCCTGTCTTCTGTCCTAGGGAGGGGGAAGTTAGGAAAATACTGCCTGATCATGGTTTTATTTTAGACAGTCCAGCAGAAATTGAAAGGCCGCTTTCCTCATAGGTAAGCATGTGTGGTGGTTATAACATTTGACTGTGGGGTGTGTTTGTGTGTGTGTGTGTGTGTGTGTGTGTGTGTGTGTGTGTGTGTGTGTGTGTGTGTGTGTGTGTGTGTGTGTGTGTGTGTGTGTGAAATGTGAAATGTGTGTGTGAAATGTGTGTGTGTGTGTGTGAAATGTGAAATGTGTGTGAAATGTGTGTGTGTGTGTGTGTGTGAAATGTGTGTGTGTGTGTGTGTGTGTGTGTGAAATGTGTGTTTGTGTGTGTGTGTGTGAAATGTGTGTGTGAGTGGCCCAGTTTGAGTCTTTCCTTTCTGGCTTTTATGATTCCTGCTCTGTGTTGTTCTTAGGGATGCATTGTTCCTGTGTGTGCGCATGTTCAGAACGTCATGTTCTTTTCATTCATCAAGATCCGCTCCCTTTTTTACATTTTGACACAGTAAACCAAAAAGCTTTGTGTCCTGTTTCAGATGAGCCCTGTGGGTTGATAAGGAACTCTCACTCTATTGATAAGGAACTCTCACATAAGAATTGGTTGGTCCAACCTAACACTTAACTGTGAACTCCAGTGTATAGATCACAATAGAAACCTGTTTCATGTTTCAGAGCATAAATTGGTTTCCTACAGCCGACACCCGAACCCCTGCCCCCTACACTTTGCACTGTACACCCTTCCCTCTGCATCCTACACTGTGCACTTTGTCTGTCACTCTGATCAGAGGCTAACGAGGGAAAATCAAGCAACATGTTTTTTTTGTAATGAAAGCAGAGCTGTGCTAATACTAACATTGCTACACCCCATGTCAAAATATCTACACACACACACACTGCAAAATAACACACACACACACTAGCCTGGTGTCAAAATGTCCGAGCTCCACCGGTGTAATGCAGAGTTCTACTCTTGCTGGAGTCGGCTGGAGTTTCCATATGATGTGATTAGAAAGCAATTAGCTGTGTGACGGCTCTGACTCAAGACAAACAGCGGCTTTATTAAAACATAACAAATTACCCCATTTAGACCTCAGGTGGAAAGAAACACAGCCCAATGGTTTAGTAACCCCATTGTATCACATGGTACGATTATTTTAAAGAGAAATAGGTTTTTGAAGCATAACAGAGCACAACAGAATTTGATCCTAATTGTAATGTATGGTAGTGCTTTACCAAAACTCTCAAATGCTATTTTGATTTATTGACCCTATTCATGGGTATTTTGGTTTGGAATGAATGGCTCAGGCTGACATAGATGGATGTGTGTGTCTGGCTTATCAGAGTATAATAATAATGGTAATCCGCTTTAGAGCTGATCTCTGTATCATTACTCATAGTACTACTAAGTGCTGGTCCTGCATGGTGTGAGGAATTCAGTCTAGCTGGCTAATATGCAGAGTACAGAATACTGTGAGTAATCTACACATGGACCTCTTCTTGGAAGTGTCTGGCTGGGCTGTAGGCCTACTGTATGATGCAGGACTGTATGTGTATACACAGGTAGCCTATACCTGCATTATATGGACCCGACCAGAGACAGCATGGTTTGTGACAATATTGTACTGTACTGTCACCTGAATAATGCTCTGGTGGTTGAGTTCTTACTCAAGGCTGCAATATCTTAGCTAGAGCAAAAACGAAAGCGTTTGAAAATATGACAAGAAATAGGACCAAATACGTCACTCTAGTGACAGTAAACAATAGGCACAACAAAAATCCTAGCCAGGGGAATAAGAATTATAGTTTGACAGAGAATGACCTCTATAACCACATAAGCCTATAATTCTGTGACATACTTCATTTTGGAGAGGATTCTCCATCCACACAAAGCCACAAACAGCTGGGGAATGTAAATTGCCTTCACTACACTTGGTAGCCAAGCTAGCGTGGCTGTCACGATCGTCGACAGAAGTGGACCAAGGCGCAGCGTGCAGGGTTGAGTGAAACATGTTTTAATTATTGACACTCACCAAAAACACAAGAAAGTTGCAACGACCGTAACGCACTGTGTAGCGCAACACAGCAACTACATACAAATGAATAACATCCCACAACACAGGTGGGAGACTGAACAACCAAAATAGGATTCCCAATTAGAGACAACGACTAACCGCTACCTCTAATTGGGAACCCAAACCAACATAGAAATACTAACATAGAAACTAAACCCCCCTGGTCACGTCCTGACCAAAAACAACATAGAGAAGCCAAAAAGGGACATCTATGGCCAGGACGTGACAGTACCCCCCCCCCCCCAAAGGCGCGGACTCCGACTACAACCAAAAGTCAATGGGGGGTTTCTTCTTGGGTGGGTCTTCACCTTTGGCGGCGGCTCTGGTGTGGGCCGTGCCGGCCCGAAAATACGCACCGGAGGCCCGACACGTGGAGCCGAAAAAGGACATGCCGGGCTCTGAAGGCGCCCAGGGAACCTGATGCGTGGAGCAGGAACAGGACGTGCCAGGCTCTGGATGCGCACAGGGGACCTGATGCGTGGAGCAGGAACAGGCAGTGCCGGACTCTGGATGTGCACACGGGACCTGATGCGTGGAGCAGGAACAGGACGTGCCTTGCTCTGAAGGCGCTCAGGGAACCTGATGCGTGGAGCAGGGACAGGCCGTGCCGGGCTCTGGATGCGCACAGGGGACCTGATGCGTGGAGCAGGGACAGGACGTGCCGGGCTCTGGATGCGCTCAGGGGACCTGATGCATGCAGCAGGGACGTGCCGGGCTCTGGATGCGCACAGGGGACCTGATGCATGGAGCAGGGACAGGCCGTGCCGGGCTCTGGATGTGCACACGGGACCTGATGCGTGGAGCAGGAACAGGACGTGCCTTGCTCTGAAGGCGCACAGGGAACCTGATGCGTGGAGCAGGAACAGGTCGTGCTGGGCTCTGAAGGCACACAGGGAACCTAGTGCGTGGAGCCGGCACCATGTGCCCCCCCCAAAAAACAATCTTGGGGCTGCTGAAGGCGCACAGGGGACCTGATGCGTGGAGCCGGCACCATGTGCCCTCCCCCCAAAAAATCTTGGGCTGCCTCTCGGCTAGCCGTGTTCCCTCATACCGATGCCGCTCCGCTTTTGCTGCCTCCAGCTCCTCCTTTGGACGGCGATATTCCCCAGCCTGCCTCCAGGGTCCCTTCCCGTCCAGGATCTCCTCCCAGGTACAGAATGCTTTATCCTGCACGGGGGCACGCTGCTTGGTCCTGGTGTGGTGGGATGTTCTGTCTTGATCGTCGACAGAAGTGGACCAAGGCGCAGCGTGCAGGGTTGAGTGAAACATGTTTTAATTATTGACACTCACCAAAAACACAAGAAGGTTGCAACGACCGTAACGCACTGTGTAGCGCAACACAGCAACTACATACAAATGAATAACATCCCACAACACAGGTGGGAGACTGAACAACCAAAATAGGATTCCCAATTAGAGACAACGACTAACCGCTACCTCTAATTGGGAACCCAAACCAAACCAACATAGAAATACAAACATAGAAACTAAACCCCCCTGGTCACGTCCTGACCAAAAACACCATAGAGAAGCCAAAAAGGGCCATCTATGGCCAGGACGTGACAGTGGCTTAGCATAATGTTAGCGAGAGGCTAGCCAGCGCTACGTAGGCTAAGGGTGTTTACTATTCAGGAGGGAACGCTAAGTGCTAACAGCTAATCGCTAAGCTTTTGGGATATACTTTCAGTTTTGTGCTTTTTGTTGCATGAGTTTTGACACTTCTGTGAGGCATTTTCAGAGTGTTGGACAAGCTTCAACATAGTTAAAATAATTTATGTGATATTCCAAATCAAACTGGGAGAGAAAACCTGAGCTATTTGTTTACGCGAAGTATGGGTCTCTTCTTAGTTCCCGTACCCTATTACATTTTTACAATAATACAATTGTCTTTACACTTGTGGTTCCGATGAACAGTAAGCAGGAAAGCCCCATTGAAATCTGTACAAGCATTGAAATCCAGAGACCTATTTCTGCCCCGTGATATACATAACAGTGAAGACCTGTCTGCTAATCTGCATTGGACAGAAACTTCCATTAGCCACATGAAGAATGCATGATTAATATGAACTATCCCTGCAATATCCCCCCTTCCCCTAATCCCCTCCTCTTCTCTTCTCTTCATTATTTATGCATCTGTCTATCGTCGTGAATCTGTCTATCGTCGCAAAACCACAGTTTCTCTCTCTGTGCACAGTTCAATGGATATTCGCTTTCTTTCTCTCCTCCTACCAGGCTTCCCGCTCTCTGCAGGGTTCCCTGGACATTTGCTTGCTGTTCTTCACCAAGGCTGCAGGTGGTTTGTTAATTAACAACAATAATAAGTTGTTAATGAAATAACTTTCTCTCCCTCATGACTGATGTTGCTGTTAATCTTTTCCAGGATTCAGAGGGCTTCTCTGGATTGACTATACACACACATTAACACACACACACACACACACACACACACACACACACACACACACACACACACACACACACACACACACACACACACACACACACACACACACACACACACACACACACACACACACACACACACACACACACACACACAGTCTTAACACAATCATTAATCAATCACTGTGTGTGTGAGGACAAGGCGAGAGCAGAGAAGCGATGGGACTTTGCCAAAAGCAGCAGTAGCAATGCATAGAAACGTCTGCTAACAATGTTCCGCAGTTGGCTAGTATTGTCCCTGTTATTCCAGCTTTGTCACATATCAAGAAAACGTATTTTCCCACTTATAGCAGGGAGTCATTTGGGTTCTGGGGGAGAATAGAGCTAGTAACATGTTAGTGTTGATGTAATGAGTGTTTTATAACAGTGTGTGTGTTTTATGAAATTATTACGTCACTCTGCTATTTAAATACATAGAGTAGAATACTTCAAAGCCAGTCTCAGAGTATTCACTACCTCTGTTTATATGATCAGGTATTTATCATCGTTATTACACAATCTATTTATTATTTCAGTTTGATGCTCTGTTAACAGCCCATAAATATGTGTGTTAAATAAGCAGAGAGGACATTTGGTTGGCAGTTCCCATAGCAGACAGACCCTACAGCCCTTACAAGGCCTTCAAACGCCTGTTTCAAACTACAACCTCAGTGTGCTTTTCTAATATTTATTTGCTTCTAGCTGACATCTAAAGGATAATGTGAGGCAGGCATTTGTCTTTAACCTAGAACACACACAACTATAGGCATGCATGCACACACACACATGTTATGTTTTTTTTATCCTCATGGGGACCTAAAATGTATTTCCATTCAAAATCCTATTTTCCCTAAACCTAACCCTAACCCTTACTCTTACCATAATCCTAACCTTAACCTGTAACCCAAACCCTAAACCTACAGTTGATGTTGGAAGTTTACATACACTTGGATTGGATTCATTAAAGCTTGTTTTTCAACCACTCCACAAGTTTCTTGTTAACAAACTATAGTTTTGGCAAGTTGTTTAGGACATCTACTTTGTGCATGACACAAGTAATTTTTCCAACAATTGTTTATTATTTCACTTAGAATTCACTGTATCACAATTCCAGTGGGTCAGACGTTTACATACACTAAGTTGACGGTGCTGTAACGCCCAGTCCCGAGTTTCAGGCTGGAGCGTTTTGGTTTTGTCTTTGTGTAGGGTTTGTTCATTCTAGGTGTCGTATTTCTATGTTGGGTAATGGTTCCCAATTAGAGGCAGCTGTGTGTCGTTGTCTCTAATTGGGAACCATATTTAGGCTAGTAGGTTTCACTCTGGGTTCGTGGGTTATTGTATGTTCATAGCTGTGTTTGTTTGTTCAGTTATGTTCATCGTTACGTTCTCCGTTCTTTGTTTTGTTCCGTCTTGTTCCCGTGGATTTATTAAATCATGTATTCTGGCTACATCGCTGCGTCTTGGTCTGTCCCCTCAGAAGTGAAACGTGACAGAATAACCCACCACACGAAGACCAAGCAGCGAGAGACTCGGGAGTGCTGGACCAGGGAGGACCTCATCGGATCTCGCCTGGCACGGAGGTCCGTAAGGCTGCCCCAAGAAACTTTTGGGGGGGGGCACACGAGGAGGTTGGCCGGTTCAGGAGGGACTCCTGAGCCAACCCCTCGTGCTTTATGGAGAGAGCGTTGGGGAGAGCGTCGCAGCGAAGGGAGGCCGTGCTATGCAGTGTTGCGCACGGTTTCCCCTATAGGGATTCAGAGGCCGGTGCAGTGATTCCCGCTCCACTCATCAGTCGGGGGAAAATAAGCTGTTCAGCCAGGAAGAGTGGTGCCTGCTCTGCGCGCTAAGTCTCCGGTGCGCCTCCTGGGACCCGGATATCCTGCTCCAGTTCCGTGTGCGGTGTCTCCGCACGTGTCCGCAGCCCAGTGCGAGAGATCCCAGCGCCACTCATTGGTCGGGCCGAGGTCTGTGTGCTACCTGGGAGAGTGGTGCCAGCTCTGCAGCCAGGTCTCCAGTGCGCCTTTGGGTCCATGTTATCCTGTGGTCCTACGGGCAGAATCTCCGATGCGGATCCACAGCCCAGTTCCAAGAGATTCCAGCTCCACTCACCCATGAGGCCAGGGTTAGTGAGCTAGCTGGAGGTATGGTGTCGGCTCTCCAGATCAGGTTCCCGGTCCGGGTGGATGTTTCTACACGCCCAGTCCCGGTTCCACGTTCGAGATCCCTGTCCCACGCTCCGAGATCCCTGTTCCACGCTCCGAGATCCCTGTTCCACGCCCGAGATCCCTGTTCCACGTCCGAGATCCCTGTTCCACGTTCCAAGACCCCTGTTCCACGTTCCAAGATCCCTGTTCCACGTTCCAAGATCCCTGTTCCACGTTCCAAGATCCCTGTTCCACGTTCCGAGATCCCTGTTCCACGCTCCGAGATCCCTGTTCCACGTTCCAAGATCCCTGTTCCACGTTCCAAGATCCCTGTTCCACGTTCCAAGATCCCTGTTCCACGTTCCAAGATCCCTGTTCCGCGTTCCAAGATCCCTGTTCCGCGCTCCAAGATCCCTGTTCCGCTGCTCCAAGATCCCTGTTCCGCTCCAAGATCCCTGTTCCGCTGCTCCAAGATCCCTGTTCCGTGTTCCAAGATCCCAGTCCGTGTAGTGGTGTCTACACGCCCAGTCCCTGTTCCACGCACCCAGCTCCCCGCGCGCTCCGAGAGTCCAGCACGCCCTGCTCCGCCCCGCGCACCCAGCTCCCGTGCGCTCCGAGAGTCCAGCACGCCCTGCCCGCCCCGCGCACCAAGCTCCCCGCGCGCTCAGAGAGTCCAGCACGCCCTGCTCCGCCCCGCGCACCAAGCTCCCGCGGCGCTCCGAGAGTCCAGCACGCCCTGTTCCGCCCGCGCACCAAGCTCCCGTGCGCTCCGAGAGTCCAGCACGCCCTGTTCCGGCCCGCGCACTCCAGCTCCACGCGGCGCTCCGAGAGTCCAGCACGCCCTGTCCCGGCCCGCGCACCAAGCTCCCAGTGCGTTCAGAGAGTCCAGCACGCCCTGTCCCGGCCCGGCGCACCAAGCTCCCGTGCGTTCAGAGAGTCCAGCACGCCCTGTCCCGGCCCGCGCACCAAGCTCCCCGCATGGCTCAGAGAGTCCAGCACGCCCTGTCCCGGCCCGCGCGCACCAAGCTCCCCGCATGCTCAGAGAGTCCAGTACGACCAGTTCCTGCTCCACGCACCAGAGTCCCAGTGAGCATCACGAGTCCAGTACTGCCAGTTCCTGCTCCACGCACCAGCCGCCCCAGTGAGCATCACAAGTCCAGTACGACCAGTTCCTGCTCCACGCACCAGAGTTCCAGTGAGCATCACAAGTCCAGTACTGCCAGTTCCTGCTCCACGCACCAGAGTACCAGTGAGCATCACTAGTCGGTACTGCCAGTTCCTGCTCCACGCACCAGAGTTCCAGTGAGCATCACAAGTCCAGTACTGCCAGTTCCTGCTCCACGCACCAGAGTTCCAGTGAGCATCACAAGTCCAGTACTGCCAGTTCCTGCTCCACGCACCAGAGTTCCAGTGAGCATCACGAGTCCAGCACGGCCAGTTCCTGCTCCACGCACCAGAGTCCCAGTGAGCATCACGAGGTCCAGTACGACCAGTTCCTGCTCCACGCACCAGAGTCCCAGTGAGCATCACGCGAGTCCAGTACTGCCAGTTCCTGCTCCACGCACCAGAGTCCCAGTGAGCATCACGAGTCCAGTACTGCCAGTTCCTGCTCCACGCACCAGCTGCCCAGTGAGCATCACGAGTCCAGTACGGCCAGTTCCAACTCCACGCACCAGAGTTCCAGGAGAAGGCCCAGGGCCTCCGGTTCTGGATGTCAGACCAGCACGGCCAGCACCGGAGCCTCCACCTGGGACAAAGCGACCACTCAAGACCCCCCCACAGATTTTTTCGGCGCCGTCCGGAGTCCGCGCCTTTGGTACTGTAACGCCCAGTCCCGAGTTTCAGGCTGGAGCGTTTTGGTTTTGTCTTTGTGTAGGGTTTGTTCATTCTAGGTGTCGATTTCTATGTTGGGTAATGGTTCCCAATTAGAGGCAGCTGTGTGTCGTTGTCTCTAATTGGGAACCATATTTAGGCTAGTAGGTTTCACTCTGGGTTCGTGGGTTATTGTATGTTCATAGCTGTGTTTGTTTGTTCAGTTATGTTCATCGTTACGTTCTCCGTTCTTTGTTTTGTTCCGTCTTGTTCCCGTGGATTTATTAAATCATGTATTCTGGCTACATCGCTGCGTCTTGGTCTGTCCCCTCAGAAGTGAAACGTGACAAGATGTTGCTTCAATATATCCACATCATTTTCTTTCTTCATGATGCCATCTATTTTGTGAAGTGCACCAGTCCCTCCTGCAGCAAACCACCCCCACAACATGATGCTGCCACCCCCGTGCTTCACGGTTGGGATGGTGTTCTTCGGCTTGCAAGCCTCCGCCTTTTTCCTCCAAACATAACAATGGTCATTATGGCCAAACAGTTCAAAAATAAATCATCAGAGCAGAGGACATTTCTCCAAAAAGTATGATCTTTGTCCCCATATGCAGTTGCAAACTGTAGTCAGTTTTTCATGGAAGTTTTGGAGCAGTGGCTTCTTCCTTGCTGAGCGGCCTTTCAGGTTATGTCGATTTAGGACTCATTTACTGTGGATATAGATACTTTTATACCTGTTTCCTCCAGCATCTTCACAAGGTCCTTTGCTGTTGTTCTGGGATTGATTTGCACTTTTCGCACCAAAGTACATTAATCTCTAGGAGACAGAACGCGTCTCCTTCCTGAGCGGTATGAAGGCTGTGTGGTCCCATGGTGTTTATACTTGCGTACTATTGTTTGTACAGATGATTGTGGTACCTTCAGGTGTTTCGAAATTGCTCCCAAATGAACCAGACTTGTGGAGGTCTACAATTTGTTTTCTGAGGTCTTGGCTGATTTATTTTGATTTTCCCATGAAAATCCCATGATTTTCCCTTAAAATACATCCACAGGTACACCTCCAATTGACTCAAATGATGTCAATTAGCCTATCAGAAACTTCTAAAGCCATGACATAATTTTCTTGAATTTTCCAAGCTGTTTAAAGGCACCTGTCACGTTTCACTTCTGAGGGGACAGACCAAGACGCAGCGATGTAGCCAGAATACATATTTAATTATACACGGGACCACGACGGAACAAAACAATACACGGAGAACGTAACGATGAACATAACTGAACAAACAAACACAGCTATGAACATACACAACCCACTTCTAACCCAGAGTGAAACCTACTAGCCTAAATATGGTTCCCAATTAGAGACAACGACACACAGCTGCCTCTAATTGGGAACCATTACCCAACATAGAAATACGACACCTAGAATGAACAAACCCTACACAAAGACAAAACCAAAACGCTCCAGCCTGAAACTCGGGACTGGGCGTTACACATCTCAAGACATCAATCAGGAAGCTAAATATTGGTTGCAAATGGGTCTTCCAAATGGACAATGACCCCAAGCATACTTCCAAAGTTGTGTCAAAAGGGTTTAAGGACAACAAAGTCAAGGTATTGGAGTGGGCATCACAAAGCCCTGACCTCAATCCGATTGAACATTTGTGGGCAGAACTGAATTGTGTGGGAGCAAGGAGGCCTACAAACCTGACTCAGTTACACCAGCTCTGTCAGGAGGAATGGGCCAAAATTCACCCAACTTATTGTGGGAAGCTTGTGGAAGGCTACCCGAAACATTTGACCCAAGTTAAACAATGCTACCAAATACTAATTGAGTGTATATAAACTTCTTACCAACTGTCAACAATTGTGAAAAACTGAGTTTAAATGTGTTTCGCTAAGGTGTACGTAAACTTCTGACTTCAAATGTAACTCCTAACCCTAATAAGAATCCTACCCCTAATTGTAACCCTAACCCTAAACCTAACCCCTAAGCTTAAAATAGCCTTTGTCCTCATGGGGACGGGGGAAATGTCCTTGTGGGAACTTTTGGGGATTTTAGGTCCCCACAAGGATAGATGGACCAACCAACCAACCCACACACACAAACACACACACAAACATACACATGGAGAGGTGGAGAAGTAATTATTAGATACTACTGCACTGTTGGAGCTAGGAACACAAGCATTTCGCTACACCCGCAATAACATCTGCTAAATATGTGTATGTGACCAATAAAATGTGACTTGATTTGAAGGCGAAGAGGAGAGTGAGTTTAGGGCGAGGAGGGGGGAGACTAGATGGCATTGCAGGGCTCTCCCTCTCAGCTCTCTGTGTGAACGGTGCCAAGGGAATGGGGTTGGCAGTGATCTCATGGTTCTGAACACCAGTGTGTGTGTGTGTGTGTGTGTGTGTGTGTGTGTGTGTGTGTGTGTGTGTGTGTGTGTGTGTGTGTGTGTGTGTGTGTGTGTGTGTGTGTGTGTGTGTGTGTGTGTGTGTGTGCATGTGTGTGCAGCTCAGAGGGAGAGCTGCCAATATAAAGATGGGAGCAGGATATACTGTACTGTCCTCACACTGTGAAATGCCATATTAAACTAACAGCAAACTCTGGGTGGCTGGCTCTGTGTGTGTGCGTGACTGCCTGCATGTCTGTGCATTTCTATGTGTGAGGCCTGTAAAGATAGGGCATAACGCATGAAGTTAGTTAGTTAAATATACTCAGAATATATTTATATGAACATTTAAATGGCCAGAGTCATACAAGGCCAACTCTTGCTGCCCGCTGACTTCTAGATAACATCATGTCTCATGTCTCCCTCCTTTCCTCCTTCCTCCTCTCTACCCCCTCATCTCTCCCCTCCCTTGTTGAAGGTCATTGTTCAGGGGGGCAGCATGTGGGAGTTTCACTTCAAAACAGCTGGTCCAGCCTGACCCAACAGGTTATGTTTTACACACACACACACACACACACATACACACACACACACACACACTCTTTCTCTTTCCTTCCCCTCCACTGTGCTGTCTCAGGTAGACGTCAGGTGATAGCATCCAGAAACCACAGAGGACCAGACATAGAGGAATACTGTAGAGAGGGGAACAAACAAAACAGCTTTATTATGTCTGTCTGAAGGCCATTGTTGTGTGAACCAGCCACCATGCAGCGTGTCTCATACACTTCCACTGTCCTGAGGGAGCACAATGGCTGAGTATCCTCAGTGCTGGCTCTCCATGGACAGTGGCTAGAAGCAGGGATTTGTTTGTTTGGTGACTTTAGGTTCAAAAGGCTTAGTTATAATGGTGATACTATGTTTGGGAAACACTAACAGTGTAGAAACAATTTAGCAATAGGAGGAAGCTGTGATAAGGAAGATAAGTCAAGACACATAGCGAGGGAGAGGTGGAGAGAGAGAAGGGAGGGAGGATTGAGTGGTTAAGGGTGAAGTAGTGTGTGTGTGTGTTAAGGGTGAGGGTAAATTAGTGTGTGTGTGTGTGTGTGTGTGTGTGTGTGTGTGTGTGTGTGTGTGTGTGTGTGTGTGTGTGTGTGTGTGTGTGTGTGTGTGTGTGTGTGTGTGTTAGTGTGTTAAGGGTGAGGGTGAAGTAGTGTGTGAAGTAGTGTGTGTGTTAAGGGTGAGGGTGAAGTAGTGTATGATGTAGTGTGTGTGTTAATGTGTGTGTGCATGTGTGTTTGTAACAGCAGAGCTTTCAGCAGATGTAGGTCTGGCAGCATGCCAGCAGGGCTCTCTGGGAAGGGGGCCCGGTATGATTTCATGGCCAGCCAGTGTAAAGAGCCACCATAATCTGTGACATTGGGTCTTAATATGACAACTATGTGTGTTTGTGCGTGTGTGTGCCATTCCCACTCTCCCATTTGTGCACTCATGACGAGCCTGAAGCCCAGCCAACTGACCCCATAGATGAGGGCAAGGTTAGGTCAAGGTTAGGATTAGGGCTGAGGTTAGCTTGGCTCAAACACACATCAACCTCTCTTTGGTGTCGTCCGAGATCCCAAAAGATTGGAAAGCTGCTGCGGTCATCCCTCTCTTCAAAGGGGGTGACACCCTAGACCCAAATTGCTATAGACCTATATCAATCCTGCCCTGCCTCTCTAAAGTCTTTGAAAGCCTAGTTAACTTCTTAGGGAGCGGCAGCAGAGGTGATGGTTTTGGAGAGCCTGGCGTGCCCAAAGTAAAATGCCTCCCATTCAGGCCCAGAAAATAGGATATGCACATATTTAGTACCATTGGATAGGAAACACTCTGAATTTTCCAAAAGTGTTAACCATTTGTCTGTGAGTAAAACAGAACGCATATGGTAGGCGAAACCCAGAGGAATTTCGGTCCTGGAAAAAGTGATTTTGACACATTGCTCATTTGGAACCCCTCCCTCATGAAAATGACCATATAAGGGCATATGAATGCAGTACCCATCGCTTCCTTTAGATGTCAACAGTCTCGAGACAGTGTAAATTTTCATTTTGGATGCTTTAGACCAGAGAATAAGAGCAAACCAGGAAGTGTACTTTTATGTCAACAGTACCCAGCGCAGCTCCCAACAAGGCAAGCAGTGTCTTTTACCGTCTTTATCGATCAGTTTATATTCCGGTTGATTTATAATAGTAAATATACGTAAAAGTGTTCCTAAGGATACATTTAAAACTATGTTTGATTGTTCTTGGACAAGTTTATAGGTATAAGTTGAACGAGTTCTCGCCACGCTTCAATGGAGGAGTGGAGGCTGTCGTTTCTGATTATAACGCGAACCAAATGGAGATTTATGGATAAAATACATTACTTTTTCTAACAAAAGAACCATGGATTGTCTTCGTTGGACACTTAGGATGACCTCAGCAGAGGTTCTTCAACAGGTAATTGATTTGTTTTCGCTGTGAAATGTGTTATGTGTGTGCCATGATGGCTAATGGATTCATGGCTATGGGAAAAATATGTGAGGTGCTACCCTCAAAAAATCAAATGTGCTGCTTTCGCCGTAAAGCCTTTTTGAAATCTGACAACGCTGTGATATTGCCAAGAAAGAGCTTTTGATGAGTATGGAACACTTGTATATTGGTGGATGTTTAATAATTAAACTTTTGGATTTTGAATTTGGCGCCTTGCATTTCACCTGGTAGTGTCGGGATTGGGGCGCTAGCGCCCCAGCAATCCCAGAGAGGTTAATAAACAGATCATTAACCACTTCGAATCCCACCGTACCTTCTCCGTTGTGCAATCCGGTTTCCGAGTTGGTCACGGGTGCACCTCAGCCACGCTCAAGGTACTAAACGATATCATAACCGCCATCGATAAGAGACATTACTGTGCAGCCGTATTCAAGGCTTTCGACTCTGTCAATCACCACATCCTTATCGGCAGACTCAACAGCCTTGGTTTCTCTAATGATTGCCTCGCCTGGTTCACCAACTACTTTGCCGACAGAGTTCAGTGTGTTAAATCGGAGGGCCTGTTGTCCGGGCCTCTGGCAGTCTCTATGGGGGTGCCACAGGGTTCAATTCTTGGGCCGACTCTCTTCTCTGTATACATCAATGATGTCGCTCTTGCTGCTGGTGATTCTCTGATCCACCTCTATGCAGACGACACCATTCTGTATACTTCTGGCCCTTCTTTGGACACTGTGTTAACCTCTCAGGGATTGCTGGTTCGCTAGCGGGCTCGTCCCGACACTACCAGGGAAAATGTAAAGCGCCAAATTCAAAATTCCAAAGTTGACCTACTAAACATCGCCCAATATACAAGTGTTCCATACTCATCAAAAGCTCTGTTTCTTGGCAATATCACAGCGTTGTCAGATTTCAAAAAGGCTTTACGGCGAAAGCAGCACATTTCATTGTTTGAGAGTAGCACCTCACATATTTTTCCAATAGCCATGTATCGATTAGCCATCATGGCACACACATAACACATTTCACAGCGAAAACAAATCAATTACCTGTTGAAGAACTTCTGCTGAGGTCATCCTAAGTGTCCAACGAAGACAATCCATGGTTCTTTTGTTAGAAAAAGTAATGTATTTTATCCATAAATCCTCCATTTGGTTCGCGCGTTATAATCAGAAACGACAGCCTCCACTAGTCCATTGAAACGCGGCGCGAACTCGTTCATCTTATACCTATAAACTTGTCCAAGAACAATCAAACATAGTTTTAAATGTATCCTTAGGAACACTTTTACGTATATTTACTATTATAAATAAGCCGGAATATAAACTGATCGATAACGACGGTAAAATAGACACTCCGTGACTTCTCGTGCGCGCGCCACGGGTACTATTCTCATAAAGAGGGGACTTCATTGTTTGGTCTTTTTCTATGGTCTAAATTCATCCGAAATGGAGGAAAACACCATCTCGAGGCTGTTGACATCATAAGGAAGCGACGTGTACTGCATTCATATGCCTTTATATGGTCATTTTCAATAGGGAGGGGTTCCCAAATGAGCAATGTGTCAAAATCACTTTTTCCAGGACAGAAATTCCTCGGGGTTTTGCCTGCCATATGCGTTCTGTTTCACTCACAGACAAATGGTTAACAGTTTTGGAAAATTCAGAGTGTTTCCTATCCAATGGTACTAGATATATGCATATCCTATTTTCTGGGCCTGAATGGGAGGCATTTTACTTTGGGCACGCCAGGCTCTCCAAAACCGACCCCTCAGCTGCCGCTCCCTAAGAAGTTAACTAACCTCCAAACGAGCTTCAATGCCATACAACACTCCTTCCGTGGCCTCCAACTGCTCTTAAACGCTAGTAAAACCAAATGCATGCTTTTCAACCGTTCGCTGCCTGCACCCGCCCGCCCGACTAGCATCACTACCCTGGACGGCTCTGACCTAGAATACGTGGACAACTACAAATACCTAGGTGTCTGGCTAGACTGTAAACTCTCCTTCCAGACTCACATTAAACATCTCCAATCCAAAATTAAATCTAGAATTGGCTTTCTATTTCGCAACAAAGCCTCCTTCACTCATGCTGCCAAACTTGCACTAGTAAAACTGACTATCCTACCGATCCTCGACTTCGGCGATGTCATCTACAAAACAGCTTCCAATACTCTACTCAGCAAACTGGATGCAGTCTATTACAGTGCCATCCGCTTTGTCACCAAAGCCCCTTATACCACCCACCACTGCGCCCTGTATGCTCTAATCGGCTGGCCCTCGCTACATACTCGTCGCCAGACCCACTGGCTCCAGGTCATCTACAAGTCCCTGCTAGGTAAAGCCCCGCCTTATCTCAGCTCGCTGGTAACCATAGCAGCACCCACCCGTAGCACTCGCTCCAGCGGGTATTTCTCACTTGTCACCCCCAAAGCCAATTCCTCTTTTGGCCGCCTTTCCTTCCAGTTCTCTGCTGCCAATGACTGTAACGAACTACAAAAATCGTTGAAACTGGAGACACTTATCTCTCTCACTAGTTTTAAGCACCAGCTGTCAGAGAAGCTCACAGATCACTGCACCTGTACATAGCCCAACCAACTACCTCATCCCCTACCGTAGTCATTTATTTATCTTGCTCCTTTGCATCCCAGTATTTTTACTTTGCACATTCATCTACTGCACATTTACCATTCCAGTGTTAAATTGCTATACTGTAGTTACTTTGCCACCATGGCCTATTTATTGCCTTATGTTCCTTATCCTACCTCATTTGCACACATTGTATATAGATTTGTTTTTTCCCTACTGTATTATTGACTGAGTGTTTGTTTACTCCAATGTGTAACTATGTGTTGTTGTATGTGTTGAACTGCTTTGCTTTATCTTGGCCAGGTCGCAGTTGTAAATGAGAACTTGTTCTCAACTTGCCTACCTGGTTAAATAAAGGTGAAATAAAATAAATTAAAAAATTAAATTAAATACATTTTTTAAAAATTTGCTCCCCTACTCATAATAGGCCTCTGTGTTAAGCACTAGTACATGTGTATGAATGCATTATCACACATGCACTAAACTGGTCTGGAGTTAAAGCCATTCATTTTTCACAGACCTGACTCGCCTCAGACAACTTTCTGCCGAATCCCTCTTTCCCCCATCTCTGCAGTGAACAAATGTAAAGGAAGAGTGAGAGAACAAAGAGGGGAATCATTTTCAAGTTCAGCAGACACAAATACCCTCCGGCTGCAGTGATGAGAACCCCTCCACACAGAAAGATGGATGTCAGAACTCTGCTCTCAGTCTGTGTTAAGTCTTTCTCATCTTCATCAAATGGATAGACAGCAAAGTGCTGGTAGATCAGTTGGGTTTAGTCTCCTTCATCTTCCTCCTCATAACCCTTTCACAAGGTGTCCTTTTCTCTCACACAGAGCCCTGTCTGAGTTATACAGTATGTGAGGTGTGTTATGGTGTCTGAGGAAGATGAGGATCAAGCCAGTGATGTTTATGTTCGTGTCTGGTTCTCCCTCTCTCCCACTCACACCCACAACAACCTCCTCTCCTCTCCGCTTTCCAAGTGTGGGGGGAATATCAACAGTAGTTATATGTACTGTATGAGGGACTCTGAGCAGGTGAGAATCAAGTGTGTGTGTGGAGTTATTTGAACCCCTCCACTCCACCCTCTCCCTCCATCCCTCTCTCCCTCCTTCAACCTTATCCCTTCTTCCACTCATTCCTACTCTCCCTCCACCTTACCCCCTCCCTCCATCCCTCTCTCTCTCCACCCCATCATCTCTATACACCTACTAACCCTGCATCACCTCTCTACCACTGCACCTCTCCTGTGTTTGTCTTCCAGTCTGGGTCTGGTCTGTCCGTCTGGTCTTCAGAGCGAGAGGAAAATACATCAGGTAGAAAGAGAGGAGCAGGAAGCAGTTGGCGAGGAGGGATGAAAGTCTTTTCCATTGGAACACTCAGATCCAGACGTCTGCATAAGCTTTATCAGGAAGGACGCCCCGCCTCAGACACACACTGTGTGTGCTGTGTGTGTGTTGTGTGTGTGGTGCGCGTGTGTGCTGCGCTTGTGTGCTGTGTGTGTGTGCTCTTATTGAGTCTGAATTGATTCCAGACCACAGGTGTCGAGTGTCGGAGAGGAGCTCTGTTTCAAAAATATCAGTTTCAGATAACTACCCTCAATCCTTGACTACCTTCTCCCCCTCTCCACCTTTCTCTGCCCTCTCTCCCTCTTTCTCCCCCTTTCACCCATTCTCTCTCCCCCTCTCCACCCCCAGCCTTATCTAAACACATTAGCACCCTTTTAAAGTTACCCTCGGGTCATACCATGAGAAATACAATACCCCCCTACTCTGCCGCGGCACACAAGCACATGGGCACACACACAGACACACAGACTTGCTTTGAGGCCTACTAGACTGCGTGTGCACCCTCCTCTCATCTCATTTCTGCTCGGTGCGGGGACTGCAGGAAACGGGGGGAAAGGGTCAAGAGCGTCATGTTCCTCTGTGTCCACATCACTGAGGACGTAAAATGGTCCTCTCACACCAGCACAGTCGTGAAGAAGGCGCAACAGCATTTCTTCTCCCTCAGGAGGCTGAAGAAATTTTACAGATGCACCATCGACAGCATCTGGACTGGTTGCATCACCGCCTGGTATGGCAACAGCACCGCCCTCGACCACAATAAGACTCCATGCTCACTCACTGGTCTCTACCCACACATTCTCACACACCTAGACTGACACCCCTGCTTACACACACATACACACATACACGCACACACACACACACTCACTTATTGAATCCACACACTAACACACACTCATATATATAAACGCAACATGTAAATTGTTGGTCCCATGTTTCATGAGCTGAAATAAAAAGATCCCAGAAATGTTCCATACACACAAAAAGCTTATTTCTCTCAAATGTTGTGCACACATTTGTTTACATCCCTGTTAGTGAGCATTTCTCATTTGCCAAGATAATCCATCCACCTGACAGGTGTGGCATATCAAGAAGCTAATTAAACAGCATGGTCATTACACAGGTGCACCTTGTGCTGGGGACAATAAAAGGCAACTCTAAAATGTGCAGTTTTGTCACACAACACAATGCCACAGATGTCACAAGTTTTGAGGGGAGCGTTCATTTGGCCTGCTGACTGCAGGAATGTCCCCTAGAGCTGTTGTCAGATAATTTAATGTTAATTTCTCTACCATAAGCCACCTCCCATGTAATTTTAAAGAATTTGGCAGTATGTCCAACCGGCCTCACAACCGCAGACCAGGTGTAACCACGCCAGCCCAGGACCTCCACATCCGGCTTCTTCAGACTTCATTGGGCAAATGCTCATCTTTGATGGCCACTGGCATGCTGGAGAAGTGTGCTCTTCGGGGATGAATCCCGGTTTCAACTGTACCAGGCAGATGGCAGAAAGAGTGTATGGTGGTGTGGGCAAGAAGTTTGCTGATGCCAACGTTGTGAACAGAGTGCCCCATGGGGGTGGTGGGGTTATGGTACGGGTAGGCAGGCAGGCATAATCTACGGACAATGAACACAATTGCATTTTATCGATGGCAATTTGAATGCAGAGATACCGTGGCGAGATCCCGAAGCCAATTGTTATGCCATTCATCAGTTGCCATCACGTCATGTTTCAGCATGATAATGCACGGCCCCAGTCGCAATGATCAATAGCCCAAAATAAATAGCCTCTGTATCAAGCTTAACCTGTCCTACCTGAACGGACACAGGTATTAATGATATTTCAACACCATCCTTATGTGGAACAATACTTTTCTCTTATTCAACGTTCTGAGTCCAAATCATGGAGCGCAGGCCACGTGGCCTATTTCTATGCACACTGAAGCGCGAGCGCTCCTATTGCGCACAACCAGAATATGACAGAACTGGGGAAATATACATAAAATAAACAGAATTTGTACCTCCTGAGTCTTGTGAATGTTCATGTGCACAATAAACATCGCGCCTAAGAAATGGTTGGCTAAATGGAAATGTACTGTAGGCCTATCATACATGAAACAGAAATGTCTATGTGTTGCAATAAATGGTACAGGAATGGAATGATGAAAAGCTAGTAATTATTGTAGTATTAGATGGAATATAGATTTACCACATAGACCGAATGTATGTGAAAGCACGAGCAAACATTTCAACAAGAGAAAAAAACACTCTCTACTGGCGGGAGTTTGGAGAACGCAAGTGAAGAGCCGCGCCCATGGTGCGTCTTCGCCATAATAATAATTAATTTTAAACAAATTCCAAATGCAAGCCTCATAAGTAAATGATCAATTTCCAGCAATTGTTACATACCAAAATACCAGTAGGCCTATGCTAGTATTTTTTTGCAATCCTCTCTTTCTATAATTTGACGTTTGCGCTTGCAACAAATCCTATAGTTGTACAGCAAATCAGCAACCTGTGTTGATTGACAGTTTGCTGGTCCAATCAGAGTGCCCAGTGTGCATTTCACTAGACAATATGTTGCAGTTTTTTATGCAAGGGCAGCTACTGTCTCTGGCAGTGTGTTGTGTAGAGTAATCCACGTAGACTCTGTGCCCAAAATAAGAGACAAAACATTACAAAACCTGTCCAGATAAGTTCAAGTCATCAGTTTCAACTCAAAGTCGAGTCCTGAGTCGTGAGGCTCCAAGTCGAGTCTCAAGTGATTTTCTTTTCTATCAAGTCGAGTCTCAAGTCATCAAATTTGTGACTCAAGCCAGACTCCAGTCCAAGTCATGTGACTTGAGTCCACAACTCGGATGATGGGTACTTGCCCCAATGAACGTTGTGATGTTCACCAGGCAGATAAGTAGCTGTATGAGACTACCTCGTCAACCCCGGAGTGATCCTGCATGGCGCGGAATGATTATGTCAACTGAAACCCACACATCCAGTAAGGGCAGAGCCTGGGCTTTCCAGAAGGAGAGAGAGGTGGAGAAGTGATTCTTACAGGAAATAAGTTTCATGATGAGACATAGAGATGCAAGAGTGGGGTATCTTATCAGTAACTATCTGATGGAAGTCAACACTAACTTTTATAAGTGTCTGACAACTAAAATCTATAGATCTCAAAATCTCCCACACCTCTGTTGCTCTTTGACCTATCAAACATGGGTTGAGGTTACTGTCAAGCAGATAGCCAGGAGGGGAAAGGTACGAGTATGTACTGTCATTTAGCTCTAACCTTTCTGTCCACCCCTGCACCAGGTGCAATCCTCTGAATCCTCACGAGACCCTTTCTCTTTTCAGCAGGCCTCTTCTGAGCGGAGGGATTCCCAGCAAGCACCACATTGCTCAATCACGTCTCATGGCCTCTGTTTCTCTCTCTTTTGCTCTGCTGGAGCCCTCTTCTGTGGTTATCTGTTCCTACGTTTGGTTGTGATGTGAGAATATGTGAGTCAGTGAGAGGTTGAGAGCATTGTGGCACACTGTGTTGTTGTGGTTAGGTAACCTTTAGGGTCTCTGTGATGATAATATGTGTATGAAAAGACCCTCATATGTATGCATTGCGTGGAACAACTGCACACGCTGCTGCAAGAAAGCATAGCTATGAAGTCATTATCTTGGAACTTTTGGTGCCACCATGCTGACATGGCATCCATTTCATTTCTACATCTCAAACCAAACAACTGAGACCAGCCCCACTGCTTTTAACAAAGCATTGTTTCATGTACTTTTTGTGACACCGTTTATATGTGTTTATTGTATCAGTGGGACTTCTAAAAACTGTGTACTGAACACAAATATAAATGCAACATGCACCAATTTTACTGAGTTACAGTTCATATAAGGAAATCAGTCAATTGAAATAAATACATTTGGCCCTAATCTATGGATTTCACATGACTGGGTAGTGGTGCAGTCATGGGGTGGGCCTGGGGGGGCATAGGGCAACCCACTTGGGAGCCAGGCCCACCTACTGAGGAGTCAGGCCCAGCGAATCAGAAGGTGTTTTTCCCCACAAAAGGGCTTTATTGCAGACAGAAATATTCCTCAGTTTCATCAGCTGTCCAGCTGACAATCCCACAGATGAAGAAGCCAGATGTGGAGGTCCTGGACTGGCATGGTTACATGTGGTGTCACGACTTCCGCCGAAGTCTGTGCCTCTCCTTGTTCGGGCGGCGTCCGGCAGTTGGCGTCGCCGGTCTTCTAGCCATCATCGATCCATTTTTCATTTTCCATTTGTTTTGTCTTGTCTTCCCACACACCTGGTTTCAATTCCATTCATTACATGTTGTGTATTTAACCCTCTGTTTCCCACATGTCCTTGTCCGGAATTGTTTGTATTGTTAGTATTGTTGCACGTCATGTATACTGGTGCGCTACGGGTATTTTGTGCCCATTTATTCTCATGTTGTTTTGTACCATTTTGATGGTCTTATTAAACAACTACGTTTTTGTACTAAGTGTTGCTCTCCTGCGCCTGACTTCTGTGCCACCAGTTACGCAACCCTAACAGAATTCCGGACCATAATTATGGAGTCCGCAGGAGATGGTACCCCGGTAATAGGGGTGGAGGAGCACGCAGCAATGCTCCACCATCTAGCTAACACTATGGACTGCATTGTCCACAATATGGACCACTGGGAGAGACAGGGAGTTCTACCAGCGCCTCCACCAGCACAACCGGGGTCTCTTATACTCGCCCCTCTTTCTCCTGGTCCCAGTGGGATTCGTCTCTCCCTTCCCCACAAATACGATGGGAGTGCTGCGAACTGCCAGGGGTTCCTATTGCAACTTAACCTATACCTGGCAACTGTCCACCCAGCTCCTTTGGGCCGTGAGAGGGTAGCCGCCCTCGTCTCGTGCCTAACCGGGAAAGCTCTGGAGTGGGCCAACGGCGTGTGGAGAGAGGGAGATGCGGTGTTGGACCAGTTTGAGGAATTCACCCGCCGTTTCTGGGCAGTCTTCGACCACCCGCCCGAGGGTAGAGCGGTGGGTGAACGCCTCTTCCACCTAAGGCAGGAGATGAGGAGCGCCCAGGAGTTCGCCCTGGAGTTTCGGACCCTGTCTGCCGGCGCGGAATGGAACGACAGGGCCCTGATAGACCATTATCGTTGCAGTCTGCGCGAGGACATCCGTCGGGAGTTGGCATGCAGAGACACCACCCTCACATTTGACCAGTTGGTGGACATGTCCATCCGGCTGGATAACCTGCTGGCTACCCGAGGACGTTCAGATCGGGTTCTGTTGGTTCCATCCCCCCGCATTCCCTCTCCGATACCTATGGAGTTGGGAAGGGCAGCGCCCAGGGAGACCGGAGGGGGTTCCAGCTCGTGCACCATTTGTGGCCGCAGAGGTCACACTGCCGGTCGGTGCCGGGTTGGTTCCTCTGGGTATCGAGGCAGCAGGCAGGGCACTCTCGCGTCACCTTAGGTGAGTAAGCACCATGCTCACCCAGAGCCCTCTGTTGCTCACATGTTTTTGTATGTTGGTTTTCCTGAGTTTTCCCCGCATTCCCTGCATAAGGCGCTCGTTGATTCAGGCGCAGCAGGGAATTTTATAGACAGATCATTTGCCGATAGTTTAGGGATCCCCATTGTTCCAGTGGATATGCCCTTCCCTCTTCACGCCTTAGATAATCGGCCATTAGGGTCAGGGTGGATTAGGGAGGCTACCGCTCCACTGGGCATGGTGACGCAGGGGGATCACAAGGAGGAAATCAGTCAATTTCTCATTGACTCTCCTGCGTTTTCCATGGTGCTAGGCCTAGCCTGGTTAGCCTGTCATGACCCCACTGTTTTATGGCAACGGAGGGCTCTCACGGGGTGGTCGCGAGATTGCTCAGGGAGGTGTTTAGGGGTTTCCGTTGGTGCTACTACGGTGGACAGTCCAGACCAGGTCTCCACCATGTGCATTCCCCCCCGAATATGCCGATTTGGCTCTCGCCTTCTCTAAAAAGAAGGTGACTCAATTACCACCCCATCGACATGGGGATTGTGCGATAAATCTCCTGGTAGACGCTGCACTTCCCAGGAGTGTATCCCCTGTCACAGGCAGAGACGGAGGCTATGGAGACATATGTCACCGAATCCCTGAGTCAGGGGTTCATTCTGTCCTCTACTTCACCAGCCTCCTCAAGTTTCTTTTTTGTGAAGAAAAAGGATGGAGGTCTGCGCTTATGTATTGACAATAGAGGTCTAAACCAGATCACGGTGAGGTACAGTTACCCGTTACCTCTCATCGCCATGGCGATTGAGTCAATGCACGGGGCGCGCTTCTTCACCAAACTAGATCTCAGGAGAGCTTACAACCTGGTGCGTATCCGGGAGGGAGACGAGTGGAAGATGGCATTCAGTACCACCTCAGGCCATTATGAGTACCTCATCATGCCGTACGGGTTGATGAATGCTCCATCAGTTTTCCAGGCCTTTGTAGACGAGATTTTTAGGGACCTGCACGGGTAGGGTGTAGTGGTGTATATTGATGACATTCTGATATACTCCGCTATACGCGCTGAGCATGTGTTCCTGGTGCGCAGGGTGCTTGGTCGACTGTTGGAGCATGACCGGTACGTCAAGGCTGAGAAATGTCTGTTCTCTCAGCAGTCCGTCTCCTTCCTAAGGTACCGCATTTCCACTTCAGGGGTGGAGATGGAGAGTGACCGCATTTCAGCCGTGCGTAATGGCAGACTCCCACCACGGTAAAGGAGGTGCAGCGGTTTCTAGGGTTTGCCAACTACTACTAGAGGTTTATCCTGGGTTTTGGCCAGGTAGCGGCTCCCAATACCTCACTGCTGAAGGGGGGACCGGTGCGTTTGCAGTGGTCAGCTGAGGCGGACAGGGCTTTTGGTCACATGAGGGCTCTGTTTATCTCGGCTCCCGTTCTGGCTCATCCGGATCCCTCTTTGGCGTTCATAGTGGAGGTGGACGCATCTGAGGCTGGGATAGGAGCCGTGCTCTCTCAGCGCTCGGGTACGCCACCAAAGCTCCGCCCCTGTGCCTTCTGCTAGGAGAAGCTCTGCCCGGCGGAGCGAAACTATGACGTGGGGGACAGGGAGCTGTTGGCTGTTGTCAGGGCTTTGAAGGCGTGGAGACATTGGATTGAGGGGGATAAATACCCTTTTCTCATCTGGACTGACCACCGCAATTTGGAGTACATCCGGGTGGCGAGGAGACTGAACCCTCGCCAGGCAAGGTGGGCCATGTTTTTCACCCGTTTTGTTTTCACCCTGTCCTACAGACCAGGTTCCCAGAATGCAAAGGCAGACGCACTGTCCCGGATGTATGACACAGAGGAGCAGTCCATGGATCACACCCCCATACTCCCGGCTTCCTGCCTGGTGGCACCAGTAGTGTGGGAGCTGGACGCGGACATTGAGCGTGTGCTACGTACAGAGCCCACTCCCCTCCAGTGTCCAACTGGGCGATTGTACGTTCCGTCTGATGTCCGCGACCGGTTGATCTATTGGGCTCACACGTCACCCTCCTCTGGTCATCTGGGCATCGGTCGGACGGTGCGATGTCTTAGAGGGAAGTACTGGTGGCCCACTTTGGCTAAGGACGTGAGAGTTTATGTTTCCTCCTGCTCGGTGTGCGCTCAGTGCAAGGCTCCTAGGCACCTGCCCAGAGGGAAGTTACAACCCTTACCTGTTCCACAACGGCCGTGGTCGCACCTAGCGGTGGATTTCCTAACCGATCTTCCTCCCTCACAAGGTAACACCACAATCCTGGTTGTTGTGGATCGGTTTTCTAAGTCCTGCCGTCTCCTCCCTTTTCCCGGTCTCCCTACGGCCCTACAGACTGCGGAGGCCCTGTTTACAGGCACTACGGGGTGCCTGAGGACATAGTGTCTGATCGAGGTCCCCAGTTCACGTCGAGGGTCTGGAAGGCGTTCATGGAACGTCTGGGGGTCTTGGTCAGCCTTACCTCGGGTTTTCACCCCGAGAGTAACGGGCAGGTGGAGATAGTGAACTAGGATGTGGGTAGGTTTCTGAGGTCTTATTGCCAGGACCAGCCGGGGGAGTGGGCGGCGTTCGTGCCCTGGGTAGAGATGGCCCAGAACTCGCTCCGCCACTCCTTCACTAACCTCTCTCCCTTCCAGTGCGTACTGGGGTACCAGCCGGTTCTGGCACCTTGGCATCAGAGTCAGACTGAGGCTCCTGCGGTGGACGACGCGCGGAGGAGACATGGGAAGCTACCCGTGTTCACCTTCAGCAGGCTGTGAGAAGTCAAAAGAAGAACGCAGACCGTCACCGCAGTGAGACCCCGGTGTTCGCACCAGGGGACTGGGTCTGGCTCTGGACCCGAAACCTGCCCCTCCGCCTGCCCTGCCGGAAGCTGGGTCCGCGGTTTGTAGGGCCATTTAAAGTCCTGAGGAGAGTGAACAAGGTTTGTTATAGGTTACAGCTTCCCCCCGATTACCGTATTAACCCCTCATTCCATGTGTCTCTCCTCAGGCCGATGGTGGCTGGCCCGCTCCAGGAGTCTGAGGTGCGGGAGGTTCCTCCGCCCCCCTCTGGACATCGAGGGGGCCCCGGCGTACTCCCTTCAGTCTATACTGGATTCCGAGGCGTCAGGCGAGGGGCCTTCAGTATCTCGTGGAGTGGGAGGGGTACGGTCCGGAGGAGAGGTGCTGGGTTCCGATCGAGGACATTTTGGATCCTTCTAGGCTGCAGGAGTTCCACCGTCTTCGTCCGGATCGCCCTGCACCTCGCCCTCCGGGTCGTCCCCGAGGCCGGTGTCAGCGCGCTGCTGGAGCCGCACGTCAAGGGGGGGGTACTGTCACGACTTCCGCCGAAGTCGGTGCCTCTCCTTGTTCGGGCGGCGTTCGGCAGTTGGCGTTGACGGTCTTCTAGCCATCATCGATCCATTATTCATTTTCCATTTGTTTTGTCTTGTCTTCCCACACACCTGGTTTCAATTCCATTCATTACATGTTGTGTATTTAACCCTCTGTTTCCCACATGTCCTTGTCCGGAATTGTTTGTATTGTTAGTATTGTTGCACGTCATGTATACTGGTGCGCTATGGGTATTTTGTGCCCATTTATTCTCATGTTGTTTTGTACCGTTTTGATGGTCTTATTAAACAACTACGTTTTTGTACTAAGTGTTGCTCTCCTGCGCCTGACTTCTGTGCCACCAGTTACGCAGCCCTAACACGTGGTCTGTGGTTGTGAGGCCGGTTAGACGTACTGCCAAATTCTCTAAAACGGCTTATGGTAGAGAAATTAACATTCAATTATCTGGCAAGTGCTCCGATGGACGTTCCTGCAGTCAGCATGCCAATTGCATCCTCCCTCAAATTGAGACATCTGTGGCATTGTGTTGTGTGACAAAACTGTACATTTTAGAGTGGCCTTTTATTGTCCCCAGCACAAGGTGCACGGAAGGATCATGCTTAATCAGCTTGTTGATAAGCATCACATGTCAGGTGGATGGATCTATGAACATTTTAAAATTTTGGCCATGTTCTGTTATAATCTGTACCCGGCACAGCCAGAAGAGGACTGGCCACTTCTCACAGCCTGGTTCCTCTCTAGGTTTCTTCCTAGGTTCTGGCCTTTCTAGGGAGTTTTTCCTAACCAACGTGCTTTTACACCTGTATTGCTTGCTGTTTGGGGTTTTAGGCTGGGTTTCTGTAAGAAGGGCTTTATAAATACATTTGATTGATTATCTTGGCAAAGAAGAAATGCTCACTAACAGCGATGTAAACACATTTGTGCACAACATTTGAGAAAAATAAGCTTTTTGGGAATATGGAAGATTTCTGGGATCTTTAATTTCAGCTCATGAAACATGGGACCAACACTTTACATGTTGCGTTTATATTTTAGTTCAGTATTTTCTGTACAGTTTGGTCATTCTTGTGCAACAGTTATGAAAGACTTCAACCTATAGCTGGGTAAATTTCCAAATCTCATAAGGGGAAGAGGTGTAGGTGTGGGTGTCATGAGATAGGGAAACCTGTGCCGGTAGAGACACGGACCTGTCTGTGACACGGCTGGGTGACAGGAAAGCCCTCATTTAAGTGTGTGTGTTTCCAGGATGTGTGGTGATTGTGGTCAGAGGCATAGAGGAGGGATCATGAAGTTAAGTGTTGGTGGTCGCAGTCCGCCGCCACGCCAACACAGTGCTCTTTCACAGAGCTTGACATTTACTCACTACACTCCTCTTTCCTGCTCTCTTTCTTTTCTGCTGTCTCTCATTCTCTTTCTCTCTCTCTCTCTCTCTTGGGTGAAAGAGAAGAGGGGTCTGTTTCACACGTCTTGTGCTGCAGAGCACCACACACACCCACAAGGGGGTTTCCACATGCTGCGCTCCATATCACACCTACAATACCAGTCAAAAGTCTGGACACACCTACTACTATTTTCTACATTGTAGAATAATAGTGAAGACATCAAAACTATGAAATAACACATATGGAATCATGTAGTAACCAAAAAAGTGTTAAACAAAGCAAAATATATTTTATATTTGAGATTCTTCAAAGTAGTCACCCTTTGCCTTGAGGACAGCTTTGCACACTTTTGGCATTCTCTCAACCAGCTTCATGAGGTAGTCCCCTGGAATGCATTTCAATTTACAGGTGTGCCTTGTTAAAAAGTTAATTTGTGGAATTTCAAATAAAATAAAATCTAATTGTATTAGCCACATGCGCCGAATAAAACAGGTGTAGACCTTACAGTGAAATGCTTACTTACAAGTCCCTAACCAACAATGCAGTTTAAAAAAATACAGATAAGAATAAGAGATAAAATTAACAAGTAATTAAAGAGCAGCAGTGAAATAACAATAGCTAGACTATATACAGGGGGGTACCGATACAGAGTCAATGTGTGGGGGCACCAGTTATTTGAGGTAGTATGTAAATGTAGGTAGAGTTATTAAAGTGACTATGCATAGATGACAACAGAGAGTAGCAGTGGTGTAAAGAGGGGGCACTGCAAATAGTCTGGGTAGCCATTTGACTACATGTTCAGGAGTCTTATGGCTTAGGGGTAGAAACTGTTTAGAAGCCTTTTGGACATAGATTTGGCACTCCGGTACAGCTTGCCGTGCGGTAGCAGAGAGAACAGTCTATGACTAGGGTGGCTGGAGTCTTTGACAATTTTTAGGGCTTCAACTGACACCGCCTGATAACGAGGTCCTGGATGGCAGGAAGCTTGGCCCCAGTGATGTACTGGGCTATTCGCACTACCCTCTGTAGTACCTTGCGGTCGGGGGCCAAGCAGTTGCCATACCAGGCAGTGATGCAACCAGTCAGGATGCTCTCGATGGTGCAGCTGCAGAACCTTTTGAGGATCTGAGGACCCATGCCAAATCTTTTCAGTCTCCTGAGGGGGAAAAGGTTTTGTCGTTCCCACTTCACGACTGTCTTGGTGTGCTTGGATCTTGTAAGTTTGTTGGTGATGTGGACACCAAGGAACTTGAAGCTCTCAACCTGCTCCACTGCAGCCCCGTTGATGAGAATAGGGGTGTGCTCTGTACTTTTTTTCCTGTAGTCCACAATCATCTCCTTTGTCTTGATCACGTTGAGGGAGAGGTTGTTGTCCTAGCACCACATGGCCAGGTCTCTGACCTCCTCCCTATAGGCTGTCTTGTCATTGTCGGTGATCAGGCCTACCACTGTTCTGTTATCGGAAAATGTAATGATGGTGTTGGAGTCGTGCCTGGCCGTGCAGTCATGAGTGAACAGGGAATGCAGGAGGGGACTGAGCACGCACCCCTGAGGGGCCCCTGTGTTGAGGGTCAGCGTGGCGGATGTGTTGTTACCTACCCTTACCACCTGGGGGCGGCCCGTCAGGAAGTCCAGGATTCAGTTGCAGAGGGAGGTGTTTAGTCCCAGGGTCCTTAACTTATTGATGAGCTTTGAGAGTACTATGGTGTTGAACGCTGAGCTGTAGTCAATGAATAGCATTCTCACATAGGTATTCCTTTTGTCCAGGTGGGAAAGGGCAGTGTGGAGTGCATTGGAGATTGCATCATCTGTGGATCTGTTGGGGCGGAACGCAAATTGGAGTGGGTCTAGGGTTTCTGGGATGATGGTGTTGATGTGGGCTATGACCAGCCTTTCAAAGCACTTCATGTCTACAGAGTCGCCATTGAACAGTGAAGAGAACACGTTCAAATTATACCTATAAACTTTCTACAAACAAATCAAACATCATTTTTAATGTATCCTTAGGTATCCTTTTATGTATATTTACTGTAATATTTCATCCGGATGATAACCTGAACGATAAGAAAGGAAAAAAACAAAGAGCGCGCGAGACCGTGAACGCGCATGTCATTCTATTGAGTTCCGGGGTCCACTTCTAAATTCTTCTTCTATTCACTTCTAATTCAACCTAACGTCATGAAACCCTGTCTAAAGACTGTTGACATCCAGTGGAAGCCATAGGTACTGCAGTCTAAGTCCTAGATAACAGCAAATCCCATAGGCAGCCAGGAGAAAAATGTAATCGAAAACAAAAATGCAAATCTGGATGGATTTTCCTCGGGTTTTCGCCTGCTATATCAGTTCTGTTATACTCACAGACATTACAAACTTCAGAGTGTTTCCTATCCAATAATACTAATTATGTGCATATCCTAGTTTCCGGGCCTGAGTGGCAGGCATTTTACTTGGGCACGCCAGACTCTCCAAAACCGTCACCACTGCTGATGATGCCTAAAGAGTTAATACATATTGCATATTTCTTTCTTAATGTGTTTGAGCCAATCAGTTGTGTTGTGACAAGGTAGAGGTGGTTTACAGATGATAGTCATATTTGGTAAAATACCAAATAAGTCCATATTATGGCAAGAACAGTTGATATAAGCAAAGAGAAATAACAGTCCATCATTACTTTAAGACATGAAGGTCAGTCAATACGGAAAATGTCAAGAACTTTTTAAGTTTCTTCAAGTGTAGTCTTAAAAACCGTCAAGAGCTATGATAAAATTGGCTCTCATGAGGATCACAACAGGAAAGGAAGACCCAGAGTTACCTCTGTTGCAGAGGATAAGTTCATTAGAGTTAACAGCACCTCAGATTGCAGCCCAAATAAATGTTTCACAGAATTCAAGTATCAAACACATCTCAACATCAACTGGTCAGAGGAGACTGCGCGAATCAGGCCTTCATGATCAAAATGCTGCAAAGAAACCAATACTAAAGGACACCAATAAGAAGAAGAGACTCGCTTGGGCCAAGAAACATGAGCAATGGACTTTAGACCGGTGAAAATCTGTCCTTGATGAGTCCAAATTTGAGTGTGCTTCCCACCATAAAGCACGGAGGAGGAGGTGTGATGGTACTTTGCTGTTGACACTGTCAGCGATTTATTTAGAATTCACACTTAACCAGCAAGGCTACCACAGCATTCTGCAGTGATATGCCATCCCATCTGGTTTGCGCACATTTGTTTTTCAACAGGACAATGACCCAAAACACACCTCCAGGCTGTGTAAGGGCTATTTGTCCAAGGAGAGTGATGGAGTGCTGCATCAGATGACCTAGCCTCCACATTTACCCGACCTCAAACCAATTGAGATGGTTTGGAATGAGTTGGACTGCAGAGTGAAGGAAAAGCAGCCAACAGGTGCTCAGCATATGTGAGACCTCCTTCAAGACTGTTGGAAAAGCATTCCTCATGAAGCTGGTTGAGAGAATACCAAGAGTGTGCTAAGCTGTCATCAAGGCAAAGGGTGGCTACTTTGAAGAATCTCAAATATAAAATATATTTTGATTTGTTTAACACTTTTTTGGTTACTACATGATTCCAAATGTGTTATTTTACAGTTTTGATTTCTTCAGTATTATTCTACAACGTAGAAAGTAGTAAAAATAAAGAAATGAATGAGTAGCTGCGTCCAAACTTTGACTGGTACTGTATATGACAATCAACACACCTTTTATGTTTTTTTCTAGGGTCTCCCCAATAGTGGGCCCCCTCTGCTCCACCTGGGAAGATCTGGCTTTTGTATGGCCTGCAGATCAGGCCCATTTCTGGACCTTGTAATGGCATGCTCCAGTTTAGGGCACACTGTCACAACAGTTCAATACTGTCATGCTTACAATATCAAGAGTCGACTGGATAGAGAAGCATCCAGTTCTGATGATGATAAAAAATCTCTACAATGTAGATGACTTCTCACCACAGATTGTGATGCTGCGGTGAGAAGGTTAGAGGTAGGGTGTGCTTTAAGTGGCTCAGTGTAATCCCCCTGGAGAGAGAAAGGACCCTGTTAAAACCCCACAGAAGAACACGAGCCTGATGAAAAGAAAACACTCGCAATACAAGTTCCACATGTCCAGGGAAGGGTGAAAATGTGTTTCGGATTTACCTCCTTTCCTCTCCTCCTATCCTCCCTTGTTTGATTCTGAGCTGGAAGGAAATAACCTCTCTGGAGTTCTTATAACTCCCTTTCTCCCTCACACAAACACACACACAAACGTGTGTGTGTGTGTGTGTGTGTGTGTGTGTGTGTGTGTGTGTGTGTGTGTGTGTGTGTGTTGACGTGTTTAACGTTACTTGTGGGGACCAGAAGTCCCCACAAGAATAGTAAACTAACAAAAATTTGACCAACTGGGGACATTTTGTTGGTCCCCACCAGGTCAAATGCTATTTCTAGGGGGTTTAGTTTTAAGGTTAGAATTAGGTCTAGGGTTAAGAGCTATGGTTAGTTTTAGGGTTAGGGTTAGGAACTAGGGTTAAGGTTAGGGTTAAGGTTAGGGTAAGGGTACAGGTTAGGGTTAGGGGTTAGGGGTTAGGGAAAATAGGATTTTGAATGGGACTGAATTGTATTCTGTGTGTATGTGTGTGTGTGTGTGCGCGCAAATGTGTGTGCGTGCTTGTGTGTGCATGTGCGATCCCACATATCTGTTCCTTCCTTCCTTTGGGTCCGACCTAATCTTTCTCTCTGGTGGTTTCCTTCCCAGAACAAGCCAGTCTAACCCCAACAGAACTCTAAACCTTTAAAGAAAACAGAACACCACCAACCCTCACCCTGTCAAGTAAACACAGCTATCCAGCACCTTGGAAATTCCTCCATCTTTCTCAATCAAGAGCAGGATGAAACAGAGGTTGATTTTCATGATTCAATTTAGCCTCATGTAACCAGAGCTGAATAAGGCTATATCTTTCAAAATATATAAGGTAAAGGACTAGGGAGAGGGGGACGAGAAAGGGAGCAAGTGAATGGCATAGAGAGGCAAAGAAAATAATATTCAACAATTCTCCTCAATGGCAACTGACCGTTGCCGTTTACAGTATCTCACCAGAGAGTTATAAACCTACCAGTAACTGCTGGCCAGGTGTTCCTGTGAAGTTCCAGAGGGATAACTAACTGACTGGAAGAGAGTGTGTGTGAATGCCCGTGCTTGTGCAGGTGGGAGTGGAGGAGTGTGTTAACCAGGCATCTCTAGGTGAATACCATTTCTGGTGAAGGTGGGAGTTCCCTCTAGAGAGTCCCCTGCATTTGAACACAAGTTTTTATTGACTATTTATTTAAATCAGGACGTCGCATTGAACTGAATCTAAGTGGACTAGGAGAGACAATATTTGATAATGTGTCTGAGTGCAGAGAGAATACAAAACAAATTGTCTGTGTCTCTGAGTGATGTTTATACTCTTAGAAAAAAAGTGCTATCTAAGACATCATAGGGTTTTTCGGCTGTCCCCATAGGAGAACACTTTGAAGAACCCTCTTTGCTTCCAGGTAGAACCCTTTTGGTTCCAAGTAGAACCCTTTTGAGTTCCATGTAGGAGCCTTTACACAGAGGGTTCTACATGGAACCCAAAAGAGTTTTAGCTGGAACCAGAAAGGGTTCTACCTGGAACCAAAAAGAGTTATACTATGGTGGGGACAGCTGAAGAACCCTTTTTCTAAGAGTGTATAGACTGGCTTGGCCTGGATTGAGGCTGGTGCTCTGTGTATGAGGTTTGTGTAAAGCTCTATGACTCGCAGGGAGGAATGTGTAGGAAGGTGTTGGAGAAGTTCCAACATGATCATGGGAGAGTGTGGTGTGCACGCGTTGGGGTAATTGTGTGTGTGTGTGTGTGTGTGTGTGTGTGTGTGTGTGTGTGTGTGGTTAATGACACAGCAGTCTGGATAATAACAGTTAGATTTAGATGGACATGCTTTGTGTTCAGATAATTCAGACATTAACATGGGGTGGAAGGACCAGTTGGATCAGATTCTGACCCTTATAATCACCTCTGCTCTCAGGGCAGGAGGTAGGAGGCCATCCTATCCTCCAGCCACAGCTTATGGCCAATACCTCAAGCCCCAGTCCTGTTCATCCTTGTTCTGTTTGACTAGGATGATTTGTCTCACACTGATCAGATTATATGAAAAGGATATTCAACAATTCTCCTCAATGGCAACTGACCGTTGCCGTTTACAGTATCTCACCAGAGAGTTATAAACCTACCAGTAACTGCTGGCCAGGTGCTCCTGTGAAGTTCCAGAGGGATAACTAACTGACTGGAAGAGAGTGTGTGTGAATGCCCGTGCTTGTGCAGGTGGGAGTGGAGGAGTGTGTTAACCAGGCATCTCTAGGTGAATACCATTTCTGGTGAAGGTGGGAGTTCCCTCTAGAGAGTCCCCTGCATTTGAATACAAGTTTTTATACAAAAAATGTATTTAAATTATTGAACTGAGACTAGGAGAGACACTATTTTATCATGTATTTTAGTGCATAAAGAATACAGAGAGAATGTCTGTGTCTCTGAGTGCTGTTTACACACTTAGAAAAAGAGATATCTAGGACATAAAAGGGTTCTTCGGCTGTCCCCATAGGAGAACCCTTTGAAGAACCCTCTTTGTTCCAAGTAGAACCTTTTTAAGTTCCATGTAGAATCCTTTACACAGAGGGTTCTACATGGAACCCAAAATAGTTCTACCTGGAACCAAAAAGAGTTATCCTATGGGGACAGCCAAATAACCCTTTTCAAATCAAATCTAATTGTATTGGTCACATAAACGTGATTAGCAGATGTTATTGCGGGGGTAGCGAAATGCTTGTGCTTATAGCTCCGATAGTGCAGTAATATCTAACAAGTAATATCTAACAAATTACACAACATATACCTAATGCACACAAATCTAAGTAGGAATGAATTAAGACTATATACATATGGACGAGTGATGTCAGAGTGGAACAGACTAAGATACAGTAGAATAGTATAGAATACAGTATATACATATGAGATGAGTAATGCAAGATATGTAAACTTTATTAAGTGACTGAGATACCGTAGAATAGTATAGAATGCAGTATATACATATGAGATGAGTAATGCCAGATATGTAAACATTATAAAAGTGAGTTGTGTTCCGTTCCTTAAAGTGGCCAGTGATTTCAAGTCTATGCCTATAGGCAGCAGCCTCTAATGTGCTCTAAGTTTTGAAGCCTCTAAGTTTGGGAAGTTTCTGAAAGTGTACAGACTGGCTCGACCTGGATTGAGGCTGGTGCTCTGTGTATGAGGTTTGTGTAAAGCTCTAAAACTTGCGGGGGAGGAATGTGTAGGGTGGTGTTGTGGGAGTGTTTGTGGGGTGGTGTTGGAGGAGTGTTTGTGCTAGCTCCAACACAGCCATGGGAGGATGTGGTGTGCACATGTTGGGGTATTTGTGTATGTGTGTAATTGTGTAGCCTCCACTCTCCTACCAACTTTACTAGCAGTAGGAGGAGGCAGCTGAGTTGTACAGCTGCATAGGTTACCTGATTGAGCTAGATTTTTACCTGAGTAAATAGAGTTGAGGAATTGTTGAAGAATAGAGTAAGAGAGAATTAAATAAACAGGAGAAAGATAGAGAGAAACAGAGAGAGACAGAGACAGAGACAAAGCGAGAGAGAGAGAGAGAGAGAGAGAGAGAGAGAGAGAGAGAGAGAGAGAGAGAGAGAGAGAGACAGAGAGACAGAGAGACAGAGAGACAGAGACAGAGGGCGAGAGGGTCGCACACTTGCATCCCAACTGCCACTTGCCAATATTCCAAACTTCTAAACCCATTCGTGAATATCTTGTGTCCCGCCGCAACCTGTTTTGTAGAATAATTAGCTATGAAACACTGCCAGACAGATGCACACTCTGGTAATAGATATTGAGAAAACTGTTTAAAAAAGAGAGAGAGAGAAAGAGAGAGAGAGACACACACAGGCCAAGGCTCTCCCTCCCTCTCTGTTTTCACAGCTCGAACCTGAGAAGTGCTCTCTCATCTCTCTCTCCCAGCTGTGTTTTTGTAGTTTTTCCCTACTTTTCTCTCTTTTCATTTCAGAATAAGTGTTGACAGAACCTTTTCCAAACGTCACGTGTGGTTTTCTTTCATGGTTTCTTTGACCATTGTTCACTTTGAGCGGAGCTGTCAAAACGTATGTCTCCAAACAATACAATGTAAATATCACAGTATGGTGTATTTTGAGCTTCTATACATACATACACAATAGGTTGTTTTCCTAATGTTCTATGGGTCATGACAAACTACAGAATGAACCCTGCTATCAGAGCCCAGTGTGGTCTGGCCTGGCACCAGTAGGCCTCACCAGGAGCCAGGAGGTCACAGTGAGGGGCAGGTCCAAGCAGTGATTCCTTCCCTGGGGTATGAGGACACTCATTACCTTGGTATGGTGGAAGAGGAGAGTTATATGATCACCAGGGGAATCAAACAGTGAGTAATCATCCATAATCCTCGCTGTGTGGGCATTATATTAGGACAATCTGCTCAATGTGGTGACTTTGGTAGAAGTTCGGTAGAAGTCTGTTCAGTCTGATCTTATGAATATATGTGGGGGGCAGAGCGAGAGAAGGAGGGAGAAAGAGACAGTGAGAAGAAGAGAGAGAGAGAAGAGAGAGAGAGAGAGAGAGAGAGAGAGAGAGAGAGAGAGAGAGAGAGAGAAATACAGAGGGACCACTTACAGCCTGTTACCCCTGACCTCTGACCCCTGTGGAGGGTTAAGTATGGGAACAAGAAGGTTACAGGGTTAATCACAGACCCTCTTAGAAGTCATAATCACTCCCACCCACGCTTTGTCCACCCCATCTCTCATACACAACCCCATCATCACCCACCTCCCCCTTTCTCCACCCCCACCACCAGTCCAACAGGTTAGTATTTATCCATGCAGCTAAATAGATGCTCTCCACTGGTTCCCCATTGAAAACTTAGCATGCCGCTGCAAGCAACACGGTCAGCCCCCTACCCCTAACTAACCACCTCTATTATTACGACCTTCAACTGCAAGGGAAGGAGGGATGGAAGGAGGTAGAGAGAGGCTATACAGGTTGGGGTGTGGTGTTGCTGGGTGGGGTGGAGCGATACGGAGCCTTGTGTGGCGTGTGTCTCAGCTGTCTCTGGCACCATTAGTGTCTAATAGGGCCGTAACTCCAGGCTTTTAGCTCCACTCGTTAGCATGGCAGACAGCCAACCCCCCTTTCACTGTCTCACACACACACACATACACACACACACACACACACATACAGCACTAACTTCCCTCCCCAGGCCCACCCCAGATACAGCCACACTGCCACAGACATCTACAACAACCCCAACACAACTACCACTGACATACTTAGAGGAGAGTGGGGTAAATGTAGATTTTGTTTTACATTCAGCATTACTCCATCAAGGGAAAAATAGTATTAGATCTAACAAATATATCTACATATATTTCAGGATGTTTTGTATCCCTGTAAATAATCAGAATTCATGGAAACCTTACAGTTTTGAAAACATAGCTTGTCCAAAGAAAGTGGTATCTTGGTAAGTTGAGCCACGGGACAGGGTAAGTTAAGCAGCCTACACATTGTTGTACTGAATGAAATATTACCACTACCTTCTTAAAACCATATCTATCTTTATTTCCCAAACACAGTTCAACATAATCACGTTCACTTTTTGTCTTTTAATAATTTGAAAAGTATCTTTTAAAACAGGCTTAACACCTAACACTTTACACTTTTAACATAGGCCAGGCCCTGATGTTACCTCATATCCCAGCCATTATGCCTTGCATTACGTCTGGGAAGAAACTTCAATTTGCTCAACTTGCCATTGGCTCAACTGTTGGCTCAACTTACCCCACAGCCATTGGCTCAACATACCCCAAGGAAAACATCTTGACTATATTATCCCACAAAGCTACAAGGATGCACTTTAATGCTAGATTTAGGACCTCATATTAAAGCTTATAAAGACCCCCAACTGATGTATAGAACAATCTTAAAATGATCTACTTTGGTTTAGATACAAGCTTCATGAAACTGCAGCGGTAGCCACCTACCGCAGATGTTACCTTGAGCAAGAACTGAACCCCCTAAACTGCTCATTGGGCTCTGCACTGCGGCTGCCCTCTGCTCCAGCCTCTCCAACCTAATGTGTGTTTGTGTATGTGTGTGTGTGCATATCGGGGGGTTGGATAAAAGCAGAAGACAAATTTCCATCTCGAGTGGACTAATAAAGTATATCTTATCTTATCATATAATACATTTCTTTGACTTCGTGAAAATTCATCTTTTGGACCTAACTTTCTTATCATTTTTTCCATGTGGTTTCATGCTTCACAGACTCCATGAAATGATCACCTCTTCCTAAATAGTCGGTAAAATGATATATTTTGTGTATGGTTTCCAAGACGCAAGGATGGTTACCCCACTCTTACACTTACGCTAACACACACACACACAACCCAGTTCCACCCCAGCATTCTGCCACAGACATCTACATTACCAACCCCCACTCCCCAAGGTCCTGAGGAGAGACCGCCATGGCAGATGGCCCTCCACACCACCTGGGGACCAGAGGAGCAAGGGGACGGAACTCAGGACACAGGATCTGGGTGTAGAGTTACACACTCGTTGGGACTCAGATGTACAATGGCAGTCCTCACAATTTTAGAAGCTGGACATTGTTGGAATTACTTATTTTCTGTGTATTGTGGTGTTTTCTAAGCTTCTTTGATAACAGAGAATGATATATTGAGGGCGACCAACAATAGTAATGGAGCAAAACATGAATACAATAGTTAAACAGAAACAGGTTTATGACAGGGCTGGGGGCTGGCAGAGAGACAGAGGGAGAAGGTTTGACAGAATATGAGAAAGGAGGGAGACAGAGAGAGAGAGAGAGAGAGAGAGAGAGAGAGAGAGAGAGAGAGAGAGAGAGAAAAAAAAACAGTTAGAAGGCTTATAGAAAGCCAGAGAGAGAGGGGGTGGGGAGACCGAAAAAGTTAGAGAAAGAGACGTGCTACACATTTCTTGTGGTTTGCATCTGGGTTTTGACACTGCATGAGAAATGGCACACACCCATAGACCCTTCCTCGCCTTGCTACACACATGTAGTCTATAGATCTGAACACACTGGCAGCAAAACCACCACCGTATGTGACTAATATCCAAATATTTCTAATTTCTTAATTCCATATTTTTACTTTTAGGTTTGTATGTATTGTTGTGTTTTGTTAAATATTACTTCACTATTGAAGCTAGGAACACAAGCATTTCGATACACTAATTACAGATGCTTCTACAACAGAGAGAAAAGGGGGGAGAGTGAGCAAAACAGAAAGAGAGAGGAGAGAGAGAGAAGCAAGGGGGGGAGAAACAGACAAATCATTGTTGGCACACTTTCACATTGACATTCAAAAAATGACACATCCATGTGAAAAAGGGAAAGAGAGAGACAGAGAGGGAGCAAGAGAGAGAAACAGAATGAAAGAGAGGGGTGTAGCTGTGGGGTGCATTGTACTGTGTCCCGGGTTAAGCCCATCTGGGCAGCATGTGAGCAGCTAGCTAGTGGGTTCAGGAGGTTCTGGGAGTTTTATGGCAGCCTGGCTCTGGGGTTTATAGCTTGGCTCAGCCTCACCCACACTGTTCAGATGAGAGGCAGTCTGCCTGGCCCTGACTGACCTGGCCTGCACACAGCCATTCATCTGATGGAAGGAGAAAAAACAAATGGATACTAGTATGTACTTTATTTTACATTAGTAATATAAGAGATTAGTTGGGCACTTTGGTTGGTTTTCTGCCCCCTCTCTGCCACCCTCCCCCCTCCCCCTTCTTCATTTCCAGTCCTCCTGCTCATGCTGGTTGGTTGTGGTCTCTGTGGTCTACTAAATCCATAACCCCTAATGATGTTAGGTAGTCGTTGGTGACCGGGCCCCATACTGCCCTGGTGTTTCCCCACCTTAACGGCCTTAAGGTGAAACTGATCTCAAAAAAAAAAAAATCTCTGGTTGAAAACGGCCTATGTTGCAGTTAGTCCGAAACATGTATTCCAGTGTTAAAATTTACTTAAAAGTATATAGCTGCAATATGTGTTATATATCCATCATTCTCATTGAAAGCAAGTCTAGGAAGAGGTAGATCTGTTCTATGTGCGCTATTTCTATGTTTCCTGTTCTTAAGTTTTGTTTTTGAGTCTTTGTCTTTCGGTTTTGTACCCCAGCAGAAAACACAATATTTTTGGTTATGGAAAATATATTTCACAGCGGTTTAGATGGTTTAATTATTCTCTACACTATACTTGCATGTTTTGTCACATAAACGGAAATTAGGAAAACTGTTAGAATTTATGCATAGCGCATCTTTAAGTAGGATAATTTTGGTCATAAAGTCAGTATATTCCAAAACTGAGTTTTGTGAGATTTGTGTAACTGAGGTCATCACAATTTATATGAGGGTTGTATTTGGATTATAATCATGCACACTTGCCCACTAACATGGGATTGTAACGCCTAGGGAGAATTGTCATGCACGGCAGGGATGCACTGATTACGCACTATCCAATCGTAGCAGCAGAACCTCCAGACAGTGCACAGTGCCTCGGACTCTGACTTGTTTACATAACACAGCATGTCGCCAATGTTATGATGAAAGAACACTTGGCCACTAAGACCTTTATGGAGTGGCCACTTGAGTCTGCCACTGTTTTGGGCAAAAGGAGAATTGAGACGATGCAATCAATCAATCAATCAATCAATCAAATGTATTTTTAAAGCCCTTTTCACATCTGCAGTTGTCACAAAGTGCTTATACATAAACCCAGCCTAAAACCCCAAAGAGCAAGCAATGCAGATGTAGAAGCACAGTTGCTATAAACTCCCTAGAAAGGCAGGAACCAGGCTCCGAGAGGTGGCCAGTCATCTTCTGGCTGTGCCGGGTCACAATTATAGGAGTACATGGCCATCAACATAAGATCGTTCTTCAAGATGTTCAAACGTTCATTCTGTAGATGACCACCTGGGTCAAATAATAATCACAGTGGTTATAGAGGGTGCAACAGGTCAGCACCTCAAGAGTAAATGTCAGTTGGCTTTTCATAGCCAAGCACTCAGATGTCGAGAGAGAGAGAGAGAGAGAGAGAGAGAGAGAGAGAGAGAGAGAGAGAGAGAGAGAGTTGCACACTTGCATCCCAGCCACTTGTCAATATTCCAAAATTCTAAACCCAATCGTGAGTATCTTGTGTCACGCCGCAGAACATTTCCAGACAGATGCATACACTGGTAACAGAGAGTGAGAACATTTTTTTATTGAAAAAAAGTCACTCGCCAAGCTGATTTAGCTAACGTGGCCTGTGTGCCCAATGTGTCTGCCTAGCTACTACTAGCTAACCTGGTTACCAGTCTCTTTAGCTAGTCCACTCCCTGTACTCTATGTCATGTACCAAAGAGAACATTCATTATTGAGCTCAAGGTGAACAGAGGATTTGATCCTGATTCGACCCCCTCCCCAGTGTCAATAACTAACTAGCTAGGTGTGGGCAACCAGTAGACGGTGTCCTTCGCTCCTGCCTGCCCTCTCCATCGTTAACAAAACTGCAGAAAAACAGTGCCCGACACGCGGGGCGAAGGACACTGTCTAGGAAGGACACCACTAGGACACCGCTAGCACAGCAGGTGGGAGACTGGGGCAACACCGTCTACATGCTAGCTTGATAGTTAGCTACACCGTGTGCTTGCTAGTTAGCTAGCAATGTCGTCCCCACCTGCTGTATACCGGAGTCCTCCTTAGGACTATCTAGTTAAGCTAGCACAGTGTCCTTCGCTCCCGCCAGCCGAACACCTGCCTTCGCTAAGAGGTTAAACCTCTTAAGGATCCGACCCTTTATTTCAATATTCGCTTTAAATGACAGGATATGCATATTCTTGATACCATTTGAAAGGAAACACTTTGAAGTTTGTGGAAATTTGAAATTAATGTAGGTGAATATAACACATTAGATCTGGTAAAAGATAATACAAAGAAAAAAACATGTGTCATCTTTGAAATGCAAGAGAAAGGCCATAATGTATTATTCCAGCCCAGGCGCAAATTAGATTTTGGCTACTAGATGGCAGCAGTGTATGTGCAAAGATTTATACTGATCCAATGAATCATTGCATTTCTGTTCAAAATGTTGTATCAAGACTGCCCAAATGTGCCTAATTGGTTTATTAATACATTTAATTGTGCACTCTCCTCAAACAACAACATGGTATTCTTTCACTGTAATAGCTACTGCAAATCTACCAGTGCAGTTAGATTAACAAGAATTTAAGCATTCTTCCCATATGAGATATGTCTAAGTCCTTGGAAATGTTTGTGTTACCTACAACCTCATGCTAAACACATTAGCCTACCTTAGCTCAAACATTCCGTGGGGGACACCGATCCTGTAGAGGTTTTAACAGAACAGCGGGAAAACAGTGCCCACCCCTTCTTCTGTGGGGTTTATCGGCGGCTTGCATCCAACGTTATTGTGCATTAACTCCACCTACTGTGCTGGAGCGCCCCCACCTCCCACCTGTCCTAACAAAACAATGGCCCAGAAGTATAAAGAGGGATTCATGCAGATGCACAAATGCCGCAATAGCACCCTGCTCCATCCTCACAGCTATCCTCGAATCACAACGATTATGCAAATATAAAATATAAAATAACTCTATAACTTTTTTTCTCCACAGAACACGTTGGTATTTGGTTGGTAAGCTACTTTTTTTGTTTGTCCAGACGAAACCAGTCTGTCAAAAGTTGCTAGCTCATGTCTTAATTGTCAAAGTAAATAGATACTGCAAGGCCTCAAAATACAACAACTTGCCTAGCTAACAGCTAAATGTTATTTTAGAATTTGTTACAAATTCTAATTCTATTTATGAGGCTCCAAATATTAATGTTATCTCGAACAACTAATGAGCAACTCCGCCTTAAATCCAGTGCATATTGAACGTTGAGATTGCTGAGAGGCCAGTCTCTTTGACAATGACATGGAGTGGCAAGGAGTGGAATGTTAGCTAAAAAGACTGGTACTCAGAGGAACTACTAGCTAGCTTCCTTGACAAACACAGAGATGGAACTTAGCTAGCTAGTCAGTGATTTTGGGCACTGATAAAGTGTGCAGCTTGTGCTATATTTACAATAGTTTGACAGCTTGCTGATGATGAAGCTGTAGACATGTTCTCAGAAATCAGTCCTGAATGCAGCCAGCAGCAGCTGACTCGACACTGTCTGCAGTGCACTGACAATCTTTCCCTGACAATTTCTTTGAGAGATACTGCACCAAACACCTAACTAGATGATTTTTAAAATTTATTCTGACTACTTTGAGGAGGTAATGGCTATGTTGTTGCTACCGTGACTCAAGAGGGACAAACAACAGTAACTGCCAGGGTATGATATAGCGAACATAACATACCCACATCGAACTACACCCCCAATACTCAAATCTCGTTTTTCTTAATGAGCAGCAGAAAAAAACAGAATCGGTGAACCGTTCACGAGGTTAGAATGGGATGAATCACCAGAGCTTCAGAGAAAAACTGACAACAATCCACACTGAGGGTTGTTTCAATCACATAAACATTTTCTCAGCAATCAATACAAAAACAAACTAAAAGTTGGACTACCTGATAAAGAAACTCCCTTCATACTATTTTTGAGGGGTTGTTTCGACCAATTCCTGGAGATATACATATAGGAGAGTGGATGCTTGCAAATTACTATGGCTTTAGTAGAGCACTTCTCAGTGTCTTTGTTCATGGGAAAGCATGGGCTGCTATATTCATCCTGGCGGTTGAGTTTTATACTCACCCTCGTTGGCCCTCCTTTGGGAGGATATATGCTCTCCATCTGTAAACGCACTATTACAAAACTATTATAATCACCTAACTGTAACTGTAATGACTGTTACTGGATCATTATGTCTGATGATAAGTCATGATTGCTGTGTGCATAAACACACACACACACACTGATTGCTGTGTGTAACTGCTTCAGGGTTCCCTTGCAGAGTAAAGCCTCCAGCTATGACTAGGTCAGGGTCATCTTTGGGAACCCGCACCAGGGTACATTCATACACACAGCACATGCTAGGCTGCAAATTTCTTTTCATCGTTTCCCACAAAGTTAATTTCATTTTTCTCTTAAAGTTGTTTGAGGTGTCAAGCCTGGGTTAGATTGCATTTTTGAGGCAGATGTATCTTTGTGTTTGAACTGTACATATGAAGGGGATCGGGTTTCCTCCAGTGGGGGGGTCCGAGAGGAGAGGGGCAGAGGGTGTGTTGCTCGGTGGAACCCCTTCATCTCCTGACAGACACATTTGTCTCGAGGGGAAACGAGAAGGATTTGCAGAGTCTGGGGACGGAGTTGGGAGCATAGAAAGGACAAGTTATTTTTCAAATAAAGAGATATTTGTGAAAACTGCAGGTGATCAGACACTCACACAGACATACACCGAAAAAGATGGATTATGCTGCGTATTCTGCCATTAAAGCAGGTGTCATGTAGCTGTATATTGTTTCGTGTCACCAGATGCTTGGGGATGTTCGGCTCAGGGTTCGATTCATTTAGTAATAACTGTCACTGAGGTACTCTGAGACTGCTGATCTACTGTACAACAGGGAGGGGAGAGGACACACATACACACACACACAGGGAAACAGTTAGAGGAGAGGTCAAAGGCTACATAGAACAATCTGTATACACCCCGCCCCTCTCTGTGCTCTCACTCACCAGTTACTCTAAAACAGATGAGGGAATGAAAAGAGGTCAGAAAAGCAGTTTGCTCAGATTAGTTAGCATCTTTAAAAGGGATAACCTATCAAGTCAAACGTTATTTGTCACATACACAGATTACAGCAGGTATAAAAGGTTCAGCAAAATGCTATGTGCTAGCTTCCACAACAATGCAGTACATCAGTCAATAACAATAATAACAATAGAAAGAGTCAAGTCAAAAATAACAAGTAATAGAAGTAATGAGAGGTAGTATGCATAGTAATAATGGACTGTATTACACTGTATTAACAAATATAGAGTGGGTAGTGGAATACATGTAATAGAACAGCAATGTTTACTGTGTGTGTATGTGTTTGTGAGTTCTGAGTGCGTGTGGGTGCTTGTGTGTGTTGTGTGTTTATCTGTGTTTGTGTGTAAGTTTGTGTGTAAGGGTTGAATGTGTGGGTAGTCAGTGCAAATAATCTCTAAGGTGCAGATAGTCTCTGAGGTGCAAATAGTCTCTAAGGTGCAGATAGTCTCTGAGGTAAAAATAGTCTCTAAGGTGCAGATAGTCTCTAAGGTGCAGATAGTCTCTGAGGTAAAAATAGTCTCTCAGGTGCAGATAGTCTCTAAGGTGCAGATAGTCTCTTGAGGTAAAAATAGTCTCTCAGGTGCAGATAGTCTCTAAGGTGCAGATAGTCTCTGAGGTAAAAATAGTCTCTAAGGTGCAGATAGTCTCTAAGGTGCAGATAGTCTCTGAGGTAAAAATAGTCTCTAAGGTGCAGATAGTCTCTAAGGTGCAGATAGTCTCTGAGGTAAAAATAGTCTCTAAGGTGCAGATAGTCTCTAAGGTCCAGATAGTCTCTTGGACATTGGTGGACATCTTGAAGCATGTGGGCATTGCAGACTGGGACAGGGAGAGTTTGAATATGTCCGTGAACAGCCAGCTGGTCTGCACAAGCTCTGAGGACGCGACCAGGGATACCGTCTGGGCCGGCTGCTTTGCGAGTATTGTGCTTAGCTCATCTGGGAAAGATTTATTGGTGTTTACCGCACAGCTAGTTTTCCCTTTGTAGTCCATGCCGATTTGTAGTCCTTGCCACATGTGTCTCGCCACATGCGTTGGTCCGCAAACTCAGTTTTTTTGCTGATGTTACTATTTACCCATGGTTTCTGGTTGGGATATGTATGGCAAAGTTGGCTTGGAGCCATCTTGTCCTATCCCCCCTCGCTCTCTCTCATCCCTCTCTCGCTCTCTTCTCCTCCCTCCCTCCTCTCTCTTTCTCCAACTGTTGCTAGCCAAAACCACAACACACACTCTAATAGAACAACATGAAAGGGGAGGGATGAAGGCTGTTTAAACTGGCTGGGGTCCACTGGGCAGGTACTACACAACACAATAATCAGAGAGAGAGAGAGAGAGAGAATTCCAGAGTTCTTGACAGTTCCGAGCAGCCTGCACCTGGGTCAGTCAGTTTTCCCAGAGTCCTCTCCTTCCCTCCCTCCCGTCTTGTCTTCTGCCCGTCTGACAGGGAGTCTAGTATAAATGGTGTGTTTGTTCTGCTGATTGTTATCTCCTGTTGTCTACTCTCTGTTCACACAGGTAATCACAGATAATCTCTCTCTGACACACACACACAGACACACACAAACACACACACTGCCACTCCGTTCTGTCCTCTATGGTAACCTGTAGATAATGGTGTCTCCAGGACGATACCTCTCATTTCTGATGTGATGATTACCAAACAGCTTAGTTTTATACCTCTGAAACCTGACCACACAGGAACATAAGGGCATTTGTGGAGAGTAGTGGAGGAGAGGAGGAATGGAGAGTAGGGGAGTAGAGGAGGAATTGAGAGTAGTGGAGGAGAGGAGGAATGGAGGGTAGTGGAGGAGAGGAGGAATGGAGAGTTGGGGAGGAGAGGAGGAATGGAGAGTAGTGGAGGAGAGGAGGAATGAAGAGTAGTGGAGGAGAGGAGGAAAGGAGAGTAGTGGAGGAGAGGAGGAAAGGAGAGTAGTGGAAGAGAGGAGGAATGGAGAGTAGGGGAGGAGAGGAGGAATGGAGAGTAGTGGAGGAGAGGAGGAATGGAGAGTAGTGGAGGAGAGGAGGAATGGAGAGTAGTGGAGGAGAGGAGGAATGGAGAGTAGTGGAGGAGAGGAGGAATGGAGATGTGGGGAGGAGAGGAGGAGAGGAGAAGAGTGGGAGAGGAGAAGGAAAACGGGGAGGTTAAATGGAAAATAGCAGCATGCCATGTGGCAAAGTGCCCTTCCAGCTGCCTGCTACCTGTTTGTTGAAAAGCCTTTCCATCAAAAACATCTTGTCTCTTAAAACAAGCCTGGTGTTGTGGGCGTGCATGTGCATTCATGTGTGTGTGTCTGTTAACATACCTGCATTGACTTGTCTTATGCTCAGAAACGGTCATAAACTGTCAAAAGGGAACCTTTCATCCTGGTAATGTTGTGCAACCGAAGAGTTGAAGAGCAGAATTGTTCTGTAACAGAGAGAGAAAAAGAAAGCGAGAGAGACATGTCATTTAGAGTTTCCTGCTCAGACGTCATTAAGATAAAGGATCTCCCTATCTGTCACTAACACTTCAAAACGTCCCTGTGCGTGTGTGTTTCTGTTTCTGCATGCGTGTGTCTGAGCTCAAAGACACGTATTGTCTACTTATCTCTGTCTCCAGAGGAGGAGAAGGGGAGAGAGTAAGGGGTTTGATTAAGTTGTACTAAAACACAACAACTGTGTTTTAACATTAAATTATGTGTGCAATTGCAATGCCTAGATTTGCTCACAGTAGCTAAAGAATCACATTCCTTGAGAGAATCATGTACATCCTTGATTGCTGTTTACTGTCAGTCGTCCACATTCAGTGTTTACAAAAACAGTAGCTTTAAAATTCCTCCGACAAGTTGGCCTTCACTTCCTAGATAGTCACGCTCCGAGCAGTGTGTTTAGGAAGTTGGCCCGCGTAATTATAATCCTACGGACAAACACCTCATTGAAACCCTGCATGTAAGATTCTCCTACATGTCCAGAGAAAAACTACAAACAATGAATGCAGGGTAGAATTATGCCAATATCCACTAATAATAAAAACTCTACAGTTTTTCAGCAGAATAACTTTGAGGCTATTAAATACTTTCAGTCTGGAAAACCCCAGGGCTTGATGGCATACCGGTAGAGGTATATCAATACTTTCTTGATATACTCAAAGCTCCATTATTAGCTTGTTTTAATTACTCCTATAGAAGTGGTAGTCTGTCAGATTCGCAGCAGGAAGGTCTGATTTCACTATTATTAAAACAAGACCCAGATAGCAAATATAAGGATCCAGTCCATCTAAAAACTACTAACAAACTGCATAGCCCTCTGAATTAAAAAGGTTTAACCAGGTATTGTTCATCCTGATCAGACAGGGGAGACTCGTCCATCCATGTATACGGGTAAGATAGTCTAGCTAGCTACATTTTCAGATATTACACGTTTCTCATTTTGACAGAAAGTGGTTTCTATTCAAGTTAAAGTGTACTGTTAGCTAGCTAATGTTAGCTGGCTGGCTCGCTAGCTAACGTTATGTGTATGATCTTATTATTCATATCTCAGAGCCATTTTCATTGCTAGTTATAGCCTAATGTTAGCGAGCTAACATTGAACCTGGTTGGTTAGCTACCTGCAGATTCATGCAGGGTAGTAACATCATGATTTGGGATTATGGTTCATTGTTTAGCTACATGTCTTAACAAAAGACACTATGCAAGTATCCATTTCGGGTGCGTTCGTAAATTCAGTCTGGCCATCTACTCCAATTTCAGAGCACTCTCGTCTGAGTGTGCCTGAGCGCGCCTGAGCGCAGAATAACTGATGAATTTACGAATGCTCAATACCCGTTGAATATGGCCAGTGTCAGTAAATGTCAGCAAAAAAGGGTAATTAAATTGTTGCAAGCAACACAGTTACAGTCACCAATGCTCTGGATAACATGAAAACAGCCTAACCAGCTCTGCTAGGGCGAGTAAAATGGTCAAAGTTTGTGTGGGGGCTAAAGCTTAAGAGGGTGTGAACGATGCTGAATGGGTGAAGACAAATAAAAGCTCTCCAGTAGGTGTACCAAAACATTCAGGGGCCATTTTCTTAAAAGTGAGGTTACAAATGTATCAACTTTCATAGCAGAATTACTTTCCCATTTTTCCTCAAATGCAGTGTATGATATACCATTTTGTAGCTCTGGGTCTCTGTTTTTATCCAATGTAAAAAACATAATTTTAAATTTTGCTGCATAAAACCAAATAAAGGCGGTCGGTCACAAATACGACAACTACTAGAAATAAATAGAACAACATGAAATATCTCAGAAGCCAGGCTTGGTATTTATAGCGGATTTTGAAAGGGCCTTTGATAAAGTAAGACTGGGTTTCATTTATAAATGCCTGGATTATAGAAATGTTGGTGAGTCTCTTATAAAATGGGTAAAAGTAATGAATAGCAACCCCAGGTGTAAAATAGTAAATAGCGGCTACTTCTCAGAGAGTTTTGAATTGTCAAGTGGAGTCAAACAAGGGTGTCGGCTATCAACCTATCTATTGAATATGGCCATCGAAATGCTAGCTATTAAAATCAGATAAATTAACAACCTTAGAGGACTCAAGTTCTATATTAAGTCCACAAGCTAGATCCCTGCAATGTCTCAATGAAGATCTAGATAACTTTTCTGGACTCACTGGACTAAAATGTAATTATGATAAGTGCACAATATTACATATTGGATCTTTAAAAAAATACAACTTTTACATTACCCTACAGATGACCTATAAAATGGGCTGACGGTGAAGTAGACATACTTGGTATTCATATCACAAAATATATAAATGAGCTCTCCACAATGAATTTCAATAGAAAACTAGTAAAAATAGAAAAGATCCTGCAGCCATGGAGTGGTAAATACCTGTCTATTAGTCATATCTCAGTTTACTCACTTACTTATGGCGCTGTCTACTCCTGATGATTTGTTTTTCAAATATTATGAGCAAAACATATTTAGCCTTTTCTGGGATGCTTAACTTCTCAGGGATCACTGGGGCGCTAGCGGGCTGCTCCCGACACTACCAGGTGAAATGCAAGACAAAATTCCAAAATTGAATTATTAAAAATGCACCAATATACAAGTGTTCCATACTCATCAAAAGCTCTGCTTCTTGGCAATATCACAGCGTTGTCGGATTTCAAAAAGGCTTTACGGCGAAAGCACTACATTTGATTGTTTGAGGCTAGCACCTCACATATTTTCCATAACCATACCAGCGCGGTCGATAGAAAATGCATTTCACAGGGAAAACCTGTGCCTTACCTTTTGTAGAACGTCTGCAGAGGGCTTCCTAAGTGTCCAACGAAGACAATCCATGGGTATTTGGTTAGAAAAAGTAATTTATTATATCCTTAAATCTCTGTTTGGTTGGCACCTTGTGTTCAGAAAATCCAATGTGACGAGTACGCGTTCAACTATACCTATAAACTTTCCCTCAACAAAACAAAAATCAATTAAAATGCTTCCTTAGCTTATCTTTTATGAATAAAAGTGATAATCTTTCACTTGGATGGTCACCTAAACATTATATAAGTCAAATAAAGTGGACCGCTCAGCAAAATGTGCGCCCAAAAACGTGCAACTGAAAAAGAGGTCCCCCCGGCTAAAACTTCTCCCAATAGAACACATTAGTTCCAATTTCCATTAAACTTTGCCTATACACTGCTGACATCCAGTGGAAGCAATAGGTACTACATTCAGGGTCCTGGTATAAATACGTTTTTATAGGCACTGTCTCAAAGTGAGCTATAAACCACAAGAATGAGATTTCTGGATGGAAAAATCTCTGGTTTTTGCCTGCCAAATGACTTCTGTTACACTCACAGACAAAATGATAACACTTTTGGAAACCTCAGAGTGTTTCCTATCCAATAGTACTAATTATGTCCATATCCTAGTTTCTGAGCCTGGGTGGCAAGCATTTTACTTTGGGCACGCCAGACTCTCCAAAACCGACCCCTCAGCTTCCACTCCCTAACAAGTTTTAACCAGACAAGATAAAGCGTGCCTATCTATATAATGAATATGAACTGGGTGGGTTGAGATTACTTATGTCTTTCATGGAGTTATCAGAATTGGGAAGGTCTGCTCAATCCAAGAAGGTAGGTGGCAGCGGGAGGAGGTAGGAAACTGGTCTGTCTGCCCAATATAAAGGATAAAAACTAGCAGAGGAATAGAAATATCATAAATTGGAAAGTATGCCAGTTTCATTTGAGGACCCGGATATTGACAGCTGATCTCAAAATAGCTGGGAAGAGATTTTTGATGTATCGATTCCACGGTACAGGGTGGTTTGAGTTAATATATAAAGTGACACAAGATTCAAGACTTTGTGCTTTTCAGCTACAGTTTTTGTACAGAATTCTTGCCAACAACAAAATGTTGAGTATTTGGGGCATACAAGGGGGTGAGGGGTCCGAGATCAAGTCAAGCTCGATACCAGAAAAATGCAAGTCCAATTCAAGATCATGATTGTAATTGTGTCAAATAACCACCGTAATAATGCCCAGTTTTTCTGTGTTCATATTTCAGAAGACCATATGGATTCTTTAGACATACAGAATGGTGAAAAATGCATTCTGAGGGCAAATAGAGAGCCACTCTACAAATGTGACCAATTGGCTCGATTCGTTCTTATGTAGCAAAATTTGAAATTGTGTTTTTTTACATTGAGGATAACACAGTGCCACAGACGCGGCACGCTACCAAGGACTGTGGGCTCTCCTTCTCCGTGGCCGACGTGAGTAAAACATTTAAACGTGTTAACCTTTGCAAGGCTGCCTGCCCAGACGGCATCCCTAGCCGCGTCCTCAGAGCATGCGCAGACCAGCTGGCTGGTGTGTTTACGGGCATATTCAATCTCTCCCTATCCCAGTCTGCTGTCCCCACATGCTTCAAGATGGCCACCATTGTTCCTGTACCCAAGAAGGCAAAGATAACTGAAGTGACTATTGCTATTAGTGACTATTAGTGACTATTGCCCCCGTAGCACTCACTTCTGTCATCATGAAGTGCTTTGAGAGACTAGTCAAGGATCATATCACCTCTACCTTACCTGCCACCCTAGACTTCAATTTGCTTACCGTCACAATAGATCCACAGATGATGCAATCGCCATCACTCTGCACACTGCGCTGTCCCATCTGGACAAGAGGAATAACTACAGTGATGGAAAAAAGTATTTGATCCCCTGCTGATTTTGTACGTTTGACCACTGACAAATAAATTATCACTCTATAATTTTAATGGTAGGTTTATTTGAACAGTGAGGGACAGAATAACAACAAAAAAATCAAGAAAAAACACGTGAAAAATGTTATAAATTGATTTGCATTTTAATGAGGGAAATAAGTATTTGACCCCTCTGCAAAACATGACTTAGTACTTGGTGGCAAAACCCTTGTTGGCAATCACAGAGGTCAGACGTTTCTTGTAGTTGGCCACCAGGTTAGCACACATCTCAAGAGGGATTTTGTCCCACTCCTCTTTGCAGATCTTCTCCAAGTCATTAAGGTTTCGAGGCTGATGTTTGGCAACTCGAACCTTCAGCTCCTGTCCCCTTAGCAGAAAAACACCCCCAAAGCATAATGTTTCCACCTCCATGTTTGACGGTGGGGATGGTGTTCTTGGGGTCATAGGCAGCATTCCTCCTCCTCCAAACACGGCGAGTTGAGTTGATGCCAAAGAGCTCCATTTTGGTCTCATCTGACCACAACACTTTCACCCAGTTGTCCTCTGAATCATTCAGATGTTCATTGGTAAACTTCAGACGGGCATGTATATGTGCTTTCTTGAGCAGGGGGACCTTGCGGGCGCTGCAGGATTTCAGTTCTTCACGGCGTAGTGTGTTACCTATTGTTTTCTTGGTGACTATGGTCCCAGCTGCCTTGAGATCATTGACAAGATCCTCCCGTGTAGTTCTGGGCTGATTCCTCACCGTTCTCATGATCATTGCAACTCCACGAGGTGAGATCTTGCATGGAGCCCCAGGCAGAGGGAGATTGACAGTTATTTTGTGTTTCGCACCAACTGTTGTCACCTTCTCTCCAAGCTGCTTGGCGATGGTCTTGTAGCCCATTCCAGCCTTGGTCTTGGCCATGGTGGAGAGTTTGGAATCTGATTGATTGATTGCTTCTGTGGACAGGTGTCTTTTATACAGGTAACAAACTGAGATTAGGAGCACTCCCTTTAAGAGTGTGCTCCTGATCTCAGCTCGTTACCTGTATAAAAGACACCTGGGAGCCAGAAATCTTTCTGATTGAGAGGGGGTCAAATACTTATTTCCCTCATTAAAATGCAATTCCATTTATAACATTTTTCACATGCGTCTTTCTGGATTTTTTTGTTGTTATTCTGTCTCTCACTGTTCAAATAAACCTACCATTAAAATTATAGACTTATCATTTCTTTGTCAGTGGGCAAACATACAAAATCAGCAGAGGATCAAATACTTTTTTCCCTCACTGTATATAGTCTTAATTCATTCCTACTTAGATTTGTGTGCATTGGGTATATGTTGTGTAATTTGTTAAATATTACTTATTACTGCACTGTCGGAACTAGAAGCACATCCATTTTGCTACACCCGCAATAACATCTGCTAATCACGTGTATGTGACCAATCAAATTTTATTTGATTTGAATCAGTCACAGGGTAGCATGGCCCTCATTAATCTCAGGGATTACCAACCTGTGTGTGTGTGTGTGTGTGTGTGTGTGTGTGTGTGTGTGTGTGTGTGTGTGTGTGTGTGTGTGTGTGTGTGTGTGTGTGTGTGTGTGTGTGTGTGTGTGTGTGTGTGTGTGTGTGTGTGTGTGTGTGTGTGTGTGTGTGTGTGTTTGATGGGTGAACACAAGACTGACACAAATTTGTTGACTGTGTGTAAACATGAACCAAATTATATCTCAAATCAGTTTAAGTTTGTGTATTTATTTTGAAATGTGAAATCTCCTGAGGTATTTGTGCCATTCTCTGTCTCTTTGCGATTACATTGCTTCCAGAGGTAGAACAGTCTGACGGAGAATGTGAGCTTACAGTAAGTCTGATCATCTTATACCTGATAGTGACTTCAGCATTACTGTACATGATATCATAGACTAAACACAATCAGTATGAGAAAGGTTAACAACACACACAAATGTATTTCTTGTAAGGGTTGTGTGCACAAAGAAAATGTTACAAATAACTCAAGGAACAAACAACCAACAAACCCATCACACTCAATATAACTCCTTATCCTCAACTGGTGACCACCACAACACTATAGTGTACATGACATCACACAGACTAACACCACAATAGGATGTGATCTGTGCATGTGAAGTACATATGTCTGTGGCCCTTTAGTAAAAGGCAGGTCCTTACCCCTTACTTCCGACCTCTGAACCCTGGATGTAGCCCCAGTGGATGCAAGGTGTAAGGGGTCACGGAGCTGGAGTCGTGTGTCCCTGTGTGTGTCAGCTGTGTGTCCCTGTGTGTGTCAGCTGTGTGTCCCTGTGTGTGAGAGCTCCATCCTGGCCTCTGAGATGTGAAAGCACTGACTTACAGTATACTGTAGACCTGACAGACATCACAGAGAGGTCATAGTGCCTGGAACCTGAGCTTTGTGTGTTTCTGACAGGGCTCACAGGGTCGATGGAGGGAACGTGACATGATGTCAGAAACTAATGTAGATAGCACAGTGACACCAATACACTCTCTCCTCACCCACTCCTCACCCCACTGGTCCACACCACCCTCTTCTCCATTCAACTCACTAACTACTCCTACCTAAACAGCAGCTTACTCACCCCTATCCCACCTCCCACCTATCCCCCCACCCCCACCCCTCCCTCAACAAGTCCTACCTAAATAAACATATGTAGAGGCAGCCACCTCACCTTACCTCCCCCTTCCCCGTCTCTAACTACAAACCAACCTACCTAAATAAATATGTGAATGGAAGCGGGGGGTTAATGGGGAGAGAGGGGGGAGGGATGAAGGGAAGGAGGGGAAGGGAAAGGTGGGGGGCCCTGGGGAACTCATTATAACCACACAAAAGGGACATTAACAAACTGAGTTATTACACACACACACACACACCCACTCACAGACGCACGCACACACACGCGCACACACACACACCTTTGGTAGTGAGGGCCTTGGTATGATTTGAGTTCTCAGGACTTGAACTAGACAGCAGAACAGAGACTTGTGTCCTAGCCGTAGAGAGCTGATGCCCTCATAGGTACACTGTGCCAGTTACACTATGATATCCTTTCATGATCCTGTATTCAATAAAGAACTATTTCTTTTTATAGCATTCCTCTCTTTCCCTCTCTCTCTCTCTCTCTCTCTCTCTCTTTCTTTCTCAACTTTGTGATGTTTGTTTACCAGTGTGTGTTTTATGATCATTGTTTTAATTGATGGTTCCCTGTCAACCTCCTCCAACAATGCTGCACGAACATAAACAACTACTAAAGCAAAACATGTGCTTCTCTCTCCTCCAGCTGTGTGTATGTGAATGTCTGTTTGTGTGTGTTTGTGTGCGTGTGTGCGTCGGTGTGCGTCGGTGTGTGTGTGTGCGTGCTTCTTGTGTGTGTGCAGCCTATGCACGTGACCCTTGGGGCATTTTCACACAGTTTTGAGCTAAGCCTATAGTTCAAATCAGGGTTAGAATATTTGTTACATTGTATTATTTTTATTTGGTCACATTTTAGTTTGTCAAACAAACAAAAATTCCTAAACAAAACCATGTGTCCATGCAAGTCATTTGTTCATTGGACAAAAATGTTTATGTTAAATCCATCTATGGTTATCATTCATGAAGCATCACTTGTGTCCCAATCTTCATATTTGGTCTTCGAACAACATGTGGGAGAAAACAGCGACCTATTCAGAGCCTATCCCCTGTATAACACTAATCTGCCTATACTCACAAAATATAGAGATATGAAGTTATGGTGCTGCGTGCATCTGTGCGACCCTGGTTATTTTCCTGTGTTTGGTCAGGACTTCATTCTCACCTGCAGCGAACTGCACCACTGTACGAATTGAATCGTACCGAAACCCTTTTTGAGCGAACATTGCATAGTACCTTGTTTATCCAGATAGCAAAAATGTCCTCCTGTGTGCTATTTTCCACTTTCCCTAATCCCAAGGCTATAAATTCCTATTCCTTCATTTTAAGGACAATAGCAAGGAATTTCTCTAATTGTTATGACTTTAATTTGATTGTATTTATTTGCCAATTTACAAACACAATGCAACCACACGTGGACATAATGCATTTACAACAATTGAGGATGACACAAAAAGTGATACACCTAGTAGATTAATGATAGCCTACATTTATTCCATTGATTTAATATACTCTATTTTTGAGGCAATACAAATGGTTCCTTTCTAGCAATAAATGCCACTCCCTAAACCGCCACACCCACTTGAAGAAAAGTGTTGATCATAGCATAAATGAGTGCTATACACAGTGTCCCCACTGCAACACATAACAATACTACTGTTACATCCTGTATTTTGTTATAAGTGTGAAATCCTACCATAATAGCGTAATCACACAACTGTATACAGTGTCACAAAACTGTCAGAATTACTCAATTAATACTGAAAAATAATATATTCACTTCCAGTGACATCAAACAAAACAGCTGTCACTTTTCTATTCCCTTTGTTTTTATTATTGACAGTGACTTTTCTGTCTGTTTTGTTTTTCAAGTCTTTCAGCTTTTTGTGTATCACCTGCATGTTGTGTGTCACCAGTAGCACTATCTGGAGTCGAAAAAGTCTCTGTTTGTCCCTACAGTCCCATGTTGACTTTGCTCTGTGGTTGGGTTATGATCCCCACTGAGATGGTGATGATTCCTCCTCAGAATACCTCCAGTATCAAGTTGAACTTGGTATGATCTGTCATCCACAGATTTCAGCCCTGTTGCTTTTCTCCAGAATGTGTGTGGTTCTACAGGTCAGATTCTAACACTTTCACCTTCTCTTAATGTTCCCATGTCCTTAGCATCTGTCATAGTAGGTTACTTTTTGGGGTTTGTTTTCTATCTGGCCTTGGCTTGTTTGTTTTATCTCTGGTTGTAGAAGACTATCCCTTATGGGTAGAGGAGTTCGAGTTCTTCTACCCAGCAGTCTTTGAGCTGGGCTCACGTTCTTTCCTTGTGAAGGTATATTGCGATGGTCCAGTAGAGCCAAGTAAGGGTCTTTATCTTCTGTTTTGGCTTTCCACATCATTTTGGATTCTGCTTTCCCATTACTTTGAGTGACGAGGTCTTGTGTTTGAATTCCCGTAGTTTGCTGAATCTTTTGTGAGGAATAGTAAGGTCCATTATCAGAGAGACAGACGTCTGGTATCCCTTGCCTTGCAAAGTGTGATTTAAGCTTGCAGATCAAGGTGGTGGACTTTATGTCAGGTAGGTAGTAAAGTTCCCAGAAGGTGGAAAAGTAATCCACTGTAATCAAATAATCTCTGTTGTCATAGGTAACAGGTCTCAGCCTACCTTTTCTCATGGTCGGCTAGGCAGCTCATGTGGTCTCCTTTTGTTGTTCTGAGACCCTAGACCTGCAGATGTCGCTTTTTTCTAAGAATGTCTTAACCTGTTCGTTCATGCCTTGCCAGTAAACAGATTCTCTTGCTCACCTGAGACATCCTTCAATCCCAATGTGAGACGAGTGAATCAGCTTAGTTATTTCCCCTCCAAATGTGTCTGGAATAACTGCTCTTTCTCCTCTGAATATGATTCCATCTTGAAAACTTAGTTCATCTTGAAACTAGTAGTAGTGTATGACATCGTTTAGTGTATCTATCTTCTTCTTTGGTCATTCTGACTGATTTGTGTCTGCATTTTCTTGACTTTTGTTTCAGAGCAAATAGCTTTCAGCCTCTGCTCTGAGATGTGTAGTTATTTGGCCATATTAATGCTCTTCAACTAATCCTTCAGTGGTACATTCTGGTAAGTATGCTCTGCACAGAGTATCGGCAAGCAATGTAATCTCAATGTCATATTTATGTAGTCTGAGAAACATTCCTTGAAGTCTCTTTGGTGTGCTCAGCAAAGGCTTTCTCTCATGTACATTCACTCTCCGGTCATAAGAATACTGATGGAATTTCTCCATGCCGAAAACAATTGCCAAACATTATATTTCTATTCGGTCGTAGCCCCTGTCTGTTTGTGTCAGTGCTCGACTCCCAAATGCTATAGGTTTCCCACCTTGCATCAGGGTAGCACCTATTTCTGTCTCTGAGGCGTCGCACTGTAGTGTCAGTTCATTTTCAGGGTCATAGTACTTCAGTACTGGTGCTTTGGCAATGGTGTCTTTGATCTTGAGGAACGCCTGTTCGTGCATCTCTGTCCAGTCCCACGGATGTTATTTTTGCGTCAATTGTCTCAGTAATGCACAGTTGTCAGATCAGTCACCATTCCGAGTAGTCGTTGTGCTCTTTTCACATCGGTTTGGCATCTCTCATATCACTCAAACTTTCTCCAGGCCGATTTTCAGTCTTTCCGATGTCAGTAGGTGCCCAATGTCTGGAACTTATTTTATTCTCAGGCAGAACTTGTCAGCATTCAGCTTGATGTTCTTTTCTCTGCATCTGTTCAGGAATGCCCTCAGTGTCTCACTATGGTCTCTGTTCGCTATCTCCAGCATATCACCCTGTCCCGTAATTAAAATATTGTATGTGATGATGTGTATTCCGTGTAAGCCCTTGAGCGCTTGGCTCAATTTCCTTTGGAAAATGTCAGGTGCTGGGCTAATCCCCATCAGCATCTTCGACCATCTGTGTCTGCCACACGGTGTAGAGAATGTGGTCAGATAGCTTAACTCTTCTTCTAGCTATATGTGCCAGAAACCATTCTTGACATCACACACTATAAATACAGTTCTGGTAAGATGCCATTTATTGTTGGTAGAGGAAAGTGACTTCTCTTTAGTGCTTTGTTCTACACATATTCTCACCTTACCATTTGGTTTCTTTACGATCACAAGGCTGCTTATCCAGTTGGTGCATTTCTCCACAGGTGTAATAATACTTCTGACCTGAAGGCTGCTCTGTTTTCTTTCAGCTGCTTCATAATTGTGACTGGAACTCTTCTTTTAAGTAGTTTCACTGGCTCCAGGCATCTGTATATTCTCTTTTTTTATTGACCCTCTGTGTCCATACCCACTGTTGCAATGCTATGCATGCACAGCAAGAATGTTCACAAACTACACTTTCACTAGGTTCGTGGCCTGAACTAGTATTGGCACTATAGAGCCCTCATAAACCACCATAAACTCTAGATGGTACAGTTTCTTGTTTCGTGGATTTCTCAGTTTAATCTTGCATTTGCCAAGGGGCTGTAGTGTGTTCTTGTTGTAAATCACAAGGACTTGTTTTCGCAACTTGTGTGACCGGGTTCAGTAGAGTTATTGGGATAATATTACAGCTTGCTCCACAATCTAACTGAAATATCACCAGTTCTTTGCCAATGAGCATTGCTGTCTGTACTGCCTTTTACTGTATCTACAGTCTCATTATTAACACAGGGAATCTGTCTCAGTCACATTATGCACTGTTTATCCTCTCCTTTGCTTTGACATGCACTTTGCAGTAAAATGATTGTACTTCCCACATTTTTTACATTGCCTTCCAAAAGCTGGGCATTTAGTTGTATTCCTTTCATGTGGTTTCCCATGTGGTGCTTGAGATTTTGTGAACATTTGAGTAAATACGTGTATTACTCAATTCTGCTGTCCTGCGCCTGCCTCTTCTACACCAGCTACACACAGGATATTTTTACACATTGCATGTACTTTCTCAACTGTACTTCCTTGAATTGTTTTACTGTTCTCACGTGACAACTCAGCAGCTCTACATATCTGCATACATTTGTCTAATAGCAGTCTCTTTCTAAGTTCGGAGTTGCATGTGCCACAAATGAATTCTAGCACAGATCAATGAGTGTTTAATATCACTGAAATGGCATGTACTGGCTAGGACTAAGATCTGTCCCACATTCATCAATACCTTCATCAGTTCCTTGATTTCTTACAAAGAAACGATACCTCTCAACAGTCTCATGCAACCTTGGGTTGCTATGCGCGTCAAATGCCTCAATAAGCTCCTTGCCAACGTTGAACACATCAATATCTCACACAGCTCCCTACATCTCTCTGCGTCCGCTAGTGTAAGATCCAGGTAGTGTAAACTCCTCTTTGCACGATGTCCAACTCTTCGCCAGGTTGTTTGTGTCCAAGCATTATGTCAATGGTGGTTTTAATCCAAGTGCGCTCTCCATCTTGCAATGTGGTTTCTCTCTGCCATAAGCAGCTTTGGCGGCCTTCTTACAAGCTAGCTACATAGCTCAATGTTGGCAAGCCACTTTCAAGTTTGCTACTCACAGTATCCCGATGGCAAAAGAAGGCATTTCAGCTGCTTAAGTTTTATTTATTAACAGTAAACATCTCAGTATCAATACAGGCGTGCTGGTCACTGCAGTAGCATGGTAGGAATGAGTTTTGCACACATTAGTGTCCCCACTGCAATACTATTGTTAAATAAAGAACAGTTTCATTGTTTGTATTTATCACCACCGAATGTTTTTAGATACCGAACAATAATACACTAGCGTTACCCATTCAGTCGATATCAATGGAAGGAGCACCAACTCGCTAGCCTGGATTTTGAATCATGCATGGAGAGACGATTCGTGGGAGATAATAACTAGCTAGCTATTTTTTTTAGTTAGCTAGCTAGCCTAGCTTGTTAACTTTACTTGGCTAGCTAGCCAACGTTAGATGTTTGCTAACATTAGCTAAACATGAACTTGGCTGTTGCTAGCTGCTACAGTGTCTTGAATATTTCCATATTTTGTTGTGTTATAGCCTGAATTTAAAATATACAGTTATTTTGTCACTGTTCTATACACAATGCCCCATAATGTCTAGGTGGAATAATGTTTTTGGAAATGTTTAAAAATGTATTACAAATGAAAAGCTGAAATGTCTTCAGTTGTTATAGCAAGCCTAAATGAGTTCAAGAGTAAAGATGTACTAAACAAGTCACAAAATAAGTTGCATGGACTCACTCTGTGTGCAATAATAGTGCTTATTATGACCCCACGCATATAATTATCTGTAAGATCCCTCAGTCGAGCAGTGAATTTCAAACACAGATTCAACCACAAAGACCAGGCAGGTTTACAATGCCTTGCAAAGAAGGGCTTATATTGGTAGATGGGTAAAAAAAAAAAAAAAAAAGCAGACATTGAATATCCCTTTGAGCATGGTGAAGTTATTACACTTTGAATAGTGTATCAAAACACCCAGTCACTACAAAGATGCAGGTGTCCCTCCTAACTCAGTTGCAGGAGAGGAAAAAAACCTCTCAGGGATTCCACCATGAGGCCAATGGTGACTTTAAAACAGTTACAGAGTTTATTGGCTGTGATAGGAGAGCACTGAGGATGGATCAACAACATTGTAGTTACTCCACAATACTAACCTTATTGACAGAGGGAAAAGAAGGAAGCCTGTACATAATAAAAAATAAAAAAAAACATGCATCCTGTTTGCAACAAGGCAGTAAAGTGATACTGAAAAGAATGTGGTGAAGCGATTCACTTCAGTACAAAGTGTTATGCTAGGGGCAAGTCCAATACCCCACATTACTGAGTACCACTCTCCATATTTTCAAGCATAGTGGTGATTGCATCATGTTATGGGTATGCTTGTAATCGTTAAGGACTGATGAGTTTTTCAGGATAAAAAGAAACGGAATGGAGCTAAGCACAGTCAAAATCCTAGAGGAGAACCTGGTTCAGTCTGCTTTCCACCAAAAGTGAATTCACTTTTCAACAGGAGAATAACTTAAAACACAAGGCCAAATCTACACTGGAGTTGTTTACCAAGAAGACAGTGTATGTTCCTGTCAGGCCGTGTGCGTACTGGAGCGAAGTCAGGTGCAGGAGAGCAGAGTGTTGTGAACAGGCGCACACATTATTTAGACCGGAGGAACAAACAGATGAATGCAGCTGCGTTAAAATACCTCCATAAAAAAATGGTAAAAGGTGCAAACCAGTCACACAAAACACAGTGTAACAAAATAACCAACTTCGTGCAAACACACGGAAAATTAAGCACACTAGTATAGCGCGCGTCAAAACCAAAATGACACATAACACAAAACAATTCCACACAAAGACATGATGGGGAACAGAGGAATAAATACATGCAGTGTGATTGGGAAATGAAAACCAGGTGTGCAGGGAACAAGACAAAACAAACGTATCAATGAAAAATGGAGGAGCAAGGAGAGGAGCCGACTTCGGCTGAAGTTGTGACAGTTCCTGAGTGGCCTAGTTACACTACTTGAAAATCTATGGCAAGACCTGAAAATTGTTGTCCAGCAATGATCAACAACCAATTTGACAGAGCTTAAAGAATTTTGAAATCAATAAATGTGCAAATGTGGCACAATCCTGGTGTGGAAGCTCTCAAAGAATTCCCCAGAAAGACTCAGCTGTAATCACTGCCAAAGTTGTACAAAGTTTTGACTCAGAGGTGTAAATACTTTTTGTATTTCATTTTCAATAAATTTGCTAAAATCTATAAAAGCATGTTTTCACTCTGTCATTATGGGGTATTGTGGGTTGATGGGTAAGAAAAAAAACATATTTAATCCATTTGGAATTGAGGCTGTTATCACCACTCAGGATATGACCCAGATGCAGACACAGGAGGCGGATAGTTAGATTCTCAGCATATTTAATATGACAAAGGGGCAGGCAAAAGGCAGGTCGAGGGCAGGCAAAGGTTCGTAAACCAGGTCAGAGTGTCACGTCCTGGCCATAGAGAGCCCTCGGGTTCTCTATGGTGTTTTGGTCAGGACGTGAATAGGGGGGTGTTCTAGTTGTTTTATTCTATGTTGGTTTTGTGTATGGTTCCACATTAGAGGCAGCTGTTTATCGTTGCCTCTAATTGGGGATCATACTTAGTGTGTTCTGTTTCCCACCTGCTTTTGTGGGATATTGTTTTTTGTTAGTGCCTGTGTGCGCTACGTATATTACGATCAGTTGTTTTCTTTATGGGTTTTTGTATGTTTCACTTAAATTAAAATTATGTGGAACTCCATGCAAGCTATAACTGCCTTGGTCCATTCTTAAAGACGATCGTAACACAGAGTCAGGCAGGTATAGGACGGCAGGCAGGCACAGGACAGCAGGCAGGCTCAGGGTCAGGACAGGCAGAAAGGTCAGAGCCAGGAAGAATAGAAAACAAAATCTTGAGAACAGGAGAAACGGGAAACGTGATGGTAAATGCTTTTAAAAACCCCTATAGTTGATGTCCGCACCCCCTCGAAAATCTAATTAGCATAATAAAGAAATCCCCATCAAAGTCCGTCAGACTAAGCCAGAGAGATAGTTTTTTTTGCATCGGATGCATCTCAATCCACCGCATTCGCCGATGTCGCACTTTTGCATCTGCAGTGAAAAAAGTGACAGAGCTAGAGTGGTGTTTGTCAGACCATGAGACATCCCAAAAATGGAACTCGTCTGTTGTCAGTACAGCCGAACTGCCAACTTCTGTCTGTATCGTCCGAACAGTTTGGGCTACACACTAATGAGCCCTCTGTGGAAAGATGAGACTCTCACGAACACGTACATGTTTTGCTCTAGGACGCCCACATGCCTCACAAGACTTGTCTGAAGGTCCCCGGTACCAGTTAAAAAGATTTATGGAAGTATTTTTTTATACTTCAAGGGGTCTTAAAATTCAAAATCAAATAGCTAAATGACCCCCCTCCGTTTTAGACAGGGCTTAGTCTGTAGTTACCAAGTTGGCTAGTTTGTAATCTGATTGTGGGCGCTCTAACAATGAAAATAAGTGTATTCAAAAATGGAAGGCTGTCGGGAGGAGGCAAGATCAGGTGGGACCAATCTAGCCAATGAGAGGGCAGATACGCATGAACAACAGACACAATGGTTTCCACTAGTTACCACTGCCACAAAGTCAAAATGTTGGATATATTGTAAAAAATCATTAAAACAAAAAATAGCTTTTTTTAAATCACATTTTAATTAGAGAAATTGTAGGAATAGACAGGGCGTATGAATTTCTGGCCGTGTTAACTAGTGACGAGCAGGCATAACA